>CM021109.1:205964509-206216980 GCA_007115665.2 Sequoiadendron giganteum | reverse complement strand
AGAGGGATGCTTATGGCATTATGCGAGCAATGGCACTCAGAGACGTCATCATTCCATCTACCAACTAGGGAGGCCATTGTCACATTAGAGGATGTGTACAGGATTTTGAGACTGCCGATCAAAGGTGAGCAGGTTATGTATGATACCCAGCGAGGACTGACAAAGCTTGCTAGATTTTATCAGGTAGACGACATTAGGATGCTCGGGATCAAGCATTATGAGATCGGGTGGCCAATATTAGCAGACAGATACAACGGAATTGACTGTATCTTATGTACATTGATCGGGGGTATAGTTCTACCAGATCGATGGGGTCATGGATTTCTTGTGGGATGGGGGGAGCTGTTGGTGGGCATGTTGGAGAGTGAGACGAGATATGCATGGGGTCCATGTCTACTTGGGATGCTATATTTTCATCTGTATGACATTGTTTATAGAGACGCACAGTCATTGAGTTGTGGGACTACCTTACTGATGGTGTGGACTTGGGAGAGGATAGTTGTCTTTCATCCGCCAGTTATTGTAGAGAGACCAGAGAGACATCCTTATGTGTTTTGATATACAAGACAGATCACACAAACACATGTTGGGGACATAGGATACTAGAGACACGCACTGGACCTTCTAGATTAGTTTACATGGAGACCATACATGGATTGTGAGGAGTGGCTAGATGATGAGAGACACTTACTATTTTGCAGACAGACGCAGTATCTCATTGGGAGGATTGTTTCGAGTGTGCATATTATAGAGAGACATCTACCAGAGCAGGTCATGAGACAGTTTGGAGAGGTTCAAGATGAGCCTCGAGGTAGAGCAGAGTTTGCTCGGTCGTTGAGAGAGGTTCCATGGTGGGGACCCATGATTCTAGTGGCTACTGCAGAGGCAGACATACAGGCATTACAGCCATTACATTGGGGTTGGAGTGACGGATTAGCAGATCCAGGGACTACGGCTGCGTACGATGCATAGTGGGCGGTTCATCGCCCAATTCCTTATACAGATCCTGACCAGCCAGCACCAGTTGAGAGACAAGGCACAGGGTCGAGAGGACGACAGAGAGGTGGAGGTGCCAGAGTGGGTAGAGTTGGTGGTAGAGGTGATGGAGATGATGGCAGAGGTAGAGGTAGAGGCGGGAGATGAGGACGGAGAGGGGGTCAGGGAGGTGGACATGCACCTATTCAGGAGGTAGTAGTAGTTGATGTACCAATGGCAAACATCGGAGGTAGAGTGGATGTATAGGCTGGGGGTGAGCATGCTGTAGCGGAGGTAGTGGTTGAGGAGCGTTTAGAGGTAGATGTCAAAGTAGAGGATGTTGCAGAGGATGTAGATATGGATGTGGATATAGACCCTCTGGGTATTTTGGCAGGATATGGAGAGGAGGATGTTGAGGATGATGTTGAGGAGGAGGCACCGATGGAGGAGCAGGAGAGAGAGCTCAGAGCTCGGATTGTAGAGGGCAGACGGGATGAGGATGCTCCTAGAGATAGTGGCAGGGAGGCTTTGGAGGAGAGACTTAGACTTATGACTATAGATTTTGAGGCAATGAGACTAGAGAGAGACAGTGCCTACACAGAGAGGGACAATGCATATGTAGAGAGGGACAGTGCTCGTACAGAGAGGGATAGTGCTCTCATGGAGAGAGACCAGAGCGCGGAGACATGAGATAGAGCAGCAGTTCATAGAGGTTAGATGCCTTTGTAGTGGGTCTTCATCTGATGGCATGGTATGAGAGTTGATCAGAGCGGTGGAGAGAGCTACATACTACAGAGATCTTTATGAGGCAGTAGTGCCAATAGATAGATGAGGTCCTACATTTTTTGAGGTGCGTAGTCAGAGCAAGAGTCAGACTCAGAGTCCGAGGACACCGAGTACTGAGGGGGTGATAGGACCATCGAGGACAGGTCCATATGAGAGCCCTTCCACTTCATAGAGAGCACCTCCGAGTCTTTTTCCACCACCATCACCACGTGACAGCAGGGGTAGCAGGACATGATTATAGGGACTTTTGTAGACATTTGTATTTTTTATCAGAGAGCCTGCGAGCTCATGTTTTATTTATGGTTACATTCAAATATTGTACTATGACACACTATTTTTGAGCGATATATATATATATATATGATTTTAGCGGCTTCTACATGATATGCAGTTCTATGTTATGGATGATGCTTTATGTCTATATGATTTTGTTTCCTAGATGATGTATATACATGTGTTATAAATGAATGTTTCTATATGTTATGATATAGGCATTTTAAATGATGTTATGGATGTCTTAATTACTAATGATAATGGATGTAAATGTTCTATATGATGTTTATTTATATGTGATGGTAATATGTACATGCAATGTTGACATAATGTATGTTATGATGATGCCATGCCTATTATGTCATGATTTCGGATGCAATGCAACTATGTGAAATGCTAATGGAATGTATGCAAATGCAAAATAACCTAATGTTTTTAATGTGTCACAGGACTTTATCATTATGTTGTCGAAGAGAAATGTTAAGATGAAATTAATTGAGAATGATAGTAAGAAACAACTGAAGTGATTGATTGAGAAAAAGATATAATGATGGTTGATTGATTGAGAAAAAGACATAAGCTTCGATATATTACCAAATACGCTATACTTGCTTGTTATCATCATTGGGCGGGACATGACACAGATGGATAGTACACACTATGATATGAGATAGACCATAGTGTACCAAGTCATCCATCTGTGAAAAACAGACAGTCACAAACAAGGAGTGTCTTCACTCATACTAAGGACAGTATTGTCCCAGTCGTTTCGTCAAGACAAACCATAGACAGCAGACAAATAAAAGACGGGTCATGAGACATCATTGCTCCTCTAAATCCTTGATCGGACATCCTTGAGGAAACTAGTAACATGACTCAAAAACCAATGTTTAAAAAGACAGTTGACAGATAGCAACCAAAGAAAAAGAGTCTTGAGACATCCTTGCTTCTCTAAATCTTTCAAGGGACATCCTCAAGAAAGCTAGTAACTAGACTAATTCACAAATCGATAATAAGATAAGACAAAATAAGATATAAAGTCATAAAGCCAAATAAATGTATTCGCCAAAACTTGAGCTTGTGGGATTGTTTGATGTTGATGTTTGACATAGTGTAATGTGAGAGAAGGACACATACCGCATAAGACGTTGAGTCTGGTTTCGACTTGGTGACTTCTATATAAGGCATGACAAAGCCTGGTTTCAGAAAAGACACGTGTCTTATAAGACGTTGGAGTCTGATGACGTTGAAGTGACAAGCCACATGAGACTATGACAATTGATGACGTCTGTTGACAAGAAAGACCTATCTTGCTTAAGACATAGGTTGATCACTTTGACAATGTGTACGCTATTGACTTGATGATAGTTTGAGATGTTGCCTTGTTGATGCACGACTTGTTTTGATTCTTTGATTGATAAAAGTGTGTGAGTAGACAGTGTGTAGACAGTGTTTGACATGAGATGATACCTTAAACTATGATATGCAACTTGTGTGATAGTGATTGTGAATGAACCCTATTGGACTGACCTAGTGTGGTCTCGGGAGCTCATCAATTGATTAGCCTTGCCTACGTTGTACACGCAAAAACCTCGTAGTTCGACACGACCATGACTTTGAATATACAAAGAGTCATGATTTAAATGTGTGTGATACATGACAAACCTAGACTGACAGACCTAATGCCTCGGGGGCACATCGATTGATGGCCTTGCATACGTCCTAGTCGCAGAGGCAACGTAGTTTGACTATGTCTATGACTGACTTAACATGACTAACTTGACATGATTGACTAGACATGACTTGACTTGACTCTATTTTTGGTATTTTCTAACATTTTTTGGATTTTTTTTGGAATTTTTGAAGTTTTCTAATGTTTTTGGGATTTTTTCAAGACATTTTCAATGGTGTGACATTATGTACACGGTGTTAGGGCATAGAACAAGGACTTTCCCCCAGTCGGGAATAAGATTAGGAAGATGGAGTGGGTAGTGTGACGGAATGGACGTTAGGTGCCAGTCGTTCCAAGTTATGGATAAGACAATTATTTATTATGAGTGATGGTGAAAAAGTTTGAATAGAATGATGGTAGACGGAAGAGCATGCCTGACTACACATGGTGCCTGTTTGCAAGGTTTTCACCATGGTACTTATCCATAGCACCACCAAAGCCGTTTTCACTATTGGACGGATTTATTTCTATTTACTTCTTTTTTTTTCTCAATTTTTTTGGTGTTACAATGACGCCTATTTGCCAGGTTTTCATCAAGGTAACCTTTTTTTTGTTTTTTCTTTTTTTGTATTTTTCTAGATTAAGACATGGATTCTCAGAGACTAAGCATAGAACCTCTTTAGATGCAGACTGTTGATAGGTGACAAAAGCGGCTCTCCTTCAGGAGTAGAGAGTTGGTACGCTCCTGATCCAAAAGCTTTTGTGACAATGTATGGCCCCAACCAGTTAGGGTCAAACTTACCTGGTTTCTCTCGTTCTACTTGGTTCTTAGGATTCTCCATTAATACCAGGTCACCAATGTCAAAATGTCTATTGAGAACCTTTCTATTGTAACTACAATGAAGACGATTCTGATATGCTTGTAAATGATCTAATGCTTTCTGTCTTCGCTCATCCAGCAATTATAGCTCTTGTAACCTAGAGACACGGTACTCTTCATCATCAATATGATCCTTCAAGGATACCCTAAGAGAAGGTATTTCAACCTCGATAGGTAAGATAGCTTCGGACCCAAATACAAGTGAATATGGAGTGGCGTCGATGGGGGTACGGATGCTTGTTCGATAAGCCCATAGGGCAGGGTTAAGCTGTAGGTGTCAGTCATGACCAGCGTCATTGACAGTCTTCTTAAGGATTCTAACAATAGTCTTATTAGATGCCTCGGCTTGGCCATTACCTTGTGGGTAATATGGGGTGGAGAAATGGTGTTTGATGTGAAATTCTTCACATAAATGGCGTACTTCTTGGTTCTTGAATGGGCGGCCATTGTCTATGATTATAGATTGGGGAACACCATACCAACAAATGATGTAGTTTAGGATAAACTTAGATATTTGTGTGTCGGTTATGTATGTCATGGGAATAGCTTCAATCCATTTGGTGAAGTATTTGGTGGCGGTGATGATGAATTTAAGGCCATTGGAGGATGGAGGGCGTATCTTACCTATGAGGTCGATTCCCCATTGGGAGAAGGTCCATGGTGAAGTAATTGGATGAAGTTCTTGCGCTGGCACTCTTATCAAGTCTCCATGTATTTGACATTGTCTACACTTCTTTACAAAGACGTATGAATCTTTCTCCATTGTAGGCCAATAGTAACCTAGTCTCATAATCTTGTGGGCTAGAGTAGGACCACTCGAATGAGATCCGCATATACCCTCGTGTACCGCTCGCAAAGTTGTTTGTGCTTCCTCAGCATCGAGACATCTCATTAAAGCATTATCTAAGGTACGTCTATACAGGGTTTCACCGATGATGGTGTACTTAGCTAACTTTCGGATGAAGGTTCGACGTTGGTTATTAGACAAGTCTTGGGGTAAGGTTTAGTCAGTGAGGTAGTTGAATATGTCTTTATACCAAGGAGACGTAGGACCAACAATGGTACACACTATCGTAGTATCAGGGACATCATAAGCGGGGACCAATAGTTGTTCAACCAGAAACTCGAACTTAGGCACATTACTTGGAATATCCAACAAGGAAGCCACGGTTGCCATAGCATCTGCAACTCTATTCTGGATACGCGATATTTGTTGAAAAGTTATGTCATTGAAATATTGTTTGAAACTATCGTCCATTCTCTTGTAAGGTGCAAGCTTCTCATCCTTAGTCTCGTAATCATCATTTACTTGTCGGATTACCAGTTGAGAGTCACCAAAGACCTTTAGGCTTTTAATTTTCCATTGAGCTGCCATTTTTAACCCAATCACTAAAGCTTCATATTCTGCTATATTGCTGGTATAAGGGAAAGCAATCCTGAATGATTTAGGAATGGTATCACCTTGAGGTGTAACAAATAAGATACCAACTCCTGAACCACGGTTTGTATGTGAGCCATCAAAGTACAGTTTCCATTCGGTCTTAACATCAATGTTAAAGAGAAACTCATCAAGAAAGTCTGCCACTAATGGATGGTTTGTCTTCATAGGTGCATCAGCTAACTGATCTGCAATCACCTGTCCTTTTATAGCAATTCTAGGAGAGCATATAGTGTTAGAGTAAAGGTTTTAACTTAATTATGTTGATTAAGTTACCTTTATTCCCTTCTTAAGATTTCACTTTAGTTTGCATAAAGTGACATTTAATAATTATATTAATTATTAAATGTTTTCCTATTAAGGCTTCTATTAGGGTTTTTCCTATTAGGGTTTTATTAGGGTTTGCATGATCTCCTTTTTATAAGGATTGATCTCATTGTATTTCTCATCAATTCATTCTCTCATTCTCTTTGATACATACATTTTTAGTTTTCAGAGAACCCTTGCTTGTTTGTCTCCATCTCTTCTTTTGTGACAGGTTATTTGCATGTAGGTGACCTTCGAGGTTTTGTGAAGTTGTATTTTCTCAACTTCTACATATAGTGCCGAATTTTTTGTGTAGCAAAGACTACCGCAAGACAGGCACATTCTATGTTGTTGTAATTCAATTCATAGCCCACTAAGGTACGACTGATGCATTAGATGGCTCTCTCACGACCTTGACCATCGTCTTGTGCGAGAAGAGCCCCTAATGCCGACTAAGTTGCTGAGATGTATAATATCAATGGTTTTCCCTCTGTAGGTGGCATTAAGACTGGTGGAGTAAGCAAATAGTCTTTAATTTGCTGGAAGGCCTCTTGACATTTATGTGTCCACACAAATGGTACTCCTTTCTTGAGTAGATGTTGAAATGGATGTATTTTATCTGTCAATTGTACTATGAAATGCCTAATGGACTGTAATCTCCCCTGTAGGGTTCTGAGTTGACCAATGCTGACTGGAGGAGGCATATCTATGATAGCTCTTACTTTCTCTGGATCTACTTCAATGCCTCTTCGAGAGATGATATACCCTAATAGTTTACCTAATTTCACTCCAAAGACACACTTCTTTGAATTTAACCTGACATTGTAATTCTCAAGCCTCTAGAATATCTTGTCTAAAACTTTCAAATGATCTTCCCTTGTTTCTGATTTTGCTATAATATCATCTACATAATCTTCCATGAGGGTATGTACAAATTCATGGAAAATTGTAGTCATTGCCCGTTGGTAGGTAGCTCCTGCATTCTTAAGGCCAAATGACATGACATTCCAACAATATGTGCCCCATGGACACGTGAAAGCTATCTTATGTTGGTCTTCAGTTGTTATTTTAATCTGGTTATATCCCGAGAAACCATCCATGATGGATAGCATCTCGTATCCTGTTGTCAGATCTACTATCATGTCGATATTCGGCAAAGGAAAGTCATCCTTAGGACATGCCTTACTTATGTCTCTAAAGTTTGTGCATATGCGAATGCCCCCAGTTGGTTTAGTCACTGGTACAAGATTTGATATCCAATCCGCATAGTCTATTGTCCTTATGAATCCTACATCCAAGAGCTTCTTAAGTTCTGCCTTGACCAATAGAGCAATTTGCAGATGCATTTTCCTTAACTTTTGTTTGACTGGCTTAATACCTGGCTGTAGTGGTAAATGATGCAATATTAGATTTGGATCCAGCCCAGGCATGTCAACATACGACCATGCGAAGTTTATCTGTCTCTTTGAGAAGAATTCTTTGAATTCAGATTTTTTGTCTCTGTTAGTGAAGCTACAAAATATACCTTCTAAGGATTCTCTTTTATACCTATGTTGACTTCCAGAGATTCTTCTACTAGCATCGAAGACCTTTCCTGTTCAATGGGGAGAATATTTAAACCTCTATCCTTGGGTGCCTCTAGGAGGTTTTCGCCCTCGGATACATCCTTTATTTTGACTTTTTCTTCGTCCAAAGGCACCTTTTGGTTTTCACTTAGGGACTCATCATTTTCTTTTTCATTGTCTTTTTTCTTTTCATTCTCATTTTTGTGACTAGAGGTGTAAATAGACTCCCCAAAGTATGCTTTATCGTCCAAGTCTATGATGAAACCAACTTTATGATCACCTCTTGGTATGCCTTCTCTAAGTCCCATGAACTCAGTAATTGCTTCATCATTCTCAAATGTATCTATGATAGCTGTACCTTGTTGATCCCAGTTGATGAGTTCGGGATATATAAGGGGCATGTCATCATCGAAGTTTTTAAATGTAGCTGCTGATAAGGTGAATAAGGAATGGTTGACAAGGTCACAAAATTTTTGGACTAACTCCTTGTTTTTCTTCCTAGGTGCAGGTATATTATGATGTGGGACTATAGTAAGGGCAGTATCGTCAGAAGATGGTTTATCAAGTGCCCAAGATGCATGATCAAGGGTTTCCCAATAATAGTTCTCTTGCCATTCTTGTTTGGACAAGCGCTTCTTAGGACGAGGAGTAGACGGTTTTGGTACAGGTTTCATGTTGAGGTCCAATTCTCCAAATAGGGCATCTATGTTCATGGTACTGGTAGATGAAAGGGAATCCCATTCATCATCGCTTGAGTAATGGGATTCGTCGAAAACTGGAGGTTTATCGTAAACTGGGGGTTTGTCATGAGATGTCTCGATGTCTACGTAATCACTCACTTCTTCTTGAAACGATGACGAAGTACCAAGAAACCCAATTCTAAACGGTTGACACCCTAGCCCTAAATGTTTCGATCGTGGGTAGACAGTGATCGGTTTTGTCCTTCCATTCTGATAGAGTCCTAACCCACTATGCCCGTCATAGCCTTCATTTTGCATTATCTTAAAGACTTTTCCATACTGGTCCTTAGCTATTTGAATAGACGGGGAGGGGTATTAATGTTCTTCTTGATATAACCATGAATCACCTTGATCCACAATTTCATCACTTAACTCTCCCCATTTGGTCAATGTCATTGTAGGGGGAACATGAAATGTGACCACCGACTGTCTTCTTTCTGCCATAGGTAGGCCATACGCCTTCGGTGGAATCAATTGAGTGACATAGTATGATGCCTTTATATGATATTCGCCACAGCCCTTGTCTTGGATCTCGAGTTTAGGAGTGGTTGATGGAGGTTTGAATGAAATGGACTTAGTGAGATGTGATTGGTCAACGTATAGGGACAAAGTGGATGATGAAGCTTCTTGATTAATTGGTACTTGTCATGGTGGAATATCCCTTAGGCTTGTACAATATTGAAAAGGATCTGGATCACCATCAATAGTGATCTATGTGCCATTATAGGGGAACTTAAGACATTGATGATATGTTGAAGGTACAGCTTTCATTGCGTGTATCCAAGGTCTACCTAACAACAAGTTGTATGGAAGGGTGAGATCCAAGACTTGGAAGCTAGTGTTCATGATTGCTGGGCCAATTCTTATAGGGAGTGTGACAACTCCTTTGGACGATCTTTCCTCATCATCGTAAGCCTTGATGACTATACTCTTAGAGGTATCTACACCGTCTTCTAAGAATCCCAATGCCTTAACCAATTTTAGGGTACACAGGTTCAAACCTGCTCCTCTGTCTACAAAGACTCGTCGGACTTTGTTTTGATGGATTAAGATTTCAAGATGTAAGGGGTCATTATGATCAGATTTCTCAGTCAAGTAATCCTATTGGGAAAATGTGGCATGATGCGAGTTGGTCAAATATCCCACCATTTCTTCGAAACGATTGACATCTAAGTCCGTAGGAACAGTTGTGTTTTGTAGAGCTTTGTCTAGAATGGCTTGATGCTAAGGTGATAAGGTCAACAATTCCAAGATAGATATTTGAGCGGGGGTTTTACTCAATTGATCAAGAAGGTTGTACTTGAACTTGGAAGCTTGCGTAGGTGGCTCAGAAGAAGGTCCAGGAATAGTAATCTTAGTTCTGCGTGTGTTCACATTACATTCTGGATGCTTCTTAATGGTGAAGGTATTGACATTCTCATTTGCGGCTCGGAGGTGATTTATGATGGTTCCTTTACCATAGCAAAATTGGTATTGTTATAATTGACTGCTGGATTATTCTTGGGTCTCGAACTGGAGGCTTTTCCTTTTGTGTGGTCATGTAACGGGTCCGTGAAGACCTTATGATCACTGTTCTTTGTGTTTTTTTGCTCATCGACCTCTATGGTTCCGTTTTCAACAAAGTCTTGTATGATATTCTTGAGTTGGCGACATTGTTGGAGGTTGTGTCCTTTCGTTCGATGATAGTCACAAAAAGAGTTATCGTCCCACCATGAAGGTTTGAACTGTCCAGGATCATATTCTCTTGGTTCCAAAGGTTTGATGAGATTATGCTTAATCAACTCTTTGAAAATAGTCTCGATTGGTTGCCCTAAAGGTGTAAATTCACGTGTTGGAAATCTCCTCTGTTGTGGTCTTTGTTGTTGTGAATTTTGGACATAGTTAGCTTGTTGATTTGGACTATTCATCATGTCTTGATTGGAATTATAACCTCTAAGGGTGATAACTGGTCTCGTATGTATGTGTTTAGCATCAACAATGCCGTCATTTGTAATATTCTTGTTCCTAGACCAGAATTTGTTTCTATCATTTGGCATGTTTTGATGTTGGACAACCGAATTTTTGCCTGGTACCTTAATCTCTCCTTTGTCTATAGGACCTTTCTCAAGGATGATGCCCTTTTGTACCAAGTTTGAGAATGAAGTACAACAGTGTACCCTTAAGTCACTTCACAATTTGGGGTTGATGTTCTCTAAGAATATGGTGACCTTTTGTTTTTTCGGTATTTCAACTGGACATCTACTAGCTAGACTTCGCCATCTCTAGAAGAAAGTGGTGAAAGTTTTGCCATCTTCTTGTGTCGTTTGGCACAAGGTTGCAATTGTTACCTCATTATCTATGTTAAAAGCGAAATGTTCAACAAACTTTTCAGCTAATTTGTCCCAAGATCGTATACCATATGGTAATTTAGAAAACCATTCCAGTCCTATCCCGACAAGGGTTCGTGGACATAGTCTCATCAAGTATGTGGGGTCATACAATATGTCCATGCATGCTGTTGAGAACTCTCTAATGTGTTCTAAAGGATTCTTTCTCCCATTATAGTTAGGCAAAATTGGTATAATGTATCCATGGGGGAAAGGTGTCATATACAGTGCTTTGTCAAATGGACATGGACATAGGTCTTGTGTTGAGATAGTTCATTTTGTCCATCTGTTGTTGAAGAGTTTACATCTGGTCTTGAAGGACATCGACTTGTGTCAAGGACATGGTGTTTATGAAATTTGGATCAATGTAGGTGTTTTGATACGCCATGTTCTGTGATGGGTTGTGATTGGGCGAGGGAATATATCCTGTCAAAATATTATGATTCGGTATAGGGATATTCCCTATCTGGATGGTTTGAGTTGGTATAGGAATGCTTCCTATCTGAATTGTTTGATTAGGAATAGGAATGCTTCCTGTCTGAATGGGCTAAGTTGGTATAGGTATGTTTCCGCCAACTTTGATTCTCTTACCAGTCGTGTTGGTGTTAAAGGGGTTGGAGAAAGTTGCCCCCGTAGTAAATTGTAATCCTTGTGTGATGTTGAAAGGGGTTGTGTTTACAATTGACGATGTTTGAGTTGGTATACCAGTTGGTATCGCTGTGGTAATTTGAGGAATAGAGATAGTTGACATTGCAGTTTGGGATGGTTGAGTTGACTGTGTTTGCAAAGTACGAATATCAAATCCTATGGGTAGTTTGGCACCTTCTGCTAGCAACTTTGCTAGATAGCGTTGAGGATCATTTGCCAAACATTCATCCATAAAGGATGCAAATTCAAGATCTTGTACTGCTGCGTCTATGTCTTCTATGTAAATATGACCATGTGTGTCTCTAGTGACATGTTTTTCTAGCAAGGCCTTGTGTGGTCGTTTACTTCCTGACGGTTGGTTTCTGAATGGATTGATCAATTCATTAGGGTCTATCATTGCTTTGTGTTTCTTTTTGGACCTTGTTTCGACCATGAAAAAGTTGCTAAAAATGGGTAATGCAAACTATGTCTAAAAACTGATATGACCTATGTCTATGTTTTTTGGATTTTTTTGACAATAAGGATGTTGCTAAAGATCTAAAATGACGTATGACAGGACGGACAATATGCAAAATTTTGAGTGGACTAATGACGATAAATGAGTCTAAGACGGATATAACCTACCACCTATGGAAATAAATGCATGCAAAGATTTGTTTTTGACCAAGGAACCTAATTGTATGACAAGGACAATTTTGACAAGGTGAATTTTCCAAACTAGACTATCTATATGCATGCAACTTAGGATGACTATGACTAAGACGTTTACGCTGACTAAGGCGTATATGACACCTAATGATGGTAACTAAGACGTATATGACTCCTAATGATGGTAACTAAGACGTATATGACACCTAATGATGCAAGGTTTTTGAGCAAAATTAACCAGTTTCCAATCCAAGGTTGATCCTAAGAACCTAAAGCAAATAGTGACAGTGACGTTTCGGACTCAGCTCGCGGTTTTTGACGTTTTTTGTTGACAGGAAAATGAGGTTCACCTAACAGTTGCGATTCAAATTTTGACAGATGCGGTTTTTCTAACAATTGTGGTTTTTCCTCTGACAATTGCGGCTTAATAAGACACATGCAGTTCTAGATCTGACAAATGTGGTTTACCAGGACACATGCGGTTTTAAAACTGACAGATGCAGTTTGCATGCACACATGTGACTCAGAATGTGACAGTTGCGACTCATGATATGCAGACTGAAAAAATGAATATTTTGACAGATAGATGCGGAGTTTCCCCTAACAGATGCAACTCGCTATGACACATGCGGTGTTTAAACTGACAAATGCAACTCGATTTTCTGACAGTTGAATTTTTCCCAAAAGTTGTTGACTGACTTTGTTTGTTTGATCAAGATTTTGATGAATACAGCAAAGAGCAAACACAACAATCAATGTATTTTCAGTTTTTGTGATGAAAGGACTGTTAAGACTCGAAAAACATTTACAACCTAGGCTTTTAGGACAATACTTGTTGAATTCTTACTTGGATTTCTCCAGCTACGCATATTTATGGCGAATGACTAGTAGCTTGACCCCACTGGCTCCCCTCCACGGCACTCACTTATACGGGGCAGCCAAGCTACTGTATCCATGAAACTCCCATGGCATACATTTCATTTCCACACATAAACCGTAAATATGTAAGACGACTTCACAGGGCCAACCTTGTCGCGCCAACAAATAGGTAGGATTTTGGTAACTCTACAACAAGGTGTTTAATAAGGGCATTCCATTCGTGGGACACTATCCAATGTCGGCGAGAGTCCATTTCTGTCCATCTCATCGGAATAGTGCACGTGATTCTTGGGTTTTCCCCAAGAATCCACTTTTCTACTGTTTTTGGATTTTTCAGGACAGTATCTGATGGTGGTGACAAATGCATGTAAACGATGCCTACACACAAGAATCCAAGGACAACCATGATCTTGCTCCTAGTCTAGCTGAAAACCAATTACCAGGTGATGATGACAACAATGTTGTTTGACGTGGGAAGGACACATCCCAAAACAACGTGAAGATGCCAATGATATGACAAGAGGATAAAAGTCTATAGCAGGGCCAGGGTCAAAGTCAAGGAATATTTTGGATGATACGTCAGGTTGCCATATTTTTACATTTGGAATGACTTTATGAGGACTGGATGGGATGACGAGGGATCTTTAGAGCATAGACAAGGAAAACCAAGATGGATGATAGGTATAAAAGGACAATGGATGGCTTTGGTAAAAGATAGGAGACATGGATGGCTTGGACTAGAGAATTATCATATGGTCTCCAAGGACGATGTCGCATAGTAAAAAGGAGGCTATGAAGGTAATGACATGATGTTTAATGAATAAGGTATGACTAAAAGATAGACATGTCAAAAAAATTTCCAAAGCATGACCTTTTTTTGTATTGTAGTCCTTATCAAGATCAAAGTCAGTGGAAAATGGATGGAAAGTGATAGGGTTTAGATGGATAGATGGAAATTTCATAGGAAATGTCATGCAAAGGGTACGAGAGATGAGACAACTTGCCCCCAAGTGTAAAGATCCACATAGATAATTTATTTTACACACGACGCCTGTTTACCAGGTTTTCATCATGGTACTTATCCAAAGCGCCATAAGAATGGTTTTCACTATTGGACGAAATTTTTCTCTTTACTATTTTCCAATTTTTTTTGGTGTCACCAAGGCGCTTGTTTGCCAGGTTTTCATTAGGGTAACAATTTTTTTGTTATTTCAATTTATTTTTATTTTTTGTATTTTCTGGATTGCCTTGATACTTTAGATGGTCACTAACTGTGTTGAATCCATTGATGGTGCTGATGTAAAGACCGGTGCCATGATATGCCAATAATGACCTTTATGAAGTAGTTGTCTTGTTAGGATCATAGCACTTGCATATAACTGATCAATGTCATTGTGACCCTTGTTGATACCAGAGTTAGCCTTATCAAAATACACACATCGTGATAGAGTGCCATTAGAGTCCTTACAATAAAGAGTTGCTGCCAAGATGCGATGGATTTGTGACATGGGATTTTTGGACTTTAGACGAGATGTTGGATTATGATGGATGATGGTAGATGTAGGGGGATTGTTTAGAAGTTTAGATGAGTCACTTTTTATTTTCCAAACTTGGGATTTTGGATGGCGGAGTTTGGAACTTTGATTGGGATAGCGTTTGGAACCAACACTTTTATATGCCTTGCTTGATGACCATTGTGAAGGAGGTGGAAATTTATTATATGTGGGAGTCCTCTTTTCTTGTGGCTCCACATTTTTATTGACTTTTGGATTTGAAATATTTTCTTTGCTCGATCCATTTGTCTTTGGGATCCATTTTAACTTCATTTGTCCACTCAATTTTTTGATTGCTTTGATGGTCTTTGACATTTGATTTTGAACTTTGGATTTGTAATAATTTTTTTCTTTTTGTTGGTTCCAAATGGAAGGTTTATTCATGTTGGAATGATAGTTTATGGTGTGGATGGAAGGAGTTTTGGCAGCAATCTTATGGTAAGAACTACTCATGACCCCCATTTTGATGTTTATATCAGATAAAGTTGCCCCCAATATCGAGGAGGTATCACTAACATCATTAGATTCTCTGACTGATGAATAACCAAGACTCTAATGTCTAGGATTTTCTTGAAGTTGTAATGGTTCTCGAATTCCTTGCTCGTGTAGGCCTAGTCCTTTGCCTTGATACTGCATGTTCTGACAGATTCTGTTTGCAATGGGGTATTTTTTGTTTTGAAAACAAGATGTTAGCCCATCATTGTGTATGTAGACACTGTAAATTGGAATCTTCTCTTCTGCAAGAAATCCTTCTCTGACAAATATAGATGATCCTATCTGATAAGATGTTGTAGCTTCATTAACATGTTGGATATATTTCTGATTAACATCTTTGGTTTGATTTTGTGAAACATTAGATTATGACTGTTCTTCAAAAGGATCTTCCATGTCGATGTAGAAACTGTCCTTATGGTCATTATCATGGAGTCCAGTGAATTTAGCTATAGCTTGATCATTTGAAAATATGTCTATTGTAGAAGACTCGTTCTGGAGGAAGATCATCTATGTTTCCAAAGGAGGCAAGTGTCTCATTTTGGGAAATGGCAGTGTTCAAAGTTTGGGTAGGATCAACCTCAAATGTTTGATCATGAATGGCATAAAGGTCGATGAGCAGATCGTTTTGGATTTCTTGATCAATGGTAATGTCTTGATCAAAGATAGGTTTGTCCTAGATGACTTGATTGGGAATGAAATCTTGATCAAGGATAAATGTATTTTGGCTGCCATGATTATCTAGAAGGACTTCTTGGATAGACCTAAAGATAGGGTCATGGGATGGACTTCGTTGATCTTGACATGAAGGTGAAGCCATGATGCCATGCTTTGGACTTTCTTTTTGACATGTATCCTCAAGTGTAGGCAATGGGATGTGATTTTGGAGACCATGAATAAATGCATTCCCATGACTAAATGCAGGTTGGGATGGAGTGAGTAGGAATGGATTAGTGGATGATGGACTAGGATAGGATGTGGAGGCTTGGAATAGACCTAAAGATAGGGTCATGGGATGGACTTCGTTGATCTTGACATGAAGGTGAAGCCATGATGCCATGCTTTGGACTTTCTTTTTGACATGTATCCTCAAGTGTAGGCAATGGGATGTGATTTTGGAGACCATGAATAAATGCATTCCCATGACTAAATGCAGGTTGGGATGGAGTGAGTAGGAATGGATTAGTGGATGATGGACTAGGATAGGATGTGGAGGCTTGGAATAGACTAGTGGGAGGTTGGTTTTCCTTGTCAAGGTTAAGGTAAGGGTGATTAATGGATGTTTGTTGTGAATTAATGGCATGAATTGTGCTAAGAGACTCTTGATAATGAGGGTAGATGGATGGAAGACTAGAGTTTATGGGTTGTTGATAAGAGGGATATGTGGGTAGTTGACCATGGGTTGAAGTTGATTGGGATTTGGATTGGATAAATTTTCTTCTGAAGTCTATGGCTTGTTAGTATTGGCCCATGCGGAGTAATTGGTATTCAACTTGACTAACAAGCATATCAAGGTCAACGGAAGACATGGTGATGGATGGTAATGCAAATGATGTGGAATTATGTCTCTAAATGATATGATTTTTAGTCTATGTTTTTTTGGATTTTTTTGGATATAAAAAATGAATGCTAATGCAACCTTCTTCTTTTTTTTTTGGAATTTTTATGGTAAATAAGGAATGTCTAAAATAATTTTTATGCTAGGATGGACAGTATGCAAAAAATCGGGTAGACTATGACAATAAATGATTCTAAAATGGGTATAACCTACCACCTATGGAATAAATGCATGCAAAGATTTGTTTTTGACCAAGGAACCTGATTGTATGACAAGGACAGTTGACAAGGTGAATTTTCCAAACTAGACTGTTGAGTTGAAAAGATCCACTAAATGGGACTAAAGTGATTAGGTTCAATGATTGTGACAAACCGGAACATGAATGTTTCCAATCACAAGGAAAGTTATCTATTATGTGATATGCAATTTCCTAGGAAGTATCTATATGCATGCAACTTCGGATGACTATGACTAAGACTTTGACTGTGACTAAGACATATATGACACCTAATGATGCAAGGTTTTTGAGCAAAATTTTAACAGTTTCTGTCCAAGGTTGATCGTAAGAACCTAAAGCAAATATTGACAATGATGTTTTAGACTCAGCTCGCAGATTTTGATGTTTTCTGTTGACAGGCAAATGCGGTTCACTAAACAGATGCGGTTCACTAAACAGTTGCGGTTCAGATTCTGACATATGCGGTTTTTTTGACACTGCATGCGGTGTTTCTAACAATTGTGGTTTTTCCTATGACAAATGCGGTTTACCAATACACATGTGGTGCGAAAACTGACAGATGCAGTTTTGCATGAACACATGCGACTCAGAATGTGACAGTTGCGACTCGTGATATGCAGACTATGAAAAGTGAATATTTTGACAGACAGATGTGGCGTTTCCCCTAACAAATGCGAATCGCTAATACATATGCGGCATTTAGACTGACAAATGTGACTCGATTTTCTGACAGTTGAATTTTTTCCCGAAAGTTGTTGATTGACTTTGTTTGTTTGATCAAGATTTTAACAAATACAGCAAAGAGCAAACACAGCAATCAATGTATTTTTAGTTTTTTTGTGATGAAAGGACTGTTAAGACTCGAAAAACAATTACAACCTAGGCTTTTAGGACAATACTTGTCGAACTCTTACTTGGATTTCTCCAGCTACGCATATTTATGGCGAATGACTAGTAGCTTGACCCCACTGGCTCCCCTCCATGGCACTCACTTATACGAGGCAGCCAAGCTACTGTATCCATGAAACTCCCATGGCATACATTTCATTTCCACACATAAACCGTAAATATGTAAGACGGCTTCACAGGGCCAACCTTGCTGCGCCAACAAGAAGGTAGGATTTTGGTAACTCTACAACAAGGTGTTTAATAAGGGCATTCTGTTCATGGCACACTATCCAACGTCGACGAGAGTCCATTTTTGTCCATCTCATCGGAATAGTGTGCGTGATTCTTGGGCTTTCCCCAAGAATCCACTTTTATATACCGGCTGGAAGTCGCTTGGCTTTAGCGTGCTACCGGTCTGAGTCGTTTTGGGGTGAGTACTTTTTCCCACCAAGATAGGCCCAAGTTCTAGAGTTAGCAACCATTTCTCTTACACCCAGGATCGCATGACTGCGCAAGGGGAGAGAATACTTCAGTGTACTGAATCGTAAGGGTTACAAATGCGTGCAAAAGCACCAAACAAAGAAGACAATGGTTCTTTTTAATCCAAATGACAATTTTTTATCTAACAATCAAAAAATTCATTTTAATCCCACATGACGATTATCTATCTACCAAACAAAAGCTTGCTTAAATAAATAAATTAGCACAAAGGCATTAGGTCCTGCATGCAAATTCATCAGTAGTTCATTGTTCTTCGGCTTTCATCCTGCAGAAAATTGTCTTAGCTTTTTAATGGTCTTCTATGCTTCGTCCTGCAAACACTATGTTATTCCACCTTAACACAACTGAAACAAACATTAGCGAAAATCAAAACAACCTTAAAAGCGAAAACTAAAAATATGGATGCACAAAAATCAATTAAAAAAACGAAAAAGTTTTACCAGCCAGATGCGGCTTTTGGAGCCACAAATGCGATTCAACTGTTGACAGGTGGATGCGGTTTAGGAATTGTTGACAAGCGGATACGGTGCGTGATGGAAATGCAATGCAGAGTTTAGCAGATGCGGTTCACAAACGCAGATGCATCACAGAAAGCCACAAATGCGGCTCACGAAGACGGATGCGACACAGGAAGTCAAATGTATAACATAAAATTTCCAAAAACCAAGAAAAAGAAATTTTACCAGTCAAATGCAGTGCAGAAAGCTGCAAATGCGGTGCAAAAAGCCACAAATGCATCACAAAAAGTCACATGTGGTGCAGAATGCCACAAATGCGTCACTTCAGCTCACAGCCGCAAAAAAAAAAAAAAAATCATGTTTTTCTTGTTAAAAATGCTACCCTTAACGAAAATATGCAGTATAATATATGAAAATTCATCCCTCAACCCTTCCGGATACAACCATGCTATCTATTTGATCTCAAAATTCTCCCAAAAGTGTGATTTGGAAGATTCTTCAAAAGTGTGATTTTTTAACAGGCAGATGTGTTGCAAGGTACCACGGATGCGGTGCAGAATAACAGATGCGGTGCGGAATATAGCAGATGCGGTGCGGAATATAGCAGATGCGGTGTGGAATATAGCAGATGCGGTGCACCGTACAAAAAACCTGCAAAAAAAAATAGAAAATGAAAAAATGGAAAGAGGAAAATATGTGTGGATTTTGAAGCGTGTTCACGTGGGGTTCACCAAATGTAACAATGATAGATTTTTCTGCAATACTAGAATAACAATGTCAAATCCTAATCTAGAATAATAATCTAAAATCTAACAACAAAGAATGAAGAAATAAACTAAATAATAAAACCAAAATGATCTCACCGAATATGCGTTCACCCCTTCAAATTATCTCTATTGCTCTTCTCCATTTTGCCTTTTCAGTATTCTTGCCCTCAAATTTATGTGTTTGAATGCAAGTATAGCTTTGTCGAGTGTTTAAGCAAAATATCGAAGAATAGTTTCTCTTCTCAAAAGTGTATGATTTCGGGAAGAGGAATAATGATTATGACAGGCCATTTTATAGATTTTGGGTTTTCAAACGATCGGCTTAGATTGAAAGGAGAGATCGACGGACGAGATCGATGAATGTCATGCGATGTGAGTTTTGTGTCAGATAGAATGTGAGTTAGAACACGAGTTCAGGAAAGACTGCAGATAAAGACTAAGTTAGAACGTGAGTTAGAACACAAGTTCAAGATCTTAATCTCCAAAAATTGGAGAAATAGACTTTGTATGCAAAAACCAAAGTTAGAAGTTGAAGATGAAGAATTCGAATGCATAATTAATTAATTAAATAAAGATATTTAATTAATAAACACATACATGCATATGAGTTAGAACTAGTTAATCGACTAGTTGTGACAGAGAGTCTTCTCGCAAAGATAAACTGGTGTTGAATTCAGAGATAATTGGAGAACTAAAAATAGATCTTGAGTCAGAAGGTGAGTGAATGAACTAGATTACTGAATGATAGAGGAATTTGACATAATTAATTAAAATATGAATTAAATGTTAATTTAATTCAATCATTCGAAAATGAATTGACTTTAATTAAATAAATAAAGTATTTATTTAATTTGACTATTTGAAAAGGAAAATATCAATAATTAAATAATAAATATTTAATTATAGATAAAGGGGGTTAAATGAATAATTAAATAAAGATATTTAATTATAGTTGGAAAAGTATGATAAAGGGGGAATTAAATTATTTAATTGATAGATAAAGGGGGAATTAATTAGTTCGCAACATAATTAAATAAATATGATTTATTTAATTAATCAAGTTGAATAAAGATTAATAATGAATTAATTAAAAAGGGGTATTTAATTAATAGAGGAAATATGTGTTAGAAAGGTTAATTAAATAATTGACATTATTTAATCAAGACCACGGACTATAGAAAATTATGTCGAATGTGTACTCGCAAGCTTAGACCAATTTTCGGTATCTACACAGATATTTTTGGATTTTATGGATGACCAGTACCTAGATCATGTTGTGAGATATAGGACATGGATCAAGATTTATTTGAAAGCAAGATCAGGATGATGGATGGATCAATATGCGAATGTTTGCTCAAGTATTTTCCCCCAGTACCTAGTTTGCTCAAGTATTTTCCCCTATTGTCTAGCAATGTTTGGAATGCCATGAACGGATGCATAGATCAGGATGATGGATGGATCGGTATGCGAAGGATGCCAAGGATTACCTTGTAATAGGATAACATGTTTGGATAGATCATGGTTGCTTGGATAGTGTTATGATGTAGGCTATGGTACTGCATAAGATAGGACATGATCAACATAATGACCATGTCAAGATTCTACCAAGAGCAAGTTTGAAGTATGCCTCAAAGCTTTGTCAAGATCAAGATAATTTTGGATTTGGATTAGGATGGATTGGATGGGATCATGGATTTATTGTGGATAAGATGGATAAGATTTATTATGGAGGGGATGAGATGTTTCCACCTGGAATGGCGTGCGTAGATGCTTGATTCTACTCATGAAGCCTATTTGCCAAGTTTTTATCATGGTATTTGCCCAAAGTGCCACTAAAGTGGTTTTCACGACAGGACGATTTGTCTCTTTACTGTTTTCTTGTTTTAAAAAAAAATATATATGATTTTTATGATTATGAAGGTTTATTTATACTAGACCACTTGGTGGTGTTAATGTAGATTGTGTTGTTGTCAAGATATGCCAATGGTACTACCTGTAGAATTTGTTTTGCCAACATGTGTGTGCTTGAATGTAACCCCTAAATGTTCTTGTCTTCATCGATACCAAAGTTAAACCTCCCCTAGATGTGCACATCGTGATAGAGTTCCCTTAGAGTCCTTATGATAAAGAGTTATTGCCAAGACACGGTCAATGCAAGATTTGGATATCATTGATTTCAAGGTGGATGGCATAATGCAATGAGAGATATGAGATGTAGATGGATTGGTTGATAGTTTGGATAACAGATCTTTGATTCTCCAAGTTTGGGAAGATGAGCAATGAAAGGTGGATATGGAGTTCTTAGTGGAATTAGGACCAACTTCTTCATATACTTTGTGTGTCGCTCTTGAAGCTTTCATTTGCATTGGTGGACATCTTTGATGGATGAAATTCCCTTTTTTATTTTGCCCCATAGTTTCTTTGACTAATGGAATTTGAAAGGGATTGTTGGCTATTCTTAGAAATTGGTTGGAGATTTGAAGATTGTTTGATGCAAGACCTCCTAAATTCATGAAGAACAAAGTTAATATCTCCTAGATCCCTTCTATTAAGGGTTGGATCAAGCTAAATTTCAATGGTGTTGCTAAGAATAACCTCATAGCTTCAAGTTCAGGTTTCATCCTCAAGGAGCATAAGGGCAAGGTTATGGTCTTTGGTACCCTATACACAGGTATGAACAACAATATTGTTGAAATGAAAGGTTTTGCATTAGGGCCCTAGCTTAGCATTAACCTTTTCATTAGTTATTTAATCATTGAAGGAGATTCATGCATAATTGTTAAGAGTTTGGAAGGAGAAAATATCTATAGTTGGTGTCTTTGAAATCTTCTTTTCAAGGCTAACCTTCTTTGAAAATGTGAGAAATGGTGTATTTATCACACTTGAAGAGAAAAGAACAAAGAATTTGTTTGGAATCTAAGCCTTAAGGAAGGTTTCCATCTTTTTTCCAGTGATCGAATGAGCATCTACAAGTTGGGCATTTTTTATGATTTTTCTATTATCCAAGTGCGTTTTCGAAAATCAAGCTTAGAGTTTTTTCTAGTCATTTTTTTGTTGATGGAAAAGTATTAGTGTTTAGCATCTTGGTTGTTTCTTTTCCTCTTTACTTTCTCCCAATGCACCAGCCTCCATGCTTCCTTCGTTTTTGGTTTTTTCCACCCCTCATCCCTCTGGCCTTTTAAATTGCCTTTTGAAGTGTTGTTCCCTTATTTTTGGCTAAGAATTAGGCATTTTCCTTTTTGATGATTATTCTCCTTTGTGTGCCTTGTTTGATGTTGTCTTTTGGTGACTTCTTATATTTTTTGGCATTGTATTTCCTTTGTACATTTTTTTATCTTTTTTCTACTCCCCCTGCCTAGTGTTTATGTAAGGTTACCTTCTAGAGCCTTTAACCCAGTTTTGGCTCTTGAATTTTAAAATCCCTTAGTAGATTATATGTCTACTTATGATGTCTTATGCTTCTCTCCCTACCTACTTGATTTCGTTCAATGATGCAACTTACCCTATCTCTTTCTTCTGCCCTTCTCTCTACCTCAAAGGTTTTTCATGCTTGTGAAATATTGGTTTATTCACAAACTTTGGCAAGTCTCTCTTCCTCTTCCTTTGGGCCTTCGTGATTTAACAATGACCTCTCATGCATCTATCTCTACAATTAGATAGTCTATCCCCCTTGGTTTCATCAAAAGCATGCTCAACAAAAGCAACATCAACCTCAACCAATGTATTTATTCCTTGTAAGACTAAAGAGTACATTTAACCTACTTCAACTTCGAGACCCTAATCTAAGGGAAAATGCAAAGTTACATTTGAATAGCAATATCCTAGCAAGAACCTCAATGTTGCTTGTACTTCTACTAGAGTAAAAAGGAAGCAACTCAATCTAGCAAAGATATTTGTATGCCAACTAATATCCCTTTGATGGAGGCTTCCTCAAGTGTGGCAAGCATTCTTCAAGAAATGAATTCCAATGCATTGCTCTTTTTTTAGGTATTTGTATGAGATCATACTCTAGCCCCAAAAAATAAGTTTATCTATTCAAGACCTTTTGGATAATAACAAATCGCCTTTTGCAACTTCAACGGAAAGTGAAACATAGATGAAGATTACTTGAAGACCCTTCAAACACCTTAAATGCCATCAACAATAATGCTAGTGATGTTGAGGATGTTTGAGAAAGTATTTGTATCTTTGTCACTAAACTATAAGGTTTAGCAAGGCAAGTTCACCCCTTGCTCTTTTACAATAGCCACTACTTTAGGAAAAATATGCAACCCCACGAGGTCAAGTCAAATAATTATTTTGATAATGGTACATAATTTTTCAAATACTTGTTAGTATTGTTTGATTGAATATATTGCGACTCTTATTTGCCCAATTACTTATGTGTCTCAGTCTCTTTGTAATAATGGCACTTTTAGTTTTTTAAATTACAAGTGATTTTTTGAATGCACTAACTAATTTGGTCACCTTCATCTAATATGCTAAGAGATAAGATAGAATTTCCTACTTTTCACTTCACATGGGTGACTAATTAGAGCTCATGAATGAAATCTTGGTTTATGATTTTCCATCAAGACCATAATAAGAGGATCAAGCACTGTATCATAAAACAAGGAAACACACTTCTATTTAACATTATTCTTTTATATTCAAAATCAATTGATTTTGAGTTTTTAGTTACCCCATGTTATGAGATACTCTAATATGACATCCTTTCAACGTGAGTAAGATAATTGATTTCTTGTTGACACCCCATTAGATGCATAGGTTTGCTATGTCTTGGAACAAACAAAATATATCTTGAGTGCTTTTCTTGATCATCAATTCCAAGAAAGCAACTACAAATGGTTGTATTTGCCCAAGGACAAGGAAAAACTACAACCCATATAATACTTAACCTTACACTATAATGCAAGTCTACAACTCTCGGGTAGCCATCCACAAATATAATGGTGTGTCATTACTAGAACCACCTTATATTGAGGAAGAGAATCCTATATGGCCCATCCAAATATATACAACTTTATATCTTGAACCATTTCAAGTTAAAGAAAATTAATCATGTGTGGATTGGTACCATAAGGAAAAAGCAAACACCCATTTACTAGGTCACTATCTAGCACTTTGAACTCAAGTGAGTTTTCCATGCAACTTGTGGAATGTGATGGTTTCCACATTTACAAAAAAAATGGGAACTTCACCTCAACAATGACAAGATAATAAAATTTGACAATGGATTCAAATATGGTTCGAGTCCCACTTGTAAATATTCACATTACATGTTCATTATAATATTATAATTATATTTCCAACACTTAGTTTAGAAATCATATACACACTTCAATTTGAAAACCTTGTATGATCCTCTCCACATTAAATATCTGACTCGATGTCATATTGCCAATTTGTATTCCAAATGCATTGTGTCATTGTTATTCTCTGGCATCTCCTAAAGAATGCTCATCAAGTGTAGAGTTGTGGCACTATCTTCTTTTGCTCATCTATATAGTTTCTCAAGAGTTCTCCTACCACTTTTGCATATTGTTTCAATTCTTTAAATATGGAACGTACAAAAGCTCAATGGAACAAAAAAATGGTAACAAACTATCACCTATTTCTCAAAAAATTACAAATGTACCAAAATACAATATAAATTGCAAATTTAACTCCATTGCAAAAGGTGTAAAATTATCTAAAAACAATAAGCTCGTCTTCTATTAAATTACATTTATAAGTTGGATATTTCTAAATATAGGTGGAAATAAAAATTATGTAACAAAGTGTATTTCAATATATATATATAAACTCTGTCTCCATAATATTTGAGTAAATAAACAAGTACTTTTATTGTTACTAGATTTATCCCATGTATGACTCATACGTCTTTAGACCTACTATTACTCTCAGAAAAAGAAAATCACCATCTACGAATTTCCAAATTTAATATTGTGAAAATTCGACCGTAATATTTAAGAAAAGTATATGTTCTGATGTGCTTAGGAAATTAATTATTCTTTAGTGGCAGAGATCAACCACAATTGAATAGAATAGTCAAATTGCAGAGAATGCATTAAGACAAACAAAATTCAAAGTTGATGTATTCCTTGGCAGGATGAGATAGTCAAATTACAGAGAATACATTAAGACAACTTGTAAGAAGAATGATTGGTTAGTCTTCGTTTGGTAATTTGCGGCATATTCATTGATAATGATCGCATCTCTTGTACAAAAAATAATTGGTTAGATCCTCAGTCAGGTAACATTTGGGAAAATGGCAGGTTGGATCCCATTCATGGAAAGAATAATTTGGTTGGGCTCAAGACAATGTCATGAAGGTCAATATGAACAGAAGCTCTCAAAAGGATCTCTCTGTAAGATGCTCTCCAATGGTAGATAGAATTTTACGAATTTTTCAAGTTTGACAGTGCAAGCATTTGTCAAACTATTCATAGATTTCAGAATTGAATGTGAACTTTCAATTTGAGTGTATCTTAATGATCTCTACCAATAGTATCCATCATATATATATGAATGTCCAACTCGCATAAATTTTCTGTAATTGTAATAATTTGCAGTCATCATCGGCACATAGTTTTACCAAATTCAGACATAGACAAATTCAAGCTTCAACAAGCATGTATACACATAAATATTTTCACAACTGATTTATATATATATATAATATCTGACCTCACATCAGTAGTTATGGTTGACTAGGTTGAATGATATATATATATATATATCAGCTGCGACTGGTGTATTTAATATGTATAGCTCCTTCTTGACATCTTATTGTTTTAACAGCATACGGCAAATTCACCGTCAGCAATTCACCGACGTACCACGTCTTGTTAAATTGATTCGCACTCTCACTCTTCAATGGTGGCAGCTAAACTTCACACCAATTTCCTTCAATAATATCATGCCTGAGGTGGCAGATTAATGCGGTCTCTATGGGTTGTGTCTACCTCCATAATGACGGCTCAAAAGCTGGGAGGTAATAGGCTACTCGGTCTATTACGGCGCTAACCATCATAAACCCTTATTTAATAAGGCAAGTCCTTCGACTTTCAGACTACACAACACGCCTCCTTGTATTATATGGCTAGCGAATTCAATATTATTTATTCATTCAAAGGATTACACTATTAAATTCATAAAGATATCTGCAATGTCAAACCTAAACTCTTTTATGCACAATACTCTGAAATCATTCAACTCAATAAACCCACGCTAAACAACCATGTATTATTCTGGACAAATCAATAAAATATCTCTGTAAATTAAATACCACTGAAATATAGTATTGCTAGAAATTCGATTATATGTGAAATTTGTTTTTGAAGAAGACTTCAAAAATTTCTCAAATCGTGCAATCAGTCAAGGAATTCCAATTGTGAATCCTGAGTGAATCTGCCCTCATGGAGATGGGTTTTCCATCCAAATCCATCCTAAAACTTGAAGGTTTTCCAAAAAGATACCATGAATTTATTTCCACCACCTTTTATAATCCACCACATTTTTAATATTTAAATATTAAATAATTTGCTACTGTAAAGTAACTTTATTTAATATTTGAGCATATTATAAAATAAAGTCACTTTAATGTTTTATTAATTAATTAAATATAAATGTTCTCAAATATTATTTTAGGACAATTTAATATTTAATTAATTAAATTATCTCAATGATGACTAATCAGAAATCGGGGACATTACACACTCAATATTGAATTAATCTTATGAAGGATTGCAAGTAATCTACAGAAAATGAGTTAATTGGCTTCGATGGATTAATGTGACATTTATGTACTATATTTTCTTTTAAGGTAAACATTTTGCTTGAATAGAGAATGACAATTTGGTGAGAGTCCATCCTCCGATCTGGTTTGGTGCTAGATTTTGTTCATTCTAGACCTTAAAGTTCATTATTAATAATATGGTTTATTTTCAAGAGTTATATTTTCTTTTAAGGTAAACATTTTGCTTGAATAGAGAATGACAATTTGGTGAGAGTCCATCCTCCGATCTGGTTTGGTGCTAGATTTTGTTCATTCTAGACCTTAAAGTTCATTATTAATAATATGGTTTATTTTCAAGAGTTAAGAACAGTTGTCTTGCATTTTTTGACGTCTTGGTAAGTACGTGGGATGATCCATAGCATTACACTCAAGAAATTTATACCAGTTGGATAGACAAGCCATGAACACACAAAGTATGTGTTTAGTTTATATCATCATACAAGATACCAACAACTAGCAACGAGCTTCTTCATTGTCCCAATCGCCAAAACAGCACTTATTTTCTTGGGTATGAATAGACCAACCAACCCATATTTCAATGGGCATTGAATTGATACAAAAAAATTGTAGAAGAAAGCAATGAAACAATGACGGAGAGTCTAATTGCTAAACACCATGACCAGATCATAGATTTTTTGACCTTTCTTTTACAGATATCAAGAATCAGTACAGTAGACTTCCAAAATAAGAAACACTATATGTTAAATTTTCAATAATGCAATAGTAATATTAATTGATTGCACATAAACGAGTATACAAGCAGATGAATATGTTAGCAACTTCACACGGGTGAATTTTGTTTTAGCGCTAATAAAACTTCCAGAATAAATAAATTAATAATACAAAATCAGACTAACTTTATTTGAAGGAGAGAATTTCAACAAACTATAGATGGAAGACCGTAATTGATAAGCATTTTCTATTTCTCTATTTTCTTCATTCAGGCAATCAACATGCCTTCTCTCTTTATAGTATTCCATTTGATAAAGTTTCTCTTTATAGTATTCCATTTGATAAAGTTTCTTACTTAGTTTCTGCAAATAACCTATCGATAAGATTATATCGAGGCAGGCATTCTCTTTTTGAAACCCTGTCGTGAAAAACCGTGGCTGTGCATCACTTTCTGAAGATCTGTCTGAGACCAAAATATAGCCATTTTCACCACTCTGGTATGGCAAATTGTATGGTTTAAGGTCTATACAATTTGTACTTGCAGCTTGTTCAGATTGACCATGAAATTCTTGAGCAAAAAGTTTAACTCCTACATCTGATCCTTGCCTATGCATATACCCAAGGAATATTGGATCGGCAACCACATAATAGTCATTTACGGTGCATATCTGCATACATGTTTCACAAAATCATCTTCCAAACTTCCAATATAGCAACTCTTAAAGACAATCTTATAGCATATACTTAAAGATAAGAAGAACTAAATGATAGTCAGCCAAAAGGTTTTCAATATAAGATGCCATATATAAGATATTTGTTCCCTGCGCAAGGATTTTCAAAGACAATAATTGCAGATATTGAAGATTATTGAATTTTGTTACATGCCCCAGATCAATTGTACAACATATTCAAAGTCAGAGAATTTTAAATGCCCTTTATTTTTGGAATTTATCACGTCTGATTATTTTTGGGGCCCCATCTTACACCATTACTTTTATTGATACAGCAGTGCGAATATTGTAAAAAAAAAAATTACCCTATACGAGGTTACCAAGTTTTCACCATCTTTCTAGGGTGACATTTCCTAAGTTACTTGTGTCCTGACTCCTAATCATCCTTACTCCTAATCATCGTAGCATTACACTAGGAAAAACTTGCAATTAATCTAGAGTAATTGCAACCCACCACATTTACCATGTTCTTTCCCAAGTTCAACCCCAGTTTTTCAAACAATGGTTTTGATATCCTTTTATATATACGTAGCCTTTCTTTTTCTATCAGAGACAAAAATTAAGAGCGCAGCCAGGCTGAACATTTTTTTATTAGAGTTAGCGTATTTTAAATTCTCTTTAAATTTTATTTTGGATAGATTTATTTTATATGTAAAATTTTACACCATAGGGAGTTTTTTTTGTTAATTTATATCCTAATGAGAGTTTGGGAGAAAAAAAACCAAGGCTGCCCTTGAATACCATGCTATGCTCTGTGAAGGAAGGCCTACTATTTTGGGACCAGCTGTTCATTTTTTTACATAAAGCCTCTTTGGTGAAAGTAAAATAGTGGTTTTTAAGGATCCTACATAATCTTTTATGGTTAGTATTTTTATAGCACATTACGTTTATTTTTCTCTCTACACAATATTCAACACCAAACAAAATTAGCAATTTACCCTGCACTTACAAATAGTATATTTTTTAATTCCTGAAATTTTGCTGAGTTTTTCCCATTCCATTTACACTTTCCCCATACCATGTAAATGGAATGCTACTATGGTCCCAATATAAAGTTGTCCTAGCAAAATCTATGCTTAAATTCAAACTAAATAGATAATTATTTGGCAAGATCTGACTCCGGCTGCAGAATTCCAACAGTACCCTCAATGGTTTAGATTTGCAGTTAATAAATTATTAAATTCTGTATCTAACCTTATAAAAGTAGGAAAAAGAAGAGCCCTCGATGCAGTAAACACTGGTTATAAAATGTCGTCATATGAACATCCCCATATTGCCCTTGCCATGCAAATTTATCACACATAATGATCATTTGACTTGGACTATAGAATGTTATAATAGTTTGAAAACTGAAGGAAACGCAGGCAGGAAACTGGGAATGAAAGAATTTGATATTTAATGCTGACTTATCTGAAATATCACAAACCCATCAATAGTTTATAGCAGTACATCATTAACGTATTGGAAGGGTAGGCAGAAACTGATTTTTAATCTGTCTTACTTTCTTAAATTAGTCAATGCTATAAATTTTAATGGAGAACTGTTGAAAATAAAAATTTCTTAAAAAGAAAATACATAAAAAATGGCAATTAAATGTCAAATGATACTTGCCTGTACATATTGTATGCCCTTTCCTGTCAACAATTCAAGAACTCCTTGTTCCAAAAAAGATCTGACCATGTCTCCATGCCCATTGGGTGCCTCAATTATTTTCCAAGAAGATTCCATAAGGATTTTGTATTCTTCTTTATCACTCGAGTTACTGACACAAGGCAAACTCCCTTGTGTTACAAACCATACCTGCATTACAAGGATAGTTAAATTGCTCAGAGGTCAAAGTAACACACATATTATGATATTTGTGAATACTGAACTCAAGTTTATTGAGCAATCAAGAACATTCATTAAACAAGCCAGATTGAGGATCTTATATATAAATTAAGGTTAAAGGCAACATTGCATTCGTTGTTTGCAGGCTTAATGAAAGGGAAGGATTTCTTGAAACCCTCAATATTTTTAACCATAGGTAAACTGCAATTCTGCAACTTAAGCCATGTGATATGAATAGCTTTATTGGTTAATCCTCCTTTAATGAATGGGAATTATAGAATAGTCTAAAAGAGTGATAAGAAACATCAAACAAATGATACCAATTTATGGAGTCAGGAATCAGGATGTGAAGTTTAAGGAGCCATCCTAGTTTCCATTAAACAATAGATTATATGACTAGGATATAAAGCTTAATGGGCCATCTTAATTGCCATCATACAACAGGGAACGAAAGGCTCACTGAAGAAGTCATAGAGCCTCGCCAGTCATACTAAATGTAAACAGTCAAATCTACAAAAAGTGAAGGCCATAAGTCCTATATTAATAAGTGCCCATCCTTTGCCTCAAACATGTATAAATATCCTCCTTTTCACTAGGTTCTTCACAAAGAAAAATGGAGAAAGGAATCAAGAAAGCCTTTGAACTGTTAAGAAGTATCGGTAAAGGGCATATTGCAGACAATCAATGTACTAAGAACCAAATATTGAAAGAAATAGGATAAAAATAGGCAATAGCTATTTGCTACAATACCTTGACAGCATTTGGGTTTATTTTTCTATAATCCAAAATGTGATTGATCACTACCCTTTCTTGTTGTCTTCACATTTCTAATTTCATTTTTTTTAACTTTTATTTCGTGTAGATTATAATGAAATGCACCATTTTCTTGCCTTCTAAAACACATTTTCATTAATTCAGGTTTAAATATCAACCATGGTCCTAAACCCAGCCTAACTCTAAGGCTATTAATGAATTCTCGCAATCCAAACTTTAAACCGGTGAATGTTGGATGATCAATGTGGCAGTTGAGGTCTTCAGAGCAATTTCTGATAGAATACTGAAATAATAGATCACATTGTCAAGGCCCTAACTTTACAAGTCATAGCTCAAAATGAACCCTTTCAAAAAGTATTAGAAATCTTAGGATATGTACAACATGACAAAAGGGTGTTAAAATATGTTTGACACCCAAAAAAGCACTCCAAAAAGCCTAAAATTGCAAAATACAAATATCTTTAAAAATCCCCAAACAAATTGGGAAACTGAAATCTTGGCTTTTACAAGTTTCACAAAAAAGTATCTTCGCTTCTTGCAGATACACTTGTAACATGGCTTTTCAGATTCCAAGGTGAATCACTTCACTTTCTATATTTAGACAATCAATTCCCAGCTAGTAAAAAGCAAAGTGTTGTAGCTTCACATATCTTCTTAGACATTTTTAAACTTATGTAAATTACTCTCAATTCCAATAAAGTTGCATTTGCATAGAAGTAACATATGTGTTTTTTGTGTCCATTTCCTTTGTTTCAGCTTATTGCTTTCATAACACATTAAGATCCTAAGATTTATTGTGCTGTCCAATAACTACCATGGATCACTTGAATTAGACTAGTTTGTTTGCATTTGTGCATTCCGTCAAACAAGTTTAGACAACACAAAGCGTTTTCTTAAGACACAACTCCATAGATTCTCTTCCTTTTGAATTAAAACTATCTCAAATGGTAAACAACGAGGAATGGAAAACCTTCCAAATTGTTGCTCAATGAAGCCCTCGAGAAGCAAAGGAGATAGATGATAGAACAGTTTACCAATATTCTTTCACAAATTGTGCCTACAGCATCCACCTCTGCATCAAAGAGGCCCTTCAAAGATCCAACATGCCTTAAGGTACAAGTCAATTTCAGTATCCCCCTTTTTGAATGAAAATTTGATGCAAGCAAAGTAAACAAATGACTCAACCAATCGGAATCATATTTCTCTTTAAGAAAGTTTATGCCAATGGAGAAATAACATGTGCACTTATAAAGATTGCTCCCTGTGACCAAAAATGGTGGTTATCATATTGTCTTGAAAACAATAAACAAGAGGATAAAGATGAATTAACACTAGACCAGAAGGATACCCCAGTCAACCAGAATTTGTAGATGCCATCCCATGAATAATTATGATGACTAGTACAAAGAATTACAGCAATTGCATCAATGTTTTAAACAAAAAGTGCTAAATTATACCAATGCATTTCATCCCTTGTTAGCCAAAGTTGGTACATGACAGTAAGAGACACAATGTCCTCAAGTACCACAGTGGTTTATGTTTATATATTTAAAAGCTATTGGGATTCTTGTAAATCAAAGCATAAGGAGAATCCTACAAGTATGCAGTCAACATGAAATAAAAATTTAACCATAATGTAGAAAAAGAACTACTATCAACAATAATGACATCAACTCTTAAAGTAATAATAGAATCAAGAAAAGAATGACCTTCTAACCAAGCACCATTGGCTTAAGTACAAACACCATCACCATCGTCAGAACCAAACCCCTCATAGTATTGACACTACTCCCCATATTATATAAAGGGAAGCAAATCATAGAGGCTAGCCCCTACTTCATTATCACTAGGACAAAAGATTCTTCCTTTCAGGAGAAGTATTTATTCCACTCAATGCTCTAGGTAAAGTGAATATCTTTGCACTTAATTGTTGACAGTGGCGATCAAAAGAACCTTATCCCAAAAGATGACGTCATGAAGCTGAATCCACCAAAATGCCTAACCCTAAACCATATACAATCGATTTTGTGAGTCAAAGGAAAGATATATAGGAGAGACAACAATGTCACCTCTAATACATAATCAAGTTGTTTAGGTATGAAGTGCTCCATAACAAGGTGCCCGTAGAAGTGATGACATTCTATTTTTCTAACCTTTTATTTAGGAACATCATAATGTATATCAATCCAATTCCTGTGCTCTCATCGTCACAATAAAAGATCAATCATACAAAATGTCAAAGGTGGATCTTAGGGAAATACCTTTAATCAATGCAAAGAGATTCATACTTTTTGATCCATGTTAAGATGGAATTCTCTTTTGTGCACTAGAATAAACACCAATTACTCTTGGAAGAAAATTGACAACTATGGAATGATGAGCAATGGATGCTGATAACCTTAGTCTTGTCATAGAGCAAATTAAAGACATGCTGAAAAAACTTTCCCAATTCTGAAACCATGTTGTCAAATGATTGTGTCGAGTACACAAAAGATGCAGCCAAGCAATGTAGAAGCTTCACAAAGACTCGATTGCCATGGAAGAAATGTTGATCAATTTGTTGATAGAAAGCTAAGAGCATCAAACAAATAACACTTTGACAAATGCAAAAGCGAGCATGGTAAACCCTTCTAATTTTTAGTGTTTTAATTATCAAGCAAATTCCTTTGGTAGTTTTGAAAAAAAAAAACAAAATTGCAGAGTTGCATGGACACAGATAGAGATACAGCATATATATATATGCTTTAATAATATGCTTTAATATAATATATAGTTAACAAATATATTATATACTAGTAAATTAAGTATGATAAACAATTGACTTTATTAAAAAAAATGTAATACTAATATATATATATATATATATATATATATATATTAAAAATGAATATAATATGATTTAATATTATATATAGTTAACAAATATATTATATACTAGTAGATTAAGTTTGATAAACAATTGACTTAATTAAAAAAAAAATGCAATACTAATAATAAAAAAAATCAAAATTATAAAATTTTAATATATTGATATAAAATTAAAACTTAAATGATCTTAAACTTAATAAATAAATCAAAAGTTAAAATGTAAAAGTAAAACAAAAAACTTAATATAGTAAACATATTTTAAAATGTAAACAAAAAAAGTTAAAAGCCTAAAATATTGAACACAATTAATTAAAAAATAATATAACTTAAATACTATAGCCTAATACCTCTTCTTCCACCTCGTTCATGCCTCCTCTTCCTCTTTTGTCATTGTTGCCACCAAATTCTAAGATGATCAAGCAAAATATTCAACTCCAACCCCAGTGGCTGCTAGCATAGGGGCCACAGAAAGGTATCCTTGCCAATCAATATTACATCATTGTAGGAGGCAGCAAAGGCTCCCAACCAAAGGCACTAACCCCAAGTGATGGCAACAATGGAGACAAGAATGATGGACTCAATCCCAAATTCATATCCATGTTGCCCTCATTGGCGATTACAAATAAAATACAACACAACACAAGAGCAGATACAAATAAATAAAAACCCTAACATTGTCTCCCCATTTCAAGCACATGGACATTTCCAACCATTTAATCTTCAAATAAAACAATGAAAGAGAGAAATGGCAATTGAGGAAGTTGCATGCTAATTTAGAGTAACTATCTATGACAAGAAAGCTAATGCCAAATCATGGAGTAGTCACCCACAATAGTCTTTAACATTTTTGGGTTACTAATTTCGGGATATGGCACAAGCATGGTAGAAAAAAAAATAGATGGTGTTTTGGGTTCAGTCAAACACGATATCCAAGTCATACCATACTTGTACCTAGTATGGCCATATGCATATTAGGAATTTAATTGTGCGCATCCTAGAACTTTGAGAAATTGATTTCCATTAGTTCAAGAAAAGGGGACACACCAATCAACATCTTGGAAGAGATTCAAGGAATTCAAAAATCTTTTGACGCAAAGATGACACCCAAAACTTTTGGTCTTGGGACACTAGACAATCTTGTCAACCCCCCATGAATTCAAGTTGGTCTACTACTATTTCTACTCAATTAATTTCACACAATTAAAATGAATTTTGCATTGATTATTACATGCAAGTGGAAGTAATCTGTAGTAAGATGTTTTAATGTTGTTCAAAAAAACAAATGCAGCAGTAAAGCCCATTGCTTCCCAAGGAGGGGCAACTTATCTAATAAGTGGGAATAAGAACAATGTTTTGAGTTTTTGATAAAACTCCAAAGAACTCCTAGGTGACCTTGTCAAGGCCATAATTTTGCATCAATAGCTTGAAATGATCTCATTCAAAAAGTGTCTAAAATCTTAGGTTATGTACAACATGATGAACGGATGTAAACTTCGCGTGGCAATATGTGAACCCTAGAACCACTCTAAAAGGCCCAAATCTTGCAAAATACAAAAAGCTAGAAAATTCTCAAATTTGGGGAGCCATTGAAATCTCGTCATTTATAGTCAAATGGGGTGAGCTCAAGTGGTAAATCATTGGAACTTCCATAATGGAGACCTATGTTCAAATCTTGTGAGACATATTACAATCTTAATTGTACAAATAATGTATGTTAAATAGGGTAAATTACCTCATCCAATTCTAGATGTGGTGTAACCCAACAGATGAGGCCAAGTGCAAATTCTAGGTGAATTTGACGAAACAGATACCCCTCAGTCATAAAATGTAAGCCATAGATTACCTTGCAATGCAAATATTAAACTATGTAGCCCAAGCATCTGTCCTCTACATTTTTAGGCTTGTTTACTATACGGGATGTTTCAGGGACACGGGGACACCCAATTGTCAAAAACTTGGAAACGTTTCCAAAATTCCTGTTTTTTTCCTAGTAGAGCAATGGATGGTTAGCCATCCCCATGATGGCCAAGAGATGTCTAGACTGTCCTAGGGACAGCTAATCGTCACCTACAATCTAGTCAACATAAAATACAAAGTTTTAAAATTAAAAAAAAACACTAAACTAGAAAATAAAGGGGGCATTGGGGGACTGACAAGGCCTCTTTACAGCAACCCTAAACCTAAAAAAGCCACACTAACAGCAAAAAACAAACTCACACTACCCTTAGACCCCTACAAGGAGTGCAGCCCCTCAACCTCACTTACAACTTCATTCAACCAATCACGAGGAATAGGTTACCTCCCAACAATCAAAGAAGTTGGTGTTTGTGCATAATACCTTGCAATTTTAGGATTGATAGACTCTTGAGTATCATTGAATTATAGCTGCACATTGGGATGTTGATCCCTAAGATGCCACACAAGTTGATGAGGAGGCATGTGAGGGATTGGTTGGGGTTGCATTTGATGAGGCAGTCCTTCATAGTGGTAGTGACTTAGACTTAGACTCCAATTTTGATGTAATGTTGGCAAATGTTGATTAGGGGCATTAGCATATTTTCTATGTTTGAGTCATTTTGTAGTTGCAACTTGCAAACTTTGGGCATCTTGTAATTTTCATACAATATATATGCACACTGACAATGAAAGCAATTTTTTTGCTAATTTGTTTGCTGACTCTCATGTAAAATATCAAATCTAATTTTGCCTTCTGAAAATTCCATCCGAGAAACATCCCCCCCCGCCACCCCTTCTGTCCTTGTCCCAAAAAGTTGGTGTAACATAGATATTAAACATATCAAAAAAAAAAATCCTGTTTTGTATGAGTTTCATGTTGTTACAAATTTTCACAGCTTTGAAAGTAACATTTGTCACATGGATTTTTAGATTCCAAGGCAAACCGCTTCAGTTTATAATTTTAAGATTTCAATGTCTGCTGATAAAAGATACAAAAGAATTGTTATCCAAATGCAAAATTCAAAGCATTGTTGCTTCACAGCTCTTTTTTAAGATTGTTACCTTCATATAAATTATTCTCAATTTCAATAAAGTCTAATTTATATACCAATATTACATGTTTATTAGCTTCGTTCCATTGCTTCTCTTCATCACTCTCATAACATATTAAGTTCCTACAATTTAGTGTGTTGTGCATCAAGTTTCTAAATAAATTCAAATCATTAGAATACTGAATCTGATGGTTTTTTTAATCTATTTTCCTCAACAAAAGCCAAGGTGAACTACCCATCTCTCATTATTTTGTATCCTTGCCCTACTTCCAAGTTTTCTATTTTAGTAAAGGTTCATTACTTCATTTACATACCAATATCATGTGTTTAATGTGTCCATTTCCACTGCTTCACTTCATTGTTCTCACAACACATTTAATTGCTAGAATTTACCATTGTTCCATAGGATCTCAGGACAGGGGGATGGGAGAGACGCAATTTGGGGACTATTATAATATTAAATGTAATATTATTATATTAATGGTCATCTTAGCTTTATTTAGTCTTTAGTTAGTCATAAGTTAACTTGTAGTTAACTTAGTCTGCTTTTAGCATCTTTCTGCTTTAGATTGCTTCAGTTAACGTTTAATTAAATGTTTGTAACTATTTGTAGTGAATAGTTAACTGTTGATTCTCCCTAATTTGTAGGGTTTGTAAATTCTATAAGAGCAAGGCTCTTCAATTAATAATATCTCTCCAATTATTCACCAAATTTACATGGTATCAAAGCAGATTTATTCTAGGCGCCATTTTTTTTTTTTCAGATTGTTTTCTGAAGGAAATTTTTTTGTGGGTTTTTTTATTAAAACTATAATTCGAAATTTTTTGTGACCTCTACATTTTGCATTTGTGAAAAATCGTGTGGCATTTCAAGGGTTTTTGGGTGCTGAAAATCGTCCGTTTTTGGCCGCATTTCTTCTTGCTTCTGGGCATGCAATTTATTCTTGTTCAGGGCATGTTTTTTGAAGATTATTAGTCGTGATTTATTCTTATTTTGGGCGCGTGTTTTTACCTTGTTTTAAGACGTGATTTTTGATTATTCTTAGTCGCGATTTTCGTCTTCTCCTGGATGCAATTTGAGCTTTTTTTCCTATCACATTTTGAAAGCACTTTTGGATGTGTTTCGTGAAAACTTCTGAGCCGCATTTTTAAGATCTTTGGGCCCGCCTTTCCGCTCGAATTTAGGGGCGATTTTTGCTATTTTTGGTCACACGCGGGTGTCTGCAAATGTGTGGGCCTTTTTGGCACGTGAGGGTTTTTTGGTTCCTTCTGAAGATTTGTGCCTTTTCCAATTCATTTTCTGCACTTTCTGGTGTTGCTGAAGATTTCTGAAGTTTGTGTTTTCATGGCAGCCTAAAGGGTTGTTTTATTTTGAGCTAGTTTTGACAGAAACTTCGGGAAAAATAAAATTTCTATATAGAATTTTTTTTAAATTTCTTAAAAATTTTACATAGAGTTTTTGAGGGTTTTTCTAAAATATTTTACAGATTTTGAGCCTCTTTTTCAAACGATTTTTGAAAAATCGGAGTTGGGCCAACTAATTGTCCAGTGTTTTGCTAGCTGATCATAGAGTTACCTCGTTTTTCATGCTTTGGAAAGTGGGAGGGATTGCATGTGGGAGGGATTGCATCTTTGTCCAATATTATGTTGGAAAATTCGCAGAGGTTCAATGGAAAGAATTATAACACATGGAAGCAAAGGATGCTTACCATCTTTGAGTACCGATGTCTGGATGCGCTTGTTCTTGGTACAGAAGTTCGTCCCACTATTGTTGGGAAGGATCGAGACAAGTATGATGGAAGTAATAGGGAGGCAATCATGCTTCTTAAATTATCTATCGCCGATGAGATGTTACCAAAAATACCATCTGGTAAATCTGGTGTGGAGATTTGGAAGCATCTGAAAGATCTTCATGAGACCTCAAACAAGGGAAAGGCTTTCTTTCTGAAGAATATGCTCTTTTATATTATGATGGATGACCAAGTGTCTATGCAGGAGCACTTGATGAAAATAAAAAATATTCGCGATCAATTGGAGGCCATTGGTCGTAAGATGGAAGAGGAGGATGTGGTGGTGATCACTTTGAAGAGTTTGCCACATTCCTACGAGCACTTCATTGAAACACTCAACATTACATCCACCAATGTTGATTTGAAATTTGATGAGTTGTGCAACAAGCTTTTGCAGCAGGATCAGTGGAGGAAGCAGTTTGGGAGCAGCAGTGAATCTCCAAGTGTTGAACAAGCATTTATTGCCAAGGACGTTGGCAAAGGCAAGTCCACTCAGTAGAAAAGACGAGGCGATTCAGAGGAGGGCTCCAAGAACTCTTTTACTTGCCATTATTGTGGGAAGATTGGTCATATACAAAGGTATTGCAAAAAGCGGTTGGCAGATGAAAAGTCCTACTAGGAAGCATCTCCGCGAAGAGCTCACATAGCAAAGCAAACTGAGCAAAAGGAATCTGCACACTATGCATTTTGATGGCTACCACAATATGGGTAGACTTAGTTTTTGTTTGTACGATGACCATTAAGGGAGGGTATTATAATATTAAATGTAATATTAATGGTCATCTTAGCTTTATTTAGTCTTTAGTTAGTTGTAAGTTAACTTGTAGTTAACTTAGCCTGCTTTTAGCATATTTTCGCTTTAGATTGCTTCAATTAACGTTTAGTTAAATGTTTGTAACTATTCATAGTGAATAGTTAACTGTTTGTAGTTAATTGTTGATTCTCCCTAATTTGTAGAGTTCATAAATTCTATAAGAGCAAGGCTCTTCAGTTAATAATATCTCTCTGATTATTCACAAAATTTACAAGGACAAGGGGACCAAGGGCCTTGATTTGGGGATAGCAAGGGGATGATGGTGCAAATATATATAGTACTTAAAAAAAAAATATCAAAAATATACAAGGAATAACATATGAAACTTTGAAATACTTAAAAATATTTGATATTGCATTAAATGAATAATGAAAATGTCGAACATCCATATGTTTATATTATATTCAAAATTTCAAAATGATGATTCCATTAAAAAATACAATTGGCCAATGGCCCATGCCTTAAATCATCACTCATCCCCAAAGTCCACACCAAACTCCTCATCACTCAAACCGCTAGACTCCTCGAGATCAAGATCCTCCAAAGCATTACCAACCAGCCTTGTCTGTGCTACATCTTCATCAACCTATGTTGGCTCCTCTAGCTCTACATCCCATTGAGTTGTTGGACTCTCCTTGTACATAAGAATGTTGTGGTCAATGAACACAAGGCGCTATGTACAACTACAAGCTTCTTTGCTCTCCTAGAGGTAGGTCAGATCCTCTTAACAAAGTGGATGAGACTGTAAGCAAACCAATTTCTCTCAACAATAGAACTAGAAACCTAGGATGGGAGACGAATTAGGCCATGTCCTTGAACATATTATTCATGGCATGCACACAACATGGAGTCCACCAAAGATGCTTGTAGGCTGCCTCAATCAATTTTCTTGCAGCTCTGCACATATATGCACTTGCACCAAATTCTCTAGCCCAATCTCCTGAATAGCATCTCTAAGTATTTGGAACTGAAAACTGACATCCTTGTGGTGCCCAAAACAATCAATAGCCCTAAGGAAGTAAGGTCCCTTTGTACATGTGACCATGATGTTGATGAGTTGACGATGCTTAATATCCATCCACCCATCCATGATTATGCTACATCCACTAGTGACCCAATTAGCTTTCATTTTCTCCATTAAAATATCAATCTTGGAATAGTTCTTATCCAAGATCATTGTTCTCAATTTTTTGTCTCCCTTGGTGGCACATATGATGGTCCTACTTTGATTATTTTTGCCACAACCTCCTTAAAATAATGAGTTAGCCACATAGAATGGAATGCCATTGGCAAAGAAGAATTTGCCAATGGCTTCATCTACCTCATCTCTATTCTGCACATTGAATAACTCTTCCACTGTGTTTGTAGCATTACTAGTGGCCATTCTACATTTCCCTTAAGCTCTAATGTGGCAACCCCTAAACTAGATGGAATAGCATAAGTAGAACGAGCTGAAACTTTTGGATCTAGAGTAATCCTAGTACTACTAGGAGTAGGAGTATTGGCTCTCAATGAAAAAGGGGTTGATACAAGACTTTGGTCACCGCTGTAAGCCCACAATTTATTTATTTCATTTTTTTTTTATTGACAATCCACCACAAACTCCTACACCTTTGCTAGTGACATAAAGGAGGTGTGAATTAACTCTTGTGACGTTGCCTTGAAATTCAAGTTGACAAAAAAGACATTTCCATAGCCTAGTGCCCCCAATTGATTTTGCTTGCAATTTAGTGGCAAATTGTTTTAAACGAGACTTCTTATCAAAGGGACCCTTGGCAAAATCCTCTAATAATTTGGAAGGGCAACTAAAATGTACACTGCCAATAGAACTAGTTGCCTCCGCCCCTCGCCCCTCCCTGTGTGCCCCCCACATCTCTACTTGGAGTCTCTAATTGAACCCTCATAGGCTTAGTTTGTTCCTCTTCATCACTCATGCTATGAGAACTCATTTTCATAGTGACACTGCAAGAAAAAAAAATTATGGTTACCACACATGTCATAATATCATCAAATTAATAAAATAATAAATTATGCATAGGCTCAAGACACAAGATTTTTTTTTTCTTTCTTCAAGTTGCACAAAGCCCAGAAGTAGAGTATACACAAAAATATAAGCCCTTCTTCAACCTTCATCAAGCAAGGATTGAACTTTTGTTTTTCTTATTTCAAATTGCACAAAGCACAAAAGCATAGGATACACAAAAGGCAAAATCCAAATTTGACTTGTAAATTAGTTTTGAATTTTAAATTTCTAATCAAATATTTATACAAAATTGTAAAAGGAAAATTTATAAATAAATTAACAAATAAATTTGAACACCTAAATAATAAAATATTGCTGTTATAAAAATTAAAAACAAAAAAAATGATCATTAATACATTATTCATTTGTAAAACAAGAACTAAAATAATAAATTGAAATTGAAATTTGTAACAATGTAAATACTAAATTACTAAATAGTAAGCCCCTAAATTAATTACTAAATTGAATAATGAAAAAAAAAAAAAAAAAAATTCATGAAGGAACCCTACCTTGGGCTTGAAGAATGCTTTGAATCCTTTGATTCAACAATGGATTGATGTCACTCTTCACCCTCGCTCTTCTTCTTGCTCTTCCTCACACTTCCCCAATGCTAATGCCCTCCTTTGCACTCTTGCAGCTTGCTATCGCAACTTTCAACTTTGTTGTTGAAACTTGGAAGCAATTTGGATTGAGACTTAGATGCCTATTTATAAGTTTTTTGTAAGTGTTTAGGTTGGGTGAGGCCCATAGGCCATTAGGGTTAGGGTTAGTGGCATACAATTTTTAAAAACTTTTTTTCTTTTATTCTAAATGAACTTTCAATCTGTTTTGATGCAAGGGATGTCTAGAAGTCCCTAGGACAATCGAGGGACTCCTAGGAGTTCCTTGGACATCTTAGGAACATCCAAGAGTCCCCAAACGAGGGGGGCATCCCAAAGATGTCCTTTCCTTGAGAGAGACATCCCGAAAACATCCTCAGGGCATGGGCAATGATGGTGGGATGGCAGGTGGATGTCCCCTCCAAGTCCCCACATCCCCTAGACATCCTTGTCTTGGGGATGAGGAGACTAGGGGCAGGGATGCATCCCCATGGAACACTGTAATCTAGTGTGTTGTCCACTAGATTTCAAATAAATTCAAATCATTGGAATACTAAATCTAATGTTAATTTTTTTCCTCTATTTCTCTCAACAAAAGCCAAGGTGAACTAGTTATCTTACATTATTTTTCATCTTTGCCCTACTTCCAAGTGTTTTACAAGTTTTTTCATATGCATTGGTATACAATCCAATACTAGAATCGATAGGGTCACAATGTCTGAGTGCTAAGGCAAGGAGGAGAGAGGAGGTTCTCTCTTATTTTAGATCTACAAGTTGATCGATTAGCTCACGACTCAAGATGAACCGGAGTAGAAGGTTGTGGCAGCAACCAATTGAAAAATTTCTAAGCCAATTGAGAAGGACTTGCTTAAGCAGAATAAGGTTAAATATTCGACAAAAATACATTGCCTACAACAATTTCTAGCAACTGAATAGTTTTTTTTTCGGGGGGTGAAAATGCCTTGAAACCCTATCACTATTGCAACAATCTTTGTGGCTCTCAAATCTCGAAATCTCCTAGATCTTTTTCTAAGGTTTCAAGACAGCCCTTGAGCAATAAGGGTTAAAGGGTTTAGCAATGTTGGGAATGATGAAGAAGGCATAGTGAAGGATGTTACAATGGAAAGGGACTTGAAGCCTAGGTGTAGTATTCCTTTAGAGGATATTGGAGGCTCTTTTTCCCTCTGCTTGGGGGATTTACCTTTCAACCTTGTTTGTTTGTCAAGTCTAATTATGTTAAAAAAAATCATGGACTATCTAGGAGTTGAGCTTAGGACCACCTATTTTCTATTGGGGCAATCTACCACTAAATTAATGCCCCCCTTTGTGACCGATCCATCTTTAGTTTGAGTGTGGCTTTAGTTTGAGTGTGGCTCATTCTCCAACACCTACCCTTGAGCCACACAATAGGTGTTCAGGGCTCCTCACTTGGACTAGCTCTATTGGCCTAGATTTGTTACCATGATAAAAAAAAAAAATCATGGACCAAATAGGAGTTGAACCTAGAAACACCCATTTGTTGTTGGGGTGCTCTACCACAAAGCTACCAACCCCACCTTTGTGACCAATCCATCTTCGATCTAAGTGCAATTGAATGTGTTGATGTGGTTTCTTTAGAGAGTGGGAATAGATCCTTAGTTTACAGATTTGTAAGCATGAGATTGAGTTTCAATGAGATTAACAAGTGGATGGAGATTTCATGGGCTGATCTTTCGAAGCCTTCTCTCTGTTTTCTTTCGAAGGGGTCTTTTCTTTATTTCCTTTTGACAAAGCAAGATTTTGTTTGGAGCAATAGGCCTTAATTTCATGGGAGATTTGGCTTTTTGGAATGTCCCTTTTTTCAAAGTGATCACAAGAGAAGACCTAATGGGCTCATTTCCACACTTCAAGATTTTTGGAACATAAATTGAATGTTGGAGATGACAATATATTTTTATTGTATTTATGTATAGGTCAAAAATATTTGATTATTTTTCTTTGATGAGGAGCGACCCATTTGGGGTTTTGAGGTGGGCAAAAAGTAAGTGGAAAATAATATTTTATTATTCTGATTTGGTGCGCTCAAGGGAGGAGATTAAATTGATATTTAAAATTTGATTTTGCGCCAAAATAATTTTATAATTTTTCTTTGAGGTTGGATGCCCCTTTTTGGAGATGTAAGGAGGGAAATATATATATATATATATATATTCATGGAAAAGTGCACCCCATTTGGAGAATTAAAAATAAATAAAATAATTCAAATTTAAAAGGTGGAATTGGGCACCCAAAATGGGTCAGTCAAATTGGAGGGAAAAGGTGAAGTTTGATATAAATACAAGTTCATTGGGAGGCATTTCATCATCATGCATATTGTTAAAGTTATGATCAGATATGAACATGAGCAAAACAATCTGATATTTCCTTGATGGTATTCGATCTACAAGAGCAAAACATTTATTGATTTATATGTTTTCAATTGTAGGTTGGATCTATATTAAATATCAAGAAGGGAGACACGTCCCATGAGACTGTGCCTTTTCGTCCAACTAACCACCTGATCACTAATCGGGGTTAGTTTACTTAATAAACATAAATGTTTACTAAGTTCGATCAGAGTTTATCTTGCACAAATAATAATATCCAATCTGGAAATGATCATTGATAAAGATGCTTGATCGGGATCCTATTTGAAACATGAAAACATTAATCTGCAAGTAATAACCTCTAAATGCAGATCGATAATATACTCAGAATAGTAGTTCGATCAGATAAGTGATCATCGATATCTATATCTAACCAAAGCTACCATATTTCAACACATATAATCTTCAATTTGAATCAGCAACTTGTTGCAACTATTCCAAAGACGAAAACCCTTGTGAATTGTGGGTCAATTGGACGAAAACCTAGCTCATCTTGGGAGGACTTCATGACAGAGGTCTACTTGTGCTTCAATGGCATTTTGTGACAGATTAAGGGCTGGAAATTATACTCAGATTTTCAGATCAGATTGAGTGACATTTTGAAGGCACATTTGCATCATTTTGCCTAGGGTTTCACCCTAGAGTGGAGCGCCCTATTTGGAGGAGGTGTGACTAGGTTTTGGAGGGGCGATTTGGCATTGGAGGTCATCGGTGAGCTTTGCAAGGGTTCCAAACCCTCATCTTCAGACCAGCAGGCCAGTGCACCATTTTGGTAGGGTTTGGAGGCATCTTCATCCATATTTTGCATTCATTTTGTCATATTGCCATAGCTGGAGTAGTTCACCCAGCTAGGGTTCATTTGGAGCACCATTCTCTATGCATTTTGGTATGTTTTAGGACTGATTTGTAGCAGCAGACTTCTGAGTTATTTTTGGGCATGTTTGAGCCCATTTTATGATGTATTTGCATGGACAATAATTCTGATTTTGTAGCAGCAATTTGGACAAATTGAAAATCATACTTTTTTCATGTTTGGATGGTCATTTTATTGTTGTTCATTACTGGTTATGTTTGTGATTGAAAGATAGATATATTTGACTTATTGTTTGAGTATTTTGGAAGCATATTTGTTCGTTGTTCATGCTTGTTTAAAATCAGAAAATTCAAATCACAAATTAGGGTTTTGAGCAGAAAATTGAAATGCAGAAAAATAGGGCAGAATTCAAAGTTTTATATCAGATTTGAAAAATCAGAAAATTAGGGCAAAAATCAGAACCCTAAAATCAGAAAAATAGCAAAAATCTTGTGTGGGATATTTTAGTGGTATCAAAGCTTTGATACTGCCAGCCTAGAGGGTTTATATGCAATCACCATTTCAGATATATTACCATAGAAGAACAGAGTAGAATTCTGAGTTCCAAAATCAGATCTTCGAGCAAAATCCTATGTAGGATATTTCAATGGTATCAAAGACTTGATCCTGCCAGCCTTGAGGGTTTATATGCAATCACCATTTCAGTTTTGTTACCATAGAAGAACAGGGAAGCAAGCTACACAACAAGAAATGGGAGAAGAAAGTCCAAGGAATAATCAGCCTTTGGAGGACTTTTGCACACTTTTGCCTAGTAGCAACAGCAGGTGTTGCAAGCATTCCAACAACAGATAGTGGCAGCAATTGGAGAGTTGAGGGTAGATCAGCATACCCTAAGAGCAAACAGCAGTGCAAATAATAACATGGGTAGAGCAGCTACCAATACAGGGAGAGCCACTACTATGGTGTCGGATAGGCCACTTCGGCCTACATTTGTGCAAAGGACAGAAGAAGTAGCATTTGAGGAAGAGGAAGAAAACACGCACATAACCAATGATGTGATGGTTGCCTATAAGGAGTACCAAACACTCCCAACAAAGGTTAGGACTGCACTCAACTTAAATCAATTCATGAACCAGCCGAAGGATAAGAAGAAGGGCAAGCAAGAAAGGAGACCTCAAAGGCAACACAAGGAATACAAGGAAGCTTTGAACAAGATTCCTCTCCCTAAATTTGATGGTAGTGGTAAGAGAAGTGCTAGAGCATGGGTACACAAGTTGGATACATTCTTGAGGCTTAAGCCTATGTCAAAGGAGGATGCAATTCAATTTGCAACTATGCACCTAGAGGGAGTAGCTTATGATTGGTGGCATCATGGGCTTGTAAAACAAAACCATGCGATGATCCATTCCTATGAGGAGTTTACAAACAAACTCATTGCTCGGTTTGACGAGAAGGATATAGAAGTCTACTACAAGGACTTGACACAGTTGAGACAAATAGGGCGTTTGGACTCTTACAAGTTACATCAATTAGTTCCAAAGGATTGCAGTGATGGTTCCGAATATGGCAGAGAGAAGGGTGACAATGTTATTTGTGGAAGAATTGAATGATAATTTGAAGGGTTTGGTGAAGGCTCATAGGCCTAGTACACTTGATGATGCTATTCAGCTTGCACTTGACCTTGATACTACTCCTCTACCATTTCAGCCACCAAAGAAAGGTTTTAGAGAAGATAAACCATTTCAAAAAAATAATAACCAGCCTAAGTCCACACCTCCTAAGTTGGACTTTGATACAAGGAATGAGCTAAGGAGGAAGAAACTTTGCTTCACTTGCAAGGAACCATGGGAACCAAGACATAGATGCCTTGGGAAAGGCAAAGTGCACTACATTGAGGTCACTCTTGACCTTGAGGATGATGAAGTCCAAGACACTACTTCGGAGAGTGACTATGAGGAGCCTTAGTTGGAGCTAGATACTAAGGCACAAGGTACTATTGCTTTTCTTTCATGTGTCCCTAAGTATCATCCCTTCTACTTGAGGGGAATCGTGAGGGGAAAACGGGTCTCATGCTTGGTGAACAATGGTGCAATTCCTGGATTCAATGTCATGTTGGCAAATGGATTCAAGATGAGTTGCACTAGAAAGATATTCCAATTGGGCATTCAATTGGATGACTATTCATTGGTTGATGAATTCTATGTAGTTGGCATTGGTTGGACAAAGATTGTGTTGGGAATCCAATGGTTACAATCACTTGGTAGCTATGTTCAGGACTTCCGAAGGATGGAGTTAGAGTTCATATCAAAAGGAAAGCAAATAGTGTTGAAAGCTATCAGTAATGGTCCACCAAAAGACATGACAGCCAAGAGGATGGAGGTTCGGGACAGCCTTGAAGCACTCATCATAACTAGAGAGGCATGTAATTTTCAGCTAGATGCACCTCTTGGACCAGCACTTGATGATGGACATTCAACAAAGGATAAAGATTTGTTTGAGTTCCTTGAAGGCACTAAAAAGAGGTATGATGAAAGTGCAGATTTTTTGTTTTGTGACAGCAGTCCTATTCCTTCATTCATAACAGCCACTTCACATGAAGAGAATAAGGATGAAGAATCTCCCAAGATTGGCACTTGTGATTTGGGTATGGAGCATAAGGAAGATATGAAAGATTCAAACCACAAGGTCTGAATTTGTTCACCCTACCTTCGAGGATGTCAAGAGAACGCAAGTCTTGTGTGACAGTTGGCTACAAAGAGCAAGGGATGCTAAGATGTTGGCTGCCCAAGCAAAACAGCACTTGCAAGAGGTCAAGGAACGTTGTAACCAGCTAGATCAAGCAAAGAGGCAAAGGGAGTCACACCTTAGATCTCTATTTCTTCCACGGGAAGAATGCATGATGGTGGGGCGAGTAAAGAAGTCCCTTGAGGAGAGCAAGCAAGAAGGGGATGTTGATTCAAATGAAGACACTATGCAAAGGTATGATAGTTGTTCTGATTTTCTGATTTGGAACAACAGTCCTCCACTTTTGCATAATCAAATGATGGTAGCCCTTACACATGAGAATGAGAGTGGGAAGACTTCTCCTGCTGTTGGCACTCCATTGGGAGTCAAACATGAAGATTTTATGGATTGTCCAAGGTACAAGATGTCAGATTTGATATGCCATGGCATGAAAGAGGCAAAGAAGATTTGAAGCATGTGGCACATGAGGAATGAACCTTGTATGGTGGTTAAGCAAGTGGAGCAATCAGGTTTGAGGTATGATTCAGAATTCCTTGAATATTTACATAGCTTGCTTCATGAGGATGTAGTGTCACCTCTTTTGGAGAGCCATTTGAAGGCTCACAACATACACTTAGATGGCATGATGGAGCACACACTTAGTGGATCAACCACTATTATTATGCCTTCAAATGTAGATGGAGATATGGGTGATGCAGATTTGGTTTGGTCTTTGATTATCCATGGAGCACTTGAAGAGTTTGCTTGTGATGAATCTCATCATGTTGATGACTTTTTGGTAGAGTATGTAGCTGCTCTATTTCAAAGATTTATGATGCATGCCATGGAGACACTTGCATTCGTTAGGCATACTTTGGAGTTGAAGCTGAACTATGACACAAGGTGTGGAGGTATTGCTATAATGATTGGTTTTGAGTTACTAATGCTTGTGTTCCAGTTGGACTATGTCATAGGGATTGGAGGAAAGCATGAAGATCTTGGCGCTCCTGCCCTAGTTCATGAGGATCTACTCCATACTTTGCTAAGAGATGGCTGTTCTACTTTATGGTACATGGATTTCCTACAAGATACTAGGAGGACAGTGGCTGTTTGGGTGTTTTGGAGACCTTGGATCTTCTTTTAATTGGAGGATGGCATATGGATGATACTTCATCATCATATGACATGGGCGATGGTATGTGCACTCCCTTGGGTCTGATTTTCAGTTGGGAGGCTGTTTTGTTCTACATCAGCAACCTAGGAGGGGTGATTATATATTTTCTTGCACTTGTTAGGGGTACTCTACACATTCATTGGAGATCTACAGGGTTTGGAGAGTTGCTTGGTGTTGATAGCACTTTAAGATGCTTCTATCTCTTCGTGTTAGTCGGATGTGATGATATCAAGATTTGGGATCCAGGTGGTGGTATGCTTATCATTGCTTGAGAACAAGCAATCTCGAGAAGGGAGGACTATAATGTCCCCTTTTTCGGAGTGATCACAGAAGAAAACCTAATGGGCTCATTTCCACACTTTGGGATTTTTGGAATGCAAATTGAGTGTTGGAGATGACTTGATATATTTTTATGATATTTATGGATAGGTCAAAAATATTTAATTATTTTTCTTTAATGAGGAGCAACACATTTGGGATTTTGAGGTGGGCAAAAAATAAGTGAAAAAAAATATTTTATTATTTTGATTTGGTGCGCTCAAGGGAGGAGATTAAAATGATATTTAAAATTTGATTTTGGCGCCAAAATAATTTTATAATTTTTCTGTGAGGCTAGGCACCCCTTTTTGGAGATGTAAGGAGGGAAAAAATAATAAAAAATAATATTTTAATTCATGGAAAAGTGTGCCCCATTTGGAGGATAAAATAAAGAAAATAATTCAAATTTAAAAGGTGGAATTGAGCGCCCAAAGTCGGTCAGCCAAATTGGAGGGAAAAGGTGAAGTTTGATATAAATACAAGTTCATTGGGAGGCATTTCATCATCGCATATTAGCTTCAGTTTGAATTGGCAACTTGTTGCAACTATTCCAAAGACAAAAACTCTTGCGAATTGTGGGTGAGTTGGATGAAATCCTACCTAATCTTCACCCACCTAATCTTGGGAGGACTTCATGACGGAGGTCTACTTGTGCTTCAATGGCATTTTGTGATAGATTAAGGGCTAGAAATTATACTCAGATTTTCAGATCAGATTAAGCGACATTTTGAGGGCAGATTTTGCATCATTTTGCCTAGGGTTTCACCGTGGAGTGGAGCGCCCTATTTAGAGGAGGTGCAACTAGGTTTTGGAGAGGCGATTTGGCATTGGAGGTCATTGGTGAGCTTTGCAAGGGTTCCAAACCCTCATCTTCAGACCAGCAGGCCAGCGCACCATTTCGGTAGGGTTTGGAGGCATCTTCATCCATATTTTGAATTCATTTAGCTAGGGTTCATTTGGAGCACCATTCTCTATGCATTTTGGTATGTTTTAGGACTGATTTGTAGAAGCGGACTTTGAATTATTTCTGGGCATGTTTGAGCCCATTTTATGATGTATTTGCACGGACAATAATTCTGATTTTGTAGCAGCAGTTTGGACAAATTGAAAATCAGACTTCTTTCATGTTTGGATAATCATTTTATCCTTGTTCATTGCTGGTTATGTTCGTGACTGAGAGATAGATATATTTTCCTTATTGTTTGAGCATTTTGGAAGCATATTTGTTCGTTGTTCATGCTTGTTTAAGATCAGAAAATTCAAATCAGAAATAAGGGTTTTGAGCAGAAAATTAGGGCAGAATTCAGAGTTTTATATCAGATTTAAAAAATCAGAAAATAGGGCAAAAATCAGAACCCTAAAATCAAAAAAATAGCAAAAATCTTGTGTGGGATATTTCAGTGGTATCAGAGCCTTGATCTTGCCAGCCTGGAGGTTTATATACAATCACCATTTCAGTTTTATTACCATAGAAGAACAGGGCAGAATTTTGAGTTTCAAAAATCAGATCTTAGGACAAAATCCTATGTGGGATATTTCACTTCTTTATGAGTTCCAATCAAACTTTCTTCAATCCTAATTGGGTGTCTCTTTCAAGGGTTCCTATTTGTATCCACTTTTACAATCTTCCACTAGTGTGTAGACCTGCTAGAATGATCCATTTGTTGGCTGAAAAGATCAGCAACTTTGTCAACTTCAATCCTAATCTAGATGGATCTAAGAGTAGCTTTTCTGGGGTTTATGTGTATGTTGACATTTCCAGCCCTGTTACTCCATTCTCATTCTGACTTCACGTGGATCTCAGATATAGTAAGTGGATTTTAAATGTTTGTCTTTTAGGTGTTTCAGCTGCAATCAACTTGGGCACAGGATGTTTGAGTGTTCAACCTCTAAGCAGATTGAGCAAAGTATGTTCAAGTTGCAGAAATGGATGTCAAAAAAGGGAAAGCCTGACTAGGAGTTTGTATGGAGGAACCATAGGTATTTCATGCTTAACTGGAAGGTTTCTTTTTCTGGAGACCTTCCAGATGCCCCATTGGATCAAACAGAAGAAAACCCCTCAGGAGTTGTGGGTAGGTTGCAGAACTTAAACTATATTGGTTCAGTCACAGGTGGTAGATTCTGATGGTGGTGCAGATTAGGGAGAGAGAAGAGCTTGTTTCTTCAGGATTTCCTTTCCAAGCAGGATGTTTTCGATTGCTTGGGAAGAACTGCCTCTATGGAGAGGTTGCTTGTGGGGAAAAGACCCAAGAAGTAGAGAGTTCAGAAATTGGAAGTTAAAGAAATTTCAGTTGGAAGCTAAAGAAGTGATTGATGAAGGCTCCCCAATGGACTATGGAGACTTCTTTCCTAGAGGAGTAGGAGGACTGTTACTACTAATGCATGCCTGAGGGATCTTCTAATTGTCAGGATTATGGGATTATTAGCTTTAGGTTTTTCTTTGCATTAATTTGTTTGTAGGGATTTGTTTTTGATGTCTTTGGTGTACGCATGTGGTTACTAGGTTTTTTCAAGTATCGATTGGTTCTTGGTAGCATTTTTTAAGTGTTTCTTCTAGGTTGATAAAGATCTAGAGGTAATCATGGATTATTTCAGTTTGTAATCATGCCTGTATCTTTTGCGAGGGATGACCCATATAAAACCCTCTCTAACTAATCAAGAAAATATATATACAATACTGTCCTTTCTTCCCTCATTATAGCACTCTATTATTGATTCGCAAAATGCAGAAGAATGCATGCTACTAAAAGTGGCTAACTCTCAATCAATTTGTATCTAATAAAGCCACATAAACAAATTCTTCAGAAACCCACTAGCATCTAAACTGGTTCACTTTGGAATTGATCGTATATCCCATTCCACTTGGAAACATATAAAGTTCTTCAGAACTGCCAAACCTTTCCCAAAATCATACTAAAAGTTCCAACAACATTTCAAGGTAGGAATCCCAAAAGCATACTAAAAGTTCCAACAACATTTCAAGGCAGGAACTAGTGATTCCAGAACAAACCCTCGTCAGGTTTTGCTAGATTTTAAAAAGACAAATCAAAACCTCTCCCATAACCCAAGAACCTCTGAAATTGTGTCTAATTTTTGTTTCTTTTGATTTTGATTATGTACATTCTTGTGAAAGTAGAACACGATATTACTCCATTAGATATTGGAGTGACAACTACAATAAGGTTCATCTTCTTATATAGAGTTTGGGAGATTAAACTATCAAAACATAAATGTGGCAAAGTGTTAAAAGTAACAATATTAACAAATCACTTAAGTCACGACAGTGACTTTATTACAAAGGTAAGACTTATATTCTTATACACCCTCTTAAGGCTTACTGTACTAAAACATAATAACACAATAACTAAAAACTAAAAAATTGAGAGCCATATATTCTTTAGAAGCTTTTCTTTGAAAGCTATTCTTAGACCAGTAGAACTCCATCAAGCTGCCTCATAACCCCTGTAAAGGTGTAGCTCCTAAGTTGAATTCTTGAGTCCCTGGATTACCACCTTCCCAAATTCCCAAACCACAGATCTTCCAAATTACTGGACAAAAAATCCATACTAAGCTACATCCACAATACTCCATCAACTTGTTTTATGACCCTCGTAAGGGAATAATTCCCAAAATGCACAAGCTCCCAAAATATCTCAGCAACCATCCATGCTGATTTTTGTCTATAGTAGATTCCTTCCTATCTTTAGAAAAATAGGCTTCTCAAAAATACATATACTGCATCAACAAATTCTTCACCATTGTCACTATCTAGAGGATCTTCAACAATGGTTACATTAGCTTCATTTGGCTTTTCTTTGGGCTTTCCCTTTGAGAACATCATTGGCTCAAGTTCTACAATTCCAATCTGTATGACCTATTTTCTTGCAATGGTAACATTTGTATTTATCTGATCTATTATTATTTCTTGTGTACAATGCTATCTCAGTTTGAGGATCTTCTATATCTCTTGCAATTGTTCTCTTTTCTTCAGCTAAGTGAGCTGAAATCATATCTTCCAAAGTTTGAGAAGAAAGTTGACTGAGTAAACATGAGATTGCAAATTTAGAGGCAAACTATTTAACAAAATGGCTTTGGCATCTTCATCATCCGCTATAGCATTGACTCCTAATAGCTATTAAAAGAGAGATCTCAAAATGCTTATGTGGCTAGACATAGTGACTCTATCAATCATCTTAAATCTGAAAAATTGAAGTTTTGAGAAATGTTTGCATTAATCACTTTTGCTCCAAATAGTGTATTCAAATTATCTCGGATTTTCTTAGTTGATTTTGACACAATTTAACTCCGAATTGGACAGAGCAAGACCAATAATAGCTTTGGCTTTATCATCTCTACTCTGCCAATCCAAAAATTTATTGGCATTTGTAGGTGGTTTCTTATTTCCATTTGCTATTCAGTATTCCCCACAGATTCTTGTGCTTTAGCTACAACTAGATTTTAACTTTGCAGGTGCAGAAAATGAGGCCAGAATATTTATCTAATGGAATTTGCATTTCCAAAAAAAATTAAAAATACCTCAAAATTTAAAAATATGAACCCAGAATTTTTTCCAACCATCAAAAATATTTGAAAATTCTCCAAAAAATATTGGAAACGCTGTTTTAAATTTCTGCAAAATAAAAAACTTGAATGCAAATTTTACAAATACAAATACCCAAAATAATAGTGTTGATGCCTGGTTGTTGCACTCAAAAATAAAAAATCCTCAAGACTCCTGAAAATTGCAACCTTGTCAAACTAAAAAACATGCTGAAATTCCACAAAAAGCTTTTGTAAATCCCACAACTTGGAGTTCATGTGACTCTACCCTAAAAAGCTCCGTTGAAATCCCGTGCCCTGGTGACTGGTAAAATCCTGTAACCTTTTGAAAATTTGTTCAAAAACCCTCACATTTTGTGCTGCAATAACAGTGCCCTAGTCATGTGCTTCTGAAAAAGGAATTTGCGACTATAAACTCAACTTGTGCCCTAAAATGTGATTTTTGAAACTCGTGATTAATATTGATTTTCTGCCTACACAATCTCTGCAAATTTCCCACACAATGCAAATGCTGCAATTTTTTCATTCAAAAATGACTGCAATCTTCACGACTTTCAACTCAACTTCAAGCATGACTACAACTTGCAACACCTTCTAATGACCTCGTGATTTGATATTTCGCGTGACCCCAAGCTCTGACACCATGCTGTAAAAATAGAATACAATATTATTCTATCAAACATTGGTGATTGGAGTGACAATACAATGAGGTGCATCTCCTTATATAGAATTTGGGAGATGAAACCAACAAACATAAACATGACAATTGTGAAGAGCGCACAGGAAATACTGAGAGAAGGGAGTGGGGGGGGAAGAGGGGGGCGGGAATCAGTATTTCAGACTTTTTATAACTTCAAACCAGATTAATCATGTAAATCAGAAATCAGATCATTGAAAGCAACATAAAGAACAACATAAACACCATAGAAAGATGGACACCATGAAAACCCTTTCGGGTAAAAAATCACGGCAAGATATTATTTTTATTATCGAACAATGGGCACCAACCCAGATTACATTTAGTGAGCACCAACCCACCGAGAGCACCGACTCTCCTCTCCTTCGAAGCACCAACTCCGAAAACACCAAAGCACCAACTCCAGACTTCTGATTTGATTAGCAAAACACTTGAAAAACCCAAACTAAACACCACTTCATTTTGATTACAAACTCAAAATAGGCTCTACACTGTCACACTTACAAATGATGGCAATCAGGTTTTACTTCAATGACTTCTCACATATGTAACAGCAAAACTTCTGTCTGCAAAAGCCTTATTTGTAATGCTAGAACATAAAGTCATATCAATCAAGAGGCTAAGTGATAAACTCAAAACATTCAACTTTCTTTGAACCATCAAACCAGAGATTATAAGCAACAAAAACAGTCTTCAACGTCCTTCAAGAGTTGCCCAGAATTTATTTCACTTCACATAGCCCTCATTCTGAGGATGTATATGCAAACTTGTTTCCTTCAACAAACCACAACTAACTCACACGGCTCTCTACACAATGAACTTCATGATGACCTTCTCCCAGCGAATTCACTCATGCTAATAATCTTCACAAGTAGAAATGAACCATATGAAGAAAACTGACTCTCTCAAAGAAAAGCTTAAGGCTTCAATTTTTATGTTCACTTTTCCCTCATTCTTAAATCGACAACCAAACATGGTGACTCTGAAAACTTATAACAGTAAAAATTTTACTGAATATCATCAGCTACCCTCAACGATTAATAACAGAGAAATAGAAATAATAAACTCCACAAATATGTAATTTGCTGCCCCCAAGTAATCGATGTCAGGTCCTCTCTGCACAACTCAGCAAACTTTTAGGAGAAAGAATAGAAACTTAGTTTCAGCCCAGAAGAATGCGATTTTATTAAGATAGCCGCCTTCCTCTAATAATATTTGAAATCCGACATGGTCAAAATACCACGGGAAGAGTATCCTTTATAAAGATTGCCAAATTTTTGGTCGCTACCATAACATCTTCTTCTTTCTGCCCACACTCACACACAATCACCCAAAAATAAAATTTATACTCGAAATCTTCAAAACTGGATACCAACACTCCCTTGCTCAAAGAAAGAACCGACGCTTTTCCAAAAACCGACGCACAGGAGTCACCAACTTAGCACGATTCCACAATAAAAACATCACTTAAAAACATCTGTTTTCTTTCGTCGATAAAAGAATTAAATAGTGGAGTAAAAGTTGTCTCTACACCAAATATAGAAGACGTTATCTAAGCATAATTAAAAACTTTTATGACGGGCTCCAATAATGGCGTCTACCATATCTCCCATGATTTTTTGAAACAACCCGTAGCCACAAAAATCTTTATTAGAAAAACACCGCTCCAAAATAAATACGAGTTCATCTAAAATTGATATAGACAATATCCTAAATATTTAGCACCAACAGGAGGAGTGGTCTGCGACATTTCATTGCTCACGTCCAGGCCCGAGATAATTAAATAAAAGGCATGTGAAGTCCATCGAAAATATCTGCTTAACACACCCTCAATCAAAATCGTCGCTTCTCAAAAAACAATGCCGATAGAGAAGTCATGCATAATAAATATTTGAATATCTGATAACATAATATTTCAACTTAGCAGTAATACCACAGGGAATCGCCACCCTCTAATTCAATTTGTCAGGAAATAAAAACTGAAGCTGCAAGCATAAAATATTCAAAGAGATAATGAAGTTTTCTGAGCCGCCATAACAAAATTTTGACATCGTGTCATCTTCAAGGGTCGGGATTTTTATTTACACGACTTGTGAAAATAAATGTCTCGAACTCCTTCAGAAATAAAATCAATTTAATCACTGCACAGAATATTAAGACACCTGTAACCGCCTAAAGCAATATGAAACCGTCTCATTAAAAAGAAGCCTCCAGCACATGCATCGAAATTTTAGCCTTCACAAATTATTAAGATATGCGATGACTATATCAATATTGAAACCGTCGACCTCTTAACAAATTAACTTTTCAACATACTGACTTGTCACATAATCTGACATGAAGGTGACAACACATTTGCTGACTTCGTAGGCAAGCTGATAGCTGAAGCAAACAGGCAAGAAGCTTAAGCAGACAGCCAAGTAGCTGAAGCACACAACCAAGCAGGCAAGCACGTCAAGTAGGCAAATAGCTCAAGTAGGTAGACACCTAGCCAAGTAGCTGAAGCACACAACCAAGCAGGCAAGCACGTCAAGTAGGCAAATATCTCAAGTAGGTTAGACACCTAGCTCAACCAAGCAGCCAGGCAGCTCAACCTTGACATCAATGACAAAATATTCCAACAAATTGTCCTACTGTCCTACATTCTAAATGCTAAATATAGCAATACTAGCAAATTACTTGAATCACTAAGGTGAATTTATTGCAAAAGCTAACCTTATATTCTAATAGACATAACATTGATATAATGGTTAATTTTCTTAATAGTTTTTATTTTCTCTGTGTGTACATTTCCAAGATGAACCATACCTAGGTTCATAAGAAAGTTAACATTCCCCATAATTATACCTCTTTCACAAGTAATTTAGTAGTAAAACCCATCAAAACACATCCACATCCTACAGCCAATTATATAATTGTAAAATATCCCACCTACTAGAATTGTTTCAAATGTATAGAGTGTTCATTTGCACAAGCTTTAATCCTATCGATCGTAAATTACAATACTTGATAGTTAGTAGTCATAGTTTGAAGACTCTTCGAGTACTCTACAAGACACTCCAAACTCCAATTCTTTGAGCTGTCCAAGCCGAGTCAACAAGACTCCTGCACCAAGTCTGACCGAGTCTTGGAGAGTACTCGGTCAAGTCTTGCTCCATGACTCCCAAGTCTTAGGCTCAGACTCCCAAGTACTGAGCTCAAACTCTCCTAGCGCCTGAACACAACAGGCATAGTGGCTGAAATTTCAAATTTTGAGAGTTTGAGGATCATATGACACGTGTAATGTTTGAATTATGACAAATTGATAGTCAAATTAGACTTTTATGTTTTCTAAATGCATTTATTATTTATTTTTGTGTAATTACGAGGTTTTTTATTTTGCCGAGTCCGTGCCAAATCCCTTGCCTGAGTTGTCAAACTATGGTTAGTACCATTACTTGATTAATTTATGGTGTCCCTATCTACAGATAATTCCTTAAAAATTCGTCACGTTTCACATACTAGCATGATTAGTTAGTTGGCTTGTCTTCATTGTGCTACATGACACTTTTGAAGATGATGCACTCCCTAACCCCACCAAAAACAGGGATTAGGGGACACTCAGGAGACATTTATAAGCCCTTGTATTGACAGAGTCTGGAGATGTTGGCTCCTATTCTGCAGTTTCCATATCGAGATTAAAGAACAATCCCTTGTTCAACAAGGTATGCCAAGACCTCTACTATGATAGCCCAGTTAAATAATATAAGAAAAGAACTTCAGATAAAAGATAAATGAGTGTTTGCCTAGTCCCAAAAGACCATATAGAAATAATGACATAAAGAAATTATCTTAATGTCCACAGATGACAATAATATAACATTGAGGATCCCACAAACTATTAAAGAAAATTACCTACAGTTCACAAAATGGAATGGCAATCAAAGAGTGTATTTGATATTTCATAGTGTTGTTGGTAAATCATTGTAAAATGCTTCATTGCCTTTTTTTGAACTTTTGTTAAGAACTTATTTTCGCTTTTGTTTCATACAAATGTTTTTTTATCAACCCCTATTTTTCATTCAGGAGCAGGATGCCCCTAACTATTCCAGAATCTCATCCCTGATTTCCACACTTTTCTACGCCTAGAGTACCCCTGCTTGCCATTCATTACCAAAGTAAACAGAAATAGTGAACACTAATACTTGAAATCAGATCCCAAAGACAAAGTCCCTAGCCATGTCCCAAACTCTCACCCTTATGCCCATTTGTATTACAAATCAGAACCACAAGTACACCACTTAAATAAGAATTGCAGTTATCGACTCATGTCTCATTTGATATTGTATCCATCCAATTAAAATTTATTCCTACCATCCACAATTGATTCCCACGTTCTTCAGGTACATGTAGAAACAAACATGACTCATAAAAGGGTCATAACACAGTAGGGAAACACCAGAAAATTTCTATGGTCTGATTCAATTCAAAAATAAATTGAGAAAAGTTAATGGACTATAGGTCATCTCTTCTTTTCAATATGTCCTAGAATTGTGGAAAGGCAAGGCAATCCCAAGAAACCCTCCCTAGCAATTAAATTCTTTTCTAGAATGCTTATACAAATTGTAAGTACATTCTCCAAGAGAAGGTCTGAAAATGTTTACATACCATGCCTTTAATTTTTTAAATTAAGTTTTAAGACATTTTATTATGGTTATCTGTCATATTTTGTTACTGATACTGGAATTGCCTCCCACAAAAGATGAAGTTCCCGCATTTCTAAAAAGAGTTAAAATAGTGCTCTAGATAAGCACAGAAAATAACCTTACGACACAAAATAATACAAAATAGAAAGTACTCTACAATGAAGGTGATTATGTAAATAACAGAGGATAATAGTTCTACCTGTTCCTCTTCAAGGCCAAAATAATCATGATCTTCAAAATTCAATTTAAGAGATGAGATTGTATCTTCTGTTGCTACAATAATGAGAGGAATTGAAGAATTTTCAGCAGAACCCTGTATTCACAAACATATTTTAGAAAAAATAGTTAGTGTCCAACAGACAAGATTTCAACTTCAGATAAGAAGAACTTTTCTCTATTTTAATCAGGAAAACCAAACTATGAGTGATCTTAAGTTTACCATCAAAATAGAAGCAAAATTCCTCAGGTAGTTCTTCCCTGTGATTTTTTGTTCAAACAAGGTAAAACATAAGAAAACTAATTAATGAAAACCCAAGATTAGGTGATCAAGATCCCACATGAGGATTCCACAGATGATAGCATAGTCCCGTAGACACATGTTGGTTGAAGATAACTAAGGATCTCACTCTTTGCAGTTGAGTGTGTAATGGAGATAAACATTTCATGACAACTCATAGATGCACTTCTTTTTCTCAATTGATCTAAGAACATAAAAAAGGTCCTTTATCTTAACCTTCCTAATTGCTATTTTTCTTGTTTCTCTTTTACAATTGATTAAGGATTTCTTGCATTACAGATAAGATGCAATAAATATTTTTTCTTCTCGAAACCATCCATCCAAAGACATTGAAATTTCATTCCATGTTGGAGGAACTGGAGGAACCTATTAAGGATCTCAAGAATGATAAATCTACAGTTTCTGACAGCCTTATTGTGAAATTTTACAAGAACTTGTGGGATTATTATTAACACCTACTTGAGAATGTACCAAGAATTAATCATAAATGTAAAACCTAAAATAAGTTGAAAGCCTGGATGCTGCTATGTTGGCACAAGGAAAATCCTCAACCTAAGGGAGAGGTTAAGATCCCTAGGTGTAGATGGATGCAACACCGAAAGGTTCCTATTATTCACATGAACCAGGTCAATGAGCACATAACAACAGAAATGGAAGACCAAGATAGAAGAATTCTCAATGCCCAGTCTACTGAACCATACATTGTGCTGGTGTCGAACACAAATGACCTGCAATGGTCCCTAAGCATAGATGGATGCAAATATTCCTATTATTCAGATGAACCAGGTCAAGCAGCACATAGCAATGGAAACAGAAGACCAAAGTGTTGAACACAAATGACCTGCAATGGTCCCTTGAACCAATAGTCAAAAAGTCCTGTCTATCCAGCCACCTATCCCTCTGGAATCTCAGCAAAGCTCATAGACTGGAGCATGAATGCCAAGTCGATTCCCCTCTCCTGACATAGAAGTCCCTAAGTTGTGAAAATTGGCAAGGTAGATAATGAATGGTGATCCTTTGATTATTTATATATGTCAAAATATCTCAAAAAATCCATGAATTTTTCTTCCTCTTTATTCATATCCAGCCCAAAGTTGGTAAATTTTCTTCCTAAGATTAATCCTCATTCACTAATACCTCCTCTCAAAATGGATTGGTTCCATGTAGATTCCAATCTGTGGGAATGAATGGGATCCATCCTAAAATGACAACTCTCGAGATGAATGATGATTTCAACCCCAAAGACCCAACTCTGGATTCTTTGTCCAATCAATGTTAGACTATATGGGTTTAAAGGTGGCTGTACATAAACAAGCATTTATTTGAAGGCAAGCAGAGGTGTGATGTTCATACAAATAGTACTTGACTACCACTGCCTGAATAAAGTTGTTAAGAAGGGAGCCCTGCTGATGAAGATGTTTGATGACTATTATTAAAAATTTACACATTTAGGATCTAAGATCCCCTGGAGTTCAAGTTCCTCTCCTATCAATTTTGAGGTCAAGTGCATAGATGCTACCTCCATTGACTGATAAACTAACTCTTCTAATCTGCCTCAACCTTTGTGATGAGTCCAAGAGAAATTAAACTTTACATGGGGCAGCTGATTAATGGCGTCCTCTTCCAAGAGTAACCGTACAAGTGCCAAAAAAGAAATTGACAGTAGGTTGGCATCTCATTACACCTGTGAATATTTACTACAGAATCTGGCAAGTGTTAGCTGCAAGGATGAAGTATGCTAGCTTCCAGGATAGTCAGAAAGGAGAAAATTGATTTTATTGGAGGAAGATTTATCCTAGATAATCTTATTACCTCTTGGGAAGGTCTCTAATTGAAGTGAGAGTCGGAGAAAAAGACTTCTTTTTAAAATTGATTTTGTTAAAGGCCTATGACAGGATTGAGTGGGTCTCTACCCTAAAGATGTTGAATTGACTAGGATTTGGCTCCTGTAATGTCCCTTTATGGGATATTCCTAAATTTAGGCCTGCAAAACAATAATAATCACTAAAAACTGATATTAGTAATAACAAGTATAAACTTTATGATTATATTCAAATTAACACATAAAATATCTAAAACATCATAATAATTAGATCTATAGTCCATAGCATCATTAACATTTGGGTTCAAAATATCTTAACATCATTAATGGTTATTCCAAAGCATATTCCTATAGCCAATCATATTAGGAATTCACTTGAAGTACTTGCAAACCGAAATCTCAAGGATGGTTGTCCTTGTATTGCGAGAGCATGGGTGGATCCTTGTGCATCCATCGCGGGATGGCATACTTGAGAAGACCCTCAAGCCCAAGAGCACTCATATGCCACCTGGCCCACGAGCGCTCCATCTCGAGGTGGCGTACTTGAGAAGTCTCTCAAGCCCAAGAGCACTCATCCACCTCTCAACCCACAAACATGGCAGGATCTTAGGTCCAATCCATCCCTCGGTCCACCTTGGAGGCGCTCCATCCTCCTTGATCAAGCCCAAGAGCACTCATTCGCCTCCCAACCCACAAGCACTCCATCTCGGGGTGGCATATTTGATAAGATGCATGAAGACTGATTTCCTTAACAAACCTAGGAGCACTCATACGCCTCCCGACCCACGAGCGCTCCATCTTGAGGTGGCATGCTTGATGAAGTAAAGACCAATACTTCATCTCTCATGAACTCGGAAAGTTGATCAGCCTCCCTATTTGCAAAACACCTTTTATAAATTCAAAATAGATTGCTAAAGGAATCCACTATATTAATCAGTAATCAAATATCATTATGCAATATATATTTATTTATTCCTACTTTTTATAGTTATTCCTACTTTATATATTTTGAAACTCACTTCCCAATAATATCCTTAAAAACTATATTTATTTCTAATAGATCTCTTATGTTCCAATTTCTTTATTTTTCCTTCTATCCAATCCACTTCATGCTTTCTCCACAAGGAAATGATTTCCCTTTTATATCTTATTATTGAGGGAGTCACAACCTTTCACATTAAGAGTCACAAACTTTCACATCAGAAGGAGTCGCATCATATTTAATATTAATTGATTAATTGAATGATGTTATGGATGTCTTTCTCAATGAAATGCTTTCCCTTTTATATGTCAAATTTGAGGGAGTCACACCTCTTCACCTCAATAAATACAACCCTTCATCGCTGCATCTGGAGAATAATAATTTAATTTTAAATAAGTTAATTTGCTAGTGCTGTTGTCTATTACTTGTAATCTGTCATAATAATTATTTTCCCTTTCCTTTTCCTTCTAGATCTACCTTCCTTATATACCTTATCTTGCTCAAGGGACACGACTCCTCATATGTTGGTTGACCATTCTTAACAACTTAATCTTTATTTAATGCCAGTTTGGTGTAATATTAATCATCTTTGTTGATTTCTTTTGAAACATAGGCTGCAGACATTTAGGAATAAAACGGGACATTACAGCTCCCTATTCACTGTTCAGTGGGGAACATTTTGCAAGTCTCTACAAGAGATGGAAAGAATAGAGCCCTTTCACATCCTGTGTAATAAGGTTGTCCTCTAGCTAGATATGAGATTGCAGCAGATGCTCTTGGTTATATGTTAAGAGGAAGCTAGGGTGCAAGAGCACATTTATTATCAGGATTCAGGAGCACAATAGAACTTAAAGAGGATCCCTTTCTGAGTAATCAGCAGTGACGATTGATTGGGATCTGCTGTGAAAGCCATCCTTGCTGTTATGTACATTGTATACTATGAGCAACAAGAGCCATTGTGAACTAAATATCCAATCATACACTTTAATCGACGTCCATGGTCAGAGAGGATGGGGACACAATATCCGGTAGGTGAGTGCTTCTTGGGTCAGTGCGATTGTTGCTTCATCAGAAAATGATGAGAGTGTTCCAACTGTTCATACAATTATACACTCCTATGTTGCAAGTATCAAAACATTTCTTGATGCATTAAGTATTTTTTTTACTGCAGTCACTTCCCTCATTGAGCCCATATACACATCAATAGTTTATAGACAAAACAACAAATTAAGTCTCAGTTGAAAACACCATTAACAAAAGGAACATACAAAACTTTGAAGACTAAAATTTATTGTTAAATATATCAAGAAGGGTCAAGGTAGATCTCACATATCCGTATTAAATGTCAGCCAAATATCTGTAAGCTAGCTAAATACTCTTTTGATCAAAGAGTGCAATCCATAGTTAGCTCATGTATTTGTAATTAATTTGATAAAACAAATGAATTCTTCTTTCACAGACACCCTTTTCACCCAGGAAATGCCTAAATTTATTTAATGCCAGACTGTCTGGTTTTGACAACCATTTCTATTTAGTCTCGCATAGCATGGAAGCAAAAAATCATTAAGACTTTGCTACAAAAAAGTGAGAAATTCAGACACAACCCTATGTATGCGTATATCCCATATTCACAAAGAAATTGGAACCCCAGAGCAGATACAATATCTCAGCTAGAGCATTTTACTTCTAACCATTTTGACTGATATCAAAAATATTTTGGCAAAGGCAAAAACTGGAGTGAATAGGATTAACCTTTCACAGAATGGCGGAAAAAGAAAATTATATTAACATAACTATCTTTTATTCTCACTCTGAGATTCATGCACACATTAAGTCTAAAATGCTTAGACAGTTCGCATTTAATGCCACAAAAATAGACAGTAAAGCTTCCAGATAGAGATATTTAGATCCATACTGAATTCGCAAGCTTCTGATTTGTGAGAAGTTCTTCTGCCCGAGATTGTAAACAGCTTTGAAATGTTAAAATCCTTTGATCCACTGTGATTTCATTTTTACCATCCATATTCTGTGAAACTTTTTCATCCACAAGTAGAACTACTGCAACTTGACCTCGGGCAGTGAGCTCTAGACCTTCCCTATGCAGCTGTAATGTATCTTTATTCTTGTATTCTTTTCTCCCAAGCTGAAGATTATTTTTCCTCAAGTGCTCTAAACCTAAAAACAAGTTTCTTGTCAATTTTGTGTCCAAATATCGAGACAAATCAGACCTGTGTTCACAAAAAAAAATGGTAAAAAGCATGTCAACATCTTACACACATAAATTCAATACAACACAACCATAAACATCATGTACAAAAGCCTACACTACAAAACAAAAAATGAAAAGGAGCTCTATATGGTACAAACCCTTCCAATTCACAAGAAATAGAAATTAAATAATGCTGTATTTCTCAAATTCTCAAAACAATTTTCAACCAGAAATAAACATGCCTACTTAAATTTTAGCTTTTATTTACAACTGGAGGGAAGAATCTGCTCAATGTTGTCAACTAAATTACAGGGTTCTTCCCTGAAGGTCCCTGTACCCGTATTATACGGTTCTGGTACCGGCACTGGTCCAGGTCCAGGTACCTCTTGGTTCTTATATTATCTTGGGTATCCAGCTGTCATAATAAAAACTAAGCTAAAAAAATGCTAGTCCTGGTACAACAGTCCTAATAAAAATAAAAATAAATTAAAAAACACTAAAAATATTAAATAAACACACAACTAACTAAACTGCTGCTAGTCTTATAGCAAAAGATTTCTATTTTAGGTTTAGCAGATGTAGCCATGTTTTGACATTTTGCCATATGGAGGATTCCCCGTATTTCTATAGAGATGTTCCATCTATAAGTTATGTACCTCAGGTAGATTACTTTTTTCCAAGGTTACCCCAAGTTTCGGGGACGGGGACGGCAGGGGACGGCGGGACGAGTCCCCAAGTTTCCGATTTTTGAGGCCAAAATTAGGGACGGCAGGGGACGGCTATATAAAAATATAGGGAAATCTTAAATATTCATATGATAACATGGATAAGGCATGCATAATACTCATTATAGAACACTAACATATAACATTTGTGTCCAACATTATGCCAATACTCAATACGCATTCAAAATTAACATACACGAATCATGAAACAACCTCCAAGTTATAATTTATAAACTTATATCAAAATGCCCAAAGGCTGCATTGCTGCCATATAGTTTTCAAGTTTGCTATGAAAATCAAAATACAATGTCAGTAATGAATACAGAATAAACAAAGTCAAAGAGCACTGCTGCCCCTAATCATCCCTCATAACCGCATCAAAATCAGAGTCATCCTCTGAGTCACTACCACTGTGATGCTCCTCCTCAACCAACGGAACCCCAACCAAACCCTCAACTGTCTCCTCCTCATCTACCTGGGCCACATCCTCGGGATCAATATCCCACCGTAGAGCTGGAGTCTGTCGATACTCTGGAGTCTGCCGATCCTGAAGCCGAAGAGCACTATGAATGGCCACTAGCTTCTCCGCTCGTCTAGAGGTAAGTCTATTCCTCTTGAGGGAGTGGATAGAGCTATACGTGGACCAATTCCTCTCTGCAACAGAGGAACTAGCAACCTGTGCAAGAAGGCGAGTAGCAAGTGTCTTCAACTGCGGTGTATCCCTCCCATGATAGGTCCACCATCCAATAGGGTTTGATTAAGCTAATATAGCTCTATCCAACCTCGCTTGTGGTTTACTCAAGTTTGGGCCCGAAAGATTTGCAAAGTCTAGGAATTGTGACCGAACTAGTGAAGCCTGCTCTGCTGGATAAATCTTTTCAATGGCCCGTGTGAACCCATCTAAAACCTCACTATCATCACATGGAGGCACCCTACCAGGCCTTGGTGCATACCATTTTGGATTTAGAGCAAAGGCAGCCATGTGAAGTGGGGTGTTCATTATATTCCACCTTCGAGTCACAATGGGCCCAATGTGTTGCTCATATAAATCCAAAGTGGGGTCCTTTGTTGAAATAACTTGCTTGATCTTCCCAAGCATACTGTCAAATGTCTCATAAATCTCTCCAAGACTAGGAGAGTCTGTATCAGCATATCTGATGACATCTACAATAGGGGAGATGAAGGAGCAAATATATCTGCAAAATGCAAACAAAAAGTTCAAAATAATTAGTTGACAAGTTAATTGACATGTTAGAAACTTCAAAAATTGGAACATTGGACAATAAAATTAAAATATTAAAATCAGAAATTTAATATGAAAATCAGCCATCTAATGTCTTACCTCACATTGGCCCACCAATCGTCATCGAGGATCTTTTGTTTGACATTCTTTCCGTCCGTGGAACTTGCATTAGGCCATCTAGCCCACTCTGCATTGACCATCATTGCTTGTAGAGGCTCATACACCTCTACCATCCTCTCTCACAAGATGAAGTATGTGGCATATCTACATTCAATGTTCATTCATTGATTCATTAAAAATTTAAAATTTAAAACAAAATCAGATTATGAATACAAATTGAAAGTGAAACAAAATGAAGTGAGTGGCATACCTTGTCTCAACAGGTTTGAGAAATTCCTTCTTTGAAAATGTTCTGAAGAGAGCAAGTGAGGTGTGGTGATTGCAAATAAACATTTGAATATCTCTAGCTTTTGCCACTATTTTCTTCACCCAATCCAACTTTCCTATGTCTTTCAATGCATTGTTCAATGCATGAACACAACATGGGGTCCAAAATATGTGCCTGTACTTACCCTCCACCATCAAACCAGCCGATTTGCACACACGTGCAGAATCGGTGATCACTTGCACCACATTTGCAGCCCCAACCTCCTCTATAGCATCTCTCAAAATGGAAAACTGGAATTCTGCATCCTTACGTTTCCTCGAACAATCTATGGCTCTAAGAAAATAAGAACCAGCAGGGCATGTGACTATGACATTGATGAGTGGCCGACGTCTACAATCAGTCCACCCATCCATCACTATAGAGCACCCCGTCCTCATCCACGTTTGCCTCATGTCCTCCTTTAACACATTAACTTTGGAGTACTCTTTGTCTAGGAGGGTGGTGCGTAGCTTATGATCTCCAGGGGGTATGAATGAAGGACCAACTGTGGTTAATTCTCTCACCATTTGTTTAAAATAAGAGGAACGGGCCACATGAAATGGAATGGCATGTGCAAAAAAGAATTTGGCAATGGCGGATTCAGTACTCTCTCGTGCTTGGTTATTAAACAGGGACTCAACTGAGGTTGCCTTTTCACTACCACTACCACTCACCTTCTTCTTTGCTCTTAAGAGAGCTCCACTACTACCAACCGTGGAAGGACTAGGAGTAGGCACTGACCATGTGGAAGTGCTAGGAATAGGCATGGATGATTGTGCACTTGGGAAAGAAGGAGACCCACCTTGAACCCCACCATCACACTCTATTTGAATTTGTTGGCATTCTAAAAATAGGGCATCTGTCAATGAAGGACACATTCTAACTCCATGGCCCACCTCACCCAAAAAATGAGACCTAATTCTTGTGTAGCTGCCCCTAAAGTCTTTTTCACAAATATGGCAAAACCAAACCCTACTCCCCCCTGAATTTTTTTGTCTTTCACCCACGGGTGTAACATATCGAAGGAATGGTTTTTTTGGGTTTAATGGGTGTCTTGCATAGTCTTCCATAGTTTTGGTATTGGTTGATGAAGGATGGCATTGGATTGGGGTTCTTTCACTTCTTTGCTCTCTAGTTCTACTACCACCCCCACCACTTTGCCTTCTAATTTGCATTTCAACTTCACTATCACTTCCATTCTCACTGCTGCTCATGTTTTTTGTTTTTAGAATGCAAGTTTAAACTGAAAATGCAAAAAAATAAAAAAAATCAGACAATGTATGCTTCATATTTTGCAAAAAAATGAAAAAGAAAAAATAGAGAAAGAAAATGCATACCTCTTTAGTGGATTTGCACTCCCTTCAACACTATTTCAACCTCCTCTTCTCCTTCAAGCTGCTGCTCCTTCTCCTTCAATGGCTGCAACTTCTTTTGCTCTCAAACCCTTGGCTGCTCAAACAAACAAAATGCACATAATGAGGTTAGAGAGGCCCTTTTCCTTTCATAAGAGAGTCAAAATAAATGGGGCCCACACATGCCACGTATGCTTGGCCGAAATTTTTAAAAATTGTGATTTTTTTTTCAAGTTACAAGTGTCTAAAGCTGGGGGACGGCCAGCCGTCCCCTGGGCGGTCGAGGGACGGCTCAGCCGTCCCCTGGCTGTCCCCAGGGACGGTCAGCCGTCCCTCTTCTAGTCAACGTCGCCCCCCCGTCCCCGGCACGTTTCCTGAGGTTTTTGAAAAAAGAGGGACGGTCCCCTGCCGTCCCCCGATACCCGGTACGTCCCGGAAACGGGTACGGGGCATTTTGGGGGGGGGACGCGTCCCCGGGTTTCCCTGCTTTTTTCCAATTTTCTAGCCTTGCTCATGAAGCCTCCAAGCTAGTTTCATTGCCAGTGTCTAATTAAACATGTTTGGATCCTTAACATTGAGACTTCCTATTGGTTATTTTGTCACATCATTTTTGTGGATAATTAAATTTCATGGATAGCACTCTCCACATAAACTTCCTTTTGATATTGGTTAGTGCCTCCAGCACTGTCATTGGGATTAACAGAAGCAAGGACACTAGGTTTGCCTGTAGTTTCTCTTTCAATAGTTCTGTTTTTACCTACTAATGTCAACCACTTAGCTGCTTTGGAACTTAATTCAAGTTGTCAAGGCAAACCATTCTGCTCCAATGTGTCTTCCTCAATGAGAAGCCTAAGTATTTGGCAGCCATTTACACTTCTTTAAATTCCAGAATCCACATTATTGCTCTCTTCCTTGAGAGAACCATTGAAGAAGTTAAGAGCTTTTCTTCGATAATTTGTTGTCCCAAAGCCTATCAAAAGATGGTGAGGAACGATTTCTATTGTCACACTTAACATTGGATTATTGTGATGAATCGGAAAACATTGGATTAGGGTGGAGAATAAGATTATGTCATCCACAAATTGAAGGTTGGAGTACCTATCTTCTTGAAGGATGGCCAACGATTTGTGAATTTCATTTGCTGCGTTGACTTTTGATGGCAGGTGATTTTAACCTTCTGCAAGGAAGATGAACGGGTAAGGCGTAGTGAGTTCCACTATCTTAGCTCTCTTGCCATAACTAGCAGACTTATGACTCCATTAATCATTACTGAGAATGATAGGAGAGTTATGCAGCTCTGTATCCATTATATGTAGTGTGACAAATTGCTACTGGCTAATTAACATTGCTTAAGACAGAATTTTTGTATGATCAATTGCTAATTAGCCTGACTAGAGGCTTTGGACATATCTAGTTTAAAATGCAAACCTGCTATCTTCTAGGTTGTTAATTAGCATTTAATCTCTTGAGCAGAAATTTTGCCCCAAAGCTGCTTATACTCTAACTGGGCCTGTGAGATTATCTCATGTAGTAAGAATTGGAAAATTCCAAAAAGATTTGAAAATAATTTTGAATATTGTCTTACATAGAGAAATGAGTTGGAAAGCTTTGAAAGAGTTAGTACCCACCTGCCTGGGACTTGGAACCAAATTAGTGGTATTGAAAAACCTTGACATCTTTTTAATTTTCCTAGACTCTTCCACTGCCCTGAGCAAATCATCTAGAATAATTGGCTAAAATTTTTAATTAAGTAATAGAAACCCATCAAGTCCAGAGGCTACTCTTGCCAATGAGAACACTACTCTACTTAATTCTTCTGATTTAAGAGTTTGAGTTTGTACACAAACGTGTACATCTCACATACCTGAATAGAGTTGATTTCTTCCCACCATTCATAGATTCGGTAATGAATTTCAGGATGTGATATTCATATATTTGAAAGTTGAAGAAAGAAAACTAAATTGCTTTTATTGCTTGTGTTTCAAGCTTTATGGTCAATTTATTAGAGAGCACCTCATGATGCACATGGACTGCAATCTGCCATTAATTATGAAGTCATCTCTGTGAAATGAGTAAGTGATCTAAATTCATCTATGTGATTGTTTTTGAAATTAAAAGCAGGGGAAGGGCCCCTGAACCCAAGAGTTTAAGAGAAATAAGCAGAGGAACAGAGGCCAACCAGGCCTAACAAACAAAACAGATGCAGGCACGCAGACCTCAGATTAACATAACGGAAAAAGAGCAGAAAGGACAAGGCACGCAGGCCCGAAAGATGCCAAAACAACTAAGACAACAAAACAGAACCTAAAACAGTTAATTTTTATGAAGTCATCTATGTGATTGTTGCCTTTGCTCCTTTTACACAACATATACAAACTTCAAGTGAATTTTGGATCATTAAATCATTATTTTCAATCAAGGACTTAACTAGTTAGCTAATCTCTTGTTGATAGGCTTACTCTCTTTTTATTTATTTTGATGTCTTGAGATGATTAAAATCTCCTACTCGAATGAGCAGATTGTTTGGATTTTGGGCAGGACATTGCTCAAGCAGTTCAATGGATTTTGTTTTGAGTGTTACAGGAATTCCCCCCCTCCAATCACCAAGCAGTGGATGTAGGCTAACTTTTTTTACTCTACACTACTATTGCACTATAGCAAGTAATTCCAGTCTTTCAAAATTATTTTAACCTTATTTTCTAGATCTATACTGTTGAACCATATCTCCTAAAGGAAAATAATGTAACTTCTTATTCTCTGCTCCCAGTCCCATTACATCTGTGGTTAGGAACTTCACGTTGTTGATTTGTTTTTGCAACATGTCAGAGCTAACTTAGGGGTGATATCATCACTTATTACCTTAAAATTTTAGTGGAGTAAACGAGGTACCCTAGTTTCTAACAGTGTATCCATAGATATTAGATCAGTTGGAGCTAATTTCCTACTTTCTTGGTTCAAGTGAAACCCCTCCATTTCTTTGAAATTTGGCTCTACATTTTGAACCCTGCCTCTGCTGTTCTTCCTTGCATTCTTGTGCCTTTTCCTGCACTTCTTTGTATGTATTTTAAGGTCCTTGGATGCTACAGTATGCACTGGTCTTTGCATGGGTGCTGTCACACCCCAAATTTTGGCTTGCAATTACTTTTAACTTTTACGTTAAATATGTGTTTAACTAGGCATGAATAGATGATTTTACTATAATCGATGTTTAGATAAAAACATAATGCAATATGAATGTTTTCATTAAAGGATCAGAGAATTGTGATGATTATTACTTTTGAATAAATGATTATGATATCATGGCTATTAACAGACTAACCATTGTGATGGCTTTCTAAGTTGAATGCAGGAACAATTTTGCCCTCTTGGATGGGCAGAGAGAGAATCATCGGAGAGAACTGTATAGACATTGTGAACGAACGAGTTATTGCCATCTTGAGTCAAACACACACTCACGTAGGTCTTGCGTCAAAATCTGGGTACGTTGTTAAGTCCCAAGTGTTATCGAAGAGTTAATCTTGTGTCGTGACTTGTGTGGTCTTGTCATAAGGTTATGTCAAAAACATACTCAACTTATGACCAGTCTAGCAATAGTCGAGAGGCGATATCATTCATCAAGGTCATCATTCTTGTTAAGGTTTATTTTATTATTATTTAAATGTATTAAATATATATATATATATAATCAATTATTATTAATAAAGGCATTATTGATGTTGTGGTTGGAAATGGCAGTTAGCTTACCTTAATGCATGTTAATGGGAAGTGGAATGGAGTTTACTTTATTGTTTCCTCACGTGGAGGCAGCATGTAGTTTCAGTTAGCAATATTCTTGGGCTTGATTTATGTTAGCAACACCTTTCATTATGGGCATTGAACAGCTAAGTAAGTGGTTGTCGTGTGGCATGTAGGGGACTTATCTCCTTGGGCTTAAGTAGCGATGTATGCACAGTGAAAGAAAAAGAGGTTTTGGGGGGAGAGTTTATGGTTTTTGTGGTGTCATTTGCTGTGATATTTAGTACCTGTGCATAGGAGATAGAAAGGGGAGCTTTGCAGAGGAACAAAAACAAATTTCAGGCATGTTTATTATCAATTTTCTCTTCTTATTTCCTGGTAACAAAATGTGATGCATAGAAAAAGAAAGTTTATACATATAATTTATAAATATATGCTTGTGCAAGAGAAAACGAACTTGGCTGAGTATACTTACCTGTGAATAAAATCATTTAAAATCTTTATTTCTTCTGCGTAGGACAGCAGAGAAAATAAGTTTGCATATATGTATTATTAAATTGGCAGTGTTATTATCATGCTAAGTTTTGCGTTGTGTCACAAGGGAATGGATGTCAAGTTCAGGGAGAAACAGCTATATATGATTTTATTGAATCATTTACCCTGCTGGTTTGAAACAAATAGAAATATTCTTATTTATTCATAAACATAAATATCTAATCAATATATATATATATATATATAAAAGCGTGTATAGTCTATTTTGGATACATTGGTAAATATCTATATAAAGCTTGATGCTTAGACTGATTATTATGGCAGTGAGTAATCAGATTTTATTCAGAGCTTTTATTATGACATAGATTCCATAAATGTATGCTTATTCTTGCAAAAAGAAATAAATAGCATGCTGTACCTTCATTGGTCATATTAATTCTCCTGAATGAAGCCAGAGAGAAAACTCAAAAAAACCAGAAATATATAATAAAATTATTTTGTTCAATCACTATGAAAGAGGATAAAACTCTTATTTATTTGTATTTACAAGTTGTCAAGACCCTTCAGTGATAGCCACAAAATCATGAATCAGTGGTAGGAAGGTGACACTAGCTGAAATGTGATCTAACCTGTAAAAGAGTTAAATGTCGTATGTTGTGAAATTTAGGGGAGTATTTATATTCATGAAGTAATTGTAAGGACATATGAACACATGGCAGTAGCCAAGATTCGTGAGTTGCGAGTACGCAAAACAGAAGTTCATTGTCAGAAGGATAATTCAATAGCTTTAGTCGTTTACCGACAATAGGAAGAAATACATGTTTGGTCTTAATTCTTTATGAAAAATTAGATGATTAGTCAAATGAGTCAACTGTGTGATAAACTGTAAGATGAATGTCGTTTCCAAGTCGAGTTAGAGGTGTGTAAACACATGACGCATTTCCTATGGAAGTGTCTTCAATTTTAAAAACTTTGGCCAAAGTGATGCAAAAGTCTTTGCTCGCATTTAGTCAGTTCACAGTGTTCCAGATTTCATAATCCAATCAAATTGATCATACTTACTTAGAGGATTGTCTAAAGTTGTATGGTCAATTGGGTTATGTAGGGCACAGCACTAGGACTCAGATGGCATGAACTTTGTTGGTTTTATTTATCTATACTCTTCATGAAGAGTACGGCCATTTCCAGATGGAAGGTGTGCGGGGGACCACTGGTCTGTGGTTGGAGGAAAAGCACTCAGGTGATGCTCTCCCTCTTGCAAACAACTCGCCAAGACTTGTAAGACAAATGCAAGATTCCAAATGCGGAAAATTCAATAACTCATACTGGTGTAATTGTAAATGTGTTGCTTTAATGCAATGCATGTATGTAATTTAAAAGAAAAAGATTGTCATAATTTTATTGTTTTAATGTTGCATTTCAAATTCAATTATACTCTGTAATGATTTTAGTTTCCATTTTAATATTGGTCATGTAAAACAAATGAAATATGAAAGACAAAGTTAAAAAAAATTCTTATGATTTTTAGCATGTGGCTATTTACTTTCTTGTTAATTCATAAGTAATTCTAGTTATGATGGTTGATGTCATTACAGGTGCTTTAAATATGGGAGTTTGGAGAGTGCTCTAAATGCCTGTCTGTACATCTTTAAATTTCTGATATTTTGAGCTATAATCTATCAGATGTAAAGCATCAAAGGAATTTGAGTTTCCACATGTACAATTTCCTGTCTTTCCTCTGGCTTGTTTGCTGTACGCTTTGATATTCCATGATTTTGTCCTTCTAAATGTGCTTGAAATGCCCCTGGTTGATTCTGCACATGTTCCCGGTTTGTTGGGATCCACAGGTTCTATCTGTTGTTGATCTAGAAGCTAAAACATATCTTCTCATAATCCAACAGTTGTTCCTAGACCATTCTCGACAGCTTTAAGAGGACTTTGTCAGGAAAAGACATCCTGGGCGCAGTTCAGAACCACTTGCTTCAAAGTGAATTCCAATGAAGTCCCTGATGATCTGTATTATGCATATCAATGTAACTTCTTCCCAGAACTCAATGAAAAGCAAACTAAGAATTTTCCAAACCAAGACCATACTAACTAGTCCTTTAGGGATTGAAGACAGGAATTTAATATTTTGTGAACAGACCAGATTTGTTCATGAACCAAGTTTCTCCTTGGAATAAAGCATCCTTCATGTGAAGACTAAAACTAAATAGACATAGTATTCTATTGGCATCAAGAGGATATCCTACCCACTGTTGGCTTCCACTTCAAGTACACACATTGCCTTTATGGATACCAGATAGGTTTCAATCAATATGCAAACAAGAGCTCTTTCCTTGAGATGCCATAACCTTTGACCAACCCATCCAAAGAGCAGTGTATCTACATAAAAATTTCAATTCCCTGGTAAAATCCATTAGCAAGTTTGCTTGAAAGCTCGCTGGACAACTGTTTTTTTCCCAATAATGCTGCAGAAATCTTGGCAGATCATTTCTGAAGATCTGTAGAGTCTCATAAGCCATCAGTGCTTTGAACAATGACTGAGGAGAGTTGCATGATGGGGTGGTGATGCCCCCTCTTAAGATGCATGGATTTAAAGCTTATAAGCCCTGGAAAGATAGAGAATCCTTCCAGGTATTCTAGTGATGGTAGTACTAGTTATAAATCGGAAGAGATCTTAGGTAAGGTTGTTAGGGAAAACTTCTGACATTTTCATTCCTCGCTGAATATTCTAATTTATTCTAAATTGGATATAGATAAACTCTAAGCCATTAACAGGATAGCATAGAAATAATCCTCATCTAAAGCAAAACAATCAAAGTAACAGATTTGAATTGTAAAATCACACTATTAAATAGATGCTATTTCCTATGATAGAGATGAACAGCCTTGTGGTTCAAGTCCTCTTATGAAAGGAAGTTTAATAATGAATTGTTATCTAAAGCCCAATGCTCTAGTTTCAAGTGCGTCTGCATCTGACATTATGGCACCCATGAAGTCAACAGTTTCTAACTTCCATGTAGTAGGATGGATACAATTCATTGCTCTTAGAATTAAAATTGGAGATTCCATAAAATTCCAATTGTAAATATTGTTGGAAATGTTACATCATCTATAGTATTACTATTAAATATAATTCATTAGATTAGTAAATAATTGTGATCCTATTAAAATGTCAAGTTCCTAATGTGAGATGCTAAAATGATGCAATAAAAGGAAATAACATAAGAAAATGGCACCTCAATGATTAGCCTAAGGCAAGATAAGCATGAAAGCAAGATATAACAAATTGTTGATTATATCTTCAAATGTCTTTTTTTTTTGTTGGCCCTTGATCTTCGGATGTCTTGTGTGCTCCTTGGATGGCAATGAAGTGAAGTGGATGCAAGATGCAAGATGCAAGATGGATTGATAAAAAATGCTATGGTCAAAGCTAAAATGCTGCAAATGACAATTTGGCAAGAGTTTGGTAGCAAAAGACTTGATTCCCAAAATGGGAGAAATGAGGGGGTATTTATAGGATAATTGGTTGGGATTGATCCAACAAGATCAAGATGAAGGGCTATGGTGAATTGAGGACTCACAAGCCCTCACATCTTGACATGTGGAATGTGAGATGTCTTAGGGTGGAATAATGTGGAAATGAGGTGGAAGAAAAGTACATGAGGTGGATGAAGGACAAGTACTTTGTAGGTACCTTGGGGGATGAGAAGATTTCCTCAAAAAGGAATTTCTTGTCCCCAAATGAGAAGGAAAAAGACATTTGAGGAATTCTCAAAATCTCCATGGGAAAAAGGGAAGTAGTTGGAGAAATAAATGTGAATTAAATTCACATGTTTAGGAGAGTTTATTGGATAAAAGAGAGTCTCCAAAAAGCTAGAGATTTGTCACATGTGGGTGATGTGACAAGTCCAAGGTTCTAAAAGTCCTTGGCACATGTAAAGTAACAAGTCAAGCCTTCTAAAACTTTGCATGGGGATGGGGAAGACCTTGGAAAGACAAAAATGAATTAAAAATTTACATGGGGAAGAGAAGAGCCTTGAATAAATAAATTAAAAATTCACATGGGAAAGAGAGTCAAGGCCAAGAAAAGCAAGTGGAAAGGTTGACCAGAAAAGGTAAGCCAAATGTGGTTAATGACTTTGATTAAGGTTGTGCAAACACGGGATTAGGATAATTAATGAGAGATTAGAAGCAAGTGGGAGATTATGGAGGATGTAATACTTAATCAAAATTAAGTGGTGCACATCCTAATCACAGATTAATTAATTTAATCTGGATTAAAAGAGGGTTATGGAGAATGTGACAAGGAGAGAGAAAAAGGGGAATTAAAAATTGGTTTTAATCCAAATGGGTCAAATGACTAAATTAAACAAATTGTCTTATTTATTTAATTTAGAGAAGAAAAAGGTGTAAGGTAGAGTATTTAATTTATTCAATTAAATATTTTAAGAACCCTAAGCAGAAAATGGAATAATGATAAATAAATTATTTAATCATTATTAATGACATAGATGAATAGAGTAGACGATTTTGATCATGTGGAAGTGATCAAATTTAGATGTCTACAATAATTAAAGAAATATACATTAGACATGTTAGTAGGTTAAATAAATGTTAGCAGTTAGTTTGTTGTCCAGTGTGTGGAGATTAAAAATTTGCTTGTAACACGAAAATGGCTGTATAAAGCAAATGCTATGTTGAACTGATTATCCTGAAAATGGATAATACATTCTCTTGCATTATGGTCTAGTAATCTCCATTTCTGCCTGTTCTTTTCAATTCAGTATCAGAGCAAAGGCAAATGGAAGGGGGATGAATTTTGTTCAACTTGCCAAGAGAGGGTGAAGGCGTATGAACAAAGAGAATCAAGATGTGGCTGGTGTATTTCGCTGCATTTGATGGCAACATATTTATAAGTTGGAGTCTGTAAAACACCCTTCCCGTTTACATTATTTTCTAGCTAATTTGAAATTTCATGAGATAATGTATGGTGGCTACACCTTGTTGCAAATTACACCACATTGGCAGAGCTTGAGATAGAATATTGAACAATTGTTTATGAAGAAGCAATAGCAGAATACAAAGGATATTAGTAGGTAACAGGTTATGTGTGTACAAGAGAAATTTATAAACCTGCAGACCAACACTCTTTTAAGACATTGGGCCATGGAGGACAAAGTTTCCTTTCGCCAACAAAGTTTCCTTCGCCACTGCCACTGCTTGGAATCTGAGTCTGGGCATGACAAGATCTTCACTCGTGTTCACAGAGCATCAAAGATGAAAACTAACTGCAGGCTGTAATCAAAAAAGAAAGAGCAATCAAAGCTTTGGCATCTCCAAAGCATTTCCAGATTTCAGTCTACAAGTTTGAATGCAGGAGGATTTTACAGCATGCAAATTTGAATGAACAAGATTTTTCTTTTTTAAAAAAACTTGTTTTGCCTCAGCAAAAGTTGTTACCCTGCGGGCAACACAGGTGCATAGTTGGGCCAGCGGGTAACTGGTAGTTTGTGGTTATTCTCGCCATGATTGTGGTTTAAGGTTTGACATTAGCGGTTTGGTATGTGGTGGTGTTAAAGTGTGATTAATAATAGAAGCATTGTCAATGATGCATGGGAGTTGAAAAGTAAAACTCTAATGAATATTAGCATGTTTGAAAGGTCAAATCAAAAGTTGGATTGGTGAAGAGATAAATGTAAAGGATTATTCATTCTAGTAAAGTCCTCTTCATTTTTTTATGCAATTGCTTGTAGTGTGAGAAGTCATATTTTCAAATTCAATGTAAAGGATTATTCATTCTAGTAAAGTCCTCTTCATTTTTTTATGCACTTGCTTGTAGTGTGAGAGGTCATATTTTCAAATTTAATACAAACTTATTGCATTTTTTCATGAATTCTATTTTGTAATTTATGTCGTTTGTAAACTTGTTGTAAGGTTGCATTATTGGCTGAAACTGACAAACATTCCGTGTTTGAACATGGCCACATGCAGTGCTTATGCTCTCAGGGCATTTTCAAGCATGTACTATGCTAATTGGGCTTCAAAGATTCTCATGGTGCATTCAGCAGATAAAATCTATCAGGATCAAAGAGGAGGTTGGAGGACCAGGAGGATGGAGGCACATTACCATCTGAAGCTAGCTTCTCACTCGGAGATGGTACACCACTTGAGAGGCATCAAGTCTTGTTTTCCCATTTTTGGATCAAGGGGGGAGATCTTTTGTACTTGTGATTAGTGTGCTTATCCCTAATCATGAGAAGAGTGGTGTGCATGTGGTCCCTATCTACATTTGTTGTGACTTCATTGTTGTTGACAGTGCGTTTGTCCTTCTGGAATTAACTTTTCATGATGGGTAGCATGTGTGTCCCTATCCATGTTGGTTCATTGTTGTTGACAGCATGTGTGTCCCTGATAAGCAACTTTAATGAAGGATAGTGTGTCCCCCTGGTTCATTGAGTGACGTTTTGTACCAGTGTTCCTGCCTTTGTTCAGAGTGATGTAATAAGGGGAGAAAGTTGGAAACATACAGCATCTATAGTATTAATTTATTAGGTTAGTAAATAACTAAATAAATATACATTAGACATGTTAGTAGGTTAAATAAATGTTCATTGTTAGTAGTTAATTTGTTGTCAGTTGTGTGGAGGTTAGAAAGGTGGTTGTAACAGCCAACAGGACAATGGCTTTATAAAGCCAATGCTATCATTGTATTGATTATCCTGAAAACCCCAAATGAATATTTTCATTATGGTGTAGTAATCTGCATTTCTGTCTGCTGCTCTTTTCAATTAATATGAAGAAGACTTGGTCATTATATCCATCTATTAATGAATAAAACGAGAAAGACAAAGCTTTGCTGACATTCTTATAATAGTACAAGCATGAAAACATCTAAAGCTATTGGAAATCTCCCCTTGAAGAGTATCTGAAAACAGTCAAAGCTATAAATCTGTAAAATACAGGTATAGCACAAAATACGTTTAAAATTCTTAAACAGTAGGGGAAATTAGAGGCTTTCTGCAGTCAACTAGATTTTCCAACTCTAAATCAACTTAAAGCCTTTAAAAATTTTGGACTAAACTGGTATGCAAATTCATCCCCATATGAAACATTAGTAATCATAAAAAACCTTTGTCTGGACAAATTTCAATCTTGAATAAGCTTATTACAGTTAAAACATCTTCCACTACTTATGCTTCTAATAATCTGCCCTCTGAAAATTTGTACCTTCTATGAGAAACAGTTATTCATTGCCTTCTGTGGAGGAAATTATGATTTCTGAATTTTGTCCACTTGGTTGAATCAATTCAATTTTTATATGGAAACGTTCAAGCTTCTATGTGATAGAAGGGACAAGCCCTCAATGCCTTTGATAACTTGCTTTTCTGTACTTGTAAAAAATATGAAAGCGAGAATATCTCTACCTGTTATAAGTTCCAGATGACTCTTGCAATGCGTGTTTGAAAAGTTTAAAGTCAAAGCTAAAAATCTGATCTAAAAGAGCTTGCTTCTGGGCCTCATTTCCTGTTGAAAGCCCCAACAGAATATGCTCCTGTCCCATATCATGCAGTTTCTTTTTAATTCCTGCAACTTTCTGCCGTGTTTTTCTTTTCTGCTTGATTTCCTGTTTGTTGCAACATCCACCACAGCAGAATGAAAAAAGGTAAGAATTTTACATACTACTTTCTTAGCAAGAATAGAAAAATAAAAAGTAAAAGAAGAATCATGGTCAAGAATCAACCGTATAAAAATCTAAATTTTTTTCTCACAATTTGAAAATAAAACTGTATGTTTCATGTCAGAATGCATTTGTTCTGAAAATATTTTTAATTGCTGGTTGCAAAAACAATTAAGACAGCATTGCATGTAAACCTGCAACGTGTAAGCTGGAGAATGCTGCATACCTCAAATTCATGGTAAATGTGCCAAAATCCAAATAACATCACAACATAAATTAAAATTTTCAAATCACAACCCATTATACCGGGAGAAAATATTCACCTACCACATTTCATATCCATAAAAAAAATGTATCATCAAAGAAGCAATGAACTACATAGTTGTAGTCATTGAAATTTTGGCTAAAAACAGCATTATCTGTATTGTTTATAGTTTGTAATGAGTGCAATGCCATACATAGAAATCAACTTTCCAGTACTAACCATATTCCGTAAGTTGGGCTTTGGGAAAATGCATAAGCAACCACAATATAAACTCAAGTTAAACAACATAAATGAGACTCTATCTGCACGCCATATAGAAGAATTGTAACATGTGCATTACTTGTGTTATGTTTTGAATAGTAACACCTCACCAAGAATGTTTATGTCAATGGCAGCCCTGCTGAAAAGATTTCTAGGACACAAAAGAAGGCATAAGGAGGCTTTGATGCCTTCTTCTATAACAAAATAAGCAAGATACATGAATAATTGTTAAATATTATGGAGTAAAACCTTACGTTAAAAACTTAAATGTGGTGACACAAGAATGACAATATCCTGGTGACACGAATATGATAAGAGGTCAATATGGAAGTTTCCATAATTGGAAGCCGTTCATATATGTATGATTTTTAGGCCTCAGAATGGTCACTTAGAAGAACAAGGAAAAGGATAACTGCAGAAGCTACTCAGTCTAAATCTATAAATAGGTTAGCGTGTGACTTGAAATGCACAATATAACCTATATAGAATACATTTGACAGCTAGTGTTTATTTGCGATTAATGCTGTATCTAAGGCAATCTAAAATGTAACTCAGAAAAAAAGGAAGAGACAAACTACTCAGTTCACAAATGTAGTAGAAATCAATGATTCACAATGCTTTAAACATAACCAGAACCATGAACCTGCAAACTTGATCTGAGATTAGTGTAGCACCTCTCGGCGTCTGCCCCCACTTGTCAAGCCTTTTGAATGCAAGTTCAACTCTAGAAGTCCTTCTGGTGGAGTGATACGAAGTTGCCTCATCTGGATATCAACATCTGGAACAATATCTTGGACAAATGGAATCCATATAAGGGGGGCAGAGTTTTTTTCGTCTACTGCTGGACTTTTTGCACCAGTGACATTGTCTTTAGTTTCACTCAACATAACCGACAGAAGATCACTAGCTCCAGTGTTAAAAATGTCCACAACAGTACCAACCAGCTCATTAGTATCCTGTTAAAAACACTTATGTTAAGTCAGCATCATTAAACTTGTAAATCATAAATATGGTGAATTCTTCCTAACACTTAGAAATGATTAAACACAAATGGCATGCCTTCAATGAAATATACACACAACAAACAAACAGTTGGCCACAGGAAGTCTACACATATTCCATAGATTTAGGTCTATCAAATTATGAATCATATAAATGTCGTATTTTGCCTAAAGTGGAACACAATAATCAAATTTATATTTTCCTGGATTATGAATAAAATTATAAAAGGGTACACCCAACACTATTAGATACTTCAAACTTAAGAAACAATTAGTATGTGTCATGCAAATGCAGTCAAACAAGGTTAAATTATATTATTGCATACACTGGCATGTGCAATGCACTTAATTGTTTTTTATTATTATGGCTGGTACCTTTATGGTTGTGGTCTAACAATCCAACAGACCTCTTGGTTAACCATCCTATATGTAGATTCATTGAATGATGGAGGTCAAGGAAAGGAGCTCTAATATTGTCTCATTCTCCTTGTAGCATAGATAGCCAATGTATGCTACTTATATCAATAAAGCTGCAGTTATCTCAATTCCTTGTGGGATATCCCTGGAATATTTATTCTGCCAAATAAATTTGATGTTGTGTCCTTCACTGGAATAACATTTCTACTGCCATTTAGATATAATTTTAGGGTCTATTTATCACTAGTGGACTATTTTTTCCAATTTTCCCCAAAAAATTCACTTCAAAAATTTTGAAAATAAAGAATTGCTCCAAATTTTATAAGACAATACTCTTTCTTTGATAATTCATCAAGTTTTATAAAACATATAGATTCTTTAAGAAAAAGAAAAATATTTGTTACTCATTGATAATTTAAGAATTCATTATTGAAAGAGATTCATTAAAATCTAAACTTCAAAAATTGTAGGCTTTCTTAATCTTTACTATAGTGCTATGGTGTTAGCGTTTTAATTTGTCTATTGCCAAACAACACAAAACAAAATTGTGTGTAGAGTAGCACCATTATTCAAATTATAAGGGGAAACTCCCTGACATCCAATGAAACCTAAAACTAACAAAATTTACAAGTATGCACTTTCTACAAAATTTCATGGGTGGTTTGCATCTAATGAAACCTAAAACTAACAAAATTTACAAGTATGCACATTGTACAAAATTTCATGGGTGGTTTGCATTTAAATGTAAATATCTACCTAACCATGTTTTTTCCCCAGATGCAAGCATCGAATTGTACCTTGACTTTTAGATTTAAGAAGGATAAACACTTCAAGTACAAATAAGTACAACCTCCTATTGGTTAAAGCAGAGACCAATATTTGGCTATAAACAAAGATTTAAACAAAAAGCACCAATAGATGCCAACTATTTGCTAAATCAAAGGCCAATTTTCTAAATCAAGAGCAAATGATTAAATGGATCAACATCATATGATCCCAAAAAATAGATTGCTAAAGAAATACACAAATTTATTACTTTAATGAATAACAAGCATTAATGCAAAGCTTGACAAGGCTACTCAATTCAATTTAACTCACTGAATTACATAGATTTAACAATTACTAAATAGAAATAACAGTTGAATGGTTTTTGGCACTTTTTGCAACATAACATTTACATCCACTATCCTTCACTAAACATAAACGCAATGACAATTTTTGCAACCTTCTTCTAATATCAGCTCTCTTTTAAATCTATGTGCTCAAGGCCCTTATTTATAAGCTCAAAAATAACCTTTAAAGGAAAAATAATAAATAAGTAATCCCAATAAAGACTTGCTTTAAAGCAACCCTAATCTTATCCTCCTAAAATAGGCTCATTCTTGCTTTAAATTGTTTTTGCTTTAAAATTACAAGATAAGTATTTGGAATGCATCTTAGTGAACTTGCTTTCCTTGGTCATGATTTAAGACAACTACCACACTTGCCAGAATTCTTGGGTGTTGTTGTCCCTGAAAAAGTACACTCAACACTTAAACATTATAATTTTACCTTGTCATGCTTTCATGACTGCCTTGCCACCTTTGGGCACTGATTTAGACTAGCTTTACCATAGAAAAAGTGCACTTAGATATTTCAAGTGGCTTATGACTTCAAAAAGTGCAACCAAAAGGTGTCTTTCTTTCATTTAAGTGATTGGTACAGTTTCATAACATGAATGCCACTTTAGTCACCATTTTTTAACTGACTCAATCGCTCAAAAAGTGTGAAATATCAATTATCTCTTTTTGCTAGCATGTAGGTTGTGCTTTTCCCTTGACTTCACCACCCTTCTTGTCACAGTTTTGTACTAGCACTGCCACTTAAAATGTGCAATTTCTACCTTTATGATGGTTGTGTATCCTTCACCCATTTGCCACTCTTGTCACCGTTTCAGTTGGTGTTAGTTTAAACCAGAAATAAAGATAAGCAGCAATACAAATAATGAACAATAGAACACAGCAAATATCCTGGTAAAACCCTCCTCCTTGAGGGAGAAAAACCCAGCCAAAATATATCTCTTATATATTTTATTTGAAGGAGCAGAAATCTGCTTACAGTCTTGGCCAAACACAAGGCCGAATTGATGTAATAAAGAATCGCACCACTTCTAGATGCAAATACACAGCCAAATGTTATTTCTTCTTGATGTCAATCTGCTCTATGCAAAAATGACGACCTGCTGTAGATGTGTGAATTCCTTGATAAGTGTGAATTGTCTTGAGAATAAAAATTGAATATAAAATGGATGACAAGCACCTTGTACATATACAACAGCAAGGCGTCATTTCATAAAGGTCGGCCTCATTCAAGAGACAAGGCATCTTTTCATATTGAGTCGGCCTCATAAAAATAAATATATATTTAAAATAAGGCGACTCTTCACTTGGGTCGGCCTCTTGAATTATTTATTTAATTCGAATTTGTGAGAGAAAGAGATCTCCCACCGCTATAACATCAACACTCCCTCTTAGCTAGGGAGGTATCTTTCCAGATATCCATGTTATGGAGTCTCTCAACATGACATTCATAATGGCTACACCCATTTGAGGAAAAGAGTTCATCACGAAGTCACTCAACGTGATATCATCATGGAGTCTCTCAACATGACGTCCACCATGGCTACTCCCATGTGTGGAAAGAAACGTGTGCACAAGTGCCCATCACGGAGTCTCAACGTGATGTCATCATGGAGTCTCTCAACATGACGTCCACCCATGGCTACTCCCATGTGTGGAAAAACACAAGTACAAAAGGTTCATCACGAAGCCTCTCAACATGATGTCGTCATGGAGTCTCTCAACATGACGTCCACCATGGCTACTCCCATGTGTGGAAAGAACCACATCTCTATCTCAGAGATGGACAAGGGCTTTCACCTCGTATTTCTCTATCTCAGAGAAAGATGCATTATAGCAAAGATCACTGATGCTGAGTCTCCCTCTCAGCAAGGGTGACATTCTCCACTACTCCAAGCTTGTCTCAAAAATATGCAAACTTGACTCTGGCAAGGGGCTTGGTGAAAATATCAGCCGTCTGATCATTAGTGCAAATGTACTTGAGTTGAATAGCTTTCCTCATCACCATATCTTTGATGTAATGATACTTGATCTCTACATGTTTTGTCCTGTCATGAAACACTAGATTGACAAAGAGCTTCACACAACTTTGATTATCACAATGAATCACAGTCGGCTCCAATGTTTGACCAAACAATCCTGCAAGGAGCTTTCGAAGCCACACTACTTCTTGAGCTGCTACACATGCTGCAATATATTCAGCCTCTACAGTGCTTAGTGCCACAGAAGTCTACTTCCTACTACACCAAGAAATCATGGCAGACCCCAAACTGAAGCAACATCCAAAGGTGCTCTTCCTATCCGTTACACTCCCGACCCAATCAGAATCAATATAGCCTTGTAACTTTATATTTTCACAGGAAGTATATCTCAAGCCATATCCCACAGTGCCACGCAAGTATCTCAGAATATGCTTTGCTGCAACTAGATGAATTTATCTTGGCTCACACATGAACTGACTGAGAGTGCTCACCGCATGACAAATGTCTAGTCTAGTATTGACTAGATACATCAATGATCCAATCAATTGTCTGTACATGGTGGGATCTATCAAATCTGAACTAGCTGCAGAATCATTCAACTTCTTCAAGTTTGTCTCCATAGGTGTAGACATAGACTTGCAATCCATCATCCCAAATCTCTTTAAGATATCTATAGTGTATTTCCCTTGGCTTAGAATAATCTCATTGGGTCTTTGCCACACTTCCAGTCCCAAGAAGTAATGCATAAGACCAAGATCCTTCATCTCAAACTCGGAGGCTAACTCTTTCTTGCATTTGACAATGAGATACTCTGCTCCAGTGAGAAATAAATCATCAACATAAAGAACCAATATCAAAGCCTCACCATTAATTACCTTGAAGTACAGATTGGAATCTGCATCATTCTTGGAGAAGCCCAAGCTCATCAAATATCGATCAATCCTTTCATACCAAGCACGAGGTGCTTGCTTAAGGCCGTACAAAGCCTTCTTCAATCTACATACATGAGACTCCTTCCCATGCATCGCAAAACCATCCGGCTGCTCAATGTACACTTCTTCAATCACACCATTAAGAAATACAGTCTTTACGTCCATTCGATGTAGCTTCCAGCCTTTAGAGGATGCAATAGCAATAATAGTCCTGATAGAAGTATATCGAGCAACAGGAGCAAATGTCTCCTCATAATCTATTCCCTCCTTCTGAGAGAATCCTCTAGCCACAAATCTTGCCTTGTGCTTTTCAATGCTACCATCAGTTGCATGCTTGATTTTGAAGAGCCACTTGGAAGACACAACGGATTTCCCTTCAGGTCTTGGTACAACATCCCAAACATCATTCTTGATGATAGACTGATATTCTTCTGCCATAGCATCTCTCCATACTTGCTGGTTGGATGCTTCCTCAACACTGGAAGGCTTTGAATCAATGATGTGACTCATCAATGCCACATTAACCTGGAAACTTTTGCGGTCTCTTGCTTTCTCTAAAGGTGCCTCGAGGAGCTACAAACTGTTCTGCCTCTTGCATAGTTTGTCTAGCCCACAGAGGTCTCTTTTGACCTATAGCAATATCTATTGGCCCATCAATTGGTTCTATGGGATCACCAGGTTCGATAGTCTCTTTTGGTTCATTAGACTCCCTCTGAATCTCAGGAGTATGATCAGGAGATATGTCCATAGCTTGAGTAGTCTCCTGCTCTTCACTATCTATCTCCATGTAAGACCCTTTAGATCTTTTGAAGGCTACTTCCTCTTCGAAAGAGACATCCCTGCTGATCTCAATTTGTTTCTGCCCTGGAATGTAGATCCTATAGGCCTTCGAAGACTCACTATAACCCACAAATATTTCTTTCTTGCCTGAAGGTTCTAGCTTAGATCTTTTATCCTTGGGCACATGAATATAAACAAGACAACCAAAAATTCTTAAATGACTAACTTCAGGTTTCACACCTGTGAAGGCCTCTTCAGGAGTCAGGCTTCCCAATATTCGATGAGGGCTATGGTTCTGAACATACACTGCAGTTCTGGAAGCTTCTGCCCAAAGGAAAGTCTGTAAATCTTGATCATGAATCATAGCTTTGGCTGCCTCAACTATGGATCTATTGTTTCTTTCAGCAACTCCATTTTGCTAAGGGTTGTACGGAACACAAAACTCCCTCTTGATCCCTACCTCAATGCAGAAATTACAAAAGCCACCAGAAGTGTATTCTCCTCCATTATCAGATCTCAAAACCTTAATTATTTTCCCGGACATGTTTTCAACTTGAGCCTTGAATTCTTTGAATCTATCAAGTACTTCTTCAGACTCCTTAGATTTCAAAAAGTAAATCCAAGTGTTCCGAGAGTAATCATCAATGAAAATTACATAATATCAAAATCCACTCAAAGATGCCACAGACATTGGACCACATAAATCAAAATGAACAAGATCTAAAATTCCTTTTGATCTACTATCACTACTATGAAAGGGACTCTTGATATTCTTACCCAATGCACATCCTCTGCAAATGCCATCGTGCTCCAAACTAAGCTTTGGTAGACCAATAACCATCTTCTCCATAGATGGAAGAGCTCTGAAGTGTAAGTGAGCAAGTCTCCTATGCCATAGCTCACTCGAACTAGTAGAGTCATGCAATAGTGCTTGAACTAAACAAATTGAAAGTCTGTATAGGCTCTCTTGACGAACACCAATCACCCGAGCAGTTTTGATACTAGAGTTCTTATGCCATGCAAGAACTTTCCTTCAGAGAAGGCAACCTAGTACCCTTTGTCCTCCAATGCTGAAATGGAGACAAGATTTCTTTTGATTCCTGGTACAAACAAAACATCACTCAAATGAAGAGGGATGCCTGAATCTAGATGAAGAGAGGTGGTCCTAGCTCCTTTTACGAAATAACAAGCATCATCTCCGATTATCACTTGCAAGTTGGTTTCTCTTTCTACCAAGTCTGAAAGATGCTCTCGATATCCTGTAATGTGTCGAGAAGCACCACTATCAATCAACCAAGTGTCACTGTCGGTTGGAACATTGCTTGAAAGAGCGAAGATGAATAGAAAACCCCCTGAGTTGTCTCTAGATTCCTTTTGAGGTGACACATCATCAATATCTATAGTAGAAGCATGTTGCTTTGGTCTTGATAGCAATCTCGAGCATAGTGACCATACTTGTCACACCTGAAACATTGAATGTGAGAGAGATCCTTCTTCTTCTTTGGTTTAGGAACAGTATCTGATTTTTTGTCTCTATTCCTCTTGAAATTGCCTTTTCTCCCTTCTCTTCCTTTCCTTCTCGAAGTTTGAGCAGCAAGGACATGATTATCTTCATTATGAGAGCTTCGGCCATTTCCTCTTGCTACCAATCTGGATTCCTCTTGAATGCAATCAGCTCAAAGACGATCAAACTTGGGCAACTTAGATCTTCCACTAATGCTTTGGATAAAGGGCTCCCAAGATTGAGGAAGACCATTGAGTGCCAACATAACCAGGTCTCTATCTTCAACTCTATCTCCAATGGCGCATAGTTGATCTCTCAACTCAGCAATCTTCATGAAGAAGGAGATGATTGAATCTCCTTTAGCCATTTTTATATGATGGAGTTGTTGTCTCAAGGCAAGAGCTCTGCTAGTATTGTTGATCTCATACAATCCTTGTAGAGTCTTGAACATGTCTTTGGCTGTCTTCATCTTGGAGATAATTGGCACTAGATGATCCTTCACGGAGTCTATCAAGATTTTCCTAGCCTTTGTGCCATTCTCTTCCATTGAGTTTTCTCAACATCATCGGATGGCTCGGGCACATCATCTTCCACGAAGTCTAGAAGATCATTTTCTTCTAGTGCAATAAGAACTCTGAATTTCCAAGAAGTGAAATTTGATGACCATCAAGCCTATCTTCAACCTTGACTCCATTCGCCATCTTCGATACTTAGATAGTCTGCTCTAGATAAGAAGAAGACTTCGCTGCTTAAACAAATCTGATCTGATCTTTTCTTAGACCCGCTCTGATACCATGTTAGTTTTAGACCAGAAATAAAGATAAGCAGCAATACAAATAATGAACAATAGAACACAGCAAATATCCTGGGAAAACCCTCCTTCTTGAGGGAGAAAAACCCAGCCAAAATATCTCTTATATATTTTATTTGAAGGAGCAGAAATCTGCTTACAGTCTTGGCCAAACACAAGGCCGAATTGATGTAATAAAGAATCGCACCACTTCTAGATGCAAATACACAGCCAAATGTTATTTCTTCTTAATGTCAATCTGCTCTATGCAAAAATGATGACCTGCTGTAGATGTGCGAATTCCTTGATAAGTGCGAATTGTCTTGAGAATAAAAATTGAATATAAAATGGATGACAACCACCTTGTATATATACAACAGCAAGGCGTCATTTCATAAGGGTCGGCCTCATTCAAGAGACAAGGCGTCTTTTCATATTGAGTCGGCCTCATAAAAATATATATATATATATATATTTAAAATAAGGCGACTCTTCACTTGGGTCGGCCTCTTGAATTATTTATTTAATTCGAATTTGTGAGAGAAAGAGATCTCCCACCGCTATAACATCAACAGTTGGCACATGCCTCAAAAGTGTGATTTTCACTTCATGTTTTCAAGCATTGATTTTGGGTGTGTTTACTCACTAATTAGCCACCTTTGGTACCATTTCTCCTTTGCTTGGCCACTAAAAAAGAGCACCAAATAACTTGGCATTCATCCTCTTTGCCAACTAAGGTGCCCTTCCCCTGTGGTATTGCCATTCAGATTATGTGCCAACTATGGATCTCAGACACCCTCGCAAGACTTGTCATACAACTACGGATGTTGGGATGAGTGATGCTTGTTTCGATGCCATGGATTTTATAACCCGTGAGTTTTGTATGCATTTGACAATATTTATATATTTAAAATATTCTTTCCTTCAGCTAAAATATATTTTGTACATATATGATTGATGTATACTTGTTATGTGATTAAAGTAGCTTCTATTTAATTTAATTATGATGTCTCTAGAGTATGTTTATTGAAGGATACATAAAAAATGCTTTAGTTTCTTAAAAAAACTCTATATTTCATGTTTTTTTAATTTGCAAAGTCTTTACCGAGTCTTAGTGAGTCTGAGTCTGAGTCAAAAATCAATTTGCCAAATCCAAGCTGAATCTAGGTCTTGTAACACTTGAATAAAACCTAGTGTTCGATGGAATTTAGGAAAGAGAAACCCTAAACCCTAGTTTGCAAATTAAAGTCTTGGAATGAATAATAACACATGTGATAAAGGGTTAGTGAGTTTATGATGAAATTTAATTGTTAAGTGTTGTGTTTACTAATTTACACATATTTGATGAACCAATTTCAATCTTGTGCTTTGGGAAACATATATTATCTTCTTGTACTTGATTTTGTCATAAGATGGATATGTTCCATTTTAATTGATTGGATTTAACTTCCTACAATTGTATATTTCTAAGTGCTAAGTAATTCGATTGATGCATCTATGTTTGGTTAATTTCTGACTTGTGCCTTCAGATTTGTTCTTGTCTCACATCAAAACTTATTTAATTAATTCTCAGTTCGTTTTAAGGCATGTTCTAAATTTGAGTTGACCTAAGTGTAGTGGAAACCCTAATGAAGGGATCTGGTCAAAAGAAATTCAGAAAAGATTGTATCAAAACACTACTACCATGTTTTGTAGGTCAATACAACATTTTGCAGGTCTCTAATATGTTGTATAGATCTATCACAATTTTTCAAAAATGGCATGGAAATGTTTATTTTGAGGTAAAGTGTCTAATTTCTAATGTTGACTTTTACATTTATTGTAAAACAATGAGCACTTCCCTTTGTGCAATCTTCTGGAAAATTATATGGGATGAAAGTTGAGATTCTTATCTTTCTACCATGATGGAACTTTGAAATTGTTCCTTATTTATGAGTAATAGTAATTGATGATTTTGTGTTTTTGGGTGTGTGTGAGCCTGTGTCAGCAAGGATGCCAACTTGTTTATACATGGGGATAGATGTAGTAAGTTTAAATTTTATCAGTTGTTATCTGTTATGAAAATGTACTCGAACATGTTTTTGCATGATTGTATGTGTCAGCATGTGTTGCGTACTCAATTACTTTTCTGGTAAGTGCACCTCTACATGTGTCAGCATGTGTCAGCATGTGTTAGAACCTTGAAAATTTTGGTCTAACAGATGCACCTCTACATCTTATATTTAGAATGATGAAGATTGGTGAGGGGATAGCTAGTTGATGTAGGCTACTGTATCAATAAAGATGCAGTTAGCTCAAGTCCTTGTGTGTAATCTCCACTATGTTTATTTGGCTGTAACTCATTTACTGCTGAATTCTTTATTGGCATGACAATAAGTACTCTCTTTATCTTTATCACTGGACTCCCTTGACTCTCTAAGTTCTTTCAAATTCCCCAAATCAGCTTTTAATATATATCTCCCATATTGCATGTTCTTGTCTGAACCTATGGGCCTTTCCTTGTCACTGATCTTTTACTGACCTACAAAGATCCTTAACATTCTCATTAGCAAATGACTCATTGTATTTTCTTACATCTTTTATTACTTGATGTTTATGTTTTTTGTGTTAACAGTTTAACACGAGAAATTATAGATCTATTTCTCATGTCCCACACACCCGGCAGGTGCATGCATAAGATGTATCATATTCATTTAATCTTTACATGATTTGATATTTTTTCACATCAACCAGCATTTAATGATAGTGAATTTCTCAATGGACATATAACCATTTGTGATAACCAATTGAATATACAGGTTTACAAGTTCATATAGAAAATACAGCTACATTAACAAACTTTTCTAGGTTAAAATTTTAAATCATCAGAATGTACTAACCTTTAACACAACACTCATGCCAACCAGATCACGACTGTAGTATTCATCCTCATCTAAAGTCGGTCTATCATCATCCCTCACAAACATAGTGGCTCCAACTAATTCCTCTGCCTGTAAAGCATAAAAACTCAGAAAAGAAAGGTTATGGGTAAGAGAACAGCATACATTTCAGAATTTTAAATTTTAAATATGAAACCCAAATGCACAAAGAATTCAATCAAGCATTTGTGTTTTCAATGTCTCTGCTGTCTACTATTTAAAACTTGAATTAGTGAGACAATTTATGGTTAACATACTTCGGAACTAATTGAAGATAAGAAATTTGTATAAAGCTTTGTGCATTGAAATTTCAGAAACATAAGCTTTTAGCCATCCACTTGCAAAAAATGGCTATATTCTTACATAAACTATGGTAGGAAGCTTTTAACTAAGGAAAATGAATGCAATTCATTTAATCATTACACCTTCATCCATGTGATCTGGATACCAGGAGCAATCTAGCAGTCCATATACTAAAATTCACAGCTTCCGATATGTCATGATCAAAAGTTAATTGATAAGAATAAACATAAACAACGACCAAAATGTATATATAAAACAGAGTCATACACACACAGAAAGCAAAATGGGCTAACTACTGAAATCAGAATGTTGCTAATCTGAAAGCTTTATATATAACAAAATATCCTGATTATAGAAATGTATATGTATCTATGGCCCAATGCAAAAGAACAAGAAATAGAAGAGATGAAATAATCGATCTCCAGACTATTATAAAATAAATAAATTTATAAGAATAGTTGACACCACTTAGGATGATTGCATTGACTGGCACTTGGCACAAAGTCAGCTGCAACTTCGTGTTTATGCTGGAAGTTGGCACTAAATGAAAAATGTGCTGAGGAATGCTGGCGGTAGTGATTAAATTTTTGCCCTTGGAGAGAAGGGGAAAGGGGCAGAGGAACAGGAAGGTTTACAACTCCACCACCTCTGTAGGCAATGTACCTTTTCTAGCGAGGTTTAGGTATTTCAAGGATGGTAGCTTTAAGTTGGTTTCAAATTCATATATTGAAAATTCAGATCTCCCACACCCCACATTTGTAGCCTGAAGCTTTAAGTCAAATCATGTCTCCCACTTCAAAAAATCAAGCAGATTCGAATGGTGGTAAATGGTAATCAAAACTTCCCTTTTAGGAGACACTAGCTATTGCAAGAAAGTTTTTCTATTATTCCTTTTCATGAGAATGTCATTTTATTCTGGAAATTTCTAATTTTTCAAAAATTTAGAATTCATTTACATGCATCACATGGTGAGCATTTTTTAAATTTATTTCAGGTTCAGCCAGAATGCAATTTTTGTTGATGAAATATAGTTGCAACTTGAAAGAAACCTAGAGACTGAACTTTTAAGTGAATATCAGCCAACATATGTAAGATTTATTAAGAACAATCAAACATTCTGTCTCCAGATTTTCTAGTCTCTCTAGAAGCCTGTGCCTTTACAATGATGGCTATTCTAGTAACTTTCCACCAATAAACTTACCTGGTCTGCAGAATTGACGCCCTTGAAACTAAGTAACCATTGCTTCTTTCCTGGGTGACTTCTTCCACTTATAAGTTCAAACTCTTGAATTGTTACAGTCCCAGAGCGTTGAGTTTTCAGCCATCTTACTCCTGGCTGTCAAGGACATTCAATCACAATACCTCAGCCCTTCAGAAAAAGAAAGAAAGAGAAAGGCTAAAAACTATATGATGTCAGCAAATAAAGAAAATAGGAGTATAGCAAGCTACAATAGCTTATGAATACAAAAAGTACCTCCAATAACTATAAATAAAGAATCAAAAACTAAATCCAGGTAGTCACGGAACAAAATCAGGGGGTGATACACACAGATAAGTAAAACCTAGACAATTCAAAATATACAAGAGTTATAATACTAATATTTCCTTTAAAGGGAAGAACCCTTGAAAAAAGAAAACTCCATAGAAAATGTGACCCATGGAAAACAAAATTCTAGGCTACATCATCATCAAAAGAAGAATAAGGGAAAGGATCTTTGTCAATGGCCATGAATGAGCCAAGAAAGAGTTTGACGATTTCCTTTATTGAACGGGCTGAGAGGAGTTGCCCGTTCAAACAACTCTAGGAGGAAGAAGCATAGTCCTCCCTCTCCTAACATCCACAACTAATGGTCAATTAGACATGGCGACAAATTTGGCAATGCACATGGTAAACCAAGCTCTCTAGTTAATGGAGGGTGAGTTTGTGAGTACAAGAAATTGAATCATTGGTGTGGATCCTATAACTGGTAGTTCTAAGCTGTATCTTGAAGCCCGAATTGCACAGAAACAAACTTAATTCAACATTTTGGAAATGCAAACTCCCTAAATAGTTTAGAGCTGCATGTTCATGCATCACACTATTGCATTAAATTCATCAATTTCCAAAGACACTCAATGACCGTTAAACCAAAACACACTAGGTGTTTGTCCAAGGGTTGTGGCAAATTGCTAATGAGGAATGCCAGTATGAGCAGTCATAGGTTCAAAGTGCCCCACTGCAACAAGCTGGCCCATAACACCATTGAGCATAGAACAAGAGCATGGTGTAATGATTATGATGTACATTTCTAGTATGAGCTATGTTTAGCAACTTTAAATGTTAAGAGTGTGGTGTGAACCTAACCCACAAAGCATTAAAGATGATCTGTTAAAAAAGGTATACAGGTATATAAAATTTATACAAAGTTGAACGCAATGAACTCAAGCAGTGAAAGCGTTGGCGCTTTCAAAATGCCATTTTCAAATCCTAGCAGACATGATAAAATGTTGAAATTGTTTAAATGATACATCCAACTAGCTGAGCTCAGCATATCTAGCGGCTAAAGATATCAAATTCCCGAGTGAGAATTTGACGGAAGACACATCCAGATTATATTAAACAAATTTATGCTACTTCGATTGGGGTGACTCAAAGGGCAAAATCATTGAGGCTTTCATAACCCAGCTCCTGTTCAAATACTAGGAGACATAATAAGATGTTGAAGTTGAAGGTGGTAATGTATACAGCTAGCTAAATTTGGCATCTCAAATAGACGAGGACGTAGCCAATGTCAAGTGCAATCCCCGCGTGAATTCTTCGCAAGAGATACCCAAATTTAAAAAAGGAGGAAACAATATATAAACAAACTTTAAAAAACAAAAAATTAAATTAAAAGTAATCCGGACCTTCTCAAAACGCACTTCTGGAAAATCTGTGCTGGGATGGACACGGACTTCTCCATGAAGACCAAAAACATTGCATATATACCCCACTTCAACCAGCTGATTTTCATCTACAACACTCTCCGCCTGGGCAACATGGGGCTCCCTCTCCAACATTTGTATCCCTAAAACAATACATTAATTATATCCATCCAATCATCTCTTTCAGTACACAAAACATCCAAATAAAAATATACGTATGCTTTTGCTACAGAAAAGCAAATAAACCCAAAATAAGAAAGAAGGGCTCTAAACTTACCGTCGTTGGCCTGTACTTGGATTGCACTTTGCGAAAAATGGTGGTAGTTTCTGCATTCTGTGAAATTTGATTGAGTATAACTATTTTTAGGTTGTTTGCATAGAATTGGAAATGATTGGCAGTGACTAATTTTGGATGTTGTAATACGCTTGTGAGATATAGAGGTGGATGTTGGAAATAAAATAGAAGAGGAGAGACAGGTAAGTGTGGGAGAAAATGCAGACTTCGCCATGCTCTGCACTGAAACGTCTGCCGCAGTACACAGCTGAGTTTATGTATTTATCCAAAAACAGAAATGGAAAAATAATTTGTGGAATCCCCTGGCTTTTTAAGCGACGAGTATAGCTGTTGGACCTATGGTAGAGTTTTGATTATAGTAAAATTTGGTTTAGAAATAGATCATTTTTTAGAGACAAATCTTTAATTATATTATGAAAGATTATATAAAATTTAAATAGTTTATTAAATGTATTGTTTATTAATAGAAATTAGTAAAATAATTTTTATTGTAAAATATCTTTAATTATATTATGAAAAATTATATAAAATTTAAATAGTTTATTAAATGTATTGTTTATTAATAGAAATTAGTAAAATAGTTTTTACGGTAAAATAATAAAATATAATTAGAATTAAAAATTATTTAACTTAGTTTAAATTATATCCAGTCTATTTAGTTTATTATTAGAATTAAATTATATCATGTCTAAAATTTTGAGATTGGTATCATATTTAATCTCAAAATGAATGTAATTTAGAAGGCATGTTGGAATTAAAATATACTTCTTGATAGAATTTAATTTTTTTCATCCTGAAAGCGTATGTGATTAAGTAATGAAAAATCTCACTAGTCATAAGTAAGTTCTAAGTTTAAATTTCAAGCCTATATTAATGTACATTTAATTTCTTGTAGAAACAAATACAATCCTTATCACAAAGTAGCAAAAATATTAAAATTAAAATCTATGTAAAATGTTGAAAATGCCTCAAATAACTCTTGTATGTGATGGTGTACACACTCTAAGCTCTTTGGAATTAATATACACTTTACATGATTCATTAATTTGAATTCATTTGGGGAACACCGGTTCATTTGATGTTTATGAAAGAATGATAATTGCCACTTTTTGGTAGGGATGAAGTGTAAAATGAATATTGACTATTTGACACTGAAGAGTGTGATGTTTAAGTAGCATGTACACAAAGATAAAACATCTTGTGCACAAAACCTCTCTACATAGTCTATTATGTTTGTATTGTGATTGACATAATAATAAGAAATGGTTAAATAAAAGTTATATCCCAAAAAAACAGTATTTTAATCTCAAGGTTATAAATTCACAACATAAATAAAAAAAAAACTATTCCATATTTTTAAAGAATATTAAAGGAAAATAAAATCAATACAACATCAAATAATATTAAAGTTGAGAATGGATTAATATAGCATTATTCAAATTATTGACACATATTTCCACAACCAAACCGATTGTTAGTTTGGGCACAAATATAGAAAATTTAAAGAAAAGTGCCTTGCTCTTTTAGCATTGGATAGCAAAAGAGGGCGTTGTGTTTATCTAGTCCTTTGTGTGATCTTTTCATATGAGGGAGGTTGTGTCATGAGGAAGATCTATTCAAGCGCAATAATTAAATCCATCATGAAATCTTGATTGAAGTAAAATTCAATACATAGACTAAAAACATCTCTATCAAGCATCATCTCCATTGTCAAACCTATGTTTCACCTACACAAAATCCATTCAACAAAAGATTAAAAAAAAAAATTCTTGCAAAGAGAATAAATAAATAAAAAATGAGGAGGCACTCTTTCATTGATAAAATCAAAGACTTCATCATAGTGAAGAGAGTTTTTTTACCATCCAACTTATCTCCATGATAGCCTTCTCATCTCTAGGAAGCTACAAAGGGCACAACCATACAATCAATTTAATAATAAAAATATACAAAACAAAATGCAGAAATGATGTATATACCTTGTGGTGCAATGTGAGAAGCAATTTTCCCTAGCTATCCATGAAAATAGGGTGGTTGGAAGCAAGAGAATAGGTGTCCACTTTGAATAGGAGATCTCCATTAAAATCAAATGTGGTGAAGCCATTGCTAAAATTTAGAGAATTTGATAAAGAGAAATAGATATTTTTCAAAATTGAAGCAAATTAGAGGTGCCAACTATTATGAAATCAAACCTAAAATCAGATAATTTATTTTCTAAAAAAATATTATGCAAGATCTCCTCAAAAACCGTACAACACCATTAATGACTGCTACCAAGCTTTTCTCAAGAAAATTAAAATATGTAAAAAATCAATTTTAATCACACACACATAGTTCTTAAAAAATAAAATAATTAGTATTAGAAAAGTCAAATGTTATCTCACTGTAATTTTTTTATTATATTTGCTTAAATGAATAGTCTATATGATTTATGATATCTCTCTTTGATTTAGTAAGAAAAATTATATGTTATCTACTTGTAGTTTTCTCATTGTGTAACATGATTGAATGAATAGGTTATAGTAAAATAATTTAATCACTCTCTTACACTTATGAAGAAATGATAGTTGTAGGATGCTTCTATTATATACTTTTACACATGTATAACATGATAAAATAGAAAGAAATATATATTACATGTTTATAACTATAATATTTCTTTTTGAGGTGGTATAGGTCTAGAATATTTTTTATCCAAATATATTTAAGACATGCACATGAGATCAAAAAAATATGAATTCACTCAAAAACATATCTATAAAGTAAAATATTATATATAATCATTATGAAAATTAAGTAGAAAACATATATATTCAAATGGTTTTATCTCAATTATTATGCATTTATTTTAAATATGGTAATCATGAATAAATGAAAATAATCATACCAATCCATAAAGTACAAACACTAATATGTTTCGACTGCTTCTACCAACTCAAAAGTAGCAATTACACTTAATTAACATATTTTTCAGTAGTGACAAAATACAATAGATTAGCTAAATAAAATGTGTTTATTTATATGAAGACTAATTAGAATTGTCTTCATCTAAAAATAATTAAATTCAATATAGAAATAAATGTAAGCTCAAGGTTCAATTGGTTTCCTATTATTTATGATTATTTAAATAAGATTATTTCAGACATTATAATAAATGTAAGGTCAATATCTTTTGATTCAAACATATTTAAGACGTCCACATAGGATCAAACGATCATGAATTCACCCAATAACATATCTAGGAAATAAAATCTTAAATGCAATAATCATGAAAACTACATAAAAATGTATATTCATTCAAATGGTGTTATCTCATTTGTTGTACATTTCTTCTAAATATGATAATCATGAATTTATATTTAAAAATATTCATACCATTTGATAGAGTACAAACACTAATATTTTTTAACATCATCTACTAACTCAAAAGTAACAATTACACTTAATTCACATGTTTGTTCATGATGACAAAATGCAACAAATTAGTCAAATGAAATGTGTTTATTTATATAAAGGTTGAATAGAGTTCTTATCTATGTTTAAAGAAATATAAATTGAATAGAGAAATAAATACAAGTGCAAGATCTTATTAATTCTTGGTGTACCTTACACACACCTGTCTTATTTTACCTTAGCAAAATAAGAACTTGTTCTTTGTGTTTCTTTTGCTTTGCTTGCATGTTTATTTTCTTGCTCTTTTTATTTGATTTTGATTTTAGGCTTTTTACCTTGTGTTTGTTTTGGGAATTTTGCTTCTTTTCAAACTTTTAGAGTTGGTCATCCTAATATGACTATAAAGGAATCTCTAAAACTCTGACCCTTTGTGAATTGGTCTTGTCAAGGGTTTGATTTGTCACCCTCATAGGAATTTTAGAGTTATGTTGGGAATATTAAACATCATTCTTGTAGTTGTTATTACAAAAATTTATTAATTGCGGAGTGTTTGTTTGAGTTGTTAAAATAACTCATTTACATAAGGGAGTTGTTATAGGAGGTTTCTTATAATATAGGAGATGAAACTACTATGAATATATAATATGATTGATTGAACATGTGAGAGAAAATATCATATGTTTTTTTGTGTTTAATTTGCTCATAATTCTCTCATGGTATCAAAGCATGTCAAAATTTGGACCCTATGGAGCCAAAATGAGGAGGCAATATGCCAATAATATGTTGCACTAAGAGTAGGCTATGGATGGATAGTGTAGAGCATTTTGGCCCTTGATTTGGAGTGGTGATTCCACAACCCTTCCAACATAATCTACCAACTCAAAAGTAATAATTACACTTAATTAGCATATTTTCTCAATGGGGACAAAATACAATAGATTGGCTAAATAAAATGTGTTTATTTATATGAAGACTAAATAGAGTTATCTCCATCTAAAGAAATTTAAATTCAATATAGAAATAAATGTAATCTCAAGTTCCAATTGGTTTCCTATCATTTATGACTATTTAAATAATATTAATTTTGAAATTTTAATAAATGTAAGGTCGAGATATTTTGATTCAAACACATTTAAGACATCCACATAGGATCAAACAATCATGAATCCACCCAATAACATATCAATGAAATACAATCTTAAATGTAATAATTATGAAAATTACATTAAAAAATAAATAATTCAAATGGTTTTATCTCAATTATCATGCATTTCTTCTAAATATGATAATCATGAATCAATTTAAAAATTATCATGTCATTCGATAGAGTACAAACACTAATATGTTTTGGCGTCATCTACTAACTCAAAAGTAACAATTACACTTAATTTGTGTGTTTGCTCAATGATGACCAAATGCAAAAAATTAGCTAAATGAAATGTATTTATTTATGTGATGACTAAATAAAGCTCTTATCTATATTTAAATAAATATAAATTGAATAGAGAAATAAATACAAGTGCAAGATCTTATTATTTCTTGTTATTCCTAGCACACACACATCATATTTTACCTTTACAAAATAGGAACCCACTCTTTTGTTTATTTTTCTTCACTTGCATGTTTGTTTTCTTGCTCTTTTTATTTTATTTTGATTTTGGGATTTTTACCTTATGTTTGTTTTGAGAATTTTGTTTCTTGTCAAACTTCTAGAGTTGGTCATCCAAGCATGACTATAAAGGAATCTCTAAAATTGTGACCCTTTGTGAATTGGACTTGTTGAATGTTTGTTGTGTACAACAGGTCATCATTTGAATTTTAAAGTTATGTTGGGAATACTACATCATTCTTGTAGTTGTTAGTACAAAAATATTAATTGACATAGAGGATTTGTTATAGAAGGTTTTCTAGATTATAGGAGATGAAACTCCTATAAATATGTATAATGATTGATCAAATATGTGAGAAAATATAATATTATTTTTTGTGTTAAATCTACTCATAATTATCTCATGGTATCAGAGTATGCCTCAATTTGGAGCCTATGAATCCAAAACAAGGAGGTGATATGCCAATAATATGATGTGCTAAGAACAAGCTATACACAAATAGTGCAAAACATTTGGCCCCTGATTTGGAGTGGTGGTTCAACAACCCTTCTGATTACGGGTATTTGATATGCTTTCTCATCAACCTATCTCACCACACCCACCTCTCATTTCACCTACAAACATTAACCATGGATTGGGCGCAAGGATGTTATTTGGTTGTATGAGTGGTCTTCATGTTTGGGTGCCAAAACCTTGGAAGTCGTCATATATTACAAATGTTTGATAGATCAATTTAGGTCTAGGCTTGAAACATATTGTGTTTGTTATGGAATTAACATTAGTATTCATGATGAGGTGAAGAGTTTAGTCTTCAACTATCTCCAAATCTTTAGTTCTTTTGCCTTGATTTATAATTTTATATGAAAATATTAGGAAGGACCTCACAGTTCATTTGAAACCTATTGGTGTTAAAATTCTCACCACTAGACAATGTTGGAACTCAAATTTTGCTATTAATTGAAATTTTGAATATGTAGAGAAGGTGATTTGTCTAATTGATTTGGTAGTGTCCCTTGATTTGGAGTGGTGGTTCCACAACCCTTCTGATATCATCTACCAACTCAAAAGTATTAATTACACTTAATTATCACATTTTCTCAATGGTGACAAAATACAATAGATTGGCTAAATAAAATGTGTTTATTTATATGAAGACTAAATAAAATTGAAAACATGTTCAAATCCTTACAAAGTTGAATCTTTCCACAATCTTGATTTTTTTATAAGAAAAGTAAGGGGAAAAGAAACTCCATTTCAAATGGATTTCTAGTAGGATGTGTGGTGGGATTGTCAATGTTAGCTTTAGATGATCCTAGTAGGATACATACATTGGCCTTGTATATTCGAGCTAGACTTACATAATATTCTTTAAACTCTTCCAAGTCCAAAAATATATTTCATTTTGAGGGAACCCACTAGAGGATGGAGGCACAAGAGGTTGGACAACATTTAATGACCTCTCATCAGTCAATAGAGATGGGGTTACAAAAGTGTTTTAGTGATAAAACTACTTGTGCCATGATGACTAAAGCCGAGATCAATTCCCAAGTGGCAATGAAAACCATATCATATCATTTATGATCAAGGTGGAAATGATCTATAATGATGGTTGAATACATGACAACAAGAACTTAGTCCTAAAATTATTTATGTTGTGATTCAATGTTTTTATCTCCAATCATGTTTTTTGGTTGTATGTGATTGGATGTATTTATCCCCAATCATATTTTTGGTAGTTATGATTGGATGTGTTTCTCCCCAATCATAATTATTGTGAACAAATGTGTGTCCTTATTCATAAATTTGATGTTGGATAGAAGTGTTTGTTACTATCCAAATTCATTGTTGACCTTAGAGAGAAGTGTTAGTCCCTATCCATGGTTCCATGGATAGATGTGTTTGTTCCTATCCTTGCATAAAATTATAATATGGTCAATCCTTCTAAAGAATCCTACAAAGGCTAATTCCATTATTGCTTGTCATGAGTAGATGTGTATGTCCCTACTCATACCTATTTTTTATGAACTACTAATTGTGATTATCAAGTATTGTTAGTCCACCTATCCCCATTTGGAGAATGATGTAATATGGGGGTGTTGGGAATATTATATCATTCTCATAATTATTAGTACAAAAAATATAAACTATGGAGTGTTTGTTTAATTTTTTAAACAACTCGTCTACATAGGGGAGTTGTTATAAGAGGTTTCCTAAAATATAGATGAAAATCCTATAAATATGTAATATAATTGATCAAATATGTGAGACAAAATATAATATTATTTTGTGTGTTAAATTTTCTCATAATTCTCTCAAGTTCTTTATCCTAGCATGACCATAAAGACACCTCTAAAACCCTAACACCAAGGATGTGATGTCACCTCAATCTACCTCTTATATATATATATTAATATAAATTTTCTTGCATGTGCTACTTTCCTTTTATTCTCATTTTCGATTCTTCACTTACACCTTGCTTTTATATTTGCATGTTGTTAGTTTGTGTGCTTATTTTATAAGCTTGAGGTGTTTCTCAGCGGCTTTTCCATCAAGTGTCGTCATAATTTATCAAGTAGGGTCTCTTCCTAGGGTCATTAATGGCGGGCTTGGTCTTACTTTCTTTTTCTTTTTTTGTTTTTCTTGCTTGTTGTGTGCTTACGTTGTGTGTCATTGTCCTTTAGGACACACATTTTTCCTGTCTTTTTGTTTTCCCTCTATTTTATTTTATTTATTTTCCTTATTTTATGCTTTCCATTTTTCTTCCCTTTTTAGTTTTTGCATTCCCTAAATGTATAGGTTTTTTTCCCCTTTGATAGATCCACTTGTTAAAGTTTGGGAATCTTCATGTTTTTTCTTTGTGACCTCATGATGGCATCATTCCCTTATGAGCTCTAATGTGTATCATCAAACTTGTAGGATTTTTCTTAGTCATCTCATTTTGGAATAAATTATCTACGATCCCCAAGGATTGACTCCCACATTTTGATTTTATTCTCTCTTTTATATTAAAGGTTTTAGTCATCCTCTTAGTACCCATTTTTCCATACTCCCAAAGTTTGATCCTCAACTATTCTATGTTATATCATTTATTAGGATCATAAGTTCAAATATTTTCTTATTGAGACCTTACTTGTTAAGAAGTACTCTTGATCTTTGAGGTGCAACTCCCACTCTTAGAATTTATTCTCTTTTTTTGAAGATGGAGTTTTTGTTGTGATTTTTGAGATCATATAGTGAAAACCAAGAAACTTCCATAAAATACATGCACATAATAAGCCTAATTGTTATTATCAAAAAATTGATACAAGAGATAAGTAAAATGTACAATGTAACCTTGCTTATATAGGAAAGGTGGTGAAGGTAGTCAATTTGAACACAATGATTGACTAACCCTTTAATAATAGAACACTTGTTAACTCACATGAAAAAAAAATTGTGAGTGGAAAGTGACCATGCAAGAGATGTCTCAAAAAGTGAGGGCACTTGTCTCAACCATATAATGTGGGACAAAAATCTAGAATAGTCTAAGTAAACTTAAGCAAATATGAATAGGTCAAACTAGAAAGTGATGATAACTTAACTAGTTATCTAATGACACTATTTACACTAACACCCCCCTTAAGTGTAGCTTAGGGAGTAATGTATGTATGATGATGGGTCCTAAATATAGGCCATCTTAGGTACTCATATAAACAAAAATCATAAAGCGGAGTGTTGTGTGGTCTCACAACACACCCCAAGAATGCAAGGCTTGGGGACCCAAGTGAAAAAAATTAAAGCTTATGGAAAGCGTTGGGTGGCAAAGGATCACCGAAAGAAAGAGTTAAAGTGGAAATCTTCAAAATAATTCATGGTTAAAAAGCACCAGATGTTGAATATATCGGATACCGAGAAGTCGGGTTGGTTGGAATGTTTGATGCAAAGTTTAGTAAGTTACAACAATCCAAGAGTAAAGGTCTGAGAGTTATGAAGGTTTCGGTGGTAACTAAGATCCGAGTAATTTTTGTTTCGATAAAGTTGAAGTATGTTGGCTACCAGGTACTAGGTAAAGTTGCATTGATTCTAAAATGATAAAGTTGGTTGTCTATTTTTGCTCGAAAACCTAAAATATCTGGTAATTTGCCTAAAGTGATAATTACACAAGAATGCATTAAAACCATATTATTTATGAATTGTTCTAAAAGCTTATTTATTAATGATGGTTTTGTTTAATGAGAGCTTTATTAATGTTTTTAAAAAAAGGGATTGATATGTGGAATTTTATGTGCAAGAGAAATAGGTTGTTGGACTATGTTTTGATATGGATGGTCAGGAAAACTTGGGTTCCAAGTAGATCCAATGATGTTGCTAGGTTTGGTGGTATTCTCTAAAAGCTAATGCGAGAACAAAGTTTTTTGTGAAGAAGCACCGACAATTGGGAGACTGGGGACCCGGGTATTACGCATGTGATGAAGAGGGTGCCTAGCTATGGGGTGATTTACTTCTAGGTGTTTTATGTTTGAGCCCGAACTTGAATGTAGGAACAAAAGTGTTGGTGGATATGAATAACTAGTTCCACCTAATCACTCTAAATATCAGAGGAGGTTCCTACATTTTGTTATACAAATTTTCTTGATCTAGGTTGATTTACTAATTGAATTTTAAAGACATAAGTCTGAAAGTTTCAAAGTTTTGAAGAAGGTCAAAATCTGTTGACTTATTTAGAAGTTCTCTTGCCAGTTGTCATGTGCCACATGCCTTATTGTGATTCATCCCTTGGATCCCCTCATGTGTAGATTGAATTTCCTGAGTGTCTTGTTATTATAAAAGGTTAGGAGATGTGTCATTTTAAGTTAAGTTCAAAATTTGTGGATGTTAAAGAACCAAAATGTCACACCCTGTCATGTTATTACTAATTTAATTTTACCTTCATGAGTAAATAGGCTGGTAAATGAAATCATGAGTTTGATATGCTTGCTAATAAATGTAATATTGAAATAAGTATTATGTGAAAGTATTGATAAATGCTTAATATGGCTTTGAAAGAGTAAATATGTTTACATTGATTGCTATATGAATATGCTAATTTTATGATGCATATGGATTTTTTGTGAACGTCTAACTACTATTGCAAATGTGCTAAGTTGGTTGCAGGGACAGATTCATTCCTCCAGGTGGAGGGGAAGTATCACTCAAGATAAGATCTTGGTCAAGTAACCAATAACGTAACCTATCTAAGCTTACACACACTCACAGTAGAAAGGTTGAGTCTAGACATAGTGTTGGGGAAATGGTAAGTCATCCTTAGTATGATGTGTTGCATTAGTAAGGTTTGAGATTACTGTTGAATGCATGCTTGGGTCATCTTTATCTGTTTGAGCTTGTCAGTTATTCCTTATGTACTATGCTTGTTTGTATGGTTGAATGAGTATTTGGGATGTAAGCATATATGCATATATATACATATGTAGACAAATGTAGACATATACGTACATTAGATATAACGGGATGTCCATACGAGTATGATAACGTATGTATAGATATGCATATAAGTGTATAGATATGTCATGATTAATATAGTTGCATGGTCTTAATCATTTCGGATATCGAATGGATTATTTGGCTATTAATCGCTATAGAATATACATATGTCATGTATGTATACATGTGTAAGCATTAATGCTTATTAGAGAAGTGTATATATATATGTGCATGTGTGTATAAACACATGTGTTATTATTGTGAAAATATATCACTTAGTTGTAATCATTTGATCATCGAATGGATTATTGCTTTATTGCTTTGACAATATGTATATATATGTGATTGGATATATGTATATATATACACACACATAAGCATTAATGCTTATATAGAGGAGTGTGTGTATATATATATTATAATTATTATTACTATGGGAATGTTTACTCGTTTGTATTCATTTGTATATCGAATGTATACATACTCAATTGACTTGGGATATATATATATACATATACATATACATATGAGGGATAGTGTTAATGCTATTCATCAACATACATATATATATGTATATGTGCATATATAAATATATATATTTATAACTATATGGGATGCTTTAGAAGCAACTTATTCAATGCTTTGAGGCCAATTTATTAACATAAACATAGGCCGAATATTTAATACATATTGACAATGTATAATGGTTGAATACTTCATATAATGATATATGTGATAGAGGCCAATTTATATATAAATGGAATACATGTTGAGGTTGACCTATTTGCAATATAGTGTGTAGCTTTTAAAGGTGTTTGGGGAGTAAACTTAGTCAATGGTGCTAGAAGACATCATGGTATTTGAAAGCAATGAATTATTCAAACTTGAGAGGCGTATATAATAATGAGTAAAGAACGAACTATATGCAATATATAGTGCAACAAGTCAATTTGAAGACTAAGATTTAGTCGATGCTTTGAGTTGGAATATATTTGACTTAGTAAACTGCAAATAGTTGAGACGCCTTATGTTAGGCCTCAAAAATGCAGGTTTGAACCACAAGAGGTTGTCAAGCTCTTACAACATTTTTGGCTAATGTACAAGGGAAATTAATGTAATTGAACCTTCTACTCTTTAGGCTCTGCTAAACCTAGGCGGGTGTACCTATGTGAATGATGCAGATTTGAAATACGTTTCCTTCTTGAACAATCTATCCACAATGGCAATTGGAAGTGGATAGATAAAATCATAACAACTACTCCTACTGCATAAAAGGAAAATGTTTATATATGTTGTTTTTTATAAAATTTATTTTATGGGGTATGACAGATCAGTGCTTTCTATCCACATGGGCAATCGAGTCAAAATTCAAGAATGATATGTGTTTCCCTATTTTTGGCTTGACTCGAGATGCTAGGCACTTTAGAAAATTATGTTCTATGACTGGCATAAAACTTCACTAGATTTATGACTTGCATAAATTGTGCTGGAATATTTCTTTACCAGGTTCTTCTTTAATTATCCAAAAGAAATCCTTAATCACTATGATTTACTCAGAAGAATTTAAATCTGACTTGCAGACACCCATTAATTAAATCACAAAAATAAAAATGCACTTTGGTAAATCAGGAATATACTTGATATACTGATTTAAATGATCAAAAGACCTCAAGTTGGAGACAACCAGATAAAGAATACAAATCATTGCAACACAAAAACTAAACACCAAAAAAAATATTTCACTAGTTTAATATATTATCTCCATTGCTTTTGCTTCAGAAAAGTTTATACATTATATGCATCCCCAATTTTTATTTTCTGCTATTTTTTAACTGTTCTTACTACCTCCTCCCATTCTATATCGAACTCATGCTTTTATATCTTCAAAAAGTTCTCCCATGCCTTTCGGTTTTTTACTGTTCATATTCTCATGAGAGGCAAAAGGTTGCGTCGTTTGATGATGAAAATAAAACATAACTGGAAGATTTAGTCAATAAATACATCACAACGACTCTTTACCATGTTACTGCGCGCCTTCTTTCCCCTTTGCTGTGATGCCATGGTGTTATGTTATGTTCATATCAAGATACCACCTTACCGCGGTCTATCTCTCACCTCCTCGTGGTACTGCGGTGTCCTCCTTAGCCTTTTCATTCTCTACTGCTTTACCACGGGCTCTGTTTCTTTCTTCGGCGGTACCGCGATGACCTTTCAATGTCTCTTCTCTACATATCGATCTACTGTAGGCTAACATTTCTTTCCACGCAATATGGTGGTTGACTCACCTTGACTGTCATCTCCACCGCTCTACTGTGGGCACTGTTCTGACCTACCACGGTATAGCGGTCTCTTCTTTCATGATCTTCTCTTCCTATCGCTCTACCATGGTGTCCATTTCTCCCTTTAGTGGTATGGTGGTAACGCCTTCTTTGACTTTCCACTGCTCTACCGTGGGCTCCTTGTTGACCCTTCGTGGTATGGCGGTTCCTTTCTATCACTGCTCCTTTACATACCGCCCTATCGTGGGCCTTATCCATGCCCTCCACAGTACCATGATATCGCTTTACTTCCTCACTACTGTGCAACCGTGGTCTCTATTCTGACTCCTTGTGGTGTAGCGGTATCCCCTTTGCCAACGCTCTGACCTTTCTACCTCTCAAATGTGGGCTAGGTTCCTCCTCCTTGCAGTGTGGTGGTATACTTTTATAAAGCGCCTTTCACTTCACCGCCAAACCGCGGGTCAAGTTTCTGCTCTGCACGGTATAGTGGTAAGGGTATGATGTGACTGTTCTTAACCATGATATCGCGATCCCTTTTGCAAGAGGCTACGGCAGGGAGGTAAGAGGTGGAAACTACAAAGAGTGAATGTTAAGGCAGCGGTATGGCAGTAAAAAATTTTTTGGCTTTGTGGATGACAAAAGATGACATTTTTATGAAAAGGATAGCATAAATTTGGACTCTAATGGATAAAAGCTCTTAGGATTTTCATGAAAAATTATGGTTCTAACAGCGGCTCCTGTTGGGGATGAGTGATTTTTCCAATCGTTGCAAGAATCCAGAATATCACTGGGAGAGCAGACCAAGACGTCAAAGGATATAAAAAATGAAGGGAGGTGAAAAATGGGGGAGATGGAAAAAAGGGGAAGATGGAAACGATCCTACACTATTGTACATGGAAAAAAGAATGTTTAATGAGGGAACTCTGGGATTGTCCATGTATTGACAAATCCCAACCTCCTTAAAATTCCTAAACTACTGTGCATGGAAAAAAGAATGTTTAAAGAGGTTCATAAAGAATTTTCCATGCACTAGCAATCCTTAATCCTCTGCTACTCCTCAAGAGAAAAAATGCTTCAAGAACTACCCATGTACAGGAAACTCCTACTCTTCTCCAAATATGTTGTACAAAAAAATAAGAATCCTCCCCTCTTTTTCCAATGATCACAAAAGGACCCAACCACAAAGCTTCAAACTTACCATGCTTTCCCTTCTCCCAACACTGAGAATTCCACATCAACACTAGATCATTTTCTTCAAATTTTCTCTCCTTGGCCTTTTTATCAAAAAGATACTTCATCTATGACTACAACTTCACATTTTGCTTCTGGGCCATTCTCCTTATTTCATCAAGTTTTGCAAGCTGCTCCATTCTTCCCTCCATTGGTTTAGAAATATCCAAATCCTCCTGCAAAATAAAGTTATAAACTGGTAAAAGGTTATGTAATGGCATCTTGGCTTGTGTCCCATACACCGGTTCAAATGGAGACTTTCCAATCACCTTTTTCATTGTAATCATATCTGCCCACACAACCATTCTCAATTTTGAGTCCCATGCCTTTTTATTTGTATCTAACAACCTCCTTATTTTCAAAAGATTTTTATTACTTGATTATGCCTGATCATTTGCTTGTGAATGATAAGGGGCAGCATAGGAAATGGTAATGACATAGGTACTGCAGAAGTTTCTAAACTCATCATATCTAAAACACATCCCATTATCTGTGATCAATCTTACTGGTGTGCCAAATCTAGTTATAATGTTCTCCATCAAAAATTTCACCACCACCTTGCTTGTATCTTGTTTAGTTGGGATAACCTCCACCCATTTAGTAAAATAATTTGTGGCCACTAATATCCATCTATGTCCTCCACTTGATCTTTCCAGGATTTCTCCAATGAAGTCAATTCCCCATTGGTGAAAAGGGGCTTCTACCTGCAAAGGTTTAAGTGGTAAGGCTCCTTAATACTTCAATTTCCCTAAAAACTTGTGACAAGCCTCACATTTCCTCACATGTGCAAAAGAGTCATTAAACACCTTAAGCTAGTAATAAACAGCCCTAAGAATCTTATGTGTAGTGGTCTTGGTAGAATAATGGCCTCCACACACCCCTTCATGCATCTCCCTCAAGACATGTTTTTCTTTGGATTCATCTAGACACAACAACAATATTTCATCCCTATTCTTCCAAAATAGGTCCCTTTCTATAAAAACATACTTAGAAGCTTGTAGCTTCAAAGTTCTCTTTTGATTATCATTCAACCCCTCGGGGTATTTCATGTGCTTGAGATAATACATCACATTTGTATACCAAGAAGTATGCTCAATACTTGCAACTACATTCTCCTCACCTTCTATATTGCATATTTTATTTGCTTCAATGTTTGTTTTTGCCATCAGCCTAGCCAAACCCTGTCATCTTACCAACTTGGTAATCTGAATTTCCATATTGAACTCTTGGATTTTATTAATCCATCTGCATCTTTTTCCTATCACCTTTGTCTATACTAGGATATCTTTCACATCTGCATGTGGGACATAGGCAATTACTTTAGCTCCAACTAGATAAGGTCCGAAAGCTTTTGCTGCCTTGACCAATGCATAGGCCTATTTTTCCATAATGTCATACTTCAATTCTGACCCCTGCAAATATTTGCTGAAAAAAGATACAGGTTGCTCATGACCTTCATCATTCTTCTACAACATAACAGTTGTTATGGTGTGAAATGAAGCAAAAGAAAATATCTGAAAAGGTTTAGTAAAATCAGGGGACTTTAGGATGGGAGCTTCCTTGATAGCTCTTTTTATAGATATGAATACTTTTGTGGCTTCAACAGTCCAATCCAACTTCTCTCCTTTTTTCAACATCTTGGATATAGGTTTAACAATCTCAGCAAAATTGGACACAAATCTTCTAACAAAGTTAATTTGACAAAAAAAATGATTGGATTGCTTTGACAGTTTTGGGAATGGGAATTTTATCTATGGCATCAGGGTCTATCATAATCCCATCTTTTGATACAATATGTCCCAAAATTTTACCCTCTGTAACAACAAAATGACATGTTTTAGGATTAAGACTAATACCATATTCCAAAGCCTTGATGAATATCTTCTCCAAGTGCCCCACATGATCCTCTGCCCTTTTGGAATAAGCAGTAAGATCGTCTTGGTACACCACCATTATAGCATTAATTAGATTTGCAAATACCACATCCATGGCCCTTTGAAAAGTGGCCCCTGCATTTGTGAGACCAAATGACATTCTCACATAAACATATGTTCCCCATGGTGTAGTAAATGTTGTCTTGTATTGCTCAAACTCTTTGACTTTGACCTGGTTATATCCAGAAAACCCATCCATCATTGACAGTAGCTCACACCCTATTACTTTGTGCAATATTCCCTCCATATTTGGGAGAGGATAATTATCTTTAAGGGAAGCAACATTCAGATTTCTAAAATCTACACAAAATCTGATATCCCCATTTTTATTTCTTACTGGAACCAGATTTGAGACCCATGTTGAATGTCTAATGGGTTTAATAATACCTCCATCTCTGATTTTTTCCAGTTCCTCTTGCATCTTAGGTTCCAGAGTTGGGTTAATAGGCCTTTGCCTTTGTCTGAATGGCTTTGTGTCTGGCTTAAGTGGAATTTCATGCTAGAAAAGATCTTCTTTGTATGCCTTGAGATATTCATAAGACCAAGCAAACACATGTTTTTATTTTCTCAATAATGCAATCAACATTCCCCTAATGGTTGGACTTGTCTTCTTTCCAATGTAGACCCTTTTTGGTGCTAATTCAGTTCCTAGATTTACTTCTTCAATATCTTCTTTCTTGATCAATGTTTGCTTCATGAGAGAGCGATCACTCCCATCATACACACTTTCCAATGCCACAAGCCCTTTGGGGAGCTTGTTGGTTTTAAGCTGCAAAACTTCCTTCCCAAATATAGTCTATTTCCCATGCACTTCTTCCACAAAAGCATTGAAGTCAATCTCCTATGCCTCATACTGATCTATACAATGAAGAAACTTCAAAAGGTCAGTATCATCATTAAAAACCTACCAACTATATATGTTGTCAGGAATAGCAGGTCTTGTTTTGAATTCAACCTGAGATATTCTAGCCAAAGTGATATCATCTCTTTTCAAGGCTACATTAGCCAAAAATTCTGCCATCAAATTTTTTGATCTATCTATCCAATCAATTGAGAAAGCATCAAATAATTCCATTGTGTCCCACACAAAATTTCTATATTATTTCAACCTATTGTTCTTTGCAGCATATCTTGATCTGATTTGTGATACAACTAGCTCAGAATCTCCCAAGACAGTTAACATTTTAATCTTGTGCTTGACAACCATATTTAAACCAATCAATAGGGCTTCATACTCTGCCACATTGTTTGTACACTCAAAGGTTAACAAAAATGAATATTTGAATGTTACACCTTCAGGTGATATAAAAACTACTCCAGCTCCATTGCCTTCTTGGTTGCATGCCCCATCAAAATACATTTTCCACACACCCTACTAATTTTTAGAAACATGCTTATCAATTGGGTCCGTATTCACTAATTCAAGTTGAGATAGTTCTACTCTGAAACTCCCTAAATCCACATCACAGAAGCAATTGAATTGTTCTTGAGGAATATACTCAACAATCTGATTCATCCTTGGTTCTCTATACAACTTGACTTCTTCACCATTGACTGGTATTGTGGCATATGATAAATCAAACTGTACATTGCCTCCAACCACTGTAGTCCATTGTCTTGACAAAAGCATTCCAAACTGAGGAGGTGTGTCAATTATAGTTATATCAATGTTATAAGTCACTTGTGGGTAAGTTGCCAATTTCACTTCCACATTTTTCATAACCCCCACAACCGGGATAGGCCTACTATCCATGGCATAACATTTACCACCCTCAACATCTACCCACATACCAAGTTGTTTCATCACCCCTACTAGCATAATATTCATAGAAGCACCTGAATCTATCATGCAATTTCTTACCAATTTTCCATTTATGAGTAGGGTAGTAAAAAATGGATCAATTTGTGGTGTATTAATCAATGCATCACTAAGGAAAACCTTTTGAACTTTTATCTTTTCCTTCCTATTAGCAATTCCAGGAATCTCCTTATGTTCAAGGTTTATGTTTAGATTTTTCCCACTAGACATTAATTGAATGGCACTTTCCCTATACTCTTTAATCTTCATCATTTCAAGTAATGGGACATACATTGTTACCTAGGACAAAGCTTGCATGAAATCAAAAGATGCACCTTCTGTTCTGTTCATCTTCTTTTGCTTTGTTGATTCTCCTTTGTTCTCCTCTTTCTCCTTTTTGCATGTCTGATCTGGCTTTTGTTTGTCCTTGGGCAATTCTTTGTTTTCTTCTTTAGGGACATACTTTTGTTCTTTTTTATCAAAATGCTTATCATCTGTCCTTTTTGATGCTTCATGGGGCATCTTCTTATTCTTCAAAAATATTCCTCTTGGAACACCTTCATTCTCATTCACTGTCCTATTCCTCAACCAGTATTTTATTTTGGCCTACTCAACTGCTGCAATTGTCAATCTTTTAATTTCTTCCTCAGTCAGTCTCCTCATATTGCACCTATTAGTCTGATATGATGTAGTAGGAGGACCTTGTCCATTATCACCTTCTTCATGGTCAGAAAAAACTTGTTGTTTTGCCATATGGACATTGTACTTCTGGTGATCAACATCATATTCATACCCTCCTTCTAAAGATGAATACCCCTGCTCAACAGAGTGAAGAGTGTGGGAAGTTAAATAGATATTATGGTCCTCTTCATTATTATCTTCTTATATGTCTTTTCCTGGTATTGACTGAGCTACAATACAATGCTCTGGGGAATGTGGTAAGTCACAAACTGAGCACCAGGGACTATTATCTACCATATATGCCCCTCTCTTCTTTAAAGGATTAGGTGTCTCCTTATTCCTTGGCCTATCCACCACTGGCTTTCCATCCTCCCAATTTGTATTATATGGCATGTCATGTAGTCTTGGCCTTTCGTTTCTGTATGTATTTTCCTGCCTATTTGGAGGAGCATATTGGGGAACCCTAGGGTTATCCCTCTTGGCAATCATTCCTGTAGCTTTCCTATTAATTTCAATAGTGAGTGCTATCTTTTGAGCCTCAGCTAAATTTTTGGGACACCTGTTCCTAAGCTCATATCCTGTCTTAGGATCAAAAGCTTTTAAATAAATTCTCAATGCAGCAGGATCAACTAATTTGGATCCAAGAGGTATCTTATTATGTAATTTAGAAAACCTCTGGTTGAAATCATAAGCTAACTCATTTTGATGCTTCTGGATAGTTACCAATTCATGCAAGGCAAACTCTGGTGCACATTGATTCCCATACCGCTCAAGAAACTATTCATAGAACTCGTGAATGGAGTTAATTGAAGTTGTTGGCAAACTGTTAAACCAATCTCTAGCATCTTCAATCAGTGACATCATAAACAATCTCATCTGCACATCCTCATATTGCATATCCAAATCTTGAATAAACACATTAAAGCTCCTTAGGTGTTCTTCAGCTATGACTGCACTATTTCCTATGAACTTTGGGACAAGGCTTCTCCAACTGTTATCCATAGGATAAGGATATATTTGAAATCCAGCCAAATCAAACTGTCTGATCATGGTTGTGTATGGTTGAGGAGGGGGATTTTGATGATGTTGGTACTGGTACAATGGATTGTTGTAAGGCAATGGCACATATTGCTGACCTTGTGGAGGCCTATGTTGTTTACCCTATGGAGGCATGTATTGCTGGTGAGGGGGTGGCTGAGCATTTTGATGTTGTGGTGGAGCATTTGGGGGTCTATACTGATTCCCTGGCTGATCTTGTTGGGCTCTTGGGGGATTTGAAGGTCCTGCATTATTATTCCCCTGCCTATGAGGTGGCACATATTTAGGCAAGTTATCCATTTGAGCATTAATCTGAGCTTTCTGCAACTTCAATTCTTCAAGCTCTCTTATTGCTTGGAGCCTCTGCTCATATTCTATTCTTTCTCTTTCCACTTCTTGTCTCTCGTGTTCCAACCGTGCTTTTATCTCATCCCGAGCCATGTATTCATAGTTCTCTTCAGAGGTTGCTTCATAGCCAAGTCCATCCTGATTCTCTTCAAGAAATACCATTTTTTGATCATATTAATGTTGTCTCCTTTCCTTTTCAACCTCAAATCTATCCATAAACTCCTCAACTTTCTTAGGGTCTGGTTGATAGAAGGGATTCCTCTTTTCCTCAGGAGTGTGAGGTTCTCTAGACAGGTTGTTTTCAGTTGCTAGTGTACCATAGGAATTATGTGTCTCCAGGGGTGCTTTTGATGTTTTGTCTTTATTTGTTGGGCCCATGTCATCAGACACCTTCTTACACTTATCATTCTTTTGAGTCCATTTACTTTTGTCATTATTAGAGTCCTCCTTATACAAAGATCTTCTTCCATGCATGTTGTGAGTAATTTTGATAGTCTGAACTCTAGGATGATTCCTTTATGATATGTATTTCACTTTATCAGTTTCAATGCACTTGTTCATTCAGAGTTGCCACTCACTTTCCAAAAGTGAGAAAATTTTGTAATTCATTGTTCCTAGCGAAGTCTTCTGCAAAGTATTGACTCTATGATGAAGGCTTGGGTTCAGTCTAATGGTCCCCACTAGAGTCGCCAAACTGTTAAGTCTCAAAAACGTAGGTTTGAACCACAAGAGGTTGCTAAGCTCTTACAACATTTTTGGCTAATGTACAAGGGAAATTAATGTAATTGAACCTTCTACTCTTTAGGCTCTGCTAAACCTAGGCGGGTGTACCTGTGTGAATGATGCGGATTTGAAATACGTTTCCTTCTTGAACAATCTATCCACAATGGAAATTGGAAGTGGATAGATAAAATCATAACAACTACTCCTACTGCATAAAAGGAAAATGTTTATATATGTTGTTTTTTATAAAATTTATTTTCTGGGGTATGACAGATCAGTGCTTTCTATCCACACGGGCAATGGAGTAAAAATTCAAGAATGATATGTGTTTCCCTATTTTTGGCTTGACTCGAGTTGCTAGGCACTTTATAAAATGATGTTCTATGACTGGCATAAAACTTCACTAGATTTATGACTTGCATAAATTGTGTTGGAGTATTTCTTTACCAAGTTCTTCTTCAATTATCCAAAAGAAATCCTTAATCACTGTGATTTACTCAAAAGAATTTAAATCTAACTTGCAGACGCCCATTAATTAAATCACACAAAATTAAAATGCACTTTGATAAATCAGGAATATACTTGATATACTGATTTAAATGATCAAAAGACCTCAAGTTGGAGACAACCAGATAAAGAATACAAATGATTGCAACACAACAACTAAACACCAAATAAAATATTTCACTAGTTTAATATATTATCTCCATTGCTTTTGCTTCATAAAAGTTTATACATTATATGCATCCCCAAGTTTTATTTTCTGCTATTTTTTAACTGTTCTTACTACCCCCTCCCATTCTGTATCGAACTCATGCTTTTATATCTTCATAAAGTTCTCCTGCACCTTTCGGTTTTTGACTGTTCATATTCTCATGAGAGGTAAAAGGTTGCGTCGTTTGATAATGAAAATAAAACATAATTGGAAGATTTAATCAATAAATACAGCACAACGACTCTTTATCGCGTTATCATGTGCCTTCTTTCTCCTTTGTTACGATGTCGCAGTGTTCTGTTATGTTCATATCAAGATATCTCCTTATCCTGGTCTATCTCTTGCCTCCTAGTGGTACCACGGTGTCCTCCTTAGCCTTTTCATTCTCTTCCGCTTTACCGTTTCTTTGGCGGTACCACAGTGACCTTTCAATGTCTCTTCTCTACATATCGCTCTACCGCAAGCTAACATTCCTTTCCACATGGTATGGCAGTTAGCTTGCCCTGACTGTCATCCCCACCACTCTACCGCAGGAACTGTTCTAACCTACCGTGGTATAGTGGTCTCTTCTGTCACAGTCTTCTCTTCCATAAGCATTGGTGGATCGTCTGCTATCAATAACACCTGCCCATTATGAATCCACATAACCATGAATATCAAGGGAAATCTCGTCTTCATTCATATTACTATGATAACACAAGGAATAATCTGAGGCACTGTGTAAATATCTGAAGACCAAATTAACTGCATCCCAATGAACTCTACTAGGATTAGACATATATCTAGAAAGAACTCCCACTACTTGGGCAATAGTCTAGTACAAACCATAGAATACATAAAACTTCCAACTGCACTTTGGTAAAGCACTTTTCTCATGTCTTCCATCTCTAATGGAGATTTTGGACAATCTGGAATAGATAACTTTGTTCCAACAGAAAGGGGAACAAACCATGGTTTACAATCCTGCATGTTAAATCTCTGTAAAATTGAATTGGCATACTTACTTTGGCCAAGCCATATCTTTATTTTCACTCTATCTCTTTTAATTTCCATCCTAATAATGTGTCTAACTGCACCAAGGTCTTTCATTTCAAATTTAGCAACAAGTTGAGATTTCAATTCTGAAATCATACCTTTCTTTTTGCCAATAAATAACATATCATCAACATATAATGCAATAAATAGGAAATGATCACCATCAATTTTATAATAAACACAATGATCTGATTTAGAACACTCAAATCCAAAACTCAACACATACGTATCAAATTTCCAATACCACATCCTAGGACTCTGTTTTAAGCCATACAAAGATTTCTTCAATTTGTAAACCAACTTACTTTTACCTTTCACCATGTAGTGCTCTAGCTGTTTCATATAAATATCCTCCTCCAAGTCACCATGAAAGAAAGCATTTTTCACATCCATTTTCTCAACCTCTAGATCATAAGCAAGAGCAATAGAAAGAAAAAATTGAATGGATGTCATTTTTGCAAGAGGAGAAAATATCTCACCATAATCAGCACTCTCAACCTGAGAGTAACCTTTCATAACCAACCTTGCTTTGTACATCTCAATACCTCCATCTGAACCAATCTTTTTCTTGAACACCTATTTGCAACCAACAAGTTTCCATCCTTCAGGCAATGGTACAAGATCCCATGTATCATTCTTTTTCAAAGAAGTCATTTCTTCATCCATAACAACCTTCCAAGATTGTGCATCATTCATACCTAATGCCTCTTCTACAGATCTAGGTTCATCCATGTTAGTATTCAAAGAAAAAATGCATCTCTAATCATTAGGTGAATACCTTTCAGGCGGTTTTCTATACCTTGTAGAGCTTTGAACAAGTTGAGTTGGAGGTTCTTCCTCCTCTTCTGAACATTCAGTGCTAGGTGAGATCTCCTCAAATTCTTGTCTTTCTATGGGCCTTGATTCAAATTTCTTAGGTGTAGAGGGAAATTGAATCAATCTTCCTATTTACTTTGATTTTGCTGCAATGTAACAAAAGAAGGCTTAGTTTCTCTAAAAATAACACTTCTACTATATATTACCTGTTGTGCAATAAGATCCCAAATCTTATATCCTTTCACACCATAACTGAATCTAATGAAGATACATTTCACAACCTTGTTCTCTAAATTTGTTCACTTTTCCTTTGGCACATGTGCATATGCCTCACAACCAAAAAATCTAAGATGTCTTAATGAAGGCTTGTGACCCAACCATGCCTCTAAAAGTGTCTTATCAACAAGAGCTAATGTAGGAAACCTGTTAATTAGGTAACAAGTAGTGGCAATAACTTCAGCCCAAAACCATTGTTCTAGGCTAGCACCACTCAACATGCTCCTAGCCTTATCCATCAGTGTCTTGATCATTCTTTTTGCAACTCCATTTTGTTGTGGAGAATACAGATTTTTCTTTTGTCTATGAATTCCACAATCTTTATAGAATCTATCAAAATCATTAGAGAAAAATTTATTGCCATTATCGGTCCTCAAACATTTTATTTTCTTTCCAATCTAAAACTCAACCATTTCTTTAAATTCTTTAAATCAATTGAAAACATCAGATTTACTCTTTAAAAAATTAAATGTACCCATGTGTTTCTACTGTAATCATCAATAAATGAAACATAATATATGGATTTACCAATTGAAGGAACATCTACATGACCAAACATATCAAAATGAATAAGATCCAATACACCACAAGATTTATGAGAACTCGAGTTAAACTAAACATGGTTTTGTTTTCCATAAATGCAATGCTCACAAAAATTGAACTCAAAATTACAATCAAACAAACCTTCAACAAGGTTTTTATTTTTCAAGGTCCTTAAACCCTTTTCTCTAATGTAGCCAAGTCTATGGTGCTATAACACTGTTTTATCTACAGGTAACTTTGATTCAGAAGAAAGAGCACCCTTGGATACCCAAAAGATTTGACCATCTGTTGAAGGTGAAACACTCACTTCTTTCACAAACTTGCTTTTCACAGAAGTACTATTGCACTCAATAGTGCATGCATCAAGCTTATACAATGTGTCATATCTAACACCTCTAGCAATCACCATAACACCTTTGACCATCTTGCATTGGAAAATACTACCTATACACCTGCATCTATTAGTTTGATCACAGATAAAAAAATTCATGCTAAACTAGGGATATGCAACACACAATTAATCCTTTTTATTCTACCATCAAGAAACCTAATTTTAACTTTACCATGACTAGCAATGTTTAAATAAGAATCATCACCCAAGTACACCTTACCTCCATTAAATTATTCATATTCATAAAACCAATATTTATTAAAGGTCATATGGAAAGATGCAACTGAGTCAATTAACCATGCATCATTACCTGCACAAATTGCAAAAGCTGCAATGAATACGTCGCCATCTTCCTTCTCAAACTCAAAATCATAATCAAATCTCTTCTTTTTCTTCTTCTTTTCTTCTTTGCATTCCTTACGAACATGTCTAGGCTTACCATAGTTCCAACAAATAACTTTGGACTTTCTAGGAGATTTATATCTCCCCTTGGACTTGGATTTGTCACACATCTCATTCTTCTTTCCCTTTTCCTTAGGTCTTCAATGAAAATTTAGGGCCTCCTTGGAAGTGATGGATATGTTCCTCCTCATGTCTTCAGAAAGAAAAGAACCCACCACATCTTCAGTCTTCAAAATAACAGAAGTACTCGAAATAACCATAACAAGAGAATCCTATGAATCAACAAAAGAACAAAGCAAGATCTAATGTTTCTCCTCATCCATTTTGACACCAACTGATGCATCTCACCAAGTTTCTTTCATAGTTTTTGCACAGAGGTCTCTTCATAAACATTAATTAATCATAGTAAACACCCTCATAAAATAAGGTTACATTCTAAGGCAAGACAGGCCAACAAAATATCCACCATTAGATCTAAAACCTAATAATTAACAGTCTAGATTTACAATTGAAACATAGAAAAATATATTGGATCAAATATGGAATGGGGAAAATGTGGGTATGATGGACCTATCTTCCTATTTTCATTAGGAAATGATATTCACACAAAGAATTGACTTACAACCCTTAGGTGAGTCAACTCAATGAGGGAATCTATTGATTTCCTTATGATTGAGGATGGGGATACCATCTTGAACAACACTTTTGGGAGAAAAACTAAAAATAGTAAATCAACTCAATTATGCTCATTTGAAACAACAATTTAAAGCTCAATACTATCATAAACAACAAACTTTTTGTAGATCTGAGAAGGGTTAGACATTGTGTACCAATCACCAAAAGACAGTTTTGGGAGGCAAACTGGGACTCATTCACTCATGGGCGAATGGGTCTTTGCTCAAGGTTTTCAAATAGCTTTCAGGAGCCTCTGATATCAATTTGTAGCTTTTGTTTGATCTGGGTTTTAGTGTTACAAAGTCAGAAATCAGATCTGTAGGTGAGTTTTTGTAGCTTGACAACAACTTTTCCAATCTTGCACTTCAAGAGATCTCCAATCCTTATTCAACCTAAGATCAAACCCTTGATTAAACCTTTGGAAGTCTACAATGTTGGTCTTGATCTTGCATGAAATGTCTTCAATGGATGTGGATCTTGATGCTTGAATACTTTGACTTCATCTTTGAAACCTACATCACAATGTTAGCTCCAAAAACATGCATGATGAAAAAGACTTTGTCATGATACTTGATATCTTGATTGTTGCAATAAATCACTGATAAATCTTCTCTTGAATTCATTTGTTCATAATATTTTCTCTTCTAAATTTCACCTCTTGCTAGATAATTTTTCCTTTGACTTGAATTGATAAAAAGACCTTGTATTTATAGGTATGTATCCTTAATTTCCTAAAAAATTAAACATTACTATCCAACATTAAAATTTTAAATTAGGGACATTAAAATACTACCAAAAACATAATTTAAATTTAGGTTCAAAGGCCTAGGGAGGACCCATTCACCAATGGGTGAACGGGTCCCAGTCACCTATTCTTGGAACACAAATTGCTCAAGGTAAAGTTTTATGTGTTGGCATTAATTGTTGTCAGGTTTCTCCTTTGAAAAATGTAATTTATTAGGCTTGTAGATGTAAAATAAGGCTCATTAAGGCATAATTAAGTCCATTTTAATTGAGGGGCTCAATAAAAGTGTGAAAATGTAAAGGAGTACATTTTTGTACACTACATTTAGCCCCCACTTTAGTGAGAAGATGACCTTGTGTCAAACTCTCACTAAAGTAAACAATCAAGAGAGGTCTAAATGTACAATCATTGGAAAGGTAAGATGACAAAGGTCAAGGAGGATGATCAAGCCCCCAAGATCTAAGATCTCATGGAAAACCAACAAAGGCACAAAGAGACACATACCTTTGTTAAATATGCAACAACAATAACAAGATACTCAATCATACAATGTCAAAGACTCAAAGAGAAAAAAAGAAAAAGGGGTGGATCAAGCCTCGATTGTTTGTCCAAAAACATTTACAAGTGAAACCCGTTGTCCACTATGTAAACAATAATGCACTTACACGATCTAGTGAGATTCGTTGTCCACTAGGTGAGCCCCTAGAGAGTGGCTAATTAGAGAGTCTTATTAGGCTCCCATTGAAATGACCATACAAAAGTTATAACTCCTAATAACTTTGATAAGGCGCCACACAATATGAAATTCGAGTTCCATAAGGCTTAGCAAGCCATGTTATGCTAAGTACTTATGAACAAACATGGCCCTACTAGCAAGCAAGGTGTTTTATGCTTGGTGGCCATGAAAAAGGTTGTAACTTTAAGGTTCACAATGCTAGCAAGATATGTTATGCTAAACACTCATGAATAAAATGAAAATAGGATATTCAAAGGGGTTTTTCTTAGTTCATGAAAGGTCTCCCCTTAGGGAACATCGTGCCTAATGTCTCCAAGAGAGGACAAGTCGAGGATAAAATATTCACAACTTAGGGAATGCAATCCACAACATACCACTAAGAGGAATGGCATATTCTTAGAAAGGTTGTAATCTTGAAGGACATCAAACCCAATGTATTGGACTTGTCATTGCACCAAAAGATTGACCTGTTAATGCCCGATACAAGCCAGAGTTAAGATCCATGGGAGGCGGTTAAACCATGTCATGAATCCTGAGCACCACACTAAACAACCAAGGAGACCAAGGGTGCACACCTTGCAACAATCCCGCCCAACGCAAGTGAGGGATTCGAACCTGTGACCAACTTTGATACCAATTGTTGGCCTTGCCATTGCACCAAAAGATCGACCTATTAATGCCCAATACAAGCCAGAGTTAAGATCCATGGGAGGCAGTTAAACCATGTCATGAATCCCGAGTGCCACACTGAACAACCAAGGAGACCAAGGGCACACACCTTGCAACACAATGACACCACCAAGAAGAAGAAACATCACATGAAGTAAGAAGACCACACTATGAAACATAAGTTATAGTCAAAATGATAATGCCAATGTATGCCCCTACTTCAAAAAAATTGCTTAACACCATGTTGTGAGAAATTGCTTTAAAGTAGCAAATGATAAATGCTAAACAATAAATAAGACATGAGAGCTTATTTGGAAAGCCCTATGTCAAGCATATGTTTCCAAATGAAGTTGTGTCATGAAAAGGGGTTTGCCCCCAAATGAAATCCCAAACACATAAGGGATCCATAGATTTTGGGTTAGCGTATGTCTTTTCTACAATGTTATTATAAAGTTCAGAAACGTCATCATTCGCCAAATACTCATAGAACTGGAATTGTGTGCAAGTGAATTTAATCTACTAAAATGTAAGAGCTAAAACTATGTAAAGATTAAAAACATAAACAAACACTCAAGATTAGGCCTAGTTGAATCTAAACAAAGCACAAAGAAATGGAGCCCTTTACCTTGTTTGAATTGATGAGTTTGGTTGGCCCTTGTTGATGCTTGATTGTGTGCTCCTTAGTTGGAAAAATGGCTTGAATCCTAGCTCTAAATGACGGTGAGGTGATGAGGAATGCAATGATGGATGTGGGTATTGGATTGAATGCAATATGATGGCTCTAATGGCTGCAACAATGGTGGATACTTGATGGATTGAAAAATGGCTAAGTGTATGCTTGTTGTAGTGCCCCTCCGCTTTGCTCTTTCGGCCACTTGTGTTTAGTGTTGATTTCTGATGTGTCTGTCACCCCATCGTTGTTTGACGATGTTGTCCATCACCCTGTCCTTGTTTAAAGATGCAGTCCATCAGTACCCCGTTCCATTATGGTATGTGTATACTCTTTTGGTTATTGAAAATGTCTTATATATACATCATTTCTCAATGGTCAAATATTTGTTTGTATGTCTATAAATCATTTTATAGTAAAATAAAATGTTTGGAGGAAATTAAAAGGGTGTTTAATGAAAAGGATTTTAAATTGCATTTTGATAATAGTAATTAGATGATTAAAAGATTTGCTTAAGTAAACGATTTAGGTTATCTTTGTTAATCGATATATGATGATTTCTATCATGATTATTTAATAGTTGAGTAGCTTTATAGTTTGATAGTTCTTAGTTCTCTATTAGATGATAAATTCACAATCATAAACATTGATTGAAGCTATGCGGTTGCCGGGTAAGGGGTGAACTATCTTATTAATAGTTGGGAGTACTTATAATAGACTATATTTTAAAAAGAGAATCATTATTCTAAATCATTTTTTTATTAAAATCATTAATGTTTCATAGTTAGCGATTATATGATGTTGTTGCCTTGAACCATTTCATTATTATTACCTTATATTATTTTATCTTCATAGGATGGTAATGGTCGTCACATAACATTCAGAATATTATTAAATATGAATGTGTTACATGCTAAGATTGATTTTTGTGCATAATAAACATAGGTCCTCTCTAACTATGAAGTAAAGCTTATTTATCTATGAAGGAAATTCGAGTCTATGCTTAGATTTTATAGGATAATGTTTTCCCTTGGATCTTATAGATATCTTGATAATATTAAATATCCATTAATCCCAACTCATCTAGTTGCTTTTTGTTGGTCAAAGTTAGGGTGTCATTACATGTTTGATTGTTGTGTTATTCATAAAATATGTCTATATGATTCCTTTAATTATTTGCAAATGACTTCGTAATGAGCAATTAAATAAATTATAAATAATTTTTTTTAAGATATCTATTTCCTATAATAGTGGTTAGGAATATGCAAGAAGATATAGGGAAAATGTCAAGTATTTGATTCAATATTAAATTATTTGTAAATTCAAATGTATTGTTTATTTAATTAAATATGGAATTATTATTTTGTCAAAATTAAATATTTTAGTTGAAGATGTAATAATACTTTAATTAAAATATTGTTATTTTTGTTAAATCAATGATTAGATAATATTTCTTATTATGGATTTAATCAAAAATAAAATTTGAGTGTTGTTGCCTAATCTGAAAAGTTGGAAAAATAAATAAAATGAAGAAGCTAATTTCATGTTGAGTTCTAATTAGAAATTGGTGGCAACTTTCTAATTCAGGTGTTCTCAGAATTTTATATCAGATTTTGTTTTGGGGAAGAAGGGGGTTGTTGATTAATGGCATTTGATTTAATTATTTTCAAAAAAAAATGGGAGGGGGAAATGGGGGAAAAATACAAAGGATTTGGTTAAGGCTTGGTAGAAGCGGATCATGGTGGACGTAGAGCTTTGACTCTGGCACTAAACTTCGTTTTAGCTAGGTTGGCTCTATTTTGTCCCTTGTTTCATTTCTCCGAATAATGCAATTGAATACTCTCTATGTTTGTTTAAAAGCAATTACTTGATTGTTAGTGTTTCTTCACAAATTTTATCTTGTGCTTATTTTGCTAAGTGTGTCTCTCTCCATAGTATCGAGCGTGCTTTATTGTTGTTGTTATTGCACTTTATCTAGTTGCTATGTAATGCGTTGTTTCTTTTAAATACTTTGTGTCTCATTGGTTAAGCAATGTGATAAGGTCTCTTGATGGATTGGTATGCCAGCCACTCCCAATGGGTCAGACGCCCCTTTCTTTACCCCTATGATTTCTTTATTTTAGTAGTAATTTAAGCTTACTCGACATTCTTCTTTTGGATACTATTCTAGCGCCTCTCTCCTGCGTTCTTGTTTAACACTGAATACTTCAGACTCTTTTTGATGGTTAATATCAACATTCAAAGTGTTAGGGTTAGAAGGCAGATATCTAACAAGTTAAATGCAGATTTGATCAATAAAATAGAGAAATAAAACACATAGGAAATTATAGTAGAAACAAGACAACACAAAGAATTTAACGTGGTTCACCCAATCTGGGCTACATCCACAAAACCACAGCCATCCAATGATTTTATTATCCAGTGCAAAACATATTTGCAATATCGCAAATAATTCCATATTACAACTCTCCATCCCAATCACTTATAACAAGCTTTTAGAAGCTTCCAAAAATTAGGGTTTACAAAGTTAATTTTTTCCTTTTCGGTACATGAAGAGTGTACAGTACTAAAAAGTGTATAGTATAGCATGATCAGTCACCACATACCAAAAATATCCCACTTGGAGACTGATCAGGCTCCACACCAACACAATCTCCCACTTGGAGATTGATCCTGGATGACACCGCTACACTTACAACTCCCACTGGAAATAAGCACCTTGGACCCTGATGCTTTTTTATACTTGAATTCAACCTTGAAGGCCAACTAAAGCTGAAGAGGAACTCAGCTTCTCCCTTGTCACTGCCTTTTTAAACATATCCGCTGGATTGTCATCTGTATGTATCTTTTCCAGCTTTACCTGGCCATCCTCCAAGACTGGCCGAATGAAATGATATCTCAGTTGTATGTGTTTGGTTTTGGAGTACAAGGCAGAATTCTTTGCAAGATGTATAGCACTTTGGCTATCTGTAAACAAGTGATTTCCAGCCTGTATTTTTCCCAACTCTTCCATGAAAACTTGCAACCATATCATCTCCTTTGCTGCCTCTGTTGCAGCCACATACTTTGCCTCTGTGGTGGATAAAGAAACCACCTTTTGCAACCGAGAAATCCAACTCACTATTGTCCCACCAACTGTAAATACATAACCTGTGGTACTCCACCTGGTATCCATATCCCTTGCCAAATTTGAGTCAACATAGCCTTGTAAATCAGTATTAGAGCCCCCAAAACATAAACATTTATTGGATGTTCCTCTCAAGTACCTGAGAATCCATTTTACCACATTCCAATGCTCAACTCCAGGATGAATCAAATACCTGCTAACAACTCCTATAGCATGTGCAATATCCGGTCTCGTGCATACCATGGCATACATTAAACTGCCTACAACTAAAGCATATGGTACCTTGGACATTTTTCCTTCCTCCTCTTGTGTCTTTGGAAACATATCCTTAGTCAATTTAACATGAATGGGAAAAGGTGTGCTAACAACTTTTGCATTCTTCATATGAAATCTTTGCAACACCTTTTCAACATAATCAGCCTAAGATCAAAACAATTTCCTATTTTTCCTATCTCTTGTAATCTTCATACCAAGGATTTGTTTTGTTGCCCCCAAATCCTTCATAGCAAATGAATTTGCTAACTGTTGTTTTAACTCCTTTATGTGATCCATGTTATACCCCGCTACAAGCATATCATCAACATATAAACATAAAATAATGTAGCTATCTTCACCTAACATCTTAAAATAAACACAATGGTCTGAATTACACTTGTTGTAGCCTTGCTTAGCCCTAAAACTATCAAATTTAAGATTCCATTGTCGAGGTGCTTGCTTCAAGCCATATAAACTTTTTTTCAATTTTCACACAATTTTCTCCTTGCCTTTGACCTCAAATCCTTGTGGCCGCTCCATATATATTTCCTCTTCCAAATCACCATGGAGAAAGGCAGTTTTAACATCAAGTTGTTCTAAATGCAAATCTTCAGCAGCCACAATACTTAAAATAGTACAAATAGAAGTCATTTTAACAACTGGAGAAAAGATTTCATCAAAATCAATACCCTTTTTCTGTGCAAATCCCTTTACAACTAATCTGGCTTTAAATCTTTGCCTACTTCCATCCTCCTCTTTCAACCTGTAAACCCATTTGTTTAGTAAAGCCTTTTTACCTGTAGGCAACTTGCATAATTCCCAAGTCTGATTTTTCAGCAAGGATTCCATTTCTTCTTCCATTCCATGCTCCCACTAAACCTTGGTATCCACCTACATAGCTTCATGACAAAATTCTGGTTCACCAGCATCAGTTAATAAAATAGAATACAAAGAGGGAGAAAATCTTTCTGGAGGTCTACTTATCCTTGAAGATTTCCTAACATTCACTAGATTTTGTGGTATTTGTTGTTTTTTTTTGTTTTTGTTGTTGTTGTTGTTGCCAAGCATGAGAAACCATTGGAACATTGTTGTTTGTAATAGCATCCAGCACTGCATAATCCTTTTTTGTCTTCTCATGCTGCTGCAATAGATCTTTGTACAACACTTTCTCATTGAATATGACATCCCTGCTTCTCACAATTTTCTTATTTTCAAAATCCCAAAGCCTATAACCAAATTCATCAATGCCATATCCAACAAATATACATTTCTTTGATTTTGCATCAAGCTTGGTTCTATTTTCAGAATCTACATGTGCAAGCTTCACAACCAAAGGTTTTGAGAAAATAATAACTCACCTTCTTACCTATCCATGCTTCCTTTGGAATACCACAACCCAAAGGATTAGAGGGACCTCTATTTATTAAATAAATAACAATGTTTACAGCCTCTACCCACATGTTTAAAGGCATCCCAACATGCAATCTCATAGTTTGTGCATGCTCCATTATTGTTCTATTCATGCGCTCAGCCACTCCATTTTCCTGTGGAGTCCTTGGACCCATTTTCTGCCTATGAATACCATTAGAGGAACAATAATCTTCAAACTCTTTGCTGCAATACTACCACCATTATTAGATCTGAGACATTTTAGCTTTTTACCTGTCTCATTCTCAACCAAGCTTCTCCATTTTTTTAAAGTTTCAAATACATCAGATTTCTACCTAAGGAAATAAATCCATACCTTCCTAGTTGCATCATCAATGAATGCAACATAATACTGAGAGCCATCGAGAGAAGATACTTGAGCTAGTCCCCATACATCTGTATGCACAAACTCCAATTTCTCATCTTTCTTTTGTTTCCCATCCTTGAGAAAACTAACTCTCTTTTGTTTTCCATACACACAACTTTCACATAAATCCATATTAACACATTTTAGACCTGGTAAAACATTTTTTGAATGAAGTACTTTCATACCTTTTGCACTCATATTCCCAAGTCTATTATGCCATAGTGCTGATTCAGAATCCACAACAACTATCTGATTTTCTGCCTGCTGAAGTGGAACAACTGTTTCTGAACATTGATTTTTATCTGCAATAGCTAAAGTAGAAGGAATAGTATAACCTATACAAAGATATAAGGTGTCTACTTTCACACCTTTTGCTACCACTAAGGCACCTTTTGTAACCTTCCAATTTTTATCACTAAATGTAACAAAACAACCTTCATCATCTAGTTGCCCTGCAGAAATTAAATTTATTTTTAACTTTGGAACGTGCCTTACCTCATGTAGTAGCCAATGATTCCCATTTTGCAACTTAATCTTGATTCTTTCCTTTTCAACAATCTGACAAGGTTTGTTATCTCCCAAATAAACCATCCCAAAATCCCCTTGGACATAATCAAGAAAATAATTTCTATGGGGCCTAGCATGAAAAGAAGTCCTTGAATCTAACACCCAAGAATCATCAGCATTGTCAAGGGAAATAATCAAAGCATCCTCATCAGATTTATTACTTATCGCATTTTCCTCTTTATTTCCTTCCTTTTTGTCTCCTTTATTTTTCTGAGATCAACAATCTTTCTTTAAATGACCCGGCTTACCACAGTACCAGCAATCCCTCTTATCTCTAGATTGGGACCTTCTATCCTTTGATTTTCCTCATGACTTCCCATGACTTCCAGAATTGTTTCCTCTCTCCTTAGTTCTGCCCCTGTTTTCTACATTCAAAACACTTCTTGTTGTGGATGTTCCACTTGAGCTTTTCCTACGAATTTCCTCACTCAAAATAACACCAACAACATCATCAAACTTCAATGTATTCAAACCAGAAACAAAATTTCTAACAACCATTACCAAGCTATTCCAACTTTTAGGCAAAGAACACAAAATCAAAAGAGCCCTAACTTCTTCATCAAAGTTTACTTTTATAGAAGTTAATTGACTGGTAACCGTATTAAACTCATTTAAAGGATCAACAACTGACCCACCTTCTACCATTTTCATATTAAATAAACGCTTCATAAGAAATACCTTATTCGAAGCGGAAGGATTTTCATATAACTTTGCTAGGGTTTCCATCAACTCTTGAGTTGTCTTTGTTGTTGTAATATTGAACGCCATCGATTGTGCCAGGCATAAACGAATACTGCTAATTGCCTTTCTGTCCAAAATATCCCAGTCCTCATCCAACATTGCTCAGGGTTTCTTGGTTTTCCCTTCCAATGACCACCATAAATCCTTTTGATAGAGGTAGTCCTCCTCCTCCATCTCCATCTTCCATAATTGATAGTTCTGCCATTAAACATCTCAACCTTCAACTTACCCTCATCTGCCATTGCTCCCACTTAATTGTGAGACTCCCACTCAACCGTGAGACCTTCCTACATACGATAATCAAACACAACCTGCTCTAATACCACTTTTTAGGGTTAGAAGGAAGATATCTAACAAGTTAAATGCATATTTGATCAATAAAACAGAGAAATAAAACACACAGGAAATTATAGCAGAAACAAGATAACATAGAGAATTTAATGTGGTTCAACCAATCTGGGCTACATCCACAAACTCACAGCCATCCAATGATTTTATTATCTAGTGCAAAACATATTACAATATTGCAAATAATTCCATGCTACAACTCTCCATCCCAACCGCTTATAACAAGCTTTTAGAAGCTTCCAGAAATTAGGGTTTACAAAGTCGGTTTTTTCCTTTTCGATGACGAAACAAAAAAAAAGTGATTTTTTTTTTTTCTCAGGGGCTGCCACCCCCGAACCCCCACCTAGGGCTTGGACCCTGACGAGGATACATGAAGAGTGTACAGTACTAAAAAGTGTACAATATAGCATGATCAGTCACCACATACCAACATAAAGCTTATAATGTGATTTACTTCTATCTCATATGTTTGGCATGGGATCCGATATTTTTAGACTTGCATTCAATGTTGGCTCTTCATTATCCTTTTTAAAGCATTCAACTTTGAGTCAACACCTCCAATAGAACATGCTCATTCTAAATTAAGTAATCAACCCCTAAACTCACATTCATTTTTAGGTTGCACATGCTGATATCATTTACAACAATTTTTTCTTAAGCCATTTTGGTACATATCCTGAAACCATTGTGTTCCCTGAGAGCATATATCTTGGCAGCTTTTGGTCAAATAGTTTTTGTGCCATGTCAGTGGTTCCGCATTTCGCATGTTCCATTTTATGGTTTTCAGTCCAACTTCATCCTAGTATCTTTTTAATTCCTCTATCTTTCATCAATGTCCTTACTATTTGAACCTCCCCTCACCTGTCGCTTCTGCACAGATGTTTTAGAGAAGAACGTAAGTTACAACATTTTTATGATCTAAAGAAAAATAGTGTTGTTGGAAATACTCAGCCTATATTCATATATGATCCACTAGCGCCACAGGTTTAACTGGTATCTTAGTTAAAAGGGTTACGGTGTCCCCATGATAGCCAGCATGGACATTAAGGTCAACCATGCACGCTTAATGATCAACTATATATGTAATGGAATAAGGGTTAATAATGGGTGAAGTATGTGCAGTCCGCATCCACTAAACTTGCATGACTACACACACCTAGAACACAAGAAAGGCTTACAATGTTAGGAGGTGTTCCATGAGATGGCATCTTTTTGTGGCATTCTATCAAACATTTCATATGCCTTTCAGCACATGTCTAAAAGAATGATCTTTCGTTATTCTCGGATATTAGCTTTTAGTGCACATCAGTATAGTGTAACTTTCTTATCAGATTGTTTCATTTAGCATCACCAGTATTCTCCGCTTTTGTTCCTCCCCATGGTTTGTGTATACTCTTTTCCATTTAGACTTATGAGGTTTGATCCATTGGCTTTTAACGTGATTTGAGTTATAAATTCCATATTATACTCTTGATATTTATATATAGGTAGGTGTTTGGATGGAAATGCGAGTGTGTATGTATGGGTTTACTCTTTTAAATTCTTTTTAATTTGTTTCACTATGTATTATAATAGTCGACATATATATATATATATGCATGATGATATGTTTAATGAGATTGTTCAATTCAAAATTAGAAGGTTGTTTTGATAAGAAATTTAGTTGGAAAAAAATGAACGTTAAAATACGTATCTGAATGACCTTAGATAAAAATAAGATTATTGGTTGAGATTTGTCAATTAAGTAGATAAGTATAGTAGAAAATCATAGGAGAAAAGGTTGAAGTGGTACATTTAGATATTTGGAAAGGTAAATGGGAAAAGATTGTTTATGCCTATTGAAATTATTAAATCTTATGTAGATTGGTTTAATGGAATGAATTAGATGTTTTTTTAGAATATTGTCATTATTTAAGAATAAGTATTTCTTTATTTTGTTATTGTATTGAATGATATATTTAAATGTATAGATTTTGATTGCAAAGTGTATTCGCTCACTTTAATAAGTAATGCATAGATTATTTGAAGATTAGGAAGGGAGAGAATATCTCCATTAATTAATTCTCATGTTATGTAGATCTTACATGGTTGCTTGAAAATATAGAATTTAGATCAATATGGTGAACATAAATCAATACTATTCTCACTTTAGGAGGATACATATTTATTTCTTGAATGTGAAATGAATTATGTAAGTAGAATTTCTTTTTATAAATAACACTAATAGTGTCTTTTATTTCTATTCTGAAATTATATTCATATGTATATATTGATATATGTTATTTAACTATGATGGTATTTACGAATGATTTGATATATATTTAATTTAATTTAATTTAATTTAATTTTGTGTGCTCTTTTATTGAGGGATGGTGAGATACATTAAGGTTTCTTTAATTTGATCTTATTTTATAGTTTCGTAATATTTAAATAAAATGGAAAGAATAGAGCAATTAGTGATTGTTACTTAATTTTAGGATAATAATATGGTTGATCATAAATAAAGACTTAGTAAAATGAATTAAAACTTGTAATACCTATTGCAAACTATATATATTATGGTTAACATTGTTAAGGGTGACTAGTTCAATTTGGTGATTGTGAAATTGCTATTTGATAGTGATGTAATGGGTATAAGCAACTTTTTTTTCAATAAATTATTTTCTTCCGCTACTTAGTTTATTATTACTTTCTTATTAATATTATTCTCATGAACTAGGAATTGTATATGTATGTATATTATTGTCAATAGTAAGAGAACGATTTTCTATTATATGGAAGATTATGAGTTAAATTAGGAAGTAAAATTATTTCTTGATTTGATAGATATTGTGAGAGTGAGTATTTACTTGTTACAAGAAAATGAAGTTAGATTCTAAGAACACTATTGCGATATGGTTTATCTGTTTGAAGTGATTTGCGGATTAATTAGTAGTAACATGAATATTGTGTAATTAGATTTTAAATTGCTAAATTGCTATGCTTCATTGCATGAGATGCGAATGTATTCATGGTTATGTGTAATTGATTGTGTCTTGACCATGGGTTTAAGTGCTTATTGGATGAATGGGTTGTTCCGTTGATGATCGATTTGTTCGAAAGAAGAGATAAATGATGTTTTGTTTATGGATTGGTTTATCTTTATGTTGGTTTTGAGTCATGAGAACCCATGTTTTTAATCCTCGTTCTTGGGTGGATATTTTAGTATCTTCTAGAGGCTTGTGGGAAAGTTTGATTCTCTTTGGGCACTCTGTTGGTTTGGTGCATCTATGGATTCTTGTTGTTTATGCTAGTGGGTGGTACCTCCTATGCTCTTGGTTCAGTGATATGGAATGTGTTTGCGCGATGGTTCATGCCTCCCATGTTGTGTTATGTACACTTGATCTTCTTGTGAGGTGAGGTACACCCCTTGCTTGATTTTGGTTCTGGGTAACCATTGGGAGAGTGGCTCTTCATGGGGGCCGACGCACAAAGAGGCTGTCAAGATAACCCATGCAAGAGTTTCCTTAATAAGTGATAACCTAATTAAATAACTAGTTGGTTGGGATAGTCAAACTCTTAACAAGACTAATTATGTGCCTCACCCATGCCGTTAGTGCTTTCGAAGGCTAAGGATGGGATGGGAAGATCTGGTTGGTAAGGTCATTGCCTTGTCTTCATGAAAGGTAAGTGGCTCTGCATGAGTCACCCTGTGGGGCGATGCCTTGAGATAGGCTATCAGATGAACCATAGATGGAGGCAACTCCTAGTGTTAGATATTGTGGTTAATCCATGTAAGGCCATGCAATGTCACTCTCCTACTGTACCTGTTTGTCTTCCCTTCTTTTGGTTGCCTCTGGGAATATTATTGATGCCTTTGCTTTAATGTTGTTTTGTGATGGAGTTGTGTTAGTATTGTTTGCTTGACCTTGTTTGGATGTGGATCCTTTCTTTTCATCTCCTAGCACGGGGGGTGGGCCTTTAGGTCCACATGGTCGGGTGGAACGTGCTATGCATCCCATTGGGTTCCCAGGTTTTTTTGTGAAGCGAGGAGTGAAAGTTGATGCAAAGATTCTAGGGCTTCACTTGATTGAAGACTGTTCCATGTTCCATACCTTATCCTTCATTGATGTATTATTCTTGTACTCTTCTCATTGATATAAGGGAAGCATTATGTAATGTATTATTGTATCCATGATGTGTTGTATCTATGGAAATATGCTCCATAATTGTTGTATTGAACTTTGAATTGAAATATAATAAAATGATTTGCGTACCTTTATTATCTTTATTGATTATGAATGGTTGTATGTTTATCATTATGATATCTTGTGTAGTGTATGTTTTTGTCATTTAATTACTTGGTATTTGTTTATAGCATTGTTTATTGGTTGGGAATGTTTTTGAGTAATGAAACCATGTAGCCCCAGGGGACTAGTTAGGTGTCATCATGCTATTATTGTAATGTTGTGTGTTTATTTAATTTCTGGTTATTGCATGGATGTTATCTTAAAAAAAAGATTGTGTTGTTAATTGTTGTCTTTAGTTGTCCTTTGGGGTTGTGTGGTGGGGCGTTACACTTGTTGAATGCTTGAGTGTGTTCTAGATTGAGTGATGGTCAAAATGGAGACCATTCCACCATTTTTATGGGAAGTGCCTCTAAAGCAATGCATGGCTAGGATGCATCCATGGTGGAGGAGATCAAGGGTTAGAGTGAGTTGATAACTCACAAGCCCTCACAAACTGACATGTGGCAAATGAGTTGGCCAAGGGGAGGTGATGTGGAGTTGCTAAGATGTACCTTGGGAATGGACAATATCTCCTCATAAAGGAGGTCTTTGTCCACATGTACCTTGAAAGGACATGTGAGGAATGAAAAATTCCTCACAAATCCTCATGGGAATGGGAGAAGGAACTAAAAATTCCTTAAAATGCATAGGATGAATAAATGTGAATTTTAAATTCACATAGGGAAGAGGATGCCTTCTCCAAAAGGAGAAAGCATTTAATGTAAGTTGACTAAGGACACATGCCATAAATGGCATGAGGATTAGGTTAGCTTAATTAAGTGATTAAGGTTGTGCAAATGTGGGGTTATGTAGGCTAATGAAAGATTAGAGGCAAGTGGGAGGTTATGGAGGATGTGACCCTAATGATGATTAGGGGTGTGCACCTCCTAATCATAGATTAATTAAACTAATCTAGATTAAAGAGGATTATGTAGGATGTGACATGAGGAGAGAGAAAATGGTGAATTAAAAATTGATTTAATTCACATGGGCTAATGACTAAATTAAATAAATTGGTCTATTTATTTAATTTAGAGATGGATAAGGTAAGGTATTTGATTGATTAATTAAATACCTTAGGGGACATTAGGTTGAAGAGAAATATTAATCAAATAAATAATTATTTAATTAATATGACTTAAGGATGTGGGATAGAGAAATATGAGGGTGAATTTGACCATATGGGAGTGGTCAAATTCAGGTGTACATTTTGCCCCGCTTTGAAATATTGTTAAAATAACAGTTTTCAAATAAAAGTAAACCATAGATGACTCGATAGAAGAAAAGAATGTTAAATGATGCTCTAGTATCGTAGGAGAATAGATAAGAGGGAAATATGGTAGGGTATGCCCCATCGAGAGGGCGGATGGGGAAGAAAAAGGGGCCCCGAGCAACTTCTCAATATAAAGAAATGGAGGGCACCACACGATAGTGCACAAAAAACCATGAATAATGGATTTTGAACGGAAGGAAACGAACAAACGGGGTGCAAATGGCAGCCCTCAAAAGAAAAGGGGAAAATCAATTAATAAAGGGTTAATTAAAGGGTAAATATTACCCAAAAATTAAAAGGCTAAATAGGGCCAGAAATGAAAATTATAAATAGTAAATTTGAAAATTCACTATTCACCTAATTCTCATTTACACATGTGTCATCGTACGATTAGATGAAAGAGAGAGAGAGAGTGACGAGGATGGCTGACAGGATGAGTGATGACGAGGCAATCGATGATGACGAGCTGATCCACCGAGGCAAGGAGGTTTGAGATTCTACCACGAGCACACGGTACCCCACCAAGTAGATCTCGAATCCCATCTTTGTGATTTGATTTGAATTTGCACACTACTTTTTTGTAGTTTTGGGTAGGGTGGACTAGGTGTACGAACTCGCCATGGAAGGGCAGATTCGCCATTCTGGTAAGGCACAGTCGCCCATCCAGCGGATTGGCGAGGAAAGGGGAAGACTTGTGCACCATAGGGGAGAGCATGTGGGGGAGAGGGGTGATTACAAAATTGCCTCTCCAAAAAGGGCCAACCTGCACAACACAGAGGCGAGAGGAAATCAGGATAAGTGATTGCAAAATTGCAAAAACTAGAAAAGGGAAAATGCGCATTCGCCGAAATGGGGAACAAGCGGATGCAAATCTGCCCAAAGCAGCAATAGATAGATGTGAATTTGCCCCTTGGGGAAAAGGGTAAATATGTATTCACCACTTGGGAAGAAAGAGACACGGGGGTGATTATGAAATCGCCCATGGAGGAAAGAGGTGAACTTGAATTTGCCTCTAGGGATAAAACAAGTGAATGCATGCCCGAACAAGAAAGTGGAAGGTACGCTTGTAGAACAAGTGAACCCACAAAAGGATAAAAAATGGGCGAACACATGAGTTGGACAGGTGAACACTTTGGAAAAGGGGAATAGGCAAACCAACCTCACACAGAGGAAAACTCACCAAACTGGGGTAGGGATGAAAAGGATAAAAAATAGCAATGAAATGTTAGAAAATCTAATAGAATGGTGGGCATGGATGCAGAGTTTTGAGACTTTGAAGATGCGGGAGAGGCACTCAGCTGTGCTGGAGGTGACTTTGAGGGTGATGACCCTAGAGGATCACACAATGCTAGCCCAGACAAGCCTATTCCATATGTTGGGATATCCCAACATCATAGCACATAGACCTCTGCTCACAACATTGATGGAGCGATGGAGCTCTAAGACCTCTACATTCCATCTCCCAACAGGGGAGATGACAGTGACCATGGAGGATGTCTGGAGGATTTTGAGGTTGCCTATCAGAGGACACTTGATTAGTGCTGCACCTAGACAATCAGTGGATAGGATCATTCAGGAAATGTTTGGACCAGTGGACCTTCCCATCCAAGGGAAGGAGTTGGACATTGATGCATGCTTAGGTATCGAGATGGTAGCATTGCACCTATACCTCTGTGGACTCATCAACGGGATCCTCCTGCCTGACATGAGTTGACACTTTTTCAGCCTCAAGATGATTGAGGTTGTTAGGAACATAGTGGAGAGATGAGAGGCAGAGTTTGCATGGGGGGTGTGCGTACTGGCATAGTTGTACCACAATATGCATGTGGTATGTTATAGGTGGGCCCTCAGCATCACACATGTCACACTACTTCAGGTTTGGGCCTGGGAACATATTCGGGTAGTGCAACCAAATATATTGATTGTCAGAGCTCAGGATGAGACACTACCAGTAGCATATTGGTGGTGGACAGAGTATGGGTGGATATTACATTACCAGGATGTAGGGAGTTTGGAGGAGTGGTGGAGGAGGTTAAATGGGTTGGTCGTTGGGGATATCACCTAGAGGCCCCACCTGGGATGAAGATTTGTAGGGTGGTGAGAGGATGACAGGAGATGGAGGGGTTACCTGTTCTCACAGTGCCACTTGATTGCTCAGGACCCATTTATTATAGAGCTACATAGGCCTGACAGTGTTACCTAGCAATACAAGGTGGAGTAGGACATTCTGGTAGGGCCATAAAAGTTTAGATGGGTTAGTGGAGAGCTAAGAGCCATATGGGGGAGCAAATTACAACTGATTTTTCCCACCAGATGTGGGATGTCGTCCTGATGAATCAGTTTCCATGGAGGGGAGAATCGGCAGATGCAGGAACTACTGTACAGTATGCAACATGGTGGGCCTAGCATAGGTCAAAGAGGATCACGACCGTAGAGCCGATCATGGGGGCCTTGGGATTTAAATCAGATGATGAGAGGGAGTTGGTTAGGCAATAGAGGAGGAGGAGGGGCAACAAACAAAGGAGAGGGGGAGACATAAAGATGGAGGAGGTAGGAGGTGAGGAGCAGGCAATGGAGGTGGATGCACATGCGGTACACCCATTGGCAATCATGCAATATGTACCTTCACCACTAGAGGACCTTATAGTGCTTTTGACAAGAGCCCTAACCCGACTGGGATAGCAGAGCAAAATTTGAGGGAGTTAGATCCAAGCAAAGATAGATTGCAGACTGAGGTGGGGAGATGCAAGAAGAGGTGGAGCGGCTATAGAGTGCACAGGGAGATTGAGACAAAGCCTTCAGGAATTTAGCAAATGAGGCAAGGAGGAGGTTACAGGAGGTGGAGATGGAGGGGGATGATCTACAGAGACTAGTAGGGGACTTGTGAGGGGGGATGGAGGAGGTGTGGAGAGAGAGAGAGAGAGAGATGAGGCTCAGAAGAGGGCAGAGTGTGCAGAGGCAACTCTTGGGGAGGCTGGAGGATTATTGGAGAGAGTTGTGGCAACTGATGGCCAGGTACAGAGCCTATAGAGGAAGAGAGATGAGGCCACATGGAGGATAGCACATTTGGAGGGGCAGGTGGAGTAGATGAGGCTAGCTCAGGAGGCTTGGGAGAATGACAAACAGAGCATCACCCAACAGAGGGACAAATACCGCATAGAGAGATATGGGCAGAGCATATGCAACAGGAGAGGCTGATGCCAAGATAGAGGCATTGTATTATATGCTTGCTTACTATCAGGTCATCCTAGATCCTGCATAGAGGGTACCACCATATGTTAGAGTAGTGGAATAGGCACCAACACCCTCTTAATTAGCTCAAACGCACACTCAAGGGTATAGTACCTATAGAGAGACTCGTCCACATGGTCAAGAATCAGGTGCAAACTCCTCGCATAAGTCAAACGTAGGTAGTAGTGGATAGATGGAGAGGGGATACAGGATTCAAATTTTGACAGGTGTAGAGTGGACAGGTTACAAGATAGAGACTAGATTCTTTTGTACATATTGGATAGATTCATTCATTCTTTATTGTTTATTGATTCAAGACACCATCATGTGTCAAATGTAGTCATTTGTATTTGATTAGTCACCTGCACTTGTACCTTTATTTTATGGATGTGATGGACATTGATGGACTCTATGATGGACTATTATTATGTGTTTTCATGGACTTGGTGGACTTTTATGATGGACATTTAGTATCTTTTATTATGGATGATGATGGACTCAATGGACATTATATATTTTTTGATATATATATATATACTATGCGATGGACATTATCGACACTATGTGATTATTATGTGATGTCATGGATATTTATTATGCTCATGTGTATGGTTATGATTATGATGTATGCATGTGATGATGATAGTTTATTTCTATGTCTATGTGGATGATATCGGTTATATGCATTATGTCTAACAATTGTGTGATGCAGGATGTGATGTGACATGACTTATGATTTTATGATATATGTTATGAACATGTTACTAATGATGTGTGATGAAGGTGGTGATGTTATTATGATTTGTGATGTATGCATATGCAATATGATATGAGGATTGATTATGTATGGATGATGCATTGTAATTATTAATTGTGTATGGATGGATGACATGAAAATGCAATGAAATGTAATGGATGAAAATATATGATGTATGCATATGTGACCATGACATGGATAGATGTAATGAATGTGATGTAATGCAATGTATGTAGTGAAATGAATGAATATGGTTAGAATAATAACTCTAAACAACTGAAAATGATAATGAAACTGGATTTAAGATGCTTAGAATAACAAATCAACATTAATCTAAACAACTTAAGATGAAAATGAAAATGACAATGCAATAGATAATGAAATGATACAAAATGAATTTAAGATGCTTAGACTAATAGATCAATATTAATATAAACAACTTAAGACGATAATGAAAAATGATAATGCAATGGATAATGAAATGATATGAAATGAACTTAAGATGCTTAGAATAATAAATCAATATTAATCTAAACAACTTAAGATTATAATGAAAATGATAATGCAATGAAATGAACCTAAGTGGATAATGAGACGTATGATAATGTAGTGTATAGTGAGATGAATGATGATGGGTGTGATAGTGCACCTGTCAAAACCATAGGAATCCTGATAGGAAGAATAGGTGGGGGGAATAACATTTGCACAACCAAAAATCACTAACCATAGGCTAGGGAAAGGAATTGGATGGGGGAAATGCAATACAATAGGATGATAGATGAAATACAGACCTAATGCCATTTTTCCATATTAGGAGCACTAATTTTTTCTATAGCATAAAACACGATACGCTAGGGTATGAAGAACCGAGGTAGATTAGTGTCCAATGAAAAAGACAAACACAACAAACAAGAAGGCTATCTCAACACCCCAAAACTAAAAGGGATTTGATTGGGCCTGATGTTGGGATAACCACAAACACAAAGGATGCCCCAACGTAACACAAGACCCCAAGGATCTTAGTGGGTACTACATGGGACAACCAAGAAGACAAGATCACACAAAAGATCAAGATATGCCCCTATGTTTACTTGTCAAAGTGCACCATGATATGATGGATCGCGGTGACCTCAACAAAGTATAATAAGAGGCTCAAATGATGAACAAAATGCCAAAAGCATCAAAAGATCACAACAAATTTCAAACGTCCTTTGCCATAGGATCAATAGGTGGATGGGATTGATGCGGTCTAATTTAGAAAGGATGCATCTTGTTAAGACCAAGGATGGAGGATAGATTAGGTGACCGACATGACTCAGGATACTCGAAACCAATTATACCTCATGATACTAATGACTTTTGTTTTTAAGCACCAGCTGAATAGGGACATACTTGACGAAACGACACGACACCAAGACACACCCTAAGGACAGACCTAGGGTCTTAGGGGCTCATCGATTGATGGCCTTGCCTACATGAAAGCACAAAGACCTCATAGTTCAATTAAAGGACTGGAAATCGACCATGGATAAAAGTGGAAATATGACAATGACGACATCGATGGATGACAAAGATTGACACTATAGGATGGAAAATTGCCTTGGGGGTTGATCAAATGATTAGCCTTGCTTATGGGAAAGCGTAGAGGAAACATAGCTTGACAAAATGGACCAAAGATGGCATGAGACCTAATGATGATCGACGCAATGAAGGACCTAATGAGGATGTGAAACTGACCAAATGACATAGATATACAAATGACAAAAAAGCTCAAATTCGAGATAGAAGCTCAAGATCTAGGATAGCCGATCTGAATCATCCAATGTTCAATCAAAATATACTAAGTGATGGATGATAGGATATTGAGGTGAGGACAGGATACAATAGGATGTGAGGATAGGATATGTGGATAGGATAGGATGTAAGCATAAAGTAAAATAGGATGCAAGGTAGATAATGATTAAGCCCTCTACAAATGGTGCCTGTTACTAGGTTTTCACTAAACGTACCTATCCAAGACACCACCAAGGGTGGTTTTCACCATAGGATGAATTATTTCTGTTTACTATTTTAGGATTTTTTTGGATTTTCTAGATTTTTTACTTTTTTTGGTATTTTTCAAGGTAGTATAACCCACTTGACCTAGGTGTAAAACTTCTTTAGATGCATGATGTTGATAGGCTCCTCCAAGGGTTCCCCCCTTAGGTGTCGCATGTCGATATGCCCCAGAACCATATTTTGTTGTGACAACATATGGACCCAACCAATTTTCTTTAAACTTTCCCTTCTTTTCTCTATCATGTTGGGTGCATTGATTCTCTCTCAAGACTAGATCGCCAACATTGAATTGGTGGGGACAAACCTTTTTGTTGTAGCTATGTTTGAGCTGATATTGATATGCTTGGAGATGATTATAGGCCTTGATGTGTTTCTCATCCAGAAGTTCCAACTGACTTAACCATGAAACTCGAGCATCTTCATCACTAATTAGATTCTTCAAAGAGATTCAAAGTGCTGGGATCTCGACCTCAATCAGCAAGATGGCTTCAACACCATAAACATGGGAATATGGAGTAGTGCCAATAAGGGTGCAGATGGATGTTAGGTATTTCCCAAAGGGTGGGATTGAGGTGGAGGTGCCAATCTTGACCAATGTTATTGATAAGCTTTTTGAGGATTTTGATGAGAGTCTTGTTGGTCACTTCAGCTTAGCCATTACCCTAAGGGTAATAGGGGGTTGACCAACAAGGCTGGATGTGATAGGTCTCGCAAAGGTGCTTCATATACTGGTTTTTGATGGGATTACCATTGTCAGTAATGATAGTGGATGGGATACCATATCTATAGAGGATATGGAAAAGGATGAATTTGTAAATCTGAATACCAGTAATTTGAGAGAGCGGAATAGCTTCCACCCATTTAGTAAAGTATTCAGTGGCGGTGATGATGAATGTATGACCATTGGATGAGGGAGGGTATATCTTGTAGATTAGGTCAAAACCCATTGTGAAAAGGGCCATGATGCAATGATAGGCTATAAATCCTATGTTGATGCATGGATTAGATCCACATGTTTTTGACATGATACACGTTTCTTCATGAAATCACAAGCATCATGTTCCATCTTGGGCCAGTAATATCCTACTCTGAGAATCCTCTTTGCTAAGGCCATCCCATTAGAATGAGACCCACAGACACCACTATGCACATCATTTAATGTAATACAAGATTCTGATTCATGGAGACATTGAAGGAGAGTGCCATCATACCCTCGACGATAAAGTGTATCTCGCACAATTGTGTATCAGGAAGTGTGTTGGATAAATTATTTACATTGGTTACGGGTTAGGTCAGGTGGAAGGATGTTTTCATGGAGATAGGTATAAATGTCATGATACCAAGGTGATTCAGGACCTACAATATCACACACCATCTCATTATCAAGAATATCATATGTTGGGATTAACAGTTGCTCTACGAGGAACTCACAATCCATTCAGTCTTTGGGCATGTTGATGAGGGAGCCAATTGTAGCCATATAATCCACTGCCTTGTTCTACACTCTAGGGATCTGCTCAAAATAAATGTAGGTGAAATATTTCTTGAAGTCATCCACCATGTGTTTGTAAGGTAAAAGCTTATCATATTTTGTTTGAAACTCATCATTGACCTATTTGATGATAAGTTGAGAATCACCAAAGATGCGAAGTCGAGTGATATTCCATTGGACTACGATTCTTAAGCCAGTGGTTAAAGCTTCATATTCAACAATATTGTTTGTGCATGGGAATGCTAACCTGAATGACTTTGGAATGTAATCACCTTGAGGGGTGACGAAGAGGACACCTACACTAGCTCCATTGTGTGTATATGACCCATCAAAATATAGTGCCCATGTATCTGCTTTTGAAACTATAACTTGGACCCCTTCATCAAGAAACTCAACTACTAATGGATATGTGTCCACCAAAGGAGCATTAGCCAACTGATCTACTATCACTTGCCCCTTAATTGCTTTATGATCCATAAAATCTATATCAAATTTTCTTAGTAACATAACCCACTTGACCATGCAACCAGTTAATGACATTCTGGATAAAAAATACTTGAGTGGGTCAACCTTTGATATTAACTTGATAGGATTATTGGGCATATAGTGGCGCAACTTCTGTGAACTAAAAATAATTTCTAAACATGATTTTTCCATGGGGGAGTAATCTAGCTCATAACCCACAAGTCTTCGGTTGATATAGTAGATGTCACATTCCTTTGAGAACTCATCATGTTGTGCTAGCAATGCCCCCAGTGCAACTGATGTGGCTGAGATATATAGCAAGAGTGGCTTACCTGGAATGGGAGGCATTAAGATGGGTGGATTAGCTACTCCTTGATCTTGTGGAAACCTTGTTGACATTTTGGATCCCATTTGAAGGTTACGTCTTTGCTCAAGAGATGTGTAAATGAATAACATTTATCAACAAGTTAGGCTATGAAGTGCCTGATGGATTGTAGTTTTTCTTGTAGACTTCTCAATTGTTTCAAATTACGAGGTGGGGGCATGTCCATTATTTCCTTGACTTTTGCTAGATCCACTTCAATGCCCCTTCTGGATACTATGAAGCCTAACAATTTACCAGATGTGATGCCAAATACACACTTCTTTAGATTCAAGAGTAGCTTGTACTATTCTAGCCACTCAAAGATTTTCCTTAGGATCTTGGGATGCTCTTCTCTTGTCTTGGATTTCCCTAATAGATCATCAACATAATCTTCCATTCTGATATGGAAGAGGTTGTGGAAGATGATGGTCATTGCATGTTCGTAAGTTGCCCCCACATTTTTGAAACCAAAGGGCATGACATTGTAATGGAAGGTGCCCTAGGGGGTGGTAAAAATAGTCTTATGTTGATCTTTAGGTGCGATTCTAATTTGATTGTAGCCAGAAAAGCCATCCATGAGGGATATCATCGTAGGTCATGATGTAAGATCTACCAACATGTCAATGTTGGAGAGCGAGAAATCATCCTTCGAGCAAGCTTTATTAAGATCTTGGAAGTCTGTACAAATTCTAATGTTCCCATTTGGCTTAGCCACATTTACTATGTTGGATATCCAATCAGAGTAGTCAATTGGTTTGATGAATCTAGCTTCTAAAAATTTTTCCAGTTCTTTCTTGACAAGTAGAGCCACTTGGGGGTACATTTCCCGAGTTTTTATTTAACTGGTTTGCCATCCAGATGAACATCGAGGTGGTATAAAACCATTGCTGGATCCAATCTTGGAATGTCTGAATGGGACCATTCAAAGTTAATGATCCCTTCCTTTAGCATATTAACGATGATGCAATACTCTTCCTCTAACAATGACTTGGCCACATAAGCAATTTTGGGCTCCTCTTTTGTTCCTAGATTAACTTCTTATGTTTCCTCGATCAAAATTGAAGACCGTTCAGATAGATGAGCTCCAACAAGGGGAAGATGAACATCCCCATCTTCTAGTGCCTCATCAACATTTTCACTAGAAAATACACCCTTTATTTTTACTTTTGATGGTCAGAAAGTGCCTCAAAGAGGTTTTCACGAGGTGACTCTTTTTTATTTTATCTCTTTTTACTTTTGCAGTTAGGGTGTTCATCTTCCCCCAATCCCATGAGATGTACATAAGCTTCCTCTGAAGGATGGATATCTGCAGGTGTGCTCCCTCATAGGTCCCAATCAATTAGGTCAAGGTGACGAAAGGAAAGGTTGATGATAAAGATTGAGGTGGAATCGAAGAGGGACGGGAGATCTACACCATTGTACAAAAGTATGATGGCTTCTTCTTTAGGTATGTCATCGAGGAAATTGTTATCTGAATTGACATTATTCAAGGTGCTGGTGGATGGTGTGGGGCCCTTTTTCTTTTTTTCATAGCCTAAGCCCAAATGTTTCAGTCGCACATGTGTCTCAATGGGTTGTAGTCTTCCATGCTCTCCTACGCCAAGAACCCCCCCTTGATAGTTGTATTTTTCTGTCAGCTTTGAGGCATGGGGATAAACCTCTTGGAAATATTCAACGAGGGGAGGTGACGACTTAGGTTCCTCTCTATAGACCCATTGACTGATATCATCCTCCATATAATCCTGTAGTGTTCCTGAGGATTGGAAGGTGGTAGAGCCCACATTCTTAGAGCTGATAGTTTTTGTCTTCACTTCTTCCTTAGATGAAGATTAAGAAGGTTGCCCATATGTGCGAGTAGATGGCGGCATTGTTGCCACATTAAGAGTTGTGTGCATCTCATGTTCTCCACAACCTTTATCAATGATTTGGACCTTGGAAATAGTGGATTAAGATGCGGTGGATGGAGTGGATGATGTATTGGATTATGGATTGGAGGATGGATTGGAAGGTGAGGCCTGAGGTATCCGCACTTCTACTCCTGGAGAATATCAAGAGTGGGGGAAAGAAGCTTCTAGAGCATGACATTACTCAAAGGGTTGAGGATCTGCATGAATGGTCACTTTGACCTTGTTGTATGGGAACTTCAGGCATTGGTGGTAAGTGGATGGAATGACCTGCATGGCATGAATCCATGGGTGGAAAAGGAGAAGGTTGTATGGTAGATCTAGATCCAGGATGTGGTAGGTAGTGTACTGCACCATAGGACCAACCTGAATAGGAAGAAAAATGATACCTTCTGAGTCCCTCTCTGCATTGTCATAAGCTTTGATGGTGATGGTCTGATTATCCCAATCAACATGAGTATATTCTACCTATTTCATAAACTTTAAGGTACATAGATTGAGGGCGGAGCCATTATCTACCAAGACCCGTTTAACTTTATGGTGGGCTACAATGACGTCAATATTTAAGGCACAATTATTGGATGAATCAATCGGTGGCATGTCCTTTTGGCAGAATTCCAGCTGGTATGTGGATGACAAATGTCCTACTAAGGCTTGAAACTAGGTAGGATCTATATTGTTGGGTACATGCATATCCTAAAAAGCTTTTATAAGGATTTCTTGGTGGATTGGGGAAGACTTAAGAAAATTCAGAATGGATATTTGGGTTGGGTGTTGAGAAAGTATGTCTCAAATTCCAATTTGAAGCCTCATAAATTCAAGACTTGGCAAAAAAATTATTTCTTTTAAGCCTTAACCGCTTTATCGCGGCTGTGTCATCATCCCCTGGCGGTACCACGGTGCTTGTCTAGGCGGTTACCACCTTACTGCACACAGTGAGTTCACTCACCGCAATGGCGTGGTAAGGCCGCCTGCAGCCTACGCTGGCGGTTACTGCCTCAATGCGCACGGTGAGTTCACTCACCGTGGTGGCGCAGTAAGGCCACCTGCAGCTTGCTCTGGGGGTTACCGCCTTATCGCGCGCGCGCGGTAAGGCCACCAGCAGCCTGTCTTGGTGGTTATCGCCATACCACAGGCGGTGGTCACCCTCACCGCGGTGTCCACGGTGAGACCGCCAATGGTGGGCTCGACAGTTACCACCATACCGCAGGCGGTGGTTCCTCTCACCACACTGTTCACGGTGAGACTGCCAGTGGTCGACCTGGTGGTTACTGCCCTACCGCGGGGTGGTCTGGCGGCCCCCACGATAGCACGGTATGACCACCAATGGTTTGTCTGGTGGCTACTGCCACACCGTGGGTCGACTCAAATCGGGCAGCAGTAGTGCAGGGATGGTGGGTCTAGGCTCGGTGAAGACTTGGGTGAGCTCAGTTGAGCTCACCGCCATACTGTGAGGCGAGTCAGTGAGCTTAGCGGTAGTGCGGTAAGAGCTCAGATGAGCTCGAAGCTCGATCAACCGAGTTGGACCAGATGGTCAAAGCGACCAGTGAATGGCAGTTGGACACGTGGTAGTTTGACATAAGCTTGATTGGCTAAAGGCCAATGTAGTAAAAGAAAATATTGCATGACTTGTGCGACTGGTAGAATGAACCTGATTATGGCAAGGAATTGAGTGCCTGCGTGGCTCGATGAAAAGGAAATCAATCTGTGTAGATCGATGGCGTATTGGAAGTTCGATGCATGAACCTGGGTTTGTGGGATTGGTTGAGACATTGAATGAGATGTATGACTTTGTAATTCGAGTACATTGAATATGTTAACCAAGAGGTGACGGTTTTGATAAGTGAAAAAATGCAAGTCGATGTAAGAGAATTTCATTGTATACTTTGAGAGAAGTATTGTAACAGTGAGTAATAATTTGAGAGTTGATGTGAGCTGATCAGATAGTGAAGACTGAATAATTTTGTATGTAATATTTCATTGTTGTAATACAAAATTGTCTCTGCTTGGTGTGGTGGGTTTTTTACTTGAAAAGGTTTTCCCACGTAAATACTGTGTCAATCTGTGAATGTTTATTTTTTGTTATCTCATTTATGCTGTTTGTATTCATCTCAATAGTTTTAAGAAGCTCTTAGAACTCATTTTTTCTCTTCTCCTCTATTGTATTAGTGTTAAGGGAATGTATTCCGCATTGTTGGTTCATTAGATCCAGCCTATTTTTCCCTTTAAGTGGTATCAGAGCCTGGCCAGTTGTGTTATCCTTGAGAGAAAAAGGTCAGTTTTTTGTGCTAGTACTATTTCAGGGGGAGTCTTGTATTGTTGAAACTTGTTTATATTTGAGATGACGAGTACATCAGGTAGAGTAGAGATTGAAAAATTCAATGGCAACAATTTTGAGTTATGCAAACTCAAAGTGGAAGACTTGCTGGTGGATAGAGACCCCTGGATTGCAGTGTTTGGAACTATTCCACAAAGTATGAAGCAAGAGGATTGGGACCTTGTTGATAGAAAAGCAAGAGGTTTGATAAGACTGAGTCTAGTTGATTCTGTACTCTTGAACATCCATGAGGAGAAGTCTGCAGCTTCATTGTGGAAGAAGCTTGGTAATATTTATCAAAGAAAGTCTCTGGTAAATAAGCTATTCTTGAGGAAGAAGTTGTACTCCTTGAAGATGGAAGAAGGTGCATCTGTTGCAGACCATCTGAACTCGTTTAATATGAGTGTTACTCAGCTGGTGTCTGCAGGTGTAAAGACTGAGGAGGAGGATCATTTCATGCTCCTATTGTGTTTGTTACCTGACAATTGGGATCATCTTGTGATGGCCATTGAAAGTACTACCACTACTTTCAAGATGGAAGAAATTGTTTCCTCATTGTTGTCTGAAGAGATGTGGAGGAAGTCTTCAGAGATGGCTAAAGAGGCTCTTGCTATTCGAGGTATACCAAAGGAGAAAGGCAGGAAGAAAGACAAGAAGTCGAAATCCAAATCTACAGGGAGATCAAAATCTCTTAGTAAAAATTCCAATATGAAATGCTAGAACTGTGGGCAACTTGGTCACATCCGAAAGGATTGTAAGGAGAAGAAAAAGAATGCTTCTGACAATGAATCTTCTCAAAGTGATGCAGACGCCTTCATTGCAACAGCCTTGACAACTCAGGCATCAGATGATGTATGGCTGGTTGACTCAGGTGTGTCTTTTCACATGACGTCGCATAGAGAATGGTTCTCCAAGTATGAGAAGTATGATAGTGGAAAGGTGTACCTGGAAAGTGATTCAATGCTGCAGATAGTTGGAAAAGGAAGAGTCAAAATTTAGTTTCCTGATGGAAGAGTCAAAGGGATTGGTGGCGTACTGCACATTCCAGGTCTAGCTTGAAATCTTCTCTCTGTCAGTAAGTTAAATGATGCTGGTGTAGAAGTTTCTTTCTCAAGTAAAGGATATAAAATGGCTAGAGGTGCAATGGTGCTGGCTAAGGGTGTTCGTACTGGCACTCTATATAAGTTGGATGCACATCCTATTCAATATAATAGTGCCTCTGCAAAGTCAAGCAAAGCAGTCCCTATAGAGAAAGATGAAGACACTTCTTTGTTTGCAAATTCTTTGGAGGTAAAAATCCCAGCTAAGAAGACTATGCTGTGGCATCATAGACTAGGTCACATAGGTGAGAAAGGTTTAAAAACCTTGAAGAATAAAAATCTTGTAGAAGTGCTAGATGATTGTAACCTTGAGTTCGATTTTTGTGAACATTGTATCTATGGAAAAAAACACTGTGTTTCATTTTACTCGAGTCCTCATAAATCTTTTGGTATAATAGATTATGTTCATTATGATGTGTTTGGTCCAGTTAATGTTCCTTCATTATCGAAGTCTAGATATTATGTTTCTTTTATTGATGACTGTTCGAGAAGGGCATTTGTATACTTTCTTAAAAGTAAATCAGAAGTGTTCAATCGGTTTAAAGAATTTAAATCTTTGGTAGAGAATTAGATTGGAAGGAAAATTAAATGTTTGAGGACAGACAATGGTGGTGAGTTTTGTTCTATAGATTTCGAAAGGTATTGTATAGATCATGGAATTAAAAGGCATAAGACAAAACCTTATACTCCACAATAGAATGGAGTTGCTGAAAGGTTGAACAGGACGCTGATGGAAAAGGCAAGGAGTATGTTGAGCAGTGCTGGTTTGGAGCAAACGTTTTGGGCTAAGGTTGTGGCTACAACATGTTATCTGGTAAATCATTATCCCTACTCTGCTCTTATTGATAAGACACCTTTGGAAGCATGGTCTGGTAAGAAGCCCTCTTTAAGGCATGTCTGTGTCTTTGGCTATGAGACATATGTTTATGTTCTGAATGAGAAAAGATCAAAATTGGATAACAAGGTTGTCAAGTGTATTCTCATTAGCTATGGAGTTGGTGTGAAGGGATACAAGCTTTGGAACCCTGTTACTGAGAAGGTTTTGTACAAAAGAAGCGTGATATTTCGTGAGATGAAACCTTCAATAAGTGATGAACAGCTTGAGACAAATCAGAGTGACAAGAAGAAGGATGCAGTTGAGATTCCCCAAACTCCAGAAAGGGAAGAGCTGCATGGTGTACCTGAGACTGAGGAGAGCTCAAGCAGCTCTGGAAGTTCTGATGATGAAGAACCACAACCTTAGCCTATAAGAAGGTCTACACGAGAAAAATAGCAACCTGAAAGGTATGTTTTCTCACTGTTAAATTCGAACTGTGCCTATGCCTTAATTACTAGCACTAATGAGCCTAGGACTGTAAAAGAAGCAATCAACATGACTGATTCAAATTCTTGGTTGGAAGCCATGAATGAAGAGATGAATTCATTGAAGAAGAATGAAACCCGAGATTTGGTACCACTACCTAAAGGGCGAAAGCCTATTGGCTGTAAGTGGATATTCAAAAAAAAGACAGGTCTTGATGGCAGTGTTGAGAAGTATAAGGCAAGATTGGTTGCAAAGAGATTTTCCCAAATTGAGGGAACTGATTATAGAGAGATTTTTTCCCCTGTAGCAAAGTTGACATCCATCAGATTTTTGTTGTCATTGCCAACTGTGTATGAATTTGAAATTGAGCAGATGGATGTGAAGACAACGTTTCTCCATGGTCAGCTGGAAGAAGAAATTTATATGTCCCAGCCTGAGCATTTTGTTGAAAAAGGTAAACAAAATCTACTCTGTAAGTTAAAGAAATCTCTATATGGTTTGAAGCAATCTCCTAGAATGTGGTACCAGAAATTTGACACATTTGTATTGTCTATGGGATTTGTGAGATCAAAATTTGATCATTGTGTATATTATAAAACTAAAAATGATCATGTGCTTGTTATTACCCTGTACGTGGATGATATGTTATTCATAGGAAATAGCAAGTCTATGATTTCTGATCTTAAATATCAATTGTCTACAAAGTTTGAAATGAAAGATCTTGGTGCAGTAAGGTATATTCTAGGAATGGAGATAACCAACGACAGAACACACAAAAAGATTTGGGTAAGTCAGAGTAAGTATGTGAACACCATTTTAGAAAGATTTGGTATGAACGATTGCAAGCAATTAGTTATTCTAGTCATGCAGGGAATGAAACTATCTATTGAAGACTGTCCAAAATCTGCTACTGAGATGGAGGACATGACGAATGTGCCCTATGCAAGTGTTTTTGGTAGTTTGATGTATGCAATGGTCTATACAAGACCAGAAATTGCCCAAGTAGTGGGAGTTATAAGTCATTTTATGGAAAATCAGGGAAGATCACATTGGGATGTTGTGAAGAGAGTGTTCAGGTATTTGAAGGGGACTTCAGACTATGCTTTGTATTACCATGGCAGTTTGGTTGCATCACAAAGAACACTCAATATTCAGGGATATGTTGATTATGATTGGGCATGGGAGATTGACAGCAGGAGATCCACCAGTGGATATACGTTCATGCTTAATGGTGGAGTAGTCAGTTGGATGAGCAAGCGATAAGCTATAGTTGATTTATCCACGACAGAGGCAGAGTACATGGCAGCAACTCACGCCTGTAAGGAAGCAGTTTGGCTGAGGCGTTTGTGTTCAGACATTGGTTTCAATGAAGGGCAGATAACTATTTGCTATGAGATTCAGAGTGCCATTTATTCGGAAAAGAATCCGACTTTCCATGCTAGGATGAAGCACATTGATGTGCAGTTTCACTTCATGAGGGACATGGTGGAAGATGGAAGAGTCTGTCTTTAAAAGGTCAACACTTTGAAGAATGTTGCAGATGCTTTGAAAAATCTAGTGAGCACAGACAAGTTCATATGGTGCGCAGAATCGATGGGCCTTGGGGCCTACGACCGTTAGTGATTTTTTCTAAGTCTGGAGGAAGCTGGAAGTCTTCGCCAAGTGGGAGCTTGTTGAGAAAGTATGTCTCAAATTCCAGTTTGAAGCCTCAGAAATTCAAGACTTGGCAAAACAATTATTTCTTTTAAGCCTTAACCGCGGCTATATCATCATCCCTTAGAGGTACCGCGGTGACTGTCTAGGTGGTTACCGCCTTACCACGCGTGGTGAGTTCACTCACTGCAGTGGCGCAGTAAGGCCGCCTGCAGCCTGCACTGGCGGTTACCACCTTATCGCACATGGTGAGTTCACTCACTGCGGTGGCGCGATAAGGCCAGCTGTAGCCTGCGCTGGCGGTTACCGCCTTACTACGCGCGGTGAGTTCTCTCACCGTGGTGGCACTATAAGGCCGACAGTGACCTGGTTCAGTAGTTACCGCCATATTGTAGGTGATGGTCCCCCTCATCGCGGTGAGACCGCCAGTGGTGGGCTTGACGGTTACCTCCATACCATAGGCAGTGGTTCCTCTCACCGCAGTGTCCGCGGTGAGACCGCCAGCTGTCGGCCTGGCGATTACTACCCTACCGTGGGGTGGCCTGGCGAGCCCTGTGGTATGACTACCAGTGGTTTTCCCGGTGACTACCGCCACATCGCGGGTCAACTCGAACCAGGCAGTGGTAGCGTGGGGATGGTGGGTTTGGGCTCGGTGAAGACTTGGGTGAGCTCGATTGAGCTCACCGCCATATCGTGAGGCGAGTCAGTGAGCTTAGTGATAGTGCGGTAAGAGTTCAAACGAGCTCAGAGCTCGATCAATCGAGTTGGACCAGATGGTCGAAGCAACCAGCAAATGGCAGATGGACACGTGGCAATTTAACAGCAGCTTGATTGGCTAAAGGCCAATGTAGTAAAAACAATTATTGCATGACTTGTGCGATAGGTAGAATGAACCCAATTATGGTAAGGAATTGAATGCCTGGGTGGCTCGATCAAAAGGAAATCAATCTGTGCAGATCGATGGCATACTGGAAGTTCGATGCATGAACCTGGATGTTGTGGGATTGGTTGAGACATTGAATGAGATGTATGACTTTGTAAGTCGAGTACATTGAATATGTTAAGCAAGAGGTGACGGTTTTGATAAGTGAAAAAATGCAAGTCGATGTAAGAGAATTTCATTGTATACTTTGAGAGAAGTATTGTAACAGTGAGTAATAACTTGAGAGCTGTTGTGAGCTAATCAGATAGTGAAGACTAAATAATTTTGTATGTAATATTTCATTGCTGTAATACAAAATTTTCTTTGCTTGGTGTGGTGGGGTTTTTACCTGAAAAAGGTTTTCCCACGTAAATACTATGTCAATCTGTGAATGCTTATTTTCTATTATCTCATTTATGTTATTTGTATTCATCTTAGTAGTTTTAAAAAGCTATTAGAACTCATTTTTTCTCTTCTCCTTTGTTGTATTAGTGTTAAGGGAATGTATTCCGCACTGTTGGGTCATTAGATGCATCCTGTTTTTCCCTTCATTGGGGTCTTACCAAGATGATCAAGAATATTGTATTGAGAGCTCATAGGAGCTCGCTGAGATGAAATGGAAGGCCCATGAATAGATATGTAGGTGCGACATGTAGTAACAACACATTGAGGGTGTCTCCCTTTGACACAAATCATGGATATGCGTGGCTCTACTTGATTAATGCACATGATAATGCCATCATAACTATAGGGCACAAATTTATAACTAATATTATTACTGCTATTATTTTGGTTGTTATTATTTGACCTAGGGTTTGCATTTGAGGTACTAGGACCCTGATTGTGCTTTTGGAAGGCATTTTGATATATCTGTAATTGAGCATTGGATGACGTAGCCTAATTTGCATCCACTACAATATTGCCTCGATCTATAAGATCTTAGATATAAGTTTTAAGTCCTAGACATTTATTAGTGGAATGACCTTTGATCTTGTGATAATCACAATACTGATTTTCGTTATACCAGGTGGGTTTGGATTTTGACTCATCAAAATGCTTTGTCACAAGATAGGTAACCACATAGTTCACTTGAAGCAACCTCTTGAAAATAGCATCTAAAGATTCTCCTAAAGAAGTGAAGGTACACTTATTATTCCCTTGATTATATTGATTGGACTGTGGAGGAGGACGGGGTGCACCAGGTGGTAGAGATATGACGTTGCATACCAACTGTGGATTGGGGACATAGTGCAATCTTTGTGAAGTGTTTTCTACTTGGACGTGTTTAGTGTAAGTGACACCATCATTAACAACATTTTTGTTCTTGTTCCAATAGTGGGATTTATCCCTAGACGACTTATCTTTATCTTGATTGAAATTTTTGATTTGGCCTTTAGCAATAAGGGTGCTCTCAATGGTAGTACCCTTCTCAATGACCTTTGCAAAGATGGTTACACAATGGAGGCGTAGGTTATGGGCCAGTTTAGGATGGGCATTCACAACAAAAATAGTTACCAAGTCCTTCTCATGGAAATTGGATTTTATCTGACTAGCCAAGGATCATCACCTTTGCAAGTAGCTCACAAAAGTTTCTCCTTCACGTTGCTTATCTTTCAGGAGATCTAGAGTGTCTAAGTCCTTTTCCATATTGAAGGATAAGTGTGCAAAAAAAAGTTGTGACAAGTTCGCAAAGGAAGAAATAAACCCTTTTGAAAGACCCATGAACTAGTCTAGAGCTTGCCTCGTCAGGCTTGTAGGGAACAATCACATGAGATAGTTGTCATTATGTAGGAATTCCTAACAATGTGTGTAAAATTCCTGCCAGTGATTCCTTGGGTCACCCTTTCCCTTATATTTATCAAATTTTGGAATTTCAAAGTGTTTGGGGAAAGGGATAAGTGAGATGGATGGGTCAAACGGATAAGGGAAAATCTCCTCAAACTAAAAGGACTTTTTGGAGGTCCCTACTTGCAAGTCTTTGAGGGCGGCTTTCATCTCTTCCCACTCATTGACCGATAGTGATGAGGAAGGGCCTGCTAGATTGGACTAATTGTAAGGGATATTTTGCTGATATGATGGTGGAATGGATTGGTCATATGATGGTGGAGGTGGATATGAGGGGGCTTGTTGGTATTGATGGGGATATGTGGATTGAGGATTGGCATAAGCTTGTCGATATGATGGTGGGGCTTGATAATATGAGAAAGAGGCACCTTGCTGATATGATGGTGGCTGTTGGAAGTAATATGGGTTGGATTGGTAGTTGTAGGTAGATTATTGAAGGGAAACATATGGGGGTTATTGTGGGTTGGATTGGTAATTGTAAGTACTTTATTGTTGGGAAGCATATGGAGGCTATTTAAGGATTATATTGCTCGTAAAAGGTGTTTTGTTGTGATTTCAAGGGATTAGTGTGGATGGCTATTGTTGGGATTGCTATGGATTAGAGTAATAGTAATTGGGAGTGGGATTGGATGTAGTAGCTCGCAGATAATAGGTGCTTTGAGGATGCTATAAATACTGGGCAATAAGGTTGTCGAGGATTTTTTGGGAGGATTGCTACGATTGTATCGAGATTTGTGAATGTTGAGGGGGTTGTTGGTAGAATGGTGGTTGTTGTTGAGGAGGTTGAGGTGGGATTTGAGGTTGTTGAGGGGGTTGTTGCGATTGATGGGGAGTTTGTGAGGGATTTCCTTGAGGTTGGTGTGAAGGTGGTTGTTGATGTTGTGGCAAGATTTGACCTTGTTTTGGATTACCTTGTGGTTGATGTGAGGGTTGTGATGGATTACCCTAGGCTTGATGCAAGGGTGGTTGTTGGGGTTATGACAAGGTTTGTTGTGGTGGTAGATTTCCTTGAGGCCGATGTAGGGATTTAAATAGAGGCAGAGGTAAGTTTGATGTGTGTGTGGGACCACGAGGTGGAGGCGGCGCAATGAAAGGGTTATAAGCATTGACCCCAATATTCCTAGATAACTGACCCAATATTAATCTAAATCAAAAACAACAAAAAATGAGTAAAAATGAACAACAATAACAACTACAATGAAACAATCTCACTGAATATGCATCCACTCCTTCGAATTATCTCGATTTCCCTTCTCCATTTTGCCTTTTTAGTATTCTTGCCCTAAGATTTTCAGTATTGATGCAAGCATAACCGTGTTGAATGTCTACGAAAAATATCGAAGATTAAGTTTCTTCTCAAAAGTGTATGATTTCCGGAGGAGGAATAATGATAATGACAGGCCATTTTATAGATTTTGGGTTTTCGAACGATCGGGTCAGATTGAAAGAGAGATCGACAGATGAGATTGATGAATGTCATGCGATGTGAGTTCTGTATCAGTTAGAACATGAGTCAGGAAAGATTGCAGGATAAATATTAAGTTAGAACGACAACTTAATCTTGTGTCAAGACTGTTCAAAAATAGAAAGAACAAGAGTTCCAGATTAAATAAACAATTTAATGTTCAGTTAAGAGTCTTCAAAAATAGAAGAAATAGACTTTGAATGTCAAAGACAAAGTTAGAACTCGAAGAATAATTCATTGGAATGCAAACATGAGTTAATTAATTAAATAAAGATATTTAATTAATAACGCATTCATGCGCATGAGTTAGAACTAGTTAACTGACTAGTTGTGACAAAGAGTCTTCTCGCAGAGACAATCAGATGTTGAATCCGGAGATAACTAGCGGATTTAAAAATAGATCTTGAGTCAGAAGGTGAGTGAATGATTAGTCAACTGATTGATAGAAGAATGTGACATAAATAATTTAAATATGAATTAAATGTTAATTTAATTCAACATTCGAAAATGAGAGATTTAATTAAATAAATAATGTAATTTATTTAATTTGATTGTTTGAAAAGGGTTAAATGGATAATTAAATAATAAATATTTAATTATAGTTGAAATATGATAAAGGGGGTAATTAAATAATAAATTATTTAATAAGGAAGGAGAATTAATTAGTTAGTGACATAATTAAATAAATATGATTTATTTAATTAATCAAGTTGAATAAAGGTCATTATGAATTAATTAAAAGGGTTATTTAATTAATAGAGGAAATACGTGTTTAGAAAAGGTAATTAAATAATAAACATTATTTAATCATGACCATGGATAAATAGAAAATTATGTCGAATGTGTACTCATAGGCCTAGACCAATTTTCGGTGTCTACAATTTGCCCCTCTTTGATACAATGTTGTTTAGGCGTTGTGTCAAAGAAAATATGCCCCGATCGTGCCCCAACATGAAATAGGTTAGGGTATGCCCCCTCAGGAAAATTGATAAATTTTTGATTTTTTTTTTTAAATCAAGAAATATTCCCTATAAGTCACTTTGATGGTCAGAAATGCTATGGAGTTGACGGAATTGAATTTGGAGATGTTACGGACGTGTACGGTTCATTTGAAGTTGGAAGGTTAAGCGACCAATAGACAAGGTTAGAAGAAATGCCACCCAAACCCTAGCTATAAATAGGAATTAGGTTGAAAACCAATTCATTTGCACCCGGAGGAGTTGAAGAATTGTGAAAAGTTGCTCTGACTTTGGACGAAGATGTCTCTAGTTCCCTACACTGCGCATTGCGGATATCGGATCCAGAATTACAAACGGCCAACTGACACAGGACCATCGGTATGTACCCAAAAATGAACTTTTGAAAGTTATTCTTGCACGTAGTTTTAGGACTCAAAAATTGAATAATCAAATGTGGTCTTTCGGGATCGACGCATATGCCGTTGTATGCACCGCATTTGCCTGCGGAACGATGCATATGCTAAAACACGCTTAGGATGGGATAGGCATTTTAGGCATTAAACGCATTTGTAAGAAAATTCTCCGCATATGTATTTATGGAACGCATCTGCATTTAGGATGTACGCATGTAGGTTAGTTAACAATATTTGTATTAGTGAAACACATATGCATCAAATAGACAGGTTATAGGAAATGCACCGCATTTGCTTTTCTGCATTGCATTTGTAGTAGGTAGAAATTGGATTGGTCATGTGCAATGCATATGGAATATGCGATGCAAATGCTTTGTTCTTGCAACGCATTTGTATGAATGCACCACATCTGGTAAAATGAGCTGCATGTGGCTGGCAAAGTTTTGGAAAAAAAAATTCTAGGGAAAAACTTTTGAAATGCAGGTTATATTAGATCCTATTTACACGCGGGAGACACGTTCGAACACCTTCGATCTGAGAGATTGTTTGAGTAGTGTAGAGATACGGCTTTTGTGGAGACTTGGTCTTCGTCATTGTCTTTCAATGCCCTCTATTTGGGCAAACAGAGGGATGCTCACCGTGTTGTGCGAACGATGGAACTCCAAGACATCATCATTTCATATGTTGACTGGGGAGGCGACTATCACATTGGAGGATGTGTACAAGATACTTAGACTTTCGATCAGAGGAGAGCAGGTGATGTACGATACCCAATGTGGATTGAGTGAGCTAGCTAGATTTTATCAGGTTGATGATATTAGTAGGCTCGACATTGAGCATTATGAGATCAGATGGCCGGTGTTGGCAGACAGATACGAGAGGATTGACTGTATACTATGTACACTGATAGGTGGGATAGTATTACCAAATCGACGGGGTCATGGTTTTCCTGTTGGATGGGGAGAGATGTTGGTGGGTATGTTAGAGAGAGAGACCATGTATGCCTGGGGTTCGTGTCTATTAGGGATGCTATATTTCCATTTACATGATATTGCATACAGAGACACACAGTTGATGAGTTGTGGGACCACTTTGTTGATGGTTTGGGAATGGGAGAGGATAGCTATTTTTTCGTCTTCCAGTTACTATAGAGCAATGGTCTATATCTTCGTATGTTTTTTGGTACACGGGAAACATCACTCAAAGCCATGTGGGAGATACTGGATATTGGAGACATGCACTCGATATCTTAGATCAGTTCACTTGGAGACCATACATGGACTGTTAGCAGTGGTATGATGAGGATAGACATTTTCCATATTGCAGAAAGACACAGTACCTGATTGGGAGGATTGTTTCGAGCGTGCACATCATAGAGAGACACTTTCCAGAGCGAGTTTTGAGACAGTTTGGAGAGGTTCAGGATGAGCCTCGAGGTAGAGCAGAGTTTGCTTGATCATCCAGAGAGGTTCCACACTAGGGGCCCATGATTCCAGTAGGTACTGCAAAGGCAGAGATACATGATTTACAACCATTACATTGGGGATGGAGAGATGTAGAAAATCCAGGGACTACAGCTGCATATGACGCATGGTGGGCGGAGCATCATCCGATTGCTTACATAGATCCGGATCAGTCGACACCAGTTGAGAGACAAGGCATAGGGCCGAGAGGACGACAGAGAGGTAGAGGTGGCAGAGTTGGAGGGAAGGGTGGTGGGGATGATGGTAGAGGAGGGGGTGGTGGTAGAGGTGGTAGACAAGGATGGAGAGGGCGGAGAGGGGGTCGGGTAGGTAGACTTTCACCTATCCGAGAGGCAGTGGTAGAGGATGTACCGATGTTGGACATTGGAGGTGGAGTTGATGTACAAGTCAGAGATGAGCATGCTACCGAGGAGGCAGTTGATGTGGATATTGGGGGAGAGGATGTCGCAGAGGATGAGGATATGGATATGGATATAGATCCTCTTGAGATATTGGCAGGTTATGGGGAGGATGATGTCGAGGAGGAGCAGGAGAGAGAGCTCAGAGATCAGATTGTGGAGGGGAGATGAGAGGATGATGGCCCTAGGGATGGTGATAGGGAGGCTTTGGAGGAGAGACTGAGACTGATAATAGCAGAGTTGGATGCCATGCAGATAGAGAGAGACAGTGCATTCACGGAGAGAGACAATGCACTCATGGAGAGAGATCAGGCCATAGCTCAGAGACAAGAGATAGAGCAGCAATTCACAGAGGTCAGACGTTTGTGTAGTGGCACTTCATCTGATGGTTTTGCTCGTGAGCTAGTCAGATTAGTTGAGAGAGTGTCATATTACAGGGATCTATATGAGGCAGTGGTGCCAGTAGAGAGACGAGCTCCTAGCTTTTCAGAGGTTCGCAGTCACAAGTCACAGAGCAGGAGTTAGACGAGGACATAGAGTACAGAGGGTGTGGTAGGACCACTGAGGATAGGTTCATATGAGAGGCCTTCCACCTCATAGAGAGCACCTCCGAGGTAGTTTCCACCACCTTCACCACGTGACAGTAGTGGCAGTGGGACACATTGACACTTGTTATATATGTAGACATTGTATTTTGATCAGAGAGCCCGCGAGCTCATTTTATTTATGGATACATTCTAATATTGTACTATGACACGTTATTTTGAGCGATATATATATATATATATATATGATTTTTGGCAGCTTCTATATGATATGCAGTTCTATTTTATGGATGATACATTGTTTCTTTATGATTATGTTTCCTAGATGATGTATGTACATGTGTTATGAGTGGATGCTTCTACATGCCATGAGTTTATGATGTTTATGATGATCCTATATGATGATGGATGTAATATGCTATATGAAAATGCTTATTTATATGTGATGGTGATATGTACATGCAATGTTTACATTACATATCTTATGATGATGAAATGCCTATTATGTCATGATTTCAAATGTATGCAAGGAAGATGTTAATGTTACTATCTATATGTTTGAAATGCTTATGTAACCATCTGAAATGCTTATAGAATGTAATAGCATATGCAAATGATCTAATATTTTTGTTGTGTCATAGGATGCTATCATTATGTTGAAAAATAGAATTGTTAGCACAAATGATTTTAGAATGTTAGTAAGAAACAATTAAGGTGGTTGATTGAGAATAAACATGTGATCTTCGATATTTTTCCATATATGCTAAGCTTTATTTTTTTATCATCATTGGGTGGGACATGACACAAATGGATAATACACACCATGATATGAGATAGACCATAGTGTACAAAGTCATCCATCTGCGAAAAACAGATAGTCGTAGACAAGGAGTGTCTTAACTCATACTAAGGACAAAGTTGCCCCAGTCTTTTTGTCTTGACAAATCACAGACAACAAACAAGTAAAAGATGGGTCATGAGACGTCATTGATCCTCTAAATCCTTGATAGGACATCCTTGAGGAAACTAGTAACATGACTCAAAAACCAAAGTTAAAAAGACAGTTGACAAACAACAGTAAAAGAAAAAGAGTCCTGAGACATCCTTGCTTCTCTAAATCCTTCAAGGGACATCCTTGAGAAAGCTAGTAACCAGACTAATTCACAAATCGATAAAAAGATAAGACAAAATAAGATATAAAGTCATAAAGCCAAATAAAAGTATTCGCCAAAACTTGATCTTGTAGGATTATTTGATTGTTTGATGTTGACATAGCGTAATGTGAGGGATAACACATACCGCATAAGACATTGAGTCTGGTTTTGACTTGGTGACTATCTGTATAAGGCATGACAAAGCCTGGTTTCAGAAAAAAGACACATGTTGTATAAGATGTTGGAGCTTGATGACGTTGATGCGACAAGCAACATGAGGCTATGAAAATTTGACGATGTCTATTGACAAGAAAGACATATCTTGCTTAAGACATAAGTTGATCATTCTGACAATGTGATTGATATTGACTTGATGACTTTGAGATATTTGCCTTATTGATGCATGACTTGTTTTGATTCCTTGATTGATTAACAAGTGTGTGGATGTGTGGACAGTGTATGACATGAGATGATACCCTAAACAACTGACCTAAGCTGATGATATGCAACATGTGTGATAATGACCAAATGTGATAAACCCTATTGGATTGACCTAGTGTGGTCTCGGGGGCTCATCGATTGATTAGCCTTGCCTATGTTGTACACACAGAGACCTCGTAGTTCGACACGACCAATGACCTTTAATGTACAAAGAGTCATGATTTTAATGTGTGTAATACATGACAAACCTAGATAGACATACCTAATGCCTCGGGGGCACATCGATTGATGGCCTTGCCTACGTCCCAGTCCCAGAGGCAACGTAGTTCGACTATGTCTACGACTGACTTAACATGACTGACTTGACTCTATTTTTTTAGTATTTTCTAACATGTTTTGATTTTTTTTGGATTTTTGAAGTTTTCTAATGTTTTTGGGATTTTTCAGGACATTTTTGATGATGTAATGCTATGTACAAGGTCCTCATGGCACATAACAAGGATTTGCCCCCAGTCGGGAATAAGACTTGCAAGATGAAGTGGGGAATGTGACAGAATGAACTTTGATGTCAATCATTCCAAGGAATGGATAAGACAACCATTTATTATGATGGATGATGAAAAAGTCTGATTGGAATGATGGTAGACGAAAGAGCGATTTTGACTACACATGGCGCTTGTTTGCCAGGTTTTCACCATGGTACTTATCCATAGTGCCACCAAAGCGGTTTTCACTATTGGAGGGATTATTTCTCTTTACTATTTTGATTTTCTCAATTTTTTTGGTGTTACAAAGATGCCTGTTTGCCAGGTTTTCATCAAGGTAACCATGTTTTTGTTTTTTCCTTTTTTTTTGTATTTTCTAGATTAAGACACAGATTCTCAGAAGCTATGCATAGAACCTCTTCAGGTGAAGGCTGTTGATAGGTGAAAAAAGTGGCTCTCCTTCAGGAGTAGAGAGTTGGTACGCTCTTGATCCAAAATCTTTTGTGACAATATAGGGCCCCAACTAGTTAGGTTCAAACTTACCTGGCTTTTCTCGTTCAGCTTGATTCTTAGGATTCTCCATTAAAACCAGGTCTCCAATGTCAAAGTGTCTATTTATAACTTTCCTATTATAGCTACGACGAAGATGATTCTGATATGCTTGCAAATGGTCTAGTGCTTTCTGTCTTCATTCATCCAGTAATTCTAGCTCTTGTAACCTAGATACATGGTATTCTTCATCATCAATGTGACCTTTCAAGGAAACCCTCAGGGAAGGAATTTCAACCTCAATAGGTAAGATAGCTTGGGAGTCGAATACTATGGAGTATGGAGTGGCACCAGTGGGAGTACGAATGCTTGTGTGATAAGCCCATAAAGCAGGATTAAGCTGTAGGTGCCAGTCACGACCAGCGTCATTGACATTCTTTTTTAGGATTCTAACAATGGTTTTATTAGATGCCTCGGCTTGGCCATTACCTTGTGGGTAATATGGGGTAGAAAAATGATGTTTGATATGGAACTCCTCACATAGATGGCGTACTTCTTGGTTTTTGAATGGGTGACCATTGTCTGTGATTATGGATTGGGGTACACCATACCGACAAATGATATAGTTTAGAATAAACTTGGATATTTACGTGCTGGTGATGTAGGTCATGGGAATAGCTTCAATCCACTTGGTGAAGTATTCGATAGCGGTGATGATGAATTTATGGCCGTTGGATGATGGAGGGTGTATCTTACCTATGAGGTCAATTCCGCATTGGGAACAAGGCCATGGTGATGTAATTGGATGGAGCTCCTGTGTTGGTGCTCTTATCAAATCTCCATATATCTGACACTGTCTACATTTCTTTACAAAGATGTATGAGTCTTTCTCCATTATAGGCCAATAATAACCTAGTCTCATAATCTTATGGGCTAAAGTAGGACCACTCGAATGGGATTTGCATATACCCTCGTGCACCGCTCTCAAAGTTGTTTGTGCTTCTTTAGCATCGAGATAGCTCATTAGGGTGTTATCTAAGGTACGTTTATACAGGGTATCTTTGATGATGGTGTATTTAGTTGACTTATGGATAAAAGTTCTACGTTGGTTATTGGACAAGTCTAGAGGTAAGGTTTGGTCATTTAGATAATCAAATATGTATTTATACAAAGGGGAAGTAGGACCAACAATCGTACACACCATCGCAGTATCGGGGACATCATAGGCAGGGACCAACAACTGTTCAACCAGAAACTCAAACTTAGGCACATTACTCGGAATATCAAACAAGGAACCCACGGTTGCCATAGCATCTACAACCCTGTTCTGAATATGTGGTATTTGTTGAAAGGTAATGTCATTGAAGTACTGCTTAAAACTATCAGCCATGTGCTTGTAAGGGGTTAATTTCTCATCCTTAGTCTCATAATCATCATTTACTTGTCGGATCACTAGCTGAGAATCGCCAAAAACATGTAGACTCTTTATCTTCCACTGGGCTACCATTCTTAGTCCTATCACTAAGGCTTCATACTCTGCTATATTGTTGGTACAAGGGAAAGCAATCTTGAATGATTTAGGAATAGTATCGCCCTGAGGTGTAACAAATAGGATACTTGCTCCTAAATCATGATTTTTATGTGACCTGTCAAAGTATAATTTCCATTTGGTTTTAATGTCAATGTTGAAGAGAAATTCATCAAGAAAATCTACCACTAAAGGATGGTTTGCCTTCCTAGGTGCATCCGCTAACTGATCTGCAATCACCTGTCCTTTTATAGCCTTCCTCTCTACATATTGGATGTCATACTCACTAAGTATCATAACCCATTTAGCCAATCGACCTGTTAATGCTGCTTTACTTAAGAGATATTTGAGGGGATCAATCTTTGCGACCAACATTGTTTGACGATTTAGCATATAATGCCAAAGTTTTTTTAGTAGCAAAGACTATCGCTAGATAGGCACGTTCTATGTTGTTGTAATTCAATTCATATCCTACCAAGGTACGACTAATGTAATAGACTGCTCTTTCATGACCTTATCATCATTTTGTGCAAGAAGAGCTCCTAATGTCGACTGAGTTGCTGAAATGTATAGTATCAACGGTTTTCCATCTATAGGTGGCATTAAGATAGGTGGAGTGAGCAAATAATCCTTGATTTTTTGGAAAGCTTCCTAACATTTAGATGTCCACACAAATGGTACTCCTTTCTTGAGTAGATGTTGAAATGGGTGTATTTTGTCTGCCAGTTATACTATGAAACGCCTGATAGATTGTAATCTTCCCTGTAGTGTTCTTAGTTGACCAATGCTGACTGGAGGAGGCATTTCTATGATAGCTCTTACCTTCTCTGGATCTACTTCAATGCCTCTTCTAGAAATGATATACCCTAGAAGTTTCCCTGATTTCACTCCAAAGACACATTTCTTCGGATTTAGTTTGACATTGTAATTCTCTAGCCTTTGGAATATCTTGTCTAGAACCTTCAAATGTTCTGCCCTTGTTTTTGATTTAGCTATAATGTCATCTACATAATCTTCCATGAGAGTATGTATAAATTCATTGCCCGTTGATAGGTAGCTCCTGTGTTCTTAAGGCCAAAAGGCATAACATTACAACAATATGTGCCCCATGGACACGTGAAAGTTGTCTTGTGTTGGTCTTTAACTGCGATTTTGATTTGGTTATATCCAAAGAAACCATCCATGAGGGATAGCATCTCGTATCCTGCTATAAGATCTACTATCATGTCTATGCTTGACAAAGGGAAGTCATCCTTAGGACATGCCTTGTTGATGTATCTAAAGTCTGTGCAAATACGGATGCCCCCAGTTGGTTTAGTCATTTGCACAAGATTTGATATCCAGTCTCCATAATCTATGGTCCTTATGAATCCTACATCCAAGAGTTTCTTGAGTTTTGCTTTGACCAATAGAGCAATCTGTTGATGCATTTTCCTTAACTTCTATTTGACTGGCTTAATACCTGGCTGTAATGGTAGATGGTGCAATATTATGTCTGGATCCAACCTAGGCATGTCAGCATACGACCATGCAAATTTTATCTGTCTCTTTGTGAAGAAGTCCTCAAACTCTTGTTTTTCTGTCTCTGTTAAAGAAGCTGCAAAATATACCATCTGAGGATTTTCTTTGTACCTATGTTGACTTCAACAGACTCTTCTACTAGCATCGATGACTTTTCCTGTTCAACAGGGAGAATATTTAAACCTCTATCCTTGGGTGCCTCAGAGAGGTTTTCACCCTCGGATACATCCTTTATTTTGACTGTCTCTTCATCCAAAGGCGCCTTTCGGTTTTCACCTAGGACTCATCATTTTTGCGACTAGAGGTGTAAATAGACTCCCCAAAATATGCTTTGTCATCCAAGTCTATGGTAAAACCAGCTTTATGATCCCCTCTAGGTATGCCTTCTCAAAGTCCCATGAACTCAGCTAATGCTTCGTCGTTCTTGAATGTGTCTAAGATGGGTGTACCTCGTTGATCCCAGTCGATAAGTTCGGGATATATGAGGGGCATGTCATCATCGGATTTATCAAAGGTGGAAGCTGACAAGGTGAGTATCGAATGATTGACATGATCACATAAGTTTTGGACTAACTCCTTTTTGTTCTTTTTCCTAGGGGTAGGTAAACTCTGATGTGAGACTATTGCAACGGCTAGGTTTTCAGAAGATGGTTCGTTAGGTGCCCAAGATGCATGATCAAGGGTTTCCCAATAATAGTGCTTAAGCCATTCTTCTTTGGACAAGGATTTCTGATGATGGGGACTAGATGACTTTGGTAAGGATTTTATCACGAGGTCAAGTTCTCCAAATAGCCTATCTAGGTTCATGGTATTGGTAGAGGAAAGGGAATCCCATTCATAGTCACTCAAGTCAGGGGATTCATCATAAACTGGGGATTTATCGTAAACTGGGGGAAGTGGTTCGTGAGATGTCTCGATGTCTGTGTAAGCACTCACTTCCTCTTGAAATGGTGACAAAGTACCAGGAAAACCAATTCTAAGCAGTTGAAACCCTAGCCCTAAGTATTTTGGTCGTGGTGAGACAATGATTGGTTTTGTCCTTCCATTTTGATGTAGTCCTAACCCACTATGTCTGTCATAGCCTTTGCTTTGCATTATCTTAAAGCCTTTTCCATATTGATCCTTAGCTATTTGAATAGATGGTGAGGGGTATTCATTGTCTTCTCGATACAACCAGGAGGTAATATCACTTTGGTCCACAACCTCTTCACTTAACTCTCCCCATTTGGTCAATGTCATTATAGGGGAAACATGAAATGTGACTACTGACTGTCTTCTATCTGCCATGGGTAAGCCATATGCCTTAGGTGGAATCAACTAACTTACACAATAGGATGCCTTCATGTAATATTCCCCACACCCCTTGTCTTAGACCTTGACTTTAGGAGTGGATGATGTTGGTTTGAATGAAATGGACCTAGTAAGATGTGATGGATCAATGTATAGGGATAAAGTGGATGATGAAGCTTCTTGATTAACGGGTACCTGTCGTTGTGGAATTTCCCTTAGGCTTGTATAGTATTGAAAAGGATCTGGATCACCATCAATTGTGATCTTGGTGCCATTATGTGGGAATTTAAGACATTGGTGATACGTGGAAGGTAAAGATTTCATTGCGTGTATCCAAGGTCTACCTAGCAACAGGTTATACGAAAAGGTGAGATTCAAGACTTGGAAGCTGGTGTTCATAACTGCTAGGCCAATTCTAATAGGAAGTGTGACAAATCCCTTGGATGATATTTCCTCATCATTGTAAGCCTTGATGACTATACTCTTAAAGGTGTCTACGCATTCTTTTGAGAATCCTAATGCCTTAACCAATTTTAGGGTACACAGGTTCAAACCTGCTCCTCCGTCTACCAAGACTCGTCTGACTTTGGTTTGATTGACTAAGACTTCAAGATGTAATGGGTCATTATGATCAGTATTTTCGGTTGAGTAATCCTATTGGGAAAATGTGGCGTGATGGGAGTTGGTTAAATATCCTACCATTTCCTTGAAATGATTGACATCTAAGTCCGTAGGGACAGTCATGTTCAGTAAGGCTTTGTTGAGAATGGCTCGATGCTCAGGTGATAAAGTCAACAATTCCAAAATGGATATATGTGCGAGGGTTTTGCTTAGTTGATCAAGGAGATTGTCCATAGACTTGGAAGATTGTGTAGGTGGCTCAGAAGAAGGTCCTGGAATAGTTATCTTTGTTCTACGTGTGTTTACAACACATTCTGGATGCTTCTTAATGATGATGGTATCGACATGTTCATTTGTAGCTCGGAGGTGGTTTATGATCTTTCCTTTTCCATAGTCATACTTGGTGTTTGCGTAATTGGCTGATGGAGAATTCTTGATTCCCGAACTGGAGGCTTTTCCTTTCGTGTGGTCATGTAATGGGTTCGTGAAGACCTTATGATCACTGTTCTTGGTATTTTTTTGACCGTTGACCTCTATGGTTCTATTTTCAACAAAATCTTGTATAATATTCTTCAGTTGGCGACATTGTTGTAGGTTGTGTCCTTTTGTTCGATGATAGTCAAAATAGGAGTTATCGTCCCACCATGAAGGTTTAAACTATCCAGGATCATACTCTCTTGGTTCCAAATGTTTAATGAGATTATGTTTAATCAACTCTTTGAAAACTATCTCGATCGGTTGTCCCAAAGGGGTAGATTCACGTGTAGGAAATCTCCTTTGTGGTCATTGTTGCTGTGAATTTTGGACATAATTGGCTGTTTGATCTGGACTATTCGTCATGTCTTGATTGGAGTTGTAACCTCTAAGTGTGATAACTGGTCCCGTATGTATGTTTTTAGCATCAACAATGCCGTCATTTGTAACATTTTTGTTTCTAGACCATAATTTATTTCTATCATTGGGAACGTTTTGATGTTGAACCACTGGGTTTCTACCTGGTACCTTAATATGTCCTTTGTCTATAAGGCCTTTTTCAAGGATGATTCCCTTTTGTACCAAGTCTAGGAATAAAGTACAACAGTGTACCCTTAAGTCACTTCGCAGTTTTGGATTGATGTTTTCAAGGAATATCATGACCTTTTGCTTTTCTGGTATTTCAACTGGACATCTGCTAGCTAGACTTCTCCATCTCTGGAAGAAAGAGTTGAAAGTTTCGTCGTCTTCTTGTGTTGTGTGACACAAGGTAGCTATGGTTATTTCATTGTCTATGTTAAAGGAAAAGCTTTTGACAAACTTCTCAGCTAATTCACCCCAGGATCGTATGCCATATGGTAATTTAGAGAACCATTCCAGTGCTATCCCGATAAGGGTTCACGGAAATAGTCTCATCAAGTATGTGGGGTCATATGATATGTCCATGTATGTCGTTGAGAATTCTCTAATGTGTTCTAAAGGATTTTTCCTCCCATTATACTTAGGAAAATTGGGTATAATGTACCCATGGGGGAAGGGTGTCATGTAAAGCACTTTGTCGAAAGGACATGGACATAGATCTTGCGCTGAGATAGTTCGTATGCCTGACATAGACATGTTGTCCATCTGTTGTTGAATCATTTGCATTTGGTTTGGGAGAACATCTACTTGTGTCAAGGACATGTTGTTTGCGTTGTTTGGATCAATGTAGGTGTTCTGATATGCCATGTTCTGTGACGGGTTGTGATTTGGCGAGGGAATATATACCGTTAGAATGTTCTGATTTGGTATAGGAATATTTCCTGTTTGAATGTTCTAATTTGGTATAGGAATATTTCCTGTTTGAATGTTCTGATTTGGTATAGGAATATTTCCTGTTTGAATGTTCTGATTTGGTATAGGAATCCTTCCTGTCTGAGTGTTTTGATTTGGTATAGGAATTCTCATGCCAACTTTGGATCTCTTACTAGTAGTGTTGGTGCCAAAGGAGTTGGAGGAAGTTGCTCTCACAGTAAATTGTAAACCCTATGTTTCGTTGAAAGGGATTGTGCTTACAATTGATGATGTTTGAGTAGATATGCTAGTTGGTATTGCTGCGGTAATTTGGGGAATAGAAAAACTTGACATCGCAGTTTGTGTTGGTTGAGTAGACTGTGGTTTCAAAGTATGAATATCAAATACTAGTGGTAGTGTGGCACCTTCTACTAGCAACTTTTCTAGATATCATTGGGGATCATTTGCCAAACACTCATCCATAAAGGATGCAAATTCAGGATCTTGTACAGCGGCGTCTATGTCTTCAACAAAAATTTGTCCCCGGGTGTCTCTAGTGACGTGTTTTTCAAGCAAAGCTTTGTGTGGTCTCTCACTCCCTGATGGTTGATTTTCGAAAGGATTGAAAAATTCGTTAGGATCCGACATTGCTTTATGTTTCTTTTGAGACCTTGTTTCAACCATGAAAAGTTGCTCAAACTGGGGAAATGTAGACTACGTCTAAAACTGATATGACCTATCTCTATGTTTTTTGGATTTTTTTGAAAATATGGATGTTGCTAAACATTTCTAAAATGACGTATACTAAGATGACGTATGGTAGGATGGATAAAATGGAAAATCTCGAGTAGACTATGACGATAAATGATTCTAAGACGGATATAACCTACCACCTAGGGAATAAATGCATGTAATGACTTGTGTTTGACCAAGGAACCTGATTGTAGGACAAGGATAGTTGACAAGGTGAATTTTCCAAACTAGTCTGTTGAGCTGAAAAGATTCACTAATAGGACCAAAGTGACTAGGTTCAATGATGAGGACAAATCGAAACATGAACGTATCCAATGATGCAGAAAGTTGTTCTATTCGACTATATGCAATTTCCTAGGAAGTATCTATATGCATGCAACTTAGGATGACTATGACTAGGACGTATATGACACCTAGTAATGCAAGGTTTTGAGCAAGTTTTTCAGTTTCTGTCCAAGGTTGATCTTTAGAAACAAAAGCGAAAATGACAGTTATGTTTCAGACTCGGTTTTCAGTTTTTGGAGTTTTCTGTTGACAGTCAAATGCTGTTCACCTAACAGTTGCGGTTCTATTTTTGACAGATGCGGTTTAGCTTGCACATGCGATGATTTGACTAAAACCTGGTTTCGAATATTACAGACAGTTTTGACTTTTTTGACAAATGCGATTTTTGTTATGATAGATGTTGTTCATTAGATCATATGCGGCCCTAAATATGGACTCTAAACTTTTCTGATAGACACTTGCGGCTTGAAAATTGATAGATGTGGCTTGCATATACACATGCGACTCAAAAATTGACAGCTGAAATTTTTGACAAACACATGCGATGTATCCCCTAACAATTGTGACTCGCTAGGATAGATGCGGTGTTAAAAATGATAGTTGCGACTCACTTTTTGATAGTTGCAATTTTTTGAAAGTTTTTTCGACTGACTCCGTGTGTTTGATCAAGTCTTTGACAAATACAACAAACACAAGCACATAAATCAATGTGTTTTCAGTTTTGAAGTGATAGATTTGTTAAAATACCAGAAAACATTTACAACCTAGGCTTTCTGGACAATACTTGCTGAGTTCTTACTTGGATAAATCCAGCTACGCATATTCATGGTGGATGACTAGTAGCTTGACCCCACTGGCTCCCCTCCACGACACTCACTTATACGGGAAACCAAGCTACTATACCCATGAAACTCCCATGGCATACATCTCATCTCCACACATGAACCGTAAGAATGTAAGATGGCTTCACAAGGTCGACCCTGCTGCACCAGCAAATAGGTAGGATTTTGGCAAACTACAACATGGTATTTAGTAAGGGCATTCCATTCATGGGGCACTATTCAACTCGACGAGAGACCATTTTTGTCCTTCTCGTCAGAATAGTGAGCATGATTTCTGGGGTTTCTCCTAGATATCCATTTTTATATACCGGGTGGAATTCGCTGGCTAAAGCGTGTTACCAGTCTGAGTTGTCTTGGGGTGAGTACTTTTTCCCACCAAGATAGGCCCAAGTTCTAGAGTCAGTAACTGTTTATCTTACACCCAGGATTGCATGACTGCGCAAGGGGAGAGGATACTTCGATATACCGAATCATAAAGGGTGACATAAATGTGCTTTCGCACCTGACAAAGCAAACACTGATTCTTTTTATTCCAAATGACAATGAATTAACTACCAAATAGAAATCTTGCAAAATAAAATTAAAACAAAGGCATTAGGTCCTGCATGCAAACTGATTAGTAGTCCATTCTTGGTCTTCGGCTTTCGTCCTGCAGAAAAGATATGGTTTTGGTTTTTATCATCCTCTATGCTTCGTCCTACAAAAACTAAGTTAATCCTCCTTAACACAATTGCGAACAACCATTAGCAAAAAAATGAAAAATATGGTAATAAAACAAAAAAAGAAAACACGGATGTACGAAAGTTAAAAAAAATCTTTACTAGACAGATGCAGCTTTCGGGGGTCACAGATGCAGCGCGGATTTGACAAACGGATGCGGTTCATGTTGACAGTCGGTCGCAGGTCAGAATATTGGCAGTTGGATGCAGTTCAAGGTTTCGCGGATGTGGTGCGAAATGACAGATGCGTTGCAGATTTTAGCAGATGTGGCTCGTGGATACAGATGCATCGTTTATTTAAATATATGTGGTGGGTCGTACGATTCCTGCAAAAAATAAAATGGAAAGACGAAAAATATGTTGCGCGAATTTGAAGCCTGTTCACGTCGAGTTCACTAGATGTAATGTAGAATAAAATCTGGAAATGATCTGCAACTAGAATAAACGATGTTAATCCTAATCTAACCAATATTAATCTAAATAAAAAACAACAAAGAACGAGTAAAAATGAACAACAATAACAACTACAATGAAACAATCTCACCGAATATGCATCCACTCCTTCGAATTATCTCAATTGCCCTTCTCCATTTTTCCTTTTCAGTATTCTTGCCCTCAGATTTTTAGTATTGATGCAAGCATAACCGTGTTGAATGTCTAAGCAAAATATCGAAGATTAAGTTTCTTCTCAAAAGTGTATGATTTCGGGAGGAGGAATAATGATAATGACAAGCCATTTTATAGATTTTGGGTTTTCAAATGATCGGGTTAGATTGAAAGAGAGATCGACGGATGAGATTGATGAATTTCATGCAATGTGAGTTCTATATTAGTTAGAATGTGTGTTAGAACATGAGTCAGGAAAGATTGCAGGATAAAGATTAAGTTAGAATGACAACTTAATCTTGTGTCAAGACTGTTCGAAAATAGAAAGAACAAGAGTTCCAGATTAAATAAACAATTTAATCTTTAGTTAAGAGTCTTCAAAAATAGAAGAATAGACTTTGAATGTCAAAGACAAAGCTAGAACTCAAAGAATAATTCATTCGAATGCAAAAATGAGTTAATTAAATAAAGATATTTAATTAATAAACGCATTCATGCACATGAGTTAGAACTAGTTAACTGACTAGTTGTCACAGAGAGTCTTCTCGCAGAGACAATCAGATGTTGAATCCAAAGATAACCGACGGATTTAAAAATAGATCTTGAGTCAGAAGGTGAGTGAATGATTAGTCAACTGATTGATAGAAGAATGTGACACAAATATAACATTTAATTCAACATTCGAAAATGAGAGATTTAATTAAATAAATAATGTAATTTATTTAATTTGACTGTTTGAAAAGGGTTAAATGAATAATTAAATAATAAATATTTAGTTATAGTTGAAATATGATAAAGGGGGTAATTAAATAATAAATTATTTAATTAAGAAGGAGAATTAATTAGTTAGCGACATAATTAAATAAATATGATTTATTTAATTAATCAAGTTGAATAAAGGTCATTATGAATTAATTAAAAGGGTTATTTAATTAATAGAGGAAATATGTGTTTAGAAAAGGTAATTAAATAATAAACATTATTTAATCATGACCATGGATAAATAGAAAATCATGTCGAATGTGTACTCGCAGGCCTAGACCAATTTTTGGTGTATACAATAAGCATTGCCCCTAGTATTCCTAGATAACTGACCCAATTGATTTGGTGGGAGAGGTGGTGCAGATGGTATGAGGGTTGGAACTTGCGAAATGTTCATGCCTTGCCGATTGGAAGGACCTTGCAGCATACCAAGACCAAGAGGATTGTTAGGATCAGGGCCTTGGAGATTGTTAGGATGGGGCGCAACACCCATTATCAAAATTGGGATGCAAGTGGGTGGAGGTTGATAAAGCACATCATTGCCAAATCCCGGTTGGTACCATGTGTCTTGTGGTGTGACTGGAGGGACTTGAGGAATTGATGAAATGGGATTTGGATCTTGTGGTAGAGTAGGGGATGTATTATTGACATATTTTGATAAATCAAGCTTTGGTGGCGGCTTGATACCCTTCATGATTAAAGTGGTGATAATCTTGTCCCAACGCTCATCGAGAAGACGATCAGTCATTTGAAAATTAGTAGGATTGCTAAGATATTCGTCAATTGTGAGCTCAGGTTGGCTAACCATGCTTTCTTCAAGGGTGGATTGTATGGGAACTTTGGTGTTGGATTGCGACAAGGCGTCGTTGGTGGGTTGATCCTAAGGAGGCTGAGGCTGAGCACCTTAAGGTTGTTGTTGTCCCATGAGTTTCTTTACTTGTGATCGAGTAATGGGCATGCAAATGAAAAATGACTAGGTGACTAAGATGACACTAAGCCCTAAGATGCCCTTAAATGATGTCCTAAAGGATGACTTAAAGGATTTCTAAGGTGATAGATCATTTTATTGGATGATTGATAGAATGAATTGGATAATTAATTAGATTGGATTGGATTGGATTAGATAATTGATAGGATCTGATGATTGATAGGATTGGATCGATAGGATTGGATGATTGATTGGATTGGATGGATAGGACTAACTCAAAACTAAGTTCAGGGGCTTAACTTGATGGTGTGTGATGTTGATAATTGGATTGGATTATAAAAGGATGATCATGACACAAAATCTACCTCACAATAAGAGGAGATTGATAAGGCTGTGAAGGATTACTAACTCAGGATGGATAATAATCCTAAGTGAGTGTGGATGATGACAATTAGGGTTAGTTACCTAGCCCAATTAGATAAAATCTGTTAAAATGAAGTCTAAAGGATTCAGATTGATAAAATAATGATGAATATGCAATCTAAGGATTTCCTAAGATGCACCTATATGATTTGATTGAGGATTCAATGACTTTGGAAAAATGAATATGGACTAAAATGATGATTATGGGCAAATGGATGGTGATAAAAAATTTGATCGTAGGAACAAACTTGAGAAAAAATAGGCTTTCAATGGTTAAGAGGGTTAACTCTTGGGTTTTTTATATGGGAAGCAAATACACCTCTGTGTATTGCAAGATCATCCCTCCAGGTGATGAGATTGCTTATCTAAGGTCACACAATCACCTCTGTTGGTGATGGGATTGCCTTTGTGGATAACGAGATCGCCTCTACGAGTGATGGGATTGTCCATATCTTCAAATGCTAAAAAGAAACAGGTGGGCATGGGACACAATATCGCCTATCTAGGGTTCAAGATCGCCACTTTCTTCAGATGTATGGATGCTAGTGAGAACGCCTATCGGGTAAATGGGCTTGTCTATTTCCTCAGATGTATGGACTGGGTGGTACATACTAGATGTGGAATTGCCTCTTAGGTTAACATGATCACTTATGTCTTGGATTGTACGAAGAAGGGGTGGTACGAACGAGATATGGGATCACCCCTCTAAACAACAAGTTTTCCTATTCTAAGGGATGTACGAACGAGGAAGACTTGGACAAGACATAGGATCGCCCCTACAGACAACAAGATTGCCTATTTAGGGAATAGGCAAACGGGGATGACACAAACTAGACACAGACTCACCTATGCGGATGACATGACCACCTATTCAAGCAATAGGCAGATGTGGGGTCACCTAATTAAGGGACCCACAAGAAAATTTTCCCCTGATAAGGATGAGTTCACCTAAAGGATGACTAAACTAGACTCAAGACGTGGAACCACCCCTTTCCAGGGTAGGATCGCTTGTCCACAAGGTAAGTTTTCCCCTGTGTGAAGAAAAAATGCCACTAAGGTCAAGAGAATACTATGAAAAAGGATTGAAGACACGACAAACAACAAGCAAAGGGCTGGATCGACTCAGACTGACAACAAGCACTAGTATAGCACAAGAAAACACTCCATACAACACAAGCCTAAAATTAGTGATAAGGGTTTACAAACTTTATGTAGGCCCACCACCTTGAGGGGACACCCCAAGGTTAATACCCCATGATATCGAAGTGGTTCTCTGGATTAACCTTTCTTGTAAAGGCGGATAGATAGAGATTTAGTGGCACAGGGTCATCAACAGACACCACAGTCTCACCTTCACTCTCTCACTCAGAGACTATCATAGTCCACCATGAGGATTTCTACCTCAACTTAAGGGAGTACGTGGTGAGTAACTTTGAGGTACGGTGTGCATCCTCTGCACTACACCAAGCCGTGACTAAAACACAGGTCTCTATCTAGGTTGAACATGATATCTCGTGCGTCCTTGATACACCAAGAGGGTGCATGAGGCACAACTGTGAACACTAGCCTATCACAAGCATGGATCAAGAGCCACCATGAGGTACTAGAAACTCAGACCAACCCTACACATCTTATCTAGGTATCACCCTAGCTTCGACGCTTCACTAAACATGATATGACTGGATTGGGGTACAACTTTCGTTCTCCCCCCTTTATATACCCTGCCAATAACACGTGGTTGGAATCGTCCCCCAGGTGATTAAATCCCATGCAGGTCCCACTAAAGGGAAGGAAATACTAGACGTTTCGGCTGGTCCCCAGGCTCACACATAGTGCAAGGGGAGAGTGTATGTGCAATAACACTTCCTAGGTAGACTGGATTGGATTGGAATGAGTTACAATATCTTTGTCACCCAGGATCACCGAAAGGTGCAAGGGGAGTGGATACATCAACAACTCGCTCTAAACACAATAAACAAATTAATTGACCCTTTAATTAATCTATGTGTGCCTAAATTAGTGCGAAAAAAATAACACGTAGACAGAGCTAATCTAGGGGTCTTTGATCGATCGTCCTACAACAAACATGTTAGTAATTTTTAACACCGGTCTTCGTCAGATGTGAGAGATAATCTATGCAAATTGTTAGTTAAATATCACAATCACAGAGAAACAAGTTAGCTAATTAGTATCCAAAACTGAAATCAAACTAAAGTTTAAATTAATAATTTTGGCATTCTAGAATACCTCAATTTCGCCCCTATGTAGAGCGAATTCACCTTTGTTTGTGACTCAGGATCGTGTGTCTTTTGAAAAGGTGAGATCGTTTTCACTTGTTGGATGGAGAGGCGAATGCACTTTCGCCTCTGTAACTTGTGCAAGTTCACCTTTTCTTTAGCAGGTCTACCTATTCAGGTTGTCCTACATGTATTCACCTCTACAATTGGTAGTTTGGATAGTGGGATGCAAGTTTTCCCTTTCTACGAAAAGGTGGGAGCATTCTCTCCTTTATATATTGCAGATCCGCCTCTGTGTCAAGCAGATTCACCGGTTGGGGGTAGATTCGCCCCTAAGTGTGAAATTCGAACCTACAAAATTTGAAACAACAAGCAAACGTAAACTAGACCCGTGACGTGGGTTCCATCAGACGTGCTATAAATGTGTGGAAGTGAATTTAACCTAATAAAATGCAAGATCTAAAAATATGCAAAGATTAAAAACACAAACACTCAAGATTAGGCCTAGTTGAATCCAAACAAAGCACAAAGAAATGGAGCCCTTTACCTTGTTTGAATTGATGAGTTTGGTTGGCCCTTGTTGATGCTTGATTGTGTGCTCCTTAGTTGGAAAAATGGTTTGAATCCTAGCTCTAAATGATGGTGAGGTGATGAGGAATGCAATGTTGGATGTGGGTATTAGATTGAATGCAATATGATGGCTCTAATGGCTGCAACAATGGTGGATGTTTGATGGCTTGAAAAATGGCTAAGTGCATGCTTGTTGAATGCTTGAGTGTGTGCTAGATTGAGTGATGGTAAAAATGGAGACCATTCCACCATCTTTAAGGGAAGTGCCTCTAAAGCAATGGATGGACAAGATGCATCCATGGTGGAGGAGATCAAGGGTTAGGGTGAGTTGAAAACTCACAAGCCCTCACAAAGTGACATGTGGCAGATGAGTTGGCCAAGGGGAGGTGATGTGGAGATGATGTGGATGTACTATGATGTATCTTGGGAATGGACAAGATCTCCTCATAAAGGAGGTATTGTCCACATGCACCTTGAGAGGACATGTGAGGAATTAAAAATTCCTCACAAATCCTCATGGGGGTGGGAGAAAGAATTAAAAATTCCTTAAAATGCATAGGATGAATAAATGTGAATTTAAAATTCACATAGGGAAGAGAATGCCTTCTCCAAAAGGAGAAAGAATTTAATGTCAGTTGACTAAGGAAACATTTCATAAATGGCATGAGGATTAGATTAGCTTAATTAAGTGATTAAGGTTGTGCAGATGTGGGGTTAGACAAGCTAATGAAAGATTAGAGGTAAGTGAGAGGTTATGGAGGATGTGACCCTAATGATGATTAGGGGTGTGCACATCCTAATCATAGATTAATTAGATTAATCTGGATTAAAGAGGATTGTGGAGGATGTGACATGAGGTGAGAGAAAAGGGTGAATTAGAAATTGATTTAATTCACATGGGCTAATGATTAAATTAAATAAATTGGTCTATTTATTTAATTTAGAGATGGATAAGGTAAGGTATTTTATTATTAATTAAATACCTTAGGGGACATTAGGCTAAAGAGAAATCTTAATCAAATAAATAATTATTTAATTAATATGACTTAAAGATGTGGGATAGAGAAATATGAGGGTGAATTTGACCGTATGTGAGTGGTCAAATTTAGGTGTCTATAGGAAGAATGGCACATAGAGAGAAAAAACAAAGAAAATCTTTTGGGTTAACATAGAAGAGACTTAAATATCTCAATGCCTTGCATCATCCCCAAAAGGAAAACACAAGACAAAATAAAAGATATAGGTTTACAACATATAGAAGAATGTAGGTACAAATAGAGAAATGAACATAAAGACATGTCAAACAAAATGATACGAGGGATCACATTATGCACATGCAATCACACAAAAAGAACATAAAAAGAAGACAAAGAAAATACTAGTAAAGCACATGTGAGTCAACCTATAACAAGTCGTCAACATAAAATAATTCTTTGCATTCATAACCTTCACATGGGTGCCTAACTTTTGGCCAATCACCTTGGTCAATTATGACACCTTCTTTGACTCTCGGTGGCCCCAACGGCTGCAAATACATACATGCAACAACATGCAAAGCTTGTGGAACAAAAATGCAAATGCATGCAAAACATACAATTGAACATGCAAGCACATGCATCCCAAATGCTCCCCACCAAGAATGGGACACCCAAGAGAGGTATTTTCCCAATTTTTCCTTAGAAAATATTCATAAATGCATAATTCCCACCAAAATCACAATTACAATTTCACCACAAAGGAAATTAGAAATTTGTAAATCAAAATATTTATTCTCCTAACCCCTAAGCCCTTATTGAAAATAAACAAAAATAAAATAACAATATTTCTATTAATGCAAGATTACTAGTACCCCTAGATGCTCTTGCATCAAACACCTGGGGTAGGAAAAAAATTATGAATATGGATTCACAAAATAGAGTTGAATGTTAGTACCACCCTTTCGGATTGCAAACAATCCTTAACAAACCCCATCACTGAATTTGGTACCTACAATTAATTCTTCTTTCTCATCTTCTAACACTTAACCAGAACAAGTTCCCTTCTCTAAAAAAATTGCTCTATACTCAACTTCTTGAATGTGGAATCATTTCCACCATAAACCAACAACCTCCTCCTAGTGTAATTCACATCCTTCTCGAATCTTGTGGGATTCAACCCACCATAGTTCATCCACCTCCACCAATTTTCACTTGCACTTAACTCTGCAACACCAAATAAACCCTTCTCTGCATACCAATCATCTCTAACAAAATATAATTGAACCATCTCATCTGCATTCACTAAGTCATCCATCTCAACATGAAAATAATTATTCTCAAATTCACTGAAATTTGAATTTACCTTTTTATCACCTATTGCATCTTCAACTTTGTTTTTTTCCTTCATGCCTTCTACAAGACATGCAACTGTACCACTTCCTTGTCCTATATCAAGTGCTACAAATTCAATTTCAGTAACACAATCAAGATATTCATCCTTTTCATCTTCCTCCTCTGCATCCATTTCAATGTCAGTAACACAATCAAAATATTCATCCTTTCTATCTTGCAATAAATTTTTGTTCTTACAAATCTCTTTATCAAACTCCTCTTTTACCTTCACCTCCTGTTTCTCATTTTTAACATTCTCAAATTGATTCATTACTGCAACAACTTTATCCATTTCTACATTCTTATCCTCATCAAAACATATATTGAAATCTGATTTCACCTCATTGCCTTCTACTACAACTTTCACTGCTGTAATTCTTTCTTCGCTGTCACTCGTCATATCATTCAAACACAAACCAGATTTAGTTCTAACCTCATCAAAATCTGATATTCCTCTTTTCCTTACTATTGCAACAAAATTTTCAACCTCCTCATATCTACCCATTCCATTCACATAATTCATAAGCAAATTAGAATCACCAATTAACTCACTAGATGCAAGTTTTACCTCCTCTTTTACTATTTCAACTTCAATGTACTCTTCTTCAATGTTCTCCATTGCACTCACCTCTTTTGTTTCAGTTGCAACCTTTGTAATTTCATCCTTCATGTCTTCCAATAGACATCCCTCAAATTCAAACTCATCAATTTCTTCGTATTCATCCTCTTCTTCTTCTTCTTCTATGCCACATGCATGACACTCTGCTGCATCTTCTTTCTTTCATGCATTCAAAATTTCATTAAAAAAATAATTATAGTTACCTCCACCTCTCCTCTCTTCTTATTTTATCCTTTTGACCTCTGTGAAAGGGCTGCAATACTTTTTCTTTTTGATCTTCTCTTCAATGCCCTCTTTTATGAGAACGTTCTTATTCCTAGATCTCTCATCCCATATTCTCATGTCCCCCATAACCATCTTTTTCAATACATTTACTTCAGCCTTGAGCTTTTCAAATTCTTCATGGTACTCCCTATCTTTCACTTCTTTCCAATATTGTTCCTAGAATAAAATTCTTACAGGCCTCCTCAAGACCCATCCCACCCTCTCAACTGCTCCAATTTCCTCACCTCACATCACACAACTCCAATCCTCATCACTCTTTGGTTTTGTTGCAATCTGCCTCACATTAAACAATCTTTTTACACTCTCAAGAACCTCTACTCCACAAATATTTTGTGTAACTGCTCTTTCAAGTTGCACATACACCTACAACAAAAAATCACACACACTCCACCCTTAGGTCCTAGTGCAAACTGTCTCTCTTTGGTGCTCTGTCTACACACTCAAGAACTCCTACTTTGATACCACTAATGAAGGGGACTCCCCTTACAAATCTGAAATCAAACACACACAAAGAGACTTTCAAGATGGTCACAATATTCCATTAAATTTTAGATTTAAAGAAAGAAAATCGACAACATTCTTATTTTCTTAAATCATAAAATGATTATATCAAACTGAAGCTCATGGGCTTCCTTACAAACTGGGCTTCATACATACAAAACTATATAACATAATGTCTTCAACATTTTGGTGTCATTTTGATAGCATCTAGATATGCAATCACAACTTCTCCAAAAGCCCCTTTCTCCAAATGAGAAAGCATCATTATATAGAAATTGTGTGAGAAGAAACCACCATTGGTTTTCCAAAACACCCTCCAATAACCACCTTGAAATCCTATGCCCCACTTGAGGAGAGATAAGAATATAAAATATTAAATAAAATAATTCCTTGCATTCATAACCTTCACATGGGTGCCTAACTTTTGGCCAATCACCTTGGTCAATTATGACACCTTCTTTGACTCCTGGTGGCCCCGACAACTCCGAATACGGACATGCAACAACATGCAAAGCTTGTGGCACAAACATGCAAATGCATGCAATTAAACATGCAAGCACATGCACCCCAAATGGTCCCCACCAAGAATGGGACACCCAAGAGGGGTATTTTCCCAATTTTACCTTAGACAATTTTCATAAATACATAATTCCCACCAAAATTACAATTACAATCTCACTACAAGGGAAATTATGAAGTTACAAATCAAAATATTTATTCTCCTAAACCCTAAGCCCTTATTGAAAATAAACAAAAATGAAATAGTAATATTTTTGGTGATGCAAGATTGCTAGTACCCCTAGATGCTCCTGCATCAAGTTTTCATAGCTTTTTTATTTTTCTTTGGTAGTGTGACAAGTCCTATGGATGCCTATTTTATATCAAGGACAAAGGAAGCACACATTTGTTCTAGTTACCTTAAATAAATATACCTTGTTTATGATTGTTCATTTCTTTCATTTCTCTTTTTTCATGCTTTCTCATATAGATTTGCACACACTTAAAAGTGAAGAGAAAATAAGCTTGATAAACTTGTACAAGAGAAATAATACTAGCAAAAACAATAAAATAGAAAAATAACATAAAAATAGTACACAAGATTTCACTTAGGAAATTCCTTTTCGATCAATAACCAACATGGTAGATCCTCCTTCCTTATTGCATCAATTAATCACACACACACACACACACACACACACACATATATATAGGCACATCGATAGTAAATTTGTATTACCATGAGCACCAAAACCATGGTCCAAGAAAGCAACCATAAAAGAACCTAATTTTTTTTGGGGCCTCCTCACCTAGACACCCCTAGACCCTTAATTTGTAATGAAGCTAAAGACCTATTTTGGTGGCTATTGTTGACTCCCCCATTTTGATTGTAAACACATGTATATTATACAACACATTTCCACATAAAGAATGTGAAGAATGTAGAGGATAAGAGTGCATATCCCACACCTAAATGCCCCTTCATTTTACATTACTTTGTAAATTTTATAAATGCAAGGTTTTTAGCACTCAAGTTGGCTCTTTTGGTGTACCTGATAACCCTAATCTTGAATTTGTCCTTTTCTATGCTAAATCCATCATTGTAGAACAAGATTAGTATTGTAAGAATCTATTTCCCTAGATTAGGCTACCCACATGGTTTTGCCACACCCATGGTTGAGTCCTCCAATTGTAGATTCCAAATTGTACACTTTATCAAGCTAAACTTCTAGGAATATGATTGTTACTCATTTACTTGTGTGCCAAAGGTTTCAAATTGTGTGTTTAGGGATTGTATTTAAGGATATATTTGTAATCTATTTTAATCTTTGACGAACATTGGCTCGTAACATGAAAGCAACTATATTTAGTCACATCAATTTCAAACTAGTCTTAGTTTAACTACTCTTAATTGTATCAACATTTACATTCTTTGTTTAGCATGCATTCAACCATATTACATTAGCCATTTATTTAGTCTTAATTGTATCAATATTTGTAATGTTCATTTAGCATGTACATTTTATATTGTTACATCAATCATGAAAGTTTGAATGCCATGATCAACAAAGTCACTACTCTTCTTTCTAGCTATAATATATGCTACTAAAGGTGCTTCTCAACACTATTGTTACTTAGATGAACGTATAGGTGCAAGTGACAAGTTTTGTGGATCTTATAAGAAAAAAATCAAGAGGATAAAACTACATAGGAACAATGTTTCTAGGACCAAACTACAACAATGGTCTAGTCCTAGGCATTAGAAATTTCAGATCACATCTATTAAAATTTTCTAATTGTTGCTCCAATTTCTTGTTTCTAGATTTTAATCACATCTCAATGAATCAAAGCAATCAAAGTCAAATAGATACTAGAGACTAGATAATAATATTTTACTAATGTCACAACATTTTTATTTCTTTCTTAACTACTCAAATTATTGTTTGCATTTATTATTCTACTCAGGATTATATATATATATATATATATTCCTTTATATAAGGTTTACTTTATTCCACTTGGTTTAATCTTGTTGCAATGAAACTTGCATACTTTGCACTTCTCCCCTTCATTTCAAACTCATTTTGATCCATTCATCCCTAAGGCAATGGCTAGTGTACAAAGTGACACGTTTTACTTGGAAATTACCAAATAACTTTACCCTAGACTTATCCCATTTGCACTCATTCTTGGGGTTCAAACTCAATCCTTGATTTTATCCATTCCTCACCTAGGGTTAGATCAAAAGTTACACAAATGACCTTGGCCAATAACACAATTTACATAAATGATCTCAAAGTTCTTAAAATTTAAAGCTTGAGCCCATAGTTCATCTCACTTAATGCTTTAAGCCAACTTGAATCATAAAATATTTGACTAGTATGCTCAAGTGTTTCTTTCAAAAGATAAATCCTAATTCATTTAGAACATCTAGCAAACCTTGAGAAGCATCGCCTAGAAAGAAGCTTTGCTATTTACTACATTATCTTTAGAGTATTGATTTCTAAATAGCATCCTAGACAAATTGCATGACTAATTGTTGTCCTTGATTTTTGTATAAAGTTGTTGACTTGGTATCCTTAAGGGGTTTGACATAAGGGAGATATTATCCTTGCCATTTTAACATTTTTATGCAAGAAGAGATAAATGATTAAGGTGAGTTGAGGGAAATCATCCAAAAATTTACAAAGAGTAGATCCATACAAGATTCAAATCCATAATCATATGATTATTTTTGCAATTATGTAGATCACTTCCATAGTATTAAAAGTGATCCACAACAACAAACACAAACTTCACTTATTTTAGAACACTCATTGCCCCTAAACATATCACTTCTATCACAACTTATTTGCATCAAAATCATAATAACATTTTTCTAATATAGTTATAATAGCATTTGTTGATTCAATGTCCAATACTTTTAATAGTAGAAGATTGGTAGTTGTGACTGTAAATTCGTTAGTGTTGATCATGAGTACTTATAGTTGAATGAAATGTATTCCTTACATCTAAAAAACAACAAATCATGTGATGCCACATCAACACACCAATAAAGCATGACTTTGCACACAACTATTGGTCTACCCGTTTTTTGGGTCTTTTTGGATACCTCAACAAAAAATATGCTAATGTGACATCATATTTGATGATGTGGACTTGAAACCTTAGTTATAAGTAAGGATCTTGTTAAATAAATCACTATAAAAAGCTATGTAAGATTTTGAGAAATGCAAAATTAAAGTGTTAAATCATCCCTCCTACATATATAACAAAACATTTACTGAATATATTTTATTAATTCCCAAAATCTTATTCCTAAAATATTTCTTCATAAGATTTAGCTATAGAAGAAGTTTATGTATCTAAATCTCTAGACACATTGAAAAAAAAAAGCATTCGAGCATACATCACATTAATGTGATATTTTAGTTTTTACTATTTGGATCAATTTGAAATACATTATAAAAACAAAATAGGCAGAACTCCAAATCTAACATCTAGTTCCTCCCGAGCTTTTTGTCTCTTGTCTTTCCCTTGCCATTCTAACTTCTTGAAAAATTGGAAATGGCCCAATAAGCACAACATCCGGTACTTTCTTCTTAAAATATCTATGAACAACTTCGCCCTGTTATATTGATCTCACCTCGCCTCAATGCTAAATGGAGCTGCAAATTCAGTTGGACAAAATGTTCGCTTACAAATCTGGAAGTCCAAAGAAGATGCCCGATCTCAACTTCTGCCATGGAAAATCCTTCATGTCAAATTGCCCATCGGTAACCGTCTCAAATTCCTTCATCCACCACCGGCATGTCCTTTTTGTGCTAAAGTTGAATCTATAAAACATGTCTTCTGGTTTTTCTCTCATGCCTGCAACATTTTGTCTTTTCTTTTCTCTCATGTCCTTGCTTCCTACCCTCTTCTGGCATGTTTGGACATGGAGAACTGCTCTGCTATGCATATCCCCTCTGCACAATATCCTCACTCAATCTTGCAGACTGGTCATCCTCAAGTTCATTTGGAAGTTTCGTTGCCCTGCTGTCTTCTCCGGCACCTCCTGCCCCCTCCAAACTGAAATTCAAATGATTTGTTGGAATCTTTCTCTTCAAATGTCGAGTTTAGCAGCAAACCTTCAAGATAATTCACATGCCAATATCGAACTTAAAAGTACTATTTGTTATCTTCAAGCACAGCTCCAGTTGGTTGAAGGGTAGACTGCCTCTTAACCTTCTCTAGTGAGTCAATATCGCCTTCTCTTCCTGGAGAGTGCAGTTGCCCAAGGTTAGACTGTCAATGGTGCTGGAGAGTTTGAGTTGTTTTTTTGCAGGCTCCATTGTTATGCAGGCTGAAGAACAGAGGGCTGAGCCTGTTGAGCTAATATTTATTGTGTTGTTTGAAGGGTGGATGCCAGTGTTGATTGCAGATTGTTGTGCTACCAGTTGCTGGGTTTGTTGTTGCTACTGGAGGATTGATGAAGCTGTTCTGTTGATGATTCCCTTGTTCGTTGTTGTAAAAATAGTTGTTGGGCCTGTTGCTGCTGCAAACCAATGTTAATTTTGTCCTCTCAAAAGAAATGTGATGCAAATATTTTATATCTTTGTATGTTTGCAGCGAGCAACTTTGCTATAGCGGTCTTAGATTCCATTTTTCTCCTTTGCTGTTGTTGATGTTGTGTTATGGGAGCAAGTTCCTGCTATTCCTGCTGGTATTTAACTAGTTAGACTGGTTTGTCATGTATATGTTGCTGTCTTACAACTGTTCTATGCTATTTATTTTATCTTCATCCAATAAAAAAAGAAACAGAACCCGTCCATATAGCACAGATTGAGAACATAAACATTCGTATATAAGGAATATAAAATTTCATTTTCTGCTTCTTGGGCTAATGGAAATACAAAAATACAGCAGAACCAATTTGAAAACTCTCTGTTCACATTTAGCAAAATTGTTTACATCGATCTAGAAGAGATTTTGTTGGACCCTAAAGGCAAAAATCACTGAGACCCATTTATCATGGTGACCATGAGAGCCAGAAAATCCTTGTAGCAGATGCCTGAGTGAGCAGAAGCACCAGCTGCCTCTATCATCTCCACAACATCCTCATCAGTGACTTTGTGCATTACATTCCCCATGAAGCTCTTCAAATCTCCTACACTCACAACTCCATCTCCATCCCTGTCCATCACTCTGAATGCCTCCTCCAATGCATTATTTCCTTCATTCTTTTGTTCCACCCTCATCAAACCAGTCATAAGCCCTTCAAACTCCTCAAACTCCACAAACCCATTATGGTCTTTGTCTGCCACAGAGATCATGGACTCAATCTCCTCTCTGCTAAGATAAGTTTGTTTGTGGTTGTTGAAGAAGTCTTGGATATCATTGAAAGCAATTCTTCCATCTCCATCTTTGTCTAAGACATTAAAGGCATCTTTCACAGTAGGAGAAGGGCCTATCAATCCCCACATCTCCCTTCTCTCAGTGGTAGGGCACATTTTCTTGTTTCTCCTGGTCTCCAAAGACTCAAGGGGCGTTGTCAGATCTTTTTACGCACTTGAATGGATCAAAACAGATTCAATTGAAAGATGGAGAGATGGGCAAATCATTTATAGCCCAATACATTCAAAATGTGAGGACAAGCGGCAAGCAGAATTGCCCCCCACGATACCGAGGAATGAGGTAGGCAGTGACGTATTGGAATTTGGAAGAGAAATCTTGCCGCCCAAGTAATGCACCGCCACAGTAATTAGCGGCGCCTTCGTCTTTCGATCCAAAATAATATCTTATTTGATCTTGACTTATTATCATTTGGACTTGGTCCTCTAAAATTTGATTTTAGAGGTGTGTTTAACTTGCGGTTTATTGTACATAGGAATGGGTAATGTTTTTAAAAATTTTTATTTCATTTTAAATTGTATGAAATTTTTTGTTTGTAATTTTAAATAAGTGTCACATAATAACAAGTATCTATTTTTAAGCAATGTAGTAATAGTAGTAATAACAAGTGTCATTTGGTGGCAAGTATTTGTCTTTGTAGTATGGTAATAATTTTTATTTTGTTGATTTAGAGGGAAGTAAATAATGTGTGTTGATAGATGAGGTGGAATGACATAACGATTTAGAGGTAAGCTAGTAATAGTTTGATATGAATAGAATCTTGCAAGATTAATAAGTTCAAATGTTACATGGATAGTGAGTTTATAGTTGTTAGGTTTGATTTTGACCCTAAATTTGATTTGTACCAAGCACAATTATAACTAACATAGTTGAGTATGCTCAAATCAACATAACTCTTAATATATAAAGTAAAATAATTCTTAAATAATTTTAAAGTAAATAAGACAACTCTTAAAATAAATGAAAAAAATTCCAAGAATGAAATCTTTTGAAATAATATAAATTCATTATTTACTTGAACTTTTTGTTTGATGAGCTAGTTTTATTAAATTTTAGTTCTTATCCTAACTATAACCTTAACTCCAACCCTAATTCTAATCCTAATGCTAGTTCTAAACCTAACCCTAACCCTAATTCTAACCCTTGATATATTCTTAGTTCTAACCATAACCCTAACTCTAACCATAATTATAACCCCACCTCTAATTTTAACCGAACAACAACTTTGATTATAACTCTAACCATAACTTTAGTTCTAATCCCAATTCAATGTATAGCCCTAACCCTAATTATATTGCAAGTACAACCATAACCCTAGTTCTAACCTATTCACACCAACAACATGTGCTTTCACAACCAATTTACTAGCATAAACAAAATGTAGAGATTTTTTTTAACTAAATGTGAACAATTATAAAAAATAATTTGTATAGTAGTCATGAGGGGCACTAATAAAAGTTTTACCTTGATTTAAATCCTCCCATAGAAATAATGAGATGCAAAGCTTTGACTAACATGTAATCTGTGACTTAATTTAATGTGACCCATAATCTCTAGGGAGAGGGGCTAGTAGTCGTGCAGGCTAACTTTCTCAACATGTAATGATTGACTGGAATATCGTAGGACCTTTGTTTTTTTTTTGAAATGTGGATTGGCCTCTTATCTATCTATAACTAAGGTTTGATGGTGTGACTCATCAGCAACTTGCCACATCGACACATCTACTAAGAACTGTCCAAAATTTGACTTTTTAAATATTTGACTGAAACTTAATCATGGTACACCTAGGGGAAATGTGCTAGTTGTTGTCCATGATCCAATTGTTGTTTACTCCATGCTTACCTGACCCCCAATAACCATTTATATTTTAGTCATTACATTGTTTTAATTATGCCAATAAAAAATTACATATTACACCAATGTATGTTCACTACTGAATGTGTAGTTGACCAAAAATATTAAACACATTGAAAACACATTGAAAACACCTTGAAAACACCTTGATTTTTTTTAAGTTTTTTATGTTTGTCCAATGAACAGGTAGTGGTGAAGTGGTAAAGATGTAGGGGACAGAGGTTTAAAAACACCCTTTTTGACCACCTTTCGCTTTACGGTTCAAGAAGACGTGTTTTAACAACCCACAAGCCAATTTTTTTCTTTTTAAGCTAATAACTCACTTATGAAAAAGCCCAAACAAAAATTGAAAAAATCAGACCTATTTTCCACTCTCTACAGATGCGCGAAGTTAGCCCTAGCGACTATTGGTATGTTTCCCCTAGTGGTTGAACAAAAAAATATCATTTGTTGCTTGTAGAATATCATATTTTTATTTAAAATAAAACTTATATGCAACCTAAATGGACCAAATACCTATTGGTAACCATAAATCTTTGTTATCTCTACCTTTTATATTCAACACAAATGAACCAATAATTAAACACAAATACACAAACCTAAAATATAATAGTAAATTTAAGTATCCTCAAAACCATCTACATACTAGGTTCGTGCATTTGCTTGCCATTCTCTTACATGGAGAGGTAAACCCCTGGTTTGTGGTGCATGAACTTCTTTAGGGCCTTTATTAGTAGCTATTTTGTTTTGAGGTAACTTTAGGTAACATTTCTTAGCAGCATTTGCTTTAGGACCTTTCCTAACAGCCTCTTGCCTTGAGGGCCGTTCCGTGTTTTTTTTGGTATATGATACCCAGTGAGTGGAGGCCACTATTGTGGACTCAGGCTTTGACTTGGAACCTGTGCCAACCTTGGTAAACTTCTGGTTTACAAATGGACAAGCTTTTTTAACAGTTCCGACTCTAAGCGTCAGCGAATCTAGTCAATTGTTGTTGAGAATTTTTTTTTTAATTATACCCTCATCAGTATCTTTACAACATTTGCTTTCCCTTTGTTCTGCAAGTTAAAATTGAAATAAGAAAGTTTAGACTGTTAACCTCATATTGAGTGCTCAAAATTGCCAATGCCCATATGTTAGCACTTTACTGTACTTCCAATTGCCGGGGATTGTGTTTTCATTCTCGTTTATAAGCACACAGTGCGACTGCTAAAAGCATAAACAGCTGATGATTAGTTTTTCTAGGAGCTTAACATCGAGATATGAAGTAATTTTTTCTTGTTGGTTCAATCTAAACATAGATTGAAGAGACTAGCAGATATCAACGAGATATTTCAATATTTGCTTTATGGGTTCACCAGAAATGAATTAAGAAATAAAATAGGCAGAACCAGCTTGAGAAAAACCTCTGTTACACATTTAACACATATTGAGAACATAAGCATTCCTTACAGAGATTGATGTGATTTTTCAGTTTTTGCTTCTTAGGGCAATGGGGAATACATTTAGAAACAAATTTATGCAGAACCCATTTGAAAGACCTCTGTTACACTTATAACATATATTGGGAATATAAGTATTGTTTAACAAATTTATGCAGAACCCATTTGAAAGACTTCTGTTACACTTATAACATATATTGGGAATATAGGCATTCCTTATACAGATTGATGTGATTTTTCAGTTTTATCTTCTTGGGGCGATGGGAAATACATTAAGAAACAAATTTATGCAGAACCCATTTGAAAAACCTCAGTTCACATTTAACAAAATTGATTCCAGTGCTTAGGAGGAGATTTTATTGGAACATATAAGCAAAATTAGGGCCAGTCAATGGGGTCCATTTATCATGGTGATGATGAGAGCCAGAAAATCCTTGTAGCAGATGCCTGACTCAGCACAAGCACCGGCTGCCTCTATCATCTCCACAACATCCTCATCATTCACATTGTGCATTGCGTCACCGATGAAGCCCTTCAAATCCCTCACACTCACAACTCCATCTCCATCCTTGTCCATCACTCTGAATGCCTCCTCCAACGCATTGTTTTCTTCATTTTTTTCTTTCCTCATCATCAATGCCCTCATAAGCCCCTCAAACTCTTCAAACTCCACAGACCCATTATGGTCTTTGTCTGCTACAGAGATCATGGACTGGATCTCCTCTCTGCTGAGATAAGTTTGTCTGTGGATGTGGAAGAAATCTTGGAGATCATTGAAAGCAATTCTTCCATCCCCATCTTTGTCTAAGACATTGAAGGCCTCTTTTACATTAGGAGGAGCCCTGAATCCCCACAGCTCCTTTCTCTTACTGGGAGGGCACATGTTTCCTCAATGGGTGTTGTTTGATCTGCTGTTTCCTCACTGGGTGTTAATTAGAACCAGAGGGAATGAATTCAGTAAGCAAAGAAGGCATCGGCAAAGCACTTTATAGCCTAAAATTGTGTGGTCAAGGGACACAAAGAATCTGGGAAGGTGCCTACATTGTGGGGCCGAATGAGGAAGGCAGAGACGTCTTGGAATGTGGAGGAGAATCGTTCTATAAAGACAAATTCTAAGATAAAATGTGGAAGAGAATAGTTGTACAGAGACAACTTCCAAGAAGCACACCGCCAGAAGGCACACATGTAGCTGTCTTCCGTTGTCTTTAAGCGAAAAAGGGCCACATTTCTTGGCGTTATTCGGAAGGCCAGACTTGTACTCTCAGTTGATTTTTGTATGAAGTCGTGGGAGGGGGAGATCCGATGATCTTTTTACAAGTGAAACCAAATGCAGACCGCACATTTTTGGGCATATCTGGAGCGTAAGTTTCAACACCCCTTTTATCTTAAGTGTTCTACAGCCTTTTTTAATTTGGAATTCAACTGTCAATGAAATATATGTTCATTTTGTTTTTAAAATTAGTATTTGGATCTATAAGTTTAATTGGGTATGTCATAATTTTTTATAATAATATTTTTTTATAATTTTTCTATGTTCAAATCTTTAATTATATAGAAAAAGATACAAAATGTATGTATTTTATTAAATACATTGTTTCTAGGATGGAAATTAGTGAATAATAATATTTTTTTATAATTTTTCTATGTTCAAATTTTTAATTATATAGAAAAAGATACAAAATGTATGTATTTTATTAAATACATTGTTTCTAGGATGGAAATTAGTGAAATATTTTTTTATTGCAACGTAGTAGAAAAATATTCAGAATTAATAATATGCATCATAGTGAAAATTATATTCAATCAAAATTTATTAGATCTAAAAAATTGATAATTTTTTTTATTATAACTAAATATATCATGTTTGAAATTTTGAATTTGGTATCATCAATATGAATGTCTATACATCTAAAAATGGTCACGGTCAATCAAACCTGTTAATTAATTAAATATGAATTATTTAATTAATATTCTAAAGTCATCTATATGTAAATAAATTTAATTATTTATTTATATCGTTCATTTTTCTAATTCTTCTAGTTTAATTAAATAAATAAGTTTATTTAATTATTGTTATTTTTCTCTTAGTTAAATTAAATAAATTTCATACTTTATTTATTTAATTATCATTTTATTTCTAAAGTTTGAATGTTTAAATTCGAACAATGGAATATTCTTCTTATTCATCCAACACCTCACATAATTAAATATTTAATTACGCATCTTTTTCACCTCTCACATAATTAAATATTAATTATTTAATTATGAAAGTTTCCAAAATACACGTCACATATAAATTAAATAGATTTATTTATTTAATTAGGATTTATCTTCAAACTTCAACTAACTTTTCAATAAATGAAATGACAAAGAGCATGTTTGTCTCCATTTTTGAATGAAGATAGTTTTGTGGGTTGAAAACATTCTCCATCTTTCTCTCAACTTCCAGAATCTCACACCGTTCATCTTGACAGGTTTGAAACTCAACCGTTGATCTTCGCCAACTAAATTCTTGTCTTTCAAAAATCTATAAATACAACCATTTGGAGAGTAGATTTCATCCTAGATTTTATGCATAATTACTATAGTTGCATTCGAATCAGCATATCAATATTTTAGCAATTTCATATCATAGCATTTTAGTTCTTCAATTTCATAGCTTAAATCATTAGCAATGGACATGCATTTTGCATCAATCTTGTTCTCTTGAGTTGTCATTCTAACAAGGTGTTGCTTAAACCAACTAAGAGCCAGTATCTTGAATCGAATCCTTGGAGATAAAGAACAATGAGACAAATTTGAAGGAGATGTTGTTATTTAGAGTTTGCATTTGTTTTTTCTAAATTAGTTTCTTTCAATCTAATGTTTCATTGGTGTGTTAGTTTACTTTCTAATTAGACCACATATTCTAATAACACATTTTTGATGCCCACCGTGGGGCCTTGCCCCATTTTTAATCTTTTTATTGCAGAGTTTTCTGATAGGTGACAGACTGGAGTCGCATTTTAGTGCATACGAGCTTCGATTTAGCGCATTGATGAACTGTTTCAACACATCCATGGACTGTTTTAGCGCATCCATTGACTGTTTTAGCACACAGACGGCCTGCTTTAGCGCATTGTTGTTTGTTCATTTAGCACATTGGTGGCCTATTTTAGCGCATATAAAGGTTGTAAAAATTAAATCCTGATTTCGACGCCATTTACGGACAAGATTTTTTAATTCGATTTTAAAGTAAAATGAAGCAATCCTAGGATAGACATTTAAAATCTGGAATTTATCAATCCTAGGATAGTCACCAACTTTATTTTATGTTGGTTAAAATGAATCCAATGTTTGTTGTGAAGCAAAATCTTCACTTAGCATAGAAAATTGTCATTTGGATTTAAAATTGAACCATTTGTTTGTTGTGATTGTTGGGTAATAGGTATATGCTCTCCCCTTTACTAGGTGATCAGAACACCAAACTTATCTTTTTCATTTTATACAATTCATGTTTTATTACATCCTTTAGAAGGCCTGCCGTAGTGGGAAAAAGTACTCACCCTATGAGAATGACCTAAGTGGGAACAACTAAAGCCATGTTTTCCAACCCACTCTAATCAAAAGTGAATTTTGGGGAAACCCATATTCAACGGAAGTGAGCAAGATAACCATCCCCAAAAATTTTTTTCTAAAGATTGGGAGGTCTCCTGAAGGAGTTTATCTATTACCACGCCAAACGGAAACCTTTACTATGAACCATAGTGTAGAAAGTCAGTCGTGTCAGTGTCCAAACATCATTTCAATCACAGTGCAAGGGGAGGGAAGAATCTACCCCCAAGACACTCACCATATAATCGCCACAGATTGTTTGCTCAAGGGATTGAGAAATCTAACCTTGAGTATGCACCTGGAAAAGACAAAAACATGGACGCCCTTTAGGGGGTGACACGGCTGTGTGAGTCAACACGATTTTAAGCTGTGGGTTGTGATTCCTATGATGACCTATTTGACAACTAAGAGCGAGTCTGTCTGAAATGCTTATTTTGTTCAATACCCTTGAAAATATCAAGAACATACACTCTTTGTTTAGATTTTAGGATTTACAAAACAACTGTCTACTATTGTATACCATGTTTTTCACATTTAAATCAGATTAAGATCATCTGAAAACATCAAACTATCAAAATATGTCTGTCTCAGAAAAATAATTGGATAGTTTAACACATCCCTGGTTTGTTTTGGCACATTTGTGCTTTGTTTCAGTGCATCTGTGCTCTGTTTCGATGCATTCATGCTTTGTTTTGATGCATTCATGCTTTGTTTTAGCGCATCTGTGCTTTGTTTCGACGCATTCATGCTCTGTTTTAGCACATCTATGCTCTGTTTTGGTGCATTCATGCTCTATTTCGACACATTTGTGCTCTGTTTTAGTGCATACTTGCAACAGTTTAGCGCATAGGTTGGATATTTTAGCACATCTGCTGAAAAATTTAGCGCATCTGTGTTTCGAACCCGAGTAATTTTCTGACACTTAGAAATCTGTCATCTCAGTCTAATCTTTTTCTATGCTCAGGGTTTGGAAGTCTGCAACTTTTGCCAAGAAGTCCCTAGAGAGGAAGATTAAGAAGCCAAATAAATCTCTCAATTATAAGAAGTTATTGAAAAAGAGGAAATTTTTATACCAAAGTTGAAAGGTCTTGCTTGAACACAAAACCTTTATTCATCGATATCACGACTTTGTTAGAGGTTTCACTAACGATTATGTTGTAGAACCGTTATACTCATGAGCTTTCTTTCAAAGAAGAGCCCTTTCTCAAAGGCATAATCACAGTTAGCATATTCGTTCCTCTTACATACCCCAACTTGCAATTGTATATTCTACTCGTCCTAATCAATTTCTGCAATAAAGAACTCGAGAACATTAGACATTTATCACAAATCCTTATTTTTACAAAACTACGATCAAACCTCACAAAGTGTAAAATCATCTGTATTTTTTATCTTTGGTTTAATTATCGCAAACAAGATTTTCATCCTTTCAATCAGGGAATCACGAGCTAAAGATTAGAAATTTCATAAGTCATAGAATCTTCATTCTATCTCGACTTTCATATCCATCAAAATCACACTATTTCATTCTTTTGATCAAAGTTAGTAGAAATTTGGCAAAAGCTTATGCCTGATGTCACAAGATCTCGAAAGCACATAGAAAGAGACAAAAGGGAAAGTACAATAAGCAAAATGGGTGATAATAGTGATAGGGAAGATAATCCCTTTCATAATTCAAATACTAAAGAGATAACATAAGAGAAGCTCCAAGAAGCAGAACATGATCCTCACTTCCATACTCTTATGGAAAGGATTTTGGAACGAAACAAGGAAAGATATTTACTTTCATTAGCTAATCAAGGAGCTAAGTTACCTGCCGATTTTGACACAGAAGGGATTAAAGAGAATCCTAAAACCCCTCTTAATGATTTTAATGCTCTTAATCAACAGATAAAAGCATTACAAGGGAAAATAAAGGAAATCCAAGGGGGTACAACAAAGAAGTATGTTTTGGATGATATATGTCCATATCCATTTGATAGGAGTCTTCAAATGATTATTTTTCCAAAACATTGTGAAATCCCTAAATTTGATAGGTATAATGAGAAAACAAACACCATTGAACATGTAAGGGATTTCCGAAATATGAGCTTAGAATTTGCTCACGAAGATACCTACTTAATGCGATTGTTTCCATGAAGTCTGGGTGGACAATCCATGGAGTGGCTTTCAAAGATCACTCCACCCATTAGAATATTTGAGGAGTTAATAAATAAATTTATATCGCAATACTCCTACAACATCCAACACCAGATAACCATGCTTGATCTGTGTAAAGTGAAACAAAAGGTAGGGGAATCCTTCACCACATTTATACAAAGGTGGAGAAGGGTGTTTGCCAGATACTCTCGTCATGTTCCTGAAATGGAAAAGATGGAGATCTTTATTGATAGTCTGAATCAAGAGATGAGTTATAGACTAAACCTTCACTATCCTCAATCATTTGAAAAATTGATTGAAAACGCGATTACAATTGAAGGTGCCTTGGTCAAGCGTGAAGTTCTGAAACTCGATAAAGAAGGTCCAAATTTGTACAACAACAACAATAGTAACAACAATGACAAGTCACAATTTTGGACGAGAAATAAAAATGTTGTGAATGATGGGGTAGTAGATGATAACAATGTGAATGTGAAGCCTACCATTCTTAATGTATTAGGTGTCCAATGTAGCAATAATGCTGGAAATTCTAGTACCCAAGGAAATATTTCTAATCAAGGGAATGTGACCAATAATCGTGGAAATAATTTTGGCAATAATCAAAATTCAAATATGCCCGGATCTTCAAATTTTTCAAATTGACGAAGTTTTACTCCCTTGGGCTAGTCTTTGGAGTCCATACTTAAAGAACTGTTGAATCAAAACGCTATTACATTGCCACCACAAAGAGATTATGAGCCTCGAGGTATACCACCATTGTGGAATGACTCACACTTTTGTGAGTATCATAGGTGTAAAGGTCATAAGACAAATAATTGCCAAGGGTTAAAGAATATTGTTCAGGATTTGATTGATAACCATACCATCACAGTTGAAGGACATAATGCCAATGATGACCATCAGGCGTTCAAGGATCCTCTCCCTAATTATAAAAAAGGGGAATCCTCGGGTGACAAAGGAAAGAATGTTAATCATGTCTACAACACCACTATCAATCATATTTATACTTACGATCAACAAATTAATGCTATCAGAATCAAGGGTAAGCAAGAATATCGAGAAGTCAATGCTACGACAAGGGGACAAGCCAGAATCATTGTAAAAGGAAGCTCATATAAAGTGGTGATCCCCCCTCCAAGTCAATACAATTTGGTCGATCAACTATGAAAAACATCGGCCCAAATTTCTATTTTGGAGCTCTTAAAATTATCGCCTGCACATAAGAACATTATGGAAAAAGCACTTGTTGACACAACTGTGTCTCCTGATTTGGATATCAATAAATTTCAAGCCATGGTGGGACACTTGTACTCATCCACATGTTTATCCTTTACTGAGAAGGATGAATCATCCATGACCCATTTGCATAATTCATCACTCTACATAGAGGTTATGGTTCACAAAACCCGAATTAGACGTGTTCTAATAGATGGGGGAGCCGAATTAAAAATTTGTACTTTAAAATTGGTCCTCGCTTTGGGATATTCAAAAAAATCTATAGATCCACGAAGTAAGATTACAATCAAGGCATACGATGATGAGGAAAGAGCTTCCAAATGCCTCATTATGCTACCAATCAAAGTGGGACCTGTTGTGAAGAATACCTTTTGTCAAGTTCTAGATCAGGATCTATCCTATAACATACTCTTGGGTCATCTATGGATCCATGACATGCAAGCTGTTCCATCTACTTATCATCAATGCTTGAATTTTCCATATGATGGACAATAAGTAACAATACCTGCAGATCACATTAGTAGTCAAACTTTCTCTAACCTAAGAGCAACTCAGAACACATTTGTCCCACATAATAGAGAGGCTTTGACCATCTCTACCTCCAAATACAATGAACAAGTAAGAAAAATGATAAGTAATTTTGGCACCAAGCTAAAATTGAAAGATAATGGGGTGGAGGAATATTCTTTGTCTCTCTAATCTACCCATATTGCCAAGATCCCATGGTCAACCATCAACATCCATACAACAGGCTACAATAGCCTTAGCCTTAGCTTCAATTCCCATCAGCAAGTTTAATGGAATATTTAGCAAAGAAAATGAAATGGAAGATAGAGATATCCTTGATTGTCTCTATAAAGATGAAGAAGAATTAGTACAACATGTCAAGTTACCCACACAAAAATATGGAAAAGGTTATGCGATAATGCAACAAATGGGCTATGAAGGAAATGACCCTATAGGTAAAAGAAAGGATGGTATTGTTGAACCTATCCAACTGAAAACAATGCACCCAAAGGATAAGAATAGGCTAGGATATGGTGAAGATACAAAGGAAGAAGTAGCACAAAGACCATCCAATGCGGAGTTAGCTGAAACAATTCTGCGAATTCAAGAAAACAATTATGACATTGACTCCAATGAATATGAATGGGACACCATCTTTGATGATAAATTCTAAAGGGATAAAAAGGTAGATGTCATACACAAATTCACACCCACATTCCTACAAGGGGAAAGCTCAAGGCCTTCGCTTGATTACGTTCTACAAAGCGATTATGACTCGAGTGAGAACGATTCGATTCAAAGTGAGACAGATCATCCACAGGAGAATACCATCCTAGATCTTTCCCATAACAAAGCTAATAATAACATCATGACACTAATGACTAGTGACCTTACTCATCCTAATGATCCATTTCCTTTGGTCCATCTTGAACTCATTGATTTGAAACAAATTGCACCAATTGATATCCCAACTTTTCCAAATGACGAAACCATCATAAACTTCCTTTGTTCATCCCAACCGGAAACAAGTTCCACCAGGGAATCACAAGATCAAAGTTAACGATAGGAAAGTGCCAAGTTTCTCAACTATGAAATAAATAACATAAAAGAAAGATCTAATGGTGAAAACCTAACAAAGGCAGTATTAGATCATCAAAAGAGAAAAATAAAAAGCATATCCAATAGTGAAAACCTTTCAAAGGCACTAGAGGATGGGAAATTTGACACTCTTCCCGAGCACTATCAAGAAAGGTATTCTATTCTAATAGAACCAACAAAGGCACTCAATATAGGTACTACGGAACAACCCAAAATCTTGCAATTGGCTGCATCTCTAACAGAAGAGGAAATCCCAGGATTCACAAAATTTCTCATGAACAATCAAGTCAATTTTGCATGGTCCTATGTAGATATGCCTGGATTAGATCTCATCATGCATCATTTATCTATTAGACAAGGAGCAAAACCTGTGAAGCAAAAACTCAGAAAAATGCATCCACATGTTGCATTATTGGTTAAAGAGGAGTTAAAGAAGCTTTTAGATTTTGGATTCATTCGGTCTATCAATTATGCAGAATGGATCTCCAATATCGTACCTATTTCAAAGCCAGATGGAAGAATCAAAATTTGTACAGATTTCAGGGATTTGAACAAGGCATGTCCTACGGACGATTTCCCTTTGCCAAACATAGATATGATCGTTGATTTGACGTTTGGCCATGCAATGTACTCATTAATGGATGGATTTTATGGATACAACCAAATAAAGATTGCACCTAAAGATCAGTTTAAAATAGCATTTACATGTCCTTGGGGTACTTATTGTTGGAACGTAATGGCATTTGGATTGAAAAATGTAGGAGCTACATACCAACGGGCAATGACAACGATTTTTCATGATATGATGCACACATTCATGGAGGATTACGTAGATGACCTCTTCGTCAAATCTAATACTAGGGAAGGACACATAACTATCTTATCTATTTTTTTTAAAAGAATGGAGCAATTCAAAGTGAGACATAATCTAAAGAAATGTGTCTTTGGAGTGAAATCTGGAAAGTTGCTAGGTTATATTGTATCTGAAAAGGGAATTGAGGTGGATCCAGCTAAGGTACAAGCAATCTTTGATATGCCACCACCAAGAAACATTAGTCAACTACGCTCTTTGCAAGGACGTTTACAATCCATCCGAAGATTCATTTCCCAATTGGTTGATAAAAGTCTACCATTTACTCATCTCTTACACAAGAATGTTCTATTTAAATGGGAAGAAAAATGTGAAGCAACGTTTGATCAAGTAAAGCATTATCTAATGAATCCACCAGTGCAAGGTGCACCACTCATATTGTATATTTCTGCCACAAAAGTGTTCCTAGGAGCATTATTAGCACATGAAGACAACTCAGGAAAGGAGCGAGCAATCTATTACATCAGTCGAACTTTGAAAAGTCATGAGCTAAATTACACCTTCATTGAAAAATCTTGCTTAGCAGTAGTGTTCATTTCTCAAAAGTTACGACACTATATGCTAGCTCATACAATAAAGCTTGTGGCTAAGATTGATCCACTCAAATATCTCCTAAGTAAGGAAACCTTAACTGACAGGTTGGCTAAGTGGGTCATGATTCTAAGTGAGTTTGACATTCATTATGTGGATCAGAAAGCTATAAAAGGATAGGTAATTGCAAATTAGTTAGCAGAAGCACCAATGCCAGCAAAACACCCCATACACATTGATTTTCCTGATGCAGATGTATTCACAACAACTATTAAGCAGTCATGGGCACTCTACTTTGATGCTTCCTACACTCAACATGGTTCGGGGGCAGGGATTTTTTCATTACACCTCAAGGACATACAATTCCAAAATCTTATCGACGAATATTCCCTTGCACAAACAACATAGCCGAGTATGAAGCACTGTTAATTGGAATGAGAATTGCAATAGATTGGAAAATCATAGAACTTCAAGTTTTTGGTGATTCACAACTTGTTATAAATCAAATCAATGACGAATATCACACTAAGGATGAAAAGTTGATACCTTACAAAAGGATGGTGGACGATTTGAAGAAATACTTTGTTGATATCAAGATCATACAAATTCCACGTACTGATAATAAAACTGCGGATGCCATGGATACGGTTGCATCATTACTCCAGTTGTCAGAGAATCAAGCACGGTATGATTTACTGGTGGAACAATTGTTTTCTCCCGCCTATGACAATCCAGAAACTCAAATCATTTGCCACTTAACCAGTTTTGATTCTCTCTTGTATGCCAAATCTATACTTACCTAAAGAATACTATTTTACCTTTAGACTTGTCTAGAAATCAAAAAAAGGAATTTCATCCGTCAATCCTCTCGTTACACCTTAATTGTTGACATCTTATACCAGCGTGGTCTAGATGGTACCCTCCTTAGATGTATCGACATGATGAATCATAAAAGGCCTTACAAGAGGTACATGGTGGCATTTGTGGGACACACTCAAGTGGACTAACCTTAGCAGAGAAACTTGTTAGATTGGGTTATTACGGGCCGACCATGGAGAAGGAATCATTCATTTTTGTTAAGAAATGTGCAAAATGTCAAATTCATGGGAATCTCATTCATGATCCTGCTTAGGAATTACAACCTTTCACCACAACATGGCCTTTTGCTCAGTGGGGATTGGATCTAGTTGGAAAGATACACCCATCATCTTCAAATGGACACAAGTTCATTATCACAGCCACAAAGTATTTTACTAAGTGGATTGAAGCTATTCCCCTAACAACTGTTACTGGTAAACAAATTTCTTCATTCATTTTGAACTATATCATTTGTCAATATGGTATTCCCAACTCCATTATCACAGACAATGGAAGACCCTTTAAAAATCAGGATTTTGATGAACTATGTGAAAGATTTTGCATCCAACACAGGTTCTCTACACCTTACTATCCATAAGGGATTGGTCAAGTTGAAGCTTCAAACAAAACAATTTTGAAGATTTTAAAGAAAAAAGTGAATGAGGCAGGTCGTGATTGGCATGTCCAATTGAATCCAGTATTATGGGCATACAGAACAAGTATTCACACACCAATAGGTGCTACTCCCTATGCTCTGGTCTATGGAGCAGTAACTATTCTACCATTAGAAGTCAAGATTCCCTCACTTCGATTATCACTAAAGGGGCTAATCAATGATGAAGACTATAAAGTATCAAGGTTGCAAGAGTTAGAATTGCTTGACAAACGGTGTCAAACTACAGTTAATCATTTAAAGGGATATCAAAAAATTATGTCCCATAGCTACAATCATAGAGTCAAACCATGAGCTTTTCAAGTGGGTGACTTGGTTCTCAAAGAAAACCCTCATAATTAGTAGGATCGGGAAAAGAAAGGAAAGTTCAAACCTAATTGGTTGGGCCCGTTCGTTATCATTGCACCATATGGATAAGGGGAATATCAGTTGTCAACATCATAAGGGGACCTGTTTGAAGATCCAACCAACAACATTCACCTGAAGAAGTTTTATGCCTGAAAAATATCAAAAACAATATAAAAGTCCTGAAAAATATCAAAAACATTGTAAAAAGTCTTGAAAAAGTTTCAAAAACAATATAAAAAGAGTAAAAATACAAAAAAATAAAAAAAAAGAATAAAAATATTTGCCTTGATGAAAACCTGGCAAACAGGCGTCTTGGTAACAAAAAAATAAATATCATAAAATTAGGAAAGAGTGCAATTAAAACAAATGGTGAAAACTTGGCAAACATGCATTGTTTATGATTTTGTTCGGCTCTCTCATCTATTTGGATACTTTCTGCATATCCATCTTTCATCGACATCACTTACATACCTAGTCATCACATCCGCATCTTGTGTCACAACATCTCCTTGAAATGACAAGGATTTCATCATTGGTTGATGATTAGGGATATCCTTAGCAACAAGTTGTGTCTAGCAGGAGTCAGAGTGCAAGGTCATTAGGGGGCAATTCGCTTCTTGGAGATTTTTAGCAGACAAACAACAACATGTGTCAAGCATTTGAATATCAGAAACAACAAACTTGTCCAATTAAACTAAGTCTACACGACTGTTTGACATAAAACTGAAACAAATTGGATGATCTTAATCTGAATAAAATGAATGACAAACTTAAAGTGTAAGTTGAATTGTTGTTTTGACATTTGATGATATCATATCTTTGGAGTGGTTCAATGATGTACTGAACTAGAATCACAAGGAAGGAGTGTGATTTTTCTTTGCTTGTTGTCTATAAGCTAACTATTAGTATTATGCAAATTTGTCATGGGACATGCTCTACAACGTATCATTGATGAAATTTCAGAATTTGTATAGGAAAATGGTTAAGTTTTGTCTGTTTATGCAAACAATACTTTGGTCATCTTGGTGCAATTATACCTCGATGCTTGTATTAACTTGCTATATCAAACATCATGAAAGCAGTACTCAGGTCATCATTGGTGCTAATATCCCCTTTGATGCTTGTACTAACTTTCAACATATCAAAAGGTTCAATGATGAAAAACACGTGCAACATTGGTTCATGGAATGACAAACAAGAGAAATGGTTCATTACTACATTCTAGGACTGCATGATTTATTTAGATTTGCATTTTGGGGGCTATCTAAGTAGATTTTTGAAGGTTGGCAAAATTTTCATATATATTTTAAGACAACAATTGAGTACACTTGGACATTTATTGCATCATATTGCATTATCATTAATTACATATCATTTCACCATGACTATTCATTCATGATTATCATTATCATTGCATTACCATTATTTTCCATTTTCACATCATTTCATTATCATTATTATCATTATTATTCGATCTCATTTAGCTCATCATGATCATAAACCATCTTTTAATATCATATCATTCTCACGTGCATAATCATTCATAAAGTACATTGATCATTTATATCATTTCATAGCATTTGCATTATTGTTCGTTTCACATCATTTTGCATAAAAATTGCATTGATAAAAGATACATCCATTTCATATCATCATTTTAGGTTATCATTTATTACATCTCATTTCATCATAACTTTTTATTTAGGTCATCATTATCATTTCATTTCATATCCATTTATATCACTTTTCATTTTCATCATTATTAGGTCTCATTCATATTGATCATTATTCATTTAGTTTACATCATATCATTTTCATATCATATGCATATCATTATTAGGACATATCATCTCATTAAAATAATTCATCATTACATCTTGCATCCATTTCATTCATTACATACATCATAAAGGAAAATCATTTTGATTGCATCATAAATCATCATGTTAGAAATCATTTCATCATAAAGCATATTACATCATATCATCATTGCATCATCAAACATTACATAAAATAAAAGCATTATCATTTACATTTCATCATCATTGCATCATCATTGCATCATCATCACAAAAATCATAAACATCATAACAAAGAGAAATAAACATGCATACATAATCATTCATCATAAATCATCAATGACACGTGCATATGAAATCACCACTGCATATCATAAATCTCATCAAAACAAATGTCCAGGTGTACAAGGATATCAATTTTTTAACAAGATATATAAAATACAATGAATAGATGTATCAATCGCTCATTAGTGAGGGGCATCCGGACGTGGCACATGACTACTATTGTCTCCCGAGGTGGTAGGTCTTGTTGAATCTCTGCTCCTAGAAGCCCTGATCTCTCACCTAACTGGCTATCCCACACTCCTAGTGGCACTCCTGGTATGGCTGCGTGAATGGGTCCATGATTGAGTACCTGACTGTGTATAGGCAATCCTCCTCTCAGGTGGAACTGCCTCAAAATATCTCATTCTGTAATACTCAGCCTCCCGAGTGGTCTCCAGTCCCTTTGTCACAACCTCTCCAATAGAGGTTCTCTCGACTGATCTCAGGAGTCTCTCAACTACCCCCTCGACCTGTATGCATCACTCTCAGAAGTTATCTCACTCTGATCTAAGCTGAGCTACCTGTGGGTCAAGAGGTGGTGGCTATGCAACCTATGCCTATGCCAACTGACTCTGAAGAGTCTGAACCTCTGCCTACAAGGTATCCATTTTTCCCTGTGAAGGAGCCTTGATAGTGATCCGTGGGGCCAAAGTACTCGGTTGATCCACCACTCTCGCTGTCCGAGGCCTCATCCTGAATGGTACATCGAAGAAGAAGCTTTGACCTCCACTCCAACCACCTCCATCATCCCCATCATCTCCATTGTCATCATCAATATCATTTGAGCCTCTTGAATCCTCCCCCTCATCCTCCTCATCATCAACATCCATAGCCACCACATCCTCTGCCTCTACTGGTACCTATGCTTGTGGCTGACCCTATGGCTGACCTACCTCTGCTTGTGCTCATGGCTACCATCGTACTTGTTGTATTACTGGTCCCCCCAATAATGGGGTAGGCTTCTTTGGGTTGGTAAATCTCAAAAAGGGATGTGTGTAAAAGTAAGCTGCATACTCATCTGTCACCTCTGGATGTATCGCCCAATAATCTAGCTGTAGATTTGCATACTCTGCTCTGGCAGCCTCTATCATCACAAATGGACCCCACTTTGACACATCCTCACAGCGCCTAGAACAGTGTGCCATACCTTGTGACATCATCTGTACTAAACCATACTGTTTTAGTACTCGCATAACTAGGAACCGCTCTATAATAAATGGAGTACACCCAATCAAATATCTCGATCTGGTGCAGTAGGGCAGCTCTACATCATCAACCTCCCAGGGATCACAATCCAGATATAGTCTCTAGATGACTGTATCCATGTCATCTAACACGTGCCGCCAATACTCTAACTTGCCCAACATCGACTAGACAAGGGGACCTATGTAGGCATAAATGTATGGATGGCCAAGCAGGCGATCTCTCTGAACAATGGGGTGAGTAATAACAAAATTCTCCCATGCCCATATCTATAACAGAGTAGCTCCATATGAGAGACTCTTCCCATCTGTGTACACCACCTGATATAGATCGTGGTACAAATGGGCCTTGCCCCCCATGCATATCTAGTCCGATGGAGAAGCATGTCCTCCAGGATCTGACCCCAGTCAACTGATAGTTCCTTTGACCTACGATCAGGACAAAGGAAACCATCGATAAACCCTGCTAACACCAAAGGAAGTGGGGCATAACTCTCCACCATATCCTTCCAGGCAATCTCATACCTGCTCGCATGAGGATCCTGAAGACTCGTCTCAACGCATTAGTCCCTCCAATCTCCTTGTGATCATAGAACACAAGCTCACCAACTATAGGGATACCTAGAATCTTGTATACATTCTCTGGTGTCACGATAATCTCTCATCGGAAGGTGAAAGCTGTAGTGCTCACTATGCCACCTCTATGCTAAGGCCGTCAACTTTGCCTTGTTGATCCTATACTACAGGATCCTCAACAGTAGACTCAACCCACACTGGTATATCACCTCTAAATCAACCTAGGACAATTGAGGAACCGAATCCCACATGCGGGGAAATCTCTCTCTAATCTGGAGGAGGTTAAAATCCTCCTTTACGACATTAAAAGCAAACAGACAAATCAATCAACAGGGAGTACTCAAAATCGTCTAATCAAATTAGTACATCAAGCAAATTTATCAATTGTATCAAACGGGCAATCAACTCAATCACAACAAATCTTATTTGTTCTTCAAGCAGGAAGGCAAATAAATCCTAATCTATTTGTCTTTCATATCGCCTGGAAACAAATTTACAGCAGTCAATCGACTCAACATCCAATCAAATACTATTTGTCTTTCAATCGGGAAAGCAAATTTATCAAGTCTTCTCTACTATTTGTCTTTCAAACAGGAAAGTAAATTTATCAGAATTATTACTATTTGTTCTTCAACACGAGGAAAAATTTATCAGATCAAGCTAATCTATGATTGGTGACATTCAAAAGCATCAAATCAGTTGTCTAATATAGCAACAAATCATCAAATTTCATCTCAAAATTCAACAATCGACAAAACTCATGGATGCACTAAAACAGTTATTCAATGCGCTAAAATGGCCAATGCGCTACTTCATCCATGAATGCGCTAAAACAGAGGTGCAATGCGTGATTCTATTCAATCTATGTGCTAAAACAGACCTTGGGTGTGCTAAAAAACCTATGCACTATTCTATCACTTGTATGCGCTATTTTATCTTATCTATGCGCTAATCTAACATCCTACGCGGGCAGATTTCATCTATGTGCTAAAAATACTATTCTATGCACTATTTCAGGCTATGCGCTAATCTAAGAATCTATGCGCTAATGTTCTTCATCTATGCGCTACTTTGTATGCACTAATTTATCACACCTATGCGCGAAACTACGGCTTGCATGCACTAAAGTTAACACCAATGCGCTAAAACAGAACTACGAAAACCTTAAAAAATTTAAAAAATTCACAAAATCTTCAAAAATACGATTCCAAATTCATGGAAAAGGATCAGATCATCTTATCGGAGGTCCATACGCAACTGGTCTCTGATGATGGCAGGCACACTCGAATCGGTGGTGCTCATAGTGGATCGGCATCTCGTTCTTATCTCTCAGAGCTCTGAAAATTACCACAAGTTATTGTTCAAATGACAATGAATTTTCACCTTTTCCACCTTTTAAGGGGGTAAAAAGGGAAGTTATTTTCATTTTTACTATAGAGAACGCTATTTCGAGAGCTAAATCGCCAATTTCATTCCAAAAATCATTTTAATTCTTTCAATCATCATCATCATTCAAATCACGCGATTTATCTCTCGAGGGGGCATATAACATTCTGTAAATTTTTAAATTCAGGGGCAAAATTCTTTGAAGCAATGCGTAAAACACATCACTTCAAAGAGGGGCAAAATGTATACATCTAAAAATGGTCACGGTCAATCAAACATGTTAATTAATTAAATATGAATTATTTAATTAATATTCTAAAGTCATCTATATGTAAATAAATTTAATTATTTATTTATATCATTCATTTTTCTAATTCTTCTAGTTTAATTAAATAAATAAGTTTATTTAATTATTGCTATTTTTCTCTTAGTTAAATTAAATAAATTTCATAATTTATTTATTTAATTATCATTTTATTTCTAAAGTTTGAATGTTTAAATTCGAACAATGGAATATTCTTCTAATTCATCCAACACCTCACATAATTAAATATTGTAAATATTTAATTACGCATCTTTTTCACCTCACATAATTAAATATTAATCATTTAATTATGGAAGTTTCCAAAATACATGTCACATATAATTAAATAAATTTATTTAATTAGGATTTATCTTCAAACTTCAACTAACTGTTCAATAAATGAAAAAACAAAGAGCATGTTTGTCTCCTTTTTTGAATGAAGATAGTTTCGTGGGTTGAAAACATTTTGCATCTTTCTCTCAACCTTCCATATTTCTCTCAACTTCTAGAATCTCACACCATTCATCTTGACAGGTTTGAAACTCAACTATTGATCTTCGCCAACTAGATTCTTGCCTTTCGAAAATCTATAAATACAACCATTTGGAGAGTAGATTTCATCCTAGATTTTATGCGTAATTACTATAGTTGCATTCAAATCAGCATATCAACGTTTTAGAAATTTCATATCATATCATTTTAGTTCTTCAATTTCATAGCTTAAATCATTAGCAATGGGCATGCATTTTGCATCAATCTTGTTCTCCTAAGTTGTCATTCTAACAAGGTGCTGCTTAAACCAACTGAGAGCCAGTATCTTGAATCGAATCCTTGAAGATAAAGAACAATGGGACAAATTTGAAGGAGCTGTTGTTATTTAGAGTTTGTATTTGTCTTTTCTAAATTAGTTTCTTTCAATCTAATGTTTCATTGGTGTGTTAGTTTACTTTCTAATTAGACCACATATTCTAACAACACATAATGTACCTTAAAAAGTGTGTTGGAATTGAAATGCAATAATTGATAGAGTTTTAAAATTTCCATCACGAAAGAGCTAGTTGGTTCTAAGCTTGAATGTTAGCCTATACAATATTGTTTAAAATAAATAAAATCTATTTTAAAATGTCTAAAATGGCTGAAATAACTCCTATACACATTGGTGTACATACACTCCAAGTGCTTGGGAATGAATGTACACCTTTACACCGTTCAATAATTTGAGCTCCTTTAGTGAATGCCAATTCATTCGATATTTAAAAAAGAAATTGACTATATTAATTACCACGTTTTGGTAGGGATGAAGTGTAAATTTTTTATTGACTATTTGACCATTGAAGAGTGTGGTGTTTAAGTAGAGTCTAAAGAGATGAGATAGTTTGTGCACAAAACTCTCTACCTAGTCTACTATGTTTGAATTGTGACTAACATTGTAACATTAAATGGCTAAATAAAAGAAATATCCCTCAAAAATAGTATTTTATATTGAGGTCATTAATTGACAAAAAAAATTAAAACAATCTCATTCAATGTTTTTAAAGAATATTGAAGTTGAGAATAAAGTTAATACAACATCAAAGAATATTAAAGTTGAGAATAAAATTAATATATTGGTCAAATTATTGACTAATATTTCCACAACGAAACAATTGTTAGGTTGCACACAAATACAAAAACTGTAAAGGAAAGTGCCTTGCTCTTTTGATATTGGGTAATAGAAGAGGGTAGTTTACTTAGCTCATATTTTATGCGATCCTCTCATATGAGGAATGCCAATATCCATAGGGACATCTATTAGAACATGATAATCAAATCCATCATGAAAGCTTGATCAAAGTCAAGTTTAATACATAAATTGAAAATATCTCTACTAAGCATCATCATTACACTACCACACTTGCATTTCATCTAAATAAAATATTTTCACTAGAGGATTAAAAAAAAATTCTTGCAAAGATAAGAACAAAGAGAAAAATTGAGGCACTCTTTCATTGGTAAAATTAAGAGTTCATCATAGTGAAGAGGGGTCTTTTACCATCCAAATTATCTCCAAGATAACATTTGCATCTTTGGCATGGATTGAAAAGTTTCAAAATAATGTATGTCACCATACAATCAATTATTTGGTAGAAATAAATTAGAAATAATGTGTATATCTTGTGGTGCAATGTGAGAAGAGGTTTTCCCTAGGAAACCATAAAAATAAGGTGGTTGGAAGTGAGGATGTATTCATCCACTTTGAAGAAAAGATCTCCATCGGAATCAAAGATGGTGATGCTCTTGTCAAAATTTATAGAATTTAATGAAGAAAACTAGATACTTTTAGAGTTCAAATCAAATTAGAGATGTCAATTACTATGAAATCAAAAATGAAATCACATAATTTATTTTCCACAAAAATCATACAAGGTTTCTTCAAAATCTATAATTCTATATTAATGGATTCTACTAATATTTTCTCAAGAAAATGAAAATATATTTAATAATAATTTTGAGCACACGCACTCACAATCCTTAAAAGATATAATAATTAGCACAAGAATAGTCATATGAAATATTATTGTAATTTCTCTATTGTATAATGACTGAATGAATAAGATATATGGTTATATGATTTATCTCTCTCTCTCTCTCTCTCTCTCTCTCTCTCACACACACACACACACACACACACACACACACACACACACACACACACACACACACACACACACACACACACACACACACACACACACACACACACACACACACACACACATGTGCATGTGTGTGTGCGTTCATGTGCATGCACACACATTTTTGAACATAGTAGTAAAAAGCATATACTATATACTTGTATTTTTCTTGTTGTGTAATTATTGAATGAACAAACTATATGGGTAAAATAATTTAACCACTCTCTTACACTTAAGTGAATAAATGATAGCTATAGGTGATTCTATTATATGATCATATGTATGTCTAACATGAAAAATAGAGGGAAATATCATGATACATGTTTATAATTGTAATATATTTCTTGAGGCAACATAGGCCTAAATATTATTTATTTAATATATTTTGATCCAAACACATTCAAGACATGCACATGTGATAAAACAATCATGAATTAGCCCAATAACATTTATGAAATAAAATATTAAATACAAGAATTATGAGAATTATGTCAAGAAACTAAATTCATTCAAATGGTTTTTATCTCCTTATTATGAATTTATTTTAAATATGGTAATCACGAATAAGTTTAGAATTATCCTGCCATTTCATAGGGGTAGACCCACAATAGTGTGTCCCACTTTTGGAACATTATAAATTTTTATGGTTAGGGAGAAAAACTATAGTGAATACCTTCATTTGAAGTGGGTGACTAGAGTTGTAGGTCTCAAATCCCTATGAATCTACTCCCAAACACTAAGGGTTGTCAAATTTGGAGGGAAGATCACACACTTATGCTCAAGATTGGGCAATTGAGGTCCAATTATTAATGTGGGTAATACATCCTTCACTTCTAGCTTTGCAAGACTAAGGGAGATTTCCTTAAGGTGTTGAATTAGATAAATTTATAGGGGATAAATATAATCCTTATTACAAATCATACCTATTGCACGTTATACCCCTATACTAGTTGTCACTTTGTATCCATGTGCTAATTTGAATTTTACAAGGTCATGCACCTTATACAACATAGAAGGTTTTCTAAATAAATTGTTTATGGGTATAACATACCCTAATGTTGTTGTACACTTCTATGTAAGGAAGCAAAAAAAGATAGCATAAATATGTTTATAATGCTTAGTTTATTTTAAATGTGTTGGAGTGATGGAATATTGAGTAAATAACAAACTAGTGCTTGTATCCAATCAGGCACAAAGTGTAAGATTCACACAAAGCACATAATGATATAAACCTAATGAGATATATTAATAAAGATATACTTGAAGACTAGATTTACCCTTATGAATATATAAACTAGGTTCTACACATGAAAATGAATAAATAATAGAAGTTGTAGAACTCTATAAGAGTCTACTTAATCATCCATAAATAAATTTTTATATTTTTATATTTTTCTTGAGAAGATGAATTACAAAATATTTGGAATAATTATATAGCTACAACTTATTCTTTAATCAAATAAGTATAGGGATCACTACAACTCCAACCCCAAAAGGGAAAATAGACAAAGTTATCAAGACTTGAGGATTGAAGATGTCAAGGAGGAAGTACTTGAGTATAGGGATGAGAAAAATTCTATCGTTGAAAAGAAGGAAATGTCAAAATTCAAGATTTAGGGATAATAAGGAATAAATACCCAAATAGAAGTAAATTCAAGCCATCAACTCAAAATAGCATCTTAGTAATTTTTTTGAAGATTTAGGGTTTAGGGGTACCAATAAATCAATACCCAAATAGGAATATGCCCAAAACTCTAACAACAAAGAATTGAATGCAAATATTGAAGCATCAAAGTTCAACTGAAAGGAATGTTGGTAGGATAAAGTTCTAAAATAGATAATAAAGGGGGGAAAATGAAGGTAGGAGTACACCTTCAAGATCTATCCACATCAACTATCCCTGAAGCAACACATACCTTTGAGATTCCAACTTTAGCGCTCTTTTTTATTTATCATCTAACTTTAGTGGATAACTCATTTTTTAGATAAAATAGAATGTCTTTATACTAAGTATGTTCCTTTAAATGAAAAGAATAAACAATGGGTTAGAATTCAACTAATCCACTTTAGCTACATCCAAATTTGTATCATCCATTAATCTGGTTAGGCCTTAACCTTTAACCATCATATTTATTTTTACCTTTATGTTATGCTCCTAGATCTTGTTGATCCATCTAAACCTCATTCTTGATGTCTCTTCTTGTACAAATATATCTCTTACTTCTGTATATGGTACAAAATTAGTGATCTTGGATCTTATGAGATATGACCTAAAATTATTTATCTTATCAAAATCATATGCATTCTTTTCCATTATGAAGTAATTCAATTCAAAATCCAATAAGGATTTACTGAAGAAATATATTGGTTGTTCATATCCCTCATTATTCTTCTTCAATAGAACAACAATAGTATAGAATGAGGCAAATAAAAATAACTATAAAGGCTTTAATAATTCAGACTTGAAAGCATTGGTGTCTTTTTAGTGCATATTTCACCTCCATGAAGGAATCTATTGATTCCTTGTCCAAAGTTGATGGTTGTTCATTTTTCATAACCTTGTAAACGGATTTAGTTTTTTTCTACAAAGTTAAGAATAAACCTCCTAAAAAATTAATCTACCTAAAGAATGATTGGACTACCTTGACCATTTTGGGTTGTGGGATGAGGTCAACTACTTTGACACATTTTGGATCAATCCTCACCCCCTTCTTCCACATAATATTCCCAAGAATCTTTCCTTCTTCCATACATAAATATATTTCTTGGGATTTAAGGAAATCCCATACTCTAAGCATCTCTAGAAAATAAAATTCATCTGTTTGTAGTGATAATTTTAATCCTTGGAGTAAGTAGTTAGATTATCTTGGTGGGCCACCATAGTCTCATTAATAGGGCTCACAAATGCAATATCCATTTCCTTTAGAAATGTGGCTCCCATATGCTTTAGCCTTAATGAAATCCTAACATTAACAAATGTTCTACATAGTGTAGTGAAGGTTGTTTTATGTTTCTCATACTCCTTTACTATGACCCAATTGTATTATAAGAAGCTATCCATCATAAACATCAATTTTGACCCATCACCTACTGCAAAAAATGGTCCATGCTTGATAATGGATAAATATCTTTGGGGGACTTGATTTCTAATTTTTTTAAATCTATGCAAACCCCAATGTCCCCTTTCTTCTTTCTCATTGGAACAAGGTTTGAAATCCACTCTAAAGATCTAATCAACTTGATTATTACTCTCTTTTAGCTTCAACATATATTTTTGTATTTGAGGGGTGAAAGTAGGGTTGATGGGTTTCTACTTTATACTAGGCTCCAAAGGAATGGTGTACTAGAACAAATATTCCTTGTAAAGCCTTCAACTTATCATAAGCCGAAGAAAAACAATTCTTGTATTATTTTAATAATATAATTAGCATGTGCTTATTTTCTAGTTTCATTTTTTTCGCAAGGTAGATCATCTTGGGGGCTAATTTAGTTCCCAAGTTCACACCTTGTACATTTTCCTCGCTAACCAAATTAATCCCTTTTTGTAACAATTAGCATGATGAAAAATTATCCTTAACTCCTTGAGACTCTTGGAATGGTATTTATTTTGAGTTGTATAATTTAATTTCCACATACATTTTCTCTTCCATTCTCTTCTTCCACCATGGGTTACCAATCAATAAGCTAATTTTTGAAGTGACATATGCAATTCAAGGACTCATAAATTTGTTTATCATCATTAGATACTTGATAATTGTATATTTTATTAGGAATTATGGTCCTAATATAAATTTAAACACCACACTTATAGTGAGAAGATGGTAGGGAAGTATCAAATTTTGAAGCTAATATGGCAACTTGGGGCATCAAATATTGTATTATTTTCTCTTTCAACTCACTTGATGTCAAAGGCACTACACATCTCAATGGTATCCCACACAAATTCTATGCATCCTTAACTCTTCTTCTTAGTGGCCTATGTGCCTCAAACTTGAGACACTATAATTTTTTAGTCATCATGGACTCTTAAACATTGAATTCCATATTTTGATGCATGTTTAAACCAAGCAACAAATCTTCATATTCAACCATGCTATTGGTACATTAAAAGTTTAGCCTAAAGGTGAACTTATAATTTGTACCAACACAACACTTGCATCATTTCCTTCTCTTGAACATGTACCACCAAAATGCATATTTTAAATTCCATTATCCCTAAAATATTAATGTGAAGTAAATGAATCAAGATCCACCAATTTTCAAACTCATAATCACAATAACTAACAAAAAAACCTAGGTTTATGTCTATGTAACATATCTCATTCTTTTCTTAATTTGGATTCTCCATGATGTGAAGCATCTTCTTTTCCCCATGCAATTGGATTTTTTCTATGTAGAAGTATGATAGAGTAAGACACGTCCATTTAAATACTACCATCAATTGAAGTTATCCATTTTCTAAATACTATCATACCCCACTTGGTTGGACAATCAACTATTATAATATCCATTAAAAATCATTTACTTGGGTATGCAACAAGATAAAATTCAACATTGTTCACAATTATAAGTAAATTTACCTCTTAATAATCCACAATGGAGATTTTTCCATAATATTTATAAACTTGCAAGCCCAAAGCCCAATTGGTTCATGAATTTTGATGGCATCACATTACTAGATGCCCTAGAGTCTAACATGCAATCATGCACCAACCAGACTTTTATTATTAAAGAAGTATATAATGGATCAATAACCTATTGGTTACTAGTATACATAGTGCTCAAGTACTTCTTGGATATTGCATTTATTTGTACCTTCCTTAGGGTCACCTATAGCTTCATTGGGTTGATAAAAAATAGTTGGGACTGTAGTGTCATAAAATTTCATCCCCTACAATTTTGTATTCACTTTAGTGTCCACTCCCTTAGTATTTGTGTAGGCTTATTTGAGCCCTTGCATCAACCTTCTTCCCCTCAAGATGTTTAGGACCCATTTTCAGTAGCTACCTTCTTGCGTCAGCTTTGCATCAAACCTTGTATTTTCCTCGTTCCCACCATCTTTAAGCCTAATTTATTTGGACACTAGCATGTAGCGCGAACGTTTGTGCATTGTGCTAGCATTCCACGATATCTCGACATTCAAACGGTCGTTTCTGAGCCTTTTTCCACTTGTCACCTACCTTTGTTGGTGGTAACGGTTTAGGATGCTTTGTAACGGATTGGGAACCTTATTTTCCCTCCTCTTCTCTCTTTTAAATCTATCCTTTCAATTAATTTATCTCCCTTAGTCTTTCTCTCTTTGATACACTCTTTTTCTCTCTCTTCTCTCTTCTCTTTCTCTCAAGCTTGCACAACTCTTTATAGCTTGCCACAATGCTCTCAAGTTCTCACAACACTCTCTACTACTCTCTCAGCTCTCATAGTTGTCTCTCTCCCTCTCTCTTTGGCTTCCTCAAGCCTTGCTAGTGATATCTACTTGTATTATGTCTTTGAGCATATTGGGATTTATCATATCCATTGTCTATGCATTGTCTATCTCATCTATTTATCTATTTCATTGTCTATCATTTTCTCTATCTATCTATTTGGTTGTTTGTGGAGGTGGAAACATCGAAATGGGGGTTTGACTAAGGTAAGCCACTAAACAACCCCAAAAATATTTCTCGATCATATGTGTGCAAGTATTGAAGATATTAATTTGTTGGAGGCTTCATTACTTTGTGGGTTGTGAGCGATCTCTCTCTTTTCCTTCATTTCATCATCTATATTCAATTTAATTTACATTTTTACTTAGTTTTCTTTACTTTATTTTAGCTCTGTTATTCTCTATTATTTTCTCACATTCCAAGAGTCCTTAGAAATTGGATTATAGTATTTACTTAGCCATTTTCTAAGAAATTCTCAATTTTTGGTCTTTACGAGATGCCAACATGTCGAGCTAGGATGCAAGCGCGCAACTCTTTCATCCTTGGCTAAAAGCTCGTCGATTTTCCTAGAGAGCCTTTGTGACCTACTCTTTTTGTTTCTAGAAATATCATTGTTTTATCCTATCACTTTAGATTTGTTCCTTGAGGTAGTTGAGGACCACTTGCTCCTTGTAGAATCTTGCTTGTCTTGAGACTCAAGGGTAGCAAATCTCCTCTATAGGGAAAATGAGATAGAGAAATTCCCTCTCCATGTGTTCAAGAAGCCTAAGTGATTCCCTAACTGACACTTGAACCTACAATTGACTCAATGCTTGATCGATATCAATTAGTTGATATGATGGTAAAGGAGTGGATAATGGGATAGTTACAAAATTAATATCAAGTATGAAAGGCATCACCTATCACTAATAACAACTAGCTTATATTTTGTTTTATTTCCAACTTCCAAAACATTGTCTTGTCTCTCATTTACTACATCCTTAGCATAATTTTTCGTAGTCAAGTATTTCCTTCCATCCTTCAATTATTAATTTTTTAGTTGGAAAATCAACATTCTTGTGTTTGGGAACATATTTCTTTTGTAGGGGTGCATCTGGCATATGGATCTTCTTTCTTGGCAATGATCTTATTGTAGTCCTATTTTCATTTTTTCCTAAATTGTTATCATTTTTATTTTCCTTTTCCCATTGGTGTAGTTGACATATATGATAGAACAACATATCTACTTGACCTTTGGAACCTAATTTCCTATCTCTTATTTGGTAGGAACTTTGAACTTGTAATAAAGTCATTTTAGTGAGATATTTGATGTATTTAGTTGATGGTTTTTCTCTCTTGAACCTCTATTGTTGCATTAGGGTTTTGAGTTGATTAAAATATCTATTTGGTAGGTACCAATATTTATGGATGTCATGGTCATACTAAAATAATTCATTTTCTTCATATATTTCTAGTTGGTTCATGTCATCATCTTCATAGTACTCAAGTGTATGGTCATACTAAAACAATTCATCTTCTTCATATATTTCTAGTTGGTTCATATCATCATCTTCACAGTACTCAAGTGTACCATTTTCTTATAGGAATTGTTTCTCTTATTTAAGTGTTAACCAAAAAATACTTAGACTAACACATATCACACCAAAATCAATCTTGTTGAAAATCAACATTATCCTTCCTCAAAGGATTAGGGGTGTGCACCTATTGGTATCCTTGGTTTGCATGTCTTGTAACCTCTTTCTTATTATTTTTTCTTGATATTTTAGACCAATCAGAGTTGTAAGGAATTTTATGTAACCATTAAGCTAAATTTAAGTGTGTGGAAGCATTATTATAAGGCAACCCATTCCTTTTATGAGAAACCCTTCGTATCCCCCATTAAATTTTCAAGTTTGTCCTCAACAATTATGGGCTTGCTTGAAGCTGTTAAATATAATTTTGGAATTTTCACATTAGCTCTCTTGATAATTTTACTAGATACTCTCATGTTTCTCTTTATATTTCTATGGCTTGCTTGAAGCTGTTAAATATAATTTTGGAATTTTCACATTAGCTCTCTTGATAATTTTACTAGATACTCTCATGTTTCTCTTTATATTTCTATCTATGGCATAATATTCCCTTGATGTTTGATGGTTCTTATTACACAATAAATAACCTAACTTAGCATCAAATTCTCCATAGTACGCCACTAAGCACATTGATTCATTTGGCTACAATGGGGAGGTGCCTTTCTCATAGTCATCATAAATCTATTGTTAAAATCAATAATGGTCTCATTCACCCCCTTCTTCATAGTAGAGAGCTCATAGATTGCAAATTTGAGATCCACTCTTTCTGCATATTGTAATCTCAAATATCATTAAGAGAGGGGAGGTGTACTGAGACACTCCACCTCCAAATTATATTCTCATTAATGAGATTTTAAAGGACAAACACTCTTCCTCTTTCCAAAATCCCCAAAATTTGCCACCCTTCTTAAGAAGGATCATATCTTAGATATACTCCAAGATATCAAATTAATTTGACTCTCAACCCATACGTACTTTCCCTAAGGTCCTAATGAACATGATTAAATTATAATACCATCCCTTAAAACCACTTACACAATATAATAACATGATTTCATGATTAATTAAAACACAAAACATAATTCACACATAACCCATAATTCCTAAACCTCAAAACACTAAGCTCTAATGTCACATTAGAAATTCACAATAATTAAATCATAAGCACATTTTTTACTTGACTCTTAATACTAACCCACATATTGAATCTCCTTTCATTACACAAAATCACATTCAAGAACTTCAACCAAGTGAAGTATTGGAAAAGATTTTGAATAGTTCTCCCTCCTTCCCATTGTCACTTATCTCATATGTATTTTTTTAAATACATGATTGGTTAAGAATCATAATAATCACTTGCTCACAAATCTCAACAAGTTAAAATTCAATAGTTAGTGGATAACCATATATCTATACTTGTTACCTTCCTCTATCCAAAATAAGAATTTGAGTTTATCCTCAATAATAATAAAATCACGACCTTGACATAATTATTTAACCATACTACTTAATTGATCTATGAACAATCTTTTATTACTAAATATTGTTATGTGATTTGATATCTAATACATATAACTTAGCTTATTAACTCACCTTAAGTATATTTGTTGTCAATTAGAGTTATCTTGATTTACCCTCAATGATGTTTGGCCAATAATCCTTTTTGAGCTTCTTTACGATCTTCAAAGGTCCTGGTTCATTCCCAAATATTATCCTTTTCCAAGCGACATAAAACACATTAGTAAATCATTTGAACTAAAGTTAGGTAAATACCATTCCTTTTATAATATCGATTTAAATTCGTTCATCTCATGTTCTCACATACATTCCTAATGGGTTTTCCAAATTCACATTTAATAAGGAACATTTACTATAATAATCATTTAAACTAGGTCATAGAACAATTGGAACATTAAGCATGTAATTGGGTATGATCATTGATGCTCTTTTATACCTTCATAACCTGAATATATATGACTTTCTCAATTACACACACTCATTTTAACATAATGTTATAAGAGAATAAAAAGTAGAGATTTACCCAAATTATTCGTCGATGATTCCAATGCTATATCATATTTAAATAATATTGGTCAAGGCATCAAATAATTCACTAATCTAGCATAATTGAACTTATCAAGGAGTCACAACAGTTATAGACGGGGTTGGGCCTCACACTCTTCATAATCATGAAATAATCTCTAAGCATATCAATCATAGAAAAAAAAAGAAGCAAATAGATAGAAAGGATCAACATTAGATGAAGTGATATCTATTAAAAATACACTATCTAGTTATTGCAGTACCTTAAGTTAGGCTGTAAATGAAACTAAGTAAAAAATACTCTTTCAAAATATCCTACCTAGGGTCAAGAACATATTTATTTGTGTTTGTATTTTCATCTAATACCCCCCCTTTCAAATATCTAGGTATCTCCTTATTTTCAAGGAAAGTAATTCTTTTTTTGGCAAACTATTTACTCTTCAATTGTTAAAACGTCTCTTCTTGGAAAGGAAAGTGGCTAACAATAATAAGAAAAATCACTCTACTAGAACCAAATCTTAATGCAATTCCCATTTATATGATGTTAATATTTAAAATTCCCAAAAATGTAGTAGATGAAATTCAAAAATAACTCAAATATTTCTTCTAGTGTGATAACCTTCGTAACAAAAAGAAAGTACCCTTTATCTTTTAAGAAAGGATATACATCTCAAAATCAATTGGTGGTGTAGGTCTTAAAAATTTGGAGGAAAAATGGATATCTCTCAAAGCAAAACTAACTTGCACAATATATGTAAGCTCACATTCAAAGTGGTGTAGATTAATGAGATCAAAATATTTAGAAACAATGAATAAAGAGAGAATCTTCACCCTAGAAAATCCACTTCAAGAATCCAAAATGTGGAACTTCCTAATTTTATGTCAGGAACCTATCCTCCCACACCTTTCTTGGATAATACATAATGGTGAAAAATTTGTGTTTTGGGAAGACTCAAAATGACCACAAACCTCTTCTTCTTGATGTCACTTTAGCAAAAAAATGAACTTTATATGGTTTTGTAATGGGGATTCAAAGTTAATTATTATTTCCTTATTGATAAATATTTGTCTCCTCCAATAATCACTTGTAAATAATATGATACCTTTCTTTTATCACAAATGCAAAAGTCAAGATACATTGAGGAACTTGAAATAAGAGGCAATTTTTTTATGCAAAAAAGAAGGAATTAAAATAGATGGCCTTAAAATGAAGAAATTATTTAGTCAAGGATGGATATATCTCTAACTACACAAGCACCTAAAAACAAATGGACTTCAAACCTCTATTGGAATGTTTCTCGTCTTCCAAAAGTGGGAGCATTATCTTGGTTGACTTTGAATAATAAGATCTTAAAAAGTATGAGACTAGACAATATTGGCATGTCCCCCTTATTCTGTTGTGTACTTTGTGGCACAACTTATGAGGATAAAAATCACCTACTTCTATCTGACAAAATTTCCAATAAATATTGGAAATGACTTCAACAAAAACTTGGTTGGTCAATCACACTCCACAAATCCCTTCTACATTTCCAAAGTTGGCCTACAATAAATAAAGACTTAACCTATGCAACACTATGGAGATAAGCCCATTAATTCTCATCTAGAAAATTTGTTTTGAAAGAATATTTGCATCTTTGAGAAAATAATATATTATCTGAAAGAAGTGTTGAAAAAATTAGAAATCTCAATATCAAAATATGTGATGTCTCACCTCTTCAATACTTTTGTCTAGTATAAAAATTGTCACATTGAGATAGTTCTATATTAAGAAATTGCCAATGTTTAAAACCACTTCCTCAAAATGGAGCCTAATTGGTGAAAAAACCTAAACTAGATAGAAGACCAATTAGATGGAAATATTTACCTCTAAATATAATAAATCTCAATTTTGATGGGGTGTCAAGAAGAAACCCCAAAAATAGATGTTGGAGCCATTCTAAGGGATCATTCTGGCCAAGTTATTCTAGTTGCCTCCCAAAAAATTACATATGCAACAAATAATGTTGTAGAAGCTAATGCATTGCTTTTGGCATTGGAACTTGTAATTAAAAGGAATATCTATAATTTTCAAATTGAGGGTGACTCGATGGTCACTATAAATATCTTTTTTGAAAAATCCACTGCCAATTGAAAACTAGACTATGCTTTCAAATTTTACAAAAGCTCACCAATTATAAAATCATGCAATGCTATAGGGAAGAAAATGCAATGGTAGACAAACTTGCAAACAAAGCAATTGATCAATCCTATTAGTACATGGAAATGGATAATCTTGACATGGTAATACTGTAAAGTAGAACAATATAATTTTCCACTTGGCTCTACTCATAGTATTGGAACTTGTGTTCTCAAAAATATCTTCTTGGCTTCTCAACCTCTATTTTGGATCCTCTCTCAACATTAGGGTGGTAATGCTTTGACACATAAAATTGAATTTTTTGTAATACATAAGAATAGTTGGGGCATGACTAGAGTCCAAACATACATAGTAAAAATGTAATTGTTGGAAGATAGGATGATATCTCAATAAGTTTAAAAATATTCAAACATGACTATGGTGATCCATCACCTAATGGTGCCCAAATTCTCCAAATTGTATTTATTTATGGCAACCTTTTTCTTTTCTCATATTAAATGCTTTGTACAAGTTATCATAAGCAATGTGTGAAATTCATTCCTCCAATAAGCCACTTGAAATATTAGCTTTGATGGACACTACTCCTTATGTACTTTTCAAGGATCTTAATGCTCATATTGCATGGTAATTTAAAGAGAATTCATTTGAATTAGAGGTTTTAATGAATCTTTCCTCTTGTACGCTTCAAGCTCACTATTTCAAATGATCTCTCAGGGTCATTTTTATTACAAAGTTTCCACCTATCATCCTCATGTGTGCAGGTAGCAATGTTAAACAATTGGATTCACATCCACCAACCACTGGCTTCAAAGACTCTTGTTACAATTGGCATGTATGCTGAGGATAAATTAAAGATGGTTTTTAAATTTAACTTTAAAAGAGTGGAAAAATCCATTTCCAAGTTATAGGCATGGATTTTCTTTAAAATCCTTCATGCTTCTACTCCTATTTTGAGCTTGCATCAACCTTATTAGATCAAATTCCATAGATTGCTTAATTTTTTTGACTCTATTACATTTTCTATGCTACAAGTATGTTTTGGATTCTATCTTTAATAATTACCAACTCCAACGTACCCTAACTCATTACATCTTTGATGGTATTGTTCCTATCAATGGGGTTTTTTCCAATGCACAAATAAGTTTATTTTATGATCCTAAATGTATATCCAATGTAATATTATTGCAAAAGGATTGTTATATTGTTTTTCAGAAACTCTATAAGCTCATACAAACATCTTTTGGATTTGGAGGTCCTAAAGTAGGCAAAATCCTATTTCTAGGAGATGTGTTTGCTTATCAAACATCCCCCTCCAATTCTAGTTGTGAGAGAAATTTTCCTAAAGCCTAACAATCTACAGTGTGAAGAGGAACCTCTCCTCAATGAAAAGGATAGAAATAGAAGTATAAAATCTCATTTTTCTCTTTTTTGTAGTTTTTTCTAAATCAACTATCTATGACTATGTAGTCTTTCTAGCTACATCAATGTTAGGATCTAATACAATTCCTGGACAAGGCTCTTATTTTGTAAATGGTCCCTCTATATATTTGATTATATTATAATTGATACAATTGTAGGTGTTTACACCTTTTATCAAAATAATAATAATAAATTACTAAATGAAATGTGCTTATTTATATGAAGACTAAATAATTTTTTTATCCTCATCTAGAAAAAAATAAATTGAATTGAGAAATAAATGTAAGCTCAAGATCTTATTGGCTCCCATCATGTATGACTATTTAAATAAGATTATTTTTAAAAATATAGTAAATGAAAGGTCAATATATTTTGATCCAAGCACATTTAAGACATGCACACAAAATCAAATGATCATAAATTCACCCAATAACATTTCTATGAAATAAAATTTTAAGTACAAGAACTATAAAAATTATATAAAAAACTATATTCATTCAAATGATTTATCTAATTTTTTATGCATTTCTTTTAAATATAGGAATCATCAATTTTTTTAAAATTATCATGCCATTTCATAGAGTACAAACACTAATATATGTTTCAACATCATCTACTAAATAAAAATTAACCATAAAACTTAATTCACATATTTTCTCAATGATGACAAAATGCAAAAAAACATATAAATGAAATGTGATTATTTGTGTGAATATTAAATAGTTATTATCTCCATCTAAATATTTAAATTCTATAGAGAAATAAATGTCAATTCAAGATCTTATTTGCTCCCCATAATTTATGACTATTTAAATAATAATTTTTTTAAAATGTAATAAAACTAAGGTCAAGATCTTTTTCATGTAGGAGTTAATGGTGAACTCCCAACACCCCAGGATTGTCTACAAGACAAAAATAACTTCCAAAAGGGAGAAATGGTAGGAATATCATGCTATGATTATGGATAAAAGATTGTTAGATTGAATATGTGATGTACATATGATGCCTCACTTATAAAGGCAAGTTGTGAGATAGGATTAGACAAGATCTTGACATGTGTTTTAATCATGTATAATGATACAACTACCTCAATAAATATTAAATGACTTGGGACACAAGTATTAAAGAAAATCCAACTAGATAAGATATGATAAGATCTTATCTAGACAACTAAGACTTCTAGAAAAAGAAACTAGGACCTAAGTGGACTTAACATGTAAATAGGACTCACTAATGACTAGATAGGTAAAACATATATTTACACCAATGCACCCCTTAAGTGAAACTTGGGGTGTATTATTATGAAAATAATGCAAAGATGTAAAGATGGGTTCTAGCTACGAGGCCATGTACGGTACCCATGTACAAATGCAATGTTATCTCTCAAAAACAGAGAAAAGGAGAAAACCCAATGCGACAAAACTCCTCCCCAAAAGAGATAAAAATAAGATGCTCTCAATGATAAATGAGAAGGACAAAACCCCATGCAAGGAAAAACACCCCCATAAGAGAGAAGAAGAGAGACCATGTAGCTCCATCCCCACCCCCCTCAATGTAGTGTCTCCTACAAAGATGGTAGATGCTCGACACTAAATGTTGAAGATGATCTAAGATCGTCAAACAACATTCCTCCCCTTAGGAAGAAATAAGACCAAGATAGTATGCAGGATTTCTTCCCATTCTTGAAAGGAAGATGTGGGAAGAAGGATGACATGTGATGTCCCTAAAGAATTCTCAAAAGTCTCCATGTCAATGTTGAAAGTTGTCACACTCCAAATAGGCATTCTAGGCCATATTGCAAAAGAATACAATCCATAATCTCCTAGAAATTATTTTAGAACACAATCCAAATACAAAGATACCTCCTTTGAAGACAAAGAAGCCTCATATAAATGTTGTCCAAAAGAGTCCACACTCATATCAAATAGTGAAGGATGATCGTATAGACAATGAACAAGAGGGTAAGAGTATTACCTCACAACAACTGAAAAATGAGAATCTTCATCAAAGAGAAGATGAATGCAATCAATGATGTCTCCCATATCTAAAATTTGGGGCTCAAAAAATAAACCAACAATGTATGTCAATTACTTATTCCAGGTAGTCATCTCTGGAAGATAATGCACATCTCGCTACATTGAATCACAAGGAGCCAAAACCATGGAATCACAAGCATCCTCGGGTATAATAGTACATGAAGGAGATGAAGCATCATCAAAGGTCACTTAATCCTCAAAAAGAATACCAAGATTCAAATGACCATATTTAATCTCCTCAAAAGTGTCCACAAAATATTTCTCAATGTGAACATTTGTTGAATCATTAGGAGCAAAACTTGAGAAGGTGTAGACTCAAGGTTAGAGATCAACCTCCCCAATTGCAACTATATCTTTTCTATGCAAATCTTAGATTATGACAGAATTTGGTATGAACTCATCACTCCTACCTTCCCCACCATGTGTGATCTAATAGATAGAAAGGATACTGGTTGACAATGAAGGCATATAAATAACATCATTAAATTCTCCATCGTCCATGTCAATGGATCCCTTCCCACAAACACGTATATATGTTTTGTTATCCATTAGGATGTGTGGTGATGAACAAGTCTCAAATGAAGTGAACATAATCTCTAATTAATCCATGTGATGTGAGGCTCCTGAATCAAGTATCCACCTCTTTGACTTAGAATCTGAAATTACAAAAAGTGTTTACCCCTTATGTTTATCAAACTTTAATGAAGAAGATGATGAACCCTTTTATGATGAAGGAAAATTGATTTGATTCTTCTTAAGAAGATGCTTCAATTCATCAATTTATTTTGAATAACATTGATGTTTATCATGCCCAATTTTCTTGTAATATGCACATGTAGGCTTCTCCGTCTTAGATGGTTTCCCTTTAGAGGGAGATGATTCAAATTCTTTATGTGGCTTGTTATTATTCTTCTTTTTTACTTATCAAGATTCCCTAATTCTTTTTGTACCTTAGAATCACTATCCAATAATGCTTTTGATTTGGAAGATTTGATTAGACCCATTTGCATTAACTTTTCTTCCTATTGGATTAGGAAATTTACAAAGTTATCAAACTTAGTATCAAAATATGATGCTCCCATAGAAATTTGATGGGTATAAAATCCAAAAAAAAACATTGAATACTCAGGACCAAGCTTGTATAACACATTCAAAATCAATTGTAAATCCTCTTTATCAATGTTGCAATCTTTCAGTCGTGTTCTTAGTTTTTTATCTTGGAGATGTAGTCTTGGATGTGGTTAAAACATTTAGGATCAAGATTCATAAAATCATTATCAATCTGATATACCCTAATCTTATCAGTTTTACCATACAATTTCTCAAAATTCTCACAAGCCTCTTTAGGTGTTTTACATGATATAACATGAAATTGAAAATCAAATGAGACTAATGCACATATGCATCCAAGTGTTTTCTCAAATCAATTTCCCATTTTACCCATTCTTTAGCATCAATAGGTTGAGGAATAGTTTCCTTTGGATATCCAAGACAACCCTTCCCCATGAGATAATTTCATACTGTTTTTCTCCATGAAGCATAATCATATGGAGTTAGGAGTTCAATTTGAGATTTCCCCATTGCAAGAACACAGAACAAGAAAAAGGAAAGTAATCAACCACTGCAAGATTACCCCCCCAAATTACTCAATCGAGAAACCCCCCATAAATATATGATTGTGGCACTTTATATTTAGTGCAATTACAAGTGCCACTTGCGAAAAACAATGAAGTGGACTTGATCTTAGTGCTTACAAATGCCAAATTTAGTCAAAAGATCAAAGTAAATTTTTTATATAGAATGGGATTGATCTGAGCACTCCACTACAAAGTACACAAAAAATATGGACTTAAAAAAATTCACCCAAAAATGTTACCATAGGAGTAAGAACAAAGCCCCACCTATGAGAATCTATAATTTTTGGGAAAAAATAGGTACCAAAATAAAAATCCAATTGTACTACTATGAATAACAGAAAATTCTACCCCAAATAAAAAATTTCTTGAGAAAAGGAGGTTGGATGACTGAGTTATGAGTTTGCGAAATTGGATTGTCAAAAGAAAAATTACATTGGAAAGGGGGTCCAAATTTCCAAAGGGGTTTCTGACATCATTTTTGATGTAGTGCTAACATCACTAATGACATAGTGCTAACATCAACAGTACATTGTGTTAAATTTGACTGTCAAGAGGCCGTCATGTCAGAATATGCCCCTAGTTGTCAAAATATGATGTACAATGGACTAAATTCCCTTATAATATTCTATATGGTGGTTGAACAAAATCTGGGCAAAATTCTTAGTCAACAACGAGTTTGACTATGCAAGTGTGACAACACCTATGCTAATACAAAGGTGCCACATGGCACATTGGGTATTGGTATACCTTGGTGCACAGGTCTTCCTACATAGTACTTGCATAGTAGGCATGTAGAATTTTTTTTTTTAAATTTTAAAATTAAAATTTAATTTTTACTCGATTTTTTCTTGTGAATTTATTTTCTAGTCGACGCATGATTTTTTTTGCCATTGTGACCATATGATCGTACGGTGAAATTGAGAAAAAAATTATCTGAAGCCCGGGGAAATATGCTTGGATTTTGGTGATTTGATAGCCAATCTTGGGGTTTTTTGAGCCTTCTAACCACAATGGAAAGATCGGTTTTGGTCCAATATGCTTTCAAAAATTCAACTATCTCTCAAATCTGGTAACCTTCACCCAACTTGAAACCTTTGCAGATCTGACAAAATATAATAGAATTTGATGAGATGAAAGACAAACTTGACTTTCTCTGATGCCCTAGATTCAATGGTGAGGTCCTTGAAACCCCCAATCACACCCAAAAAATATTTGAAACCCAAAATGGGTCCCTTAGATCTAGGAAGTAGTCTATAGCACTGAAGCTCTGATACCATGTAGGAGTTATTGGTGAACTCCCAACACCCTAGGATCACCTACAAGACAAAAATAACTTCTAGAAGAGAGAAATGGTAGGAATACCATGCTTTGATTATGGATGAAATATTTCTATATTGAATATGTGATTGACATATGATGCCTTGCTTATAAAGGCAAGTTGTGAGATAGGATTAAACAACATCTTGACATGTGTCTTAATCTTGTACAATGAGACGACCACCTCAACAAATATTAAATGACCTAGGACACAAGCATTAAATAAAATCCAACTAGATAAGATATGATTAGATCTTATCTAGACAACTAAGACTTCTAGAAAAAGCAACTAGGACCTAAGAGGACTTAACATGTAAATAGGACCCACTAATGACTAGATAGGTAAAACACCTATTTACGCCAACATTCCATTTATCACAAATATAGATTTATTGTAATATGACTAGCATACATATATTAAATATTAATATATATAAAATACGACGAGAGTTATCATTATCGAGGCGCTTATTGCACTAAGAAAAAAAATGATGAAAATAGGCACCTTGAGAAGGATAACTCTCAGCGTATTTTTTATATATTAATATTTAATATATGTATGCTAGTAGCAATCACAACACAACATGTAAGAGATTAATATAATAATATAATATTATAATAATGTTAATTATTATAATATAATATTAAATTATATTTCGATATAATATTTAATAAATATTATAAAATATTAATTTTAATCTAATTGAATTAGAATTAGAGTTAGAATTTAATCAGAATCCTAGACCTAATTTAATGCTAACCTTAACCCTAATTAAACCCTAATCATAAGTGAACCCTTACCTAACTGTCACGCTAATTTAACTCTTGCCCTAATTGTAATAGAATCTTAACTATAACCCTAACCCTCATTTTGGTATTTCTACCTCCATGAATAGTCAAACCCCCATTTTGGCATTTCTACCTCCATGAATAGTCGATTGATTGACTAATATGTTGTGTGTGCTCTTAACCTTAAGTGAATCTAACACTGTTATGAGCTAAAACTCTAAAAAACCTACTCAAATGTGTTAGAGAAGGATTCCTGAATGACATAAATGAGATCAACCCAAGAGAAAGTCAAATACCTTTACAAAAATCTAAAATGCAACAATACCTTGCTTAGGGTAGTAAGTAGATTGAAGTCTAAAGATGAGAACAATCTGAAAAACAAGTCAATAAGTGCTTGAAGGGAGCCAAAGCAATCTCCAAAACCTATATTCCATCATCTCCTTCCATTATCAAACTCCAATCATTCTAGCAACTTGAATAAAACTGAAAATCTTTTTCAAAACCTATAATAATGAATCTATTTTGGTAGTCTTGTTGTACTTATAATGACTTGCTTATAAAGGCAAGTTGTGAGATAGGATTAAACAAGATCTTGACATGTGTCTTAATCTTGTACAATGAGATGACTACCTCAATAAATATTAAATGACCTAGGACACAAGCATTAAATAAAATCCAACTAGATAAGATATGATTAGATCGTATCTAAACAACTAAGACTTCTAGAAAAATCAACTAGGACCTAAGAGGACTTAACATGTAAATAGGACCCACTAATGACTAGATAGGTAAAACACCTATTTACACCAACATTCCATTTATCACAAATGTAGATTTATTGTAATATGACAAGGTTCTATGTCACAATCATGTAGTTATTGCAAACTATTTAGTCAATATTTGTTTGATGGTGGCCCTTTTAATATTTACCATCAAGATGTATGTATTTAATATAGTGCTCTTCACTAAGAGAACACTTATTAATGTAATTATATTAATGATAATTGAACATATAGGTTCACTATAATAATTTAATATTTTGTAAAAAAAATATGTCCAACTTGCCTACAATCTATATATGCATTAAATTAATTCAAGACTTGATCCATTTTTATACAATCCCTTATAAATGCAATTGCAATCCTTATCACAAAGCCATAGGCAAAAAATAGAATTAAAATACACAAAAAAATGTCTTATAGTTCAAAGAGCAAAAATAACCCTTTTTACTCAATATGGACAATAGTTTACTAAATTTAAAAATTGTTCTTCCCAATAGATAAATAATTTTACATAGACAAATCCTTAGTTAAAAGGAAGATGATACAAAATGTGTGCAATTTATTAATTGGATATTTTAGGATGAAAATCACTCTAATGATTTGTTGTACCCAAACCAAATTTTTTGCTTCATTAAGGCATTTTGCTTAAAATGGTCTAAACCTTGTAAAAATGATGTCAAAACATAGTTTTTGGGCAAATCAAATATGGGATTTGAGTTAGTGTGATTCCACGAAGATACTGGCAAAATTTGAAAAAAATGAAAATTAGGGTTTTTGGACCCCTATTTTTAGGTCAAAAACCCTAAAAAAATGAAACTTGTCAAAATTGGCTGAAATTTGTTTTGATTGGTTTGTTTTGCTTCACGATCACAATGGTGAAGTCACATTCAGTTAAAATTCAATTTAAGTCTGGTGGGTATTTTTCATTTTTTCAAGTGAAAAGTTAGGTTCTTTGAGCTCAACAATGGCAGATGGCCAGGTACTGGGTGTCAAAATCTAAGCTTAAAACACTTCAGTGATATTTCTATGGTGATTTTTGTCCGAATTGATGCTTCACGACAAAGGGGTTTTTCGAAGCGGTGAAAATCATCAAAAAATGACTAAGTCTGGAGTGAAAAAGCGCGCCTCTTAGCTAGGGGCGCCCATCTTTTTGGAGCTTTAGATGAAGTTTTATGATCAAGTGACACCTAGGAGGTTTGTTTCAATTTTGTTCTGGCTTCGTAATGCATCCATCAGAGGGTGAATCCGAGTTGTTGACTTGTCGGTGTCAAAGGACAAACTTGAGGTTCCAGACATGATCATAATTATCCAGAAATGTCAAAAGTACCCCTAGAGGCTAGGGGCGCCCAAGGTTTTGGAGCCTTGAATTCAGTCCATTTGATGATTTCAAGTACTCATCTTGTCTGTGTTAGGTCCAACTTTCTGTTGCTTATCTCAGCCGAGTCAGATGACTTCTCAGCAGCTTGCAACCAAAGGTTTAGTGGATTTTAGCTAGTTTTGAAAATGGTTGTCTAGGAGGAAAAGTGCCCCTGGAGGCTAGGGGTACCCGTGTTTTTAAGTTGTCAAATGATGTTTTTACGAGAAGTACTCTCCACGAGCTCTTGTTCAAAATTCAGTCTACTCCACAGTAAACCAGTCAGCTCGTTTTGAAGTTTTGTCGGACACCAGGAAGCGTAAAATGAAGTAAGGTCAAAATCACAATGAAAATGATGGAAAATGCCTGAAATTTTTTTGAGGTCAAAAAGTGCCCCTGGAGGCCAGGGGCGCCCTTCATTTTGAGGCCTCAGGTGGATGAATTAGGGTTTGCCACCTCAAGGAGTCTTTTTGTTAGATTTGATCCTGCTCTTCAACGAAATTGTCAGCCAGTCAATCCGACATATCATTCAATCAGAATCAGTGGTTGAACGTGAGCTCCAACAAGGTTTTCAAATTCAAGTTTTTAGAAAAATGGTTGTCTGGAAAGGACGCCTAAATTCAAAGGTTGACTTTTGAACTCAAGAAAAGAAGTGCGCGTGAGAAGAGGATTTAGTTAACTAAAACTAACTCTTCAGTTGATTGTTTTCAAGGTCGACTTCTTCTAAGCCTATTTTTGGCTTGTAACTGAGCGAGATCAGCTTGCATGTGTCAGTTGACTGAAATGTTGAAAGTGTCACACTATTTAGGGTATATTTTTCATTAAGTTAACTATTTTGAGAGCCAATTAGAGGCCATGCGTGGGTTTTGAAGGTTCAGTTAGATTTCAAGCGCCATTTCCAAGACATTGCATGCATTTCATATGCCTTTGAAGATAATTTATTATATATTTTGCATATGACGTCCATTATTTCTCATCACGAGTTGGCTAAAAACGTCTTTTCTTGAGCATAAAAATGATCTAAAGGTGCTACAGGTGTCAGAAATCAGTGTTCTTCATAGCTACAGATTCAGAATGTTCAGGAGAAGAATATTTCAAACTTTGTTTTCCATTTGCATGTAGGTTTCATCAGATCCTTTTCAAGCATAGGTGAAGTTCTACAGAAGAAGATTAAAACAAAACATAAAACTTCTATTCCTCTGTCTTATTTCCTCTATTCTCATCTTAGATTTTCTCCTCATGTCAAAGAAAATGACAAAATCTTCAAAAATGCATCATCTGGGTTCGAGTATTTCAGCATCAATGACAATACTCGTCTTAGATTATTTTTTGAAAATTGCCCCGCTGTCTCTATTCTAGAGCACTGTGTTTTTTTCCAAAATTTTCTTTGCATGTGGGCCTAAAACACATTTCTTCCAAAATCTAATAATCTGGGTTGGCTTGGAATTCCATTGCCCACAAAACCCATGTTTCAAATTTTCTCAGGAAAAATTGCCCCCAGAGCCCCTACAACCCTTGTATTTCTCAACTATAAACCTTTTGCATGCGGGCCTAAAACTCAATTTTTTTAAAAACAGAAGATCGGGGTTTGATCAGTTCTCCAGCGTCAATGAAACCCATGTTCTAGATTTTTGCAAGAAAAATTGCTCCCAGTGCCCCTAACTACCAGTTCAGTTCTCGACTGGAAACCCTTTGCATGCCTTGCTAAAAGGTGGTTTTTCAAATTTCTAACATTAAGGGTTTGCTTAGAATCATTTTCTGCACAATACCCACGTCTTAGAATTTTTCGTGAAAATTCTCCTTCGACTGGTTATTTTTAGCCTCATCGAGAGCTATTTTAGCTTTCTGGAAAAATTTGTCAGAACATAGCCGTGTTTACAGTCAACAGGCGAGTTTTTCAGAAGGCAGTTCACTCAAACTGAATTCAGGACCAAATTGATCTTAATTCACAATTTCATAAGAAAAGATGACACTGTTTTACATCAAGCACATCTAGAGGGTTGATACCATTGGAATTCTGCGTGTGCGGCGAGTTCGTGTGCATTTCTCATAACCAAAGTGTTCGTGGTCAAAATTCACAGTTTCATTGAGAGGAATCAAGAAAAGCATTAGAGGCGTCAAGCTGTAGAAGGAACATATATCATCACTCCATTTATGGAGCTGCCAAAGTCACTCAAGTCCCGTGCCATTATCTTCAGGAAGATGGTGCGTATGTTGAGATTGATGTTGTGAAAATTGAGTTTGAGAAGCTGGTTCGTGATAACCTAGGTGGAGATCCTGAGGCATCCAAGTTGGATAACTTCTCAGTGATGACTGTCAGTTTCAACAAGGCGACTGGGGAGGTCAAAGACAGTTAGAGAGTGATCCAGGATGAAGACAAGAGTTAGACAGATAGTTCATCATCGTGGACAATGTCAGAGTGCCAAATGATGACATAATCGACAAATTCTTGGATGAGATAATAAATAGAGAGGACTTGGAATAGATGCCCAGCTGGGCCCTGTAGTTATTTACGAGGATGAGTCAAAAGCAACAGTTATCTCAAAGTCTGTTCTTGAGTTTTCCTCATTGATATCAGGCATGTATATCTCATTCTTGGAAATATCTTCGCAGAAGGATAGAATTTCAGTTAGGACCAGTTAACTGATGGTAGTTGTAGACACCTAAATTTGACCCTTTACATAAGGACAAATTTATCCCTTTCCTTCATGCCCTTCATCAACGTTAATTAAATCATTTATTTAATTAATGTTCTTTTTTCTCTAAACATTCCTAAGGTATTTAATTTAATCAATTAAATACTTTATACAAGAGACCACTTCATCTCTAGATTAAATAAATGCAATCAATTTATTTAATTTGGTCAATTATCCTTATCATTTTTAATTCATTCTTTCTCTCTCCTTGTCACATTCTCCATAATCTTTCACTAAATTGGATTAATTTAATTAATCCTTCATTAAGATTTGCATATCCTTAATGAGGATTAATGTCACATCCTCCATAACTTGCCTCTTGCCTCTAATCATCTGTTTGCACAATCCTAATCCTAATCACTTACCCCTTTTAACATGTCCTTAAGTCAACCTTCTTGGTACTTACCTTTTTTGGGTTGACCTCTTCCCCATGTGAATTAAAAATTCACACTTATTCCCCCCATGCATTTGTCTTCCCCATGACATCTCATGTGTCACATCATACCCAAAGGATAAGGACCTCTTTTAGAGGAATCTTGTTTTATCTTTTAATCTCTCCTTAAAAGTGAATTAAAAATACACTTTTATTTCTTCAAGGTCTTTCCCATTCCTCATGTTGATAAATAATGACTTTCTAAAAGTCATCACTTGTCACTTTCACCCCATATGGGGCCAACAAATAACTTTTTAAAGAAATCCTCTCCCATCCCAAGGTACTTGCAAGTACCTTGGGACCACATAACCTCTTCCATGTCATTTGTACCCTTGTCCATCTCACCTTGTCCTTTGGACAACTCACCCACCACATGTCCAAATGCGAGGGCTTGTGAGTCCTCAACTTACCATAACCCTCCATCTTGGCCATGGTGGCTCAATCTTGACTATTCAATTCTCTAGAGAATTCAACTTTTCCTATAAATACCCCCTTTCTTCCTTCATTAGAGGATCCTTATGCATTTTTAGCCAACTTATGATCTTGAGCCATTTGAGCCTCCATAAGTTATTATCACATCATTTTCATCCAATATCCATCTTAGCTATTTACATCTTCATTTTGCATTTTAAGCACTTTGCATCATTTTGCCATCAAGGAGCACATATAATATCAACTATCAAAGGGCCAACCAAGGGAAACATGGATAAAGGTACAATTTGATTTTCATTTTCATCTTCCTTTTATCTTGTGTTTAACTTAGGTTAATCATTTTTGAGGTGTTAGGTGTCTTTGTTTTCTTCTTGCATTTTAGTTTGCTTTTGCATTATAGATTAGTACATTTTTTTTCTTCACATTTCTAGCATGCCCGGTGGGACCCACGTCACGGGTCTTTTTTTTGTACTAACAATTGCTATTTTTTTCAAAGATTTTTGTAGATTTTGACATAGAGGGGCGACCATGTGCTCTGTTTGGGCGGCCCTGACCTGGAGGGGTGGCCCTGACCGAGTAGCAAATTTTTCTGTTGTTGTTTACTGTTGTTTTCTGACCATTTTGCTATGCAGGTAGTCTATTTGGGTAGCCCTGACCTGTAGGGGCTGCCCTGACCTAGCAACATATTTTTTTGCTGCTATTTTTCTCTATTTTCTGACAGTCTTTTTTGCAGGTTTCATGTTTAGGTGACCCTAACATAACAACAAATTTTTCTGCTGCTGTTTTTCTACTATTTTCTGTTGTTTTCTGACTGTTTTGTTGTGCAAGTACTCTATTTGGGTGGCCCTGACCTAGCATTAGATATTTTTGCTACTGTTTTTCTTCATTTTCTGACAGTCTTTTGTGCAGGTTTCATGTTTGGGCGGCCTTGACCTGACAACAGATTTTTCTATTGCTGTTTGCTACTGTTTTCTATGCAGGTACTCTGTTTGGGCGGCCCTGACCTAGAAGCAAATTTTTCTGTTGTTTTCTGCATTTTTTTTTACTTTGTTTTCTACAGGATCCATGTTTGGGTGGCCGTGACCTGGAGGGGCGGCCCTGACCTAGGAATAAATCTTTTTGATGCTGATTTTTATCGTTTTTTGACAATTATTTTTTACAGGTTCAAAAAATTCGCTTATCAAAGACAAATAAATAAATATATAAACTACTGAGGTGTGTTTTGTAGGTGGTGTCCAATTAGTCTTATATTTTTGTTTTTCTTAAAATAGGAATCTAAGACTAATTAAAGGGTCAATAGATCTGTTTGCCATGTTTGAAGTAAGCTATTGACGTATCCAATCCCCATGCACCATTTGGTGATCTTGGGTGAAGAGAAATCGTAGCTCACTTAGTCCATTTTTATATCCCTTTTTTTTCATTTATTAGTGGGACCTGCTTGGGGATTTCATCACCCCAAGGGACTATTCCAACCATGTGTTACCGAAAGGGTATATAAAGGGGGGAGACGAAAGATGTACCTCAATCCAATCATGTCGTGTTTGGTGGAGCGTCGAAACTAGGGTGATACCTAGATAGACGTGAAGGGTTGGTCCGAGCTCCCAGTATCTCGTTGGTTGCTCCCGACTCATGCTTGTAGACATGTTGGTGTTCACGCTTGTGCCCCACGTACTGTGCGTATATTAGGGATGCCACTAGCAAATTTCTTAAGCCTAGATAGAGGACTGTGTTGGCCATACCTTAACACTAAAATTAGGTTTGTCTTGCTTGAAGTGTCTTCTTGTGAAAAACCAGTACTTGTCACTCAGTTTTTGGTATTTTTACTTGTTGTTTCCATCATTTTCCATCACTATTTTTGACTAAGTTGGGATCAAACTAATCTAGAGAGGTGTCCTTGTCCTAAAGGGGCGACCTTGACCTATAGGGGCGGCCCTGTCCCCTTGTTTCATTTGGCTAGTTCAAGTAAAAAAAAATAACTATTTTTCCTATTTTGGCAGCCCCGACCTTTGTTTGGGTGGCCCTGACCCAGAGGGGCTACCCTCACCTACTTTTGGGTGGCCTTGATCTAGAGGGGCATCCCTGACCTTCAAAACAACCTTTTTTTGCTCCTGTTCACTAGCTGTTCACTCATTTCAGCAACCTATTTCCTCGTTCTGAGTGTTGTTCCCTTGTCCGGGGTACCAAACCAACCATCCCGATCATTCACCTATCCATTTCGAGTATCCATTTGCCCGTTTCGAGAATAATTACCTAGTTTTTTGGCCTATTCAAAGTCAAAATTTGATCAAATATTTTATGTTTGGGTGGCCCTGACCTAGAGGGGTGGCCCTGACCTCTATTTGGGTGGCCTTGACCTAGAGGGGTGGCCCTGACCTCCAAAACAACCATCTTTAGCCTTTGTTCGCTAGTCGTTATCTTATCTCGGGAACTTGTTCCAAGTGTTGTTCCTTCATCCAAGATACCTGTTTACCATAAACCAACCTTTGGTCCAACTGTTTCGATCATCCATTTATCCATTTCCTCCCCTGTTCATCCTTCCTGACCAGTTGTGCACTTGTTCTGGTAAAGTTGTTTGTCCGCTTCAAAAAACTATTTTCCTATTCTGAGTGTCATTCCACAACCTCTTACATCCATTCACCTACTCTGAGTGGTCTTTCGCCCATTCTGCTAATCCAATTACTTGTTCTGGATGTATATGGTGAAATCGAAACCCATTCAGGCAACCTTGACCTGTTTGGGTGACCCTGACCTAGAGGGCTGACCTCGACCAAATTTTTGGGCGACCTTGACCTAAAACTTCACCCATCTCCTTGTTTGATTTAAAAATCCAACCTCCCGTGCTGTCAGAAAGGACCGTTAAATATCTTGTTGTTTGTGCATCACGTTCGCCCATATCACGAACTTTTGCGTATGCATCATTCTCCAAATCATGTAGGTTGCATCCATAATCATCCTTGGATTGTTCACCCATCATCACTTTATTGTTTGAACTCTGTTTGGAGTCATCATCCAAATTGACCTAGGTGCTTGAACTTGATTGTCATCTTTGAAAGCCCACTTAAGATCAGTATCCATCTTAAGTTAGTCATTATCCTCGGCCCCATCAATCCCCTTGCATCTCAAGGAAGGTTCGGTGTCATGATCATCATTTCATCCATAATCCGATCAATCCGCACTTTGCATCACCTAAGGTGATCTCTGAAACTGGTTTAGGAACCCTTTAAAATCATCCAAACCATTTAATCTTCAACCATCTTACCGATCAAATCTAATCAAATATGTATCTAATCATTCGATTAATTGATACATCACAAGTTGATCCATCATATATCTTATCAACCAATCCAAATCATCACTTAGATCACCATTTAGAAACTTAGTTGCATCTTAAACCACTTAGTTGTTTTACATGTTCATGCCCATTCAGACCCATGTTCAAGTAAAAAGGCAAATGGTTGATGAACAAGCTCAAGGTACCCACCCAAACGTCCCACACGATCCTAATCACATTCCAAATACTCTGCAAGATCCTCATAACATTCTGGTCAATCCACAAGATCTCTAGAATGATGCCTCATCCCAATCAAACACCGACATCCAGAATACCACACTACCCAGTGACGAGCATATGGCTAACCAACCTAAGGTTACTATTGATGAATATCTCAGTAACCTTGCCAATGTCCAGATGACAAATTGTCTCTTAAACAAACATGGAGACAAGATCCTTGCCACCTTACTCATGAAGGGGGTTAAACCACCATCCGGTTTTGATACATCACAATATGCCCTTCCCACATTTGTCGATCCACAAGCCTCAAAAAATGTTCCAGAGAGTTCCTACGTTCCTAAAGGTGCACCCACTGAAAACTGGTATCATCCTGAATTTGGAAATGTCGTCATCCATCAATTCCAAGAGTATCCTCGTCTTTCAAACACAAAATCTACTATTCCACCACTAGATCCTAATGATCCCCATGCCTATGGTATGCCATCATATATCCCATCTACCCCACCGCTTCCCCCCCATATCCTAATAATGGGGGCACACCTGTACTTACCAATTTGTTACCTTCTACATTTCGATAGCCTCCAAATAATCCACACCAATCCACAACACTATTAGCACCACCACAACATACTGCTACCACTCTAGCTTCATCCCAACCCTTGCATCCACAAAATCCGCAACACACTACCGTTCTTACACAACCATCACATCAAGTAGTGCAACCTACCTCACAAAGCCCTTTCGTGGTCGCCCCCTAGCAATAAAATATCTCATCTCACCCATCTCATCAACAATAGCCACAACAACGACCCCCACAACAACATGTGCATATCCCTACACCAACACACCATAATCCACTTACTAAGTAACTCTATCATCCCTCTAGCACATACATTGTTCCATCCCATCTCAATATGAATCCTCATCAGAATGCTCAAAACCAAACACAGACCCAATCGCCACCTTACACAAATCCTTTGCAACCTCAACATCATCCGCACCAACAACCATCAAATCCATTTCCATATGCCACACAACAACCCACCATTGTGGAACAATACCAATCCTATCCGCCCTAATTTCAACAACAACCAACTTATCATTAGGGGGCACCTTATACTTCCTATTACCAACAACCATCATCATAATAAAAAAGAGGCCCTACCTCCACATATTACCAAAATTATACACAACAATAGGACCCATCCCTCACTTCCTACTATCGACAACAATTCCCTTACCAACAAGTGGCTCCCACTCATCACAATCAATCATCCAACTATCAATCCACTTATAATCAACAAACACACTCCTATCTGACTCAACCCATCTATGATCCGACAGTGGTAGGGCCATCCTCATCATATCCACAATACTATCCATACAATCAATCCACTCTGACTCCCACAACTCCCGTCACTAAGGACTTGGAAGAAGTAAAATCAGCATTAAAGGATCTACAAACTGAAACGGGTAAACAAACATTCAAGTTTGAGGACATATTTCCTTATCCTTTTGATCCCTCCATCTCCTTGGTTCCTTTCCCCAAGCATTTTGAGATACTAAAATTTTATAAATACAAAGGAACTAGGGACCCTAGAGCTCACCTTCAAGAATTTTATGCCCATTTCCAAGAGGTCATGCATAACGATAATTATCTTATCTGTCTTTTCCCTAAAAGTCTACAAGGAGTTTCCCTTAACTCGTTTATGGGCCTTGAAAAAGGATCTATCAAAACCTTTGCACAATTATTTAAACAATTTGTCTCACACTTCTCTTTCAATTTAGAGAAGGATATTGACACACTTGATCTCCTGAAAGAAAAAAAATGTGAGGGAGAGACCTTTGCAAGCTACTTGCAAAGATGGCGTGCCTTGGCCAGCAGGATGAAATTCCCACCACTAGAAAAAGACATGGTCACATTATTTATCAAAAATTCCCACCCAGATATGGCTCATAACTTCCAACTCCATTGTATCACCACCTTTGCGACATTTGTGGAGAAGGGTCCCATCTTGGAACGAGCCCTTGTTACAAAAGGGCAAGTCAAACTTTTTATTTCTGGAAGTCCTTTGGGGATAAACCTCGTTATTGGAATAGAAATAAAAATGTTGTCAATGATGGTGTCACTGACACCAAAAATGTTCAGGTGGCCACCACCACACAAAAATACCCTTCTCGGCAACAACTGTCAGTTCAGAACGCCATATTAGTCCCCCAAGGGACACCACAAAAACAATCCAACCAAAATAACCAAGGGGGAAACAAACAAAAGTTCACTCAATTGGGAGAACCCCTTAGCATGGTGTTTAACAAGCTTCTTCAAGCTAATTATCCCATCATGTATCCTATCACCAAACCTCTTGATACGTCTAAACCCAAACCTGCCTGGTTTAAAGACAACGAATATTGTAAAATTCAGAAGATTAAGGGACATACCTTAGATAAATGTCAAGGCCTAAAAACCTACATTCAAGACCTCATCGATCGAGGTGAAATCCATGTAGATGCTAACGCATCATCTTCATCCAATGCTCAACTCCAGATATATCAAAACACTTTTCCTAACCACAATCAGGGTCCTAGTACTTCCAACTCTAATCCTGGATCTACCAACAACAACAATCAAGGTAGCAACACCAATAACATCAGCTATAAAAATGTGCCATACAATTATCAAGGTGTAGTCTCATTTGTAAAACAAGTGGAGCCACGTGTGTCCATGATACATGTCAAAGGAAAAGATCCACAATGTGTTGTTACCACTCGACGAACCCGCATCACAATCCCAAAAACTCCTCCATCTACCCAACGACCATCCATCAGTTCACAATATAATATCCTCGACCACCTAGGCAAGATTGCAGCTCAAATATCCATCCTAGATCTGCTTAAGTCATCTCCCATGCATCAAGACATCTTGACTAAGGCTTTGCAAAGCACACAAGTGCTTGATGATATTGACCCCACCCAATTCCAAGCATTGGTAGGAAATCTCTTATCAACCTATCAGTTAGCCTCTAGCCAAAAAGACATGCCGCATCTTGATTCAAGCCACAACCGCACCCTCCATCTCGAGGTTGGTGTAAATTGTCAAAAAGTAAAAAGGGTACTGGAAGATAATGGTTCAGCCCTAAATCTTTGTACATTAAAATTCATACAACATGTTGGATACACCCAGGTTGATTTAAGAAGTCAAGTTATCACCATCAAGACATATGATAATGCAGAGCGGAATTCTAAAGGAATTATTTGCCTCCCTATTCAAGTGGGCCCCATTGTATAGTACACTATGTGTCATGTTCTGGACCTTGACCTTCCATACAACATCCTTCTTGTTCATCCATGGATTCATTATATGCAAGTCATCCCATCCATCTACCATCAATGTTTAAAGTACCCATTTCAAGGAATGGAAGTTACCATACAAGTTGATCCCCAACCTTTTGAATATTATCGTGCCTTGGAAGCTTCCTTTCCACATTCACATTACTGTCGAGGAGTTAAAATGGGGGCATCCCAAACATCTGATTCTCATCCATCCACCAATACACTAAACACCTCATCTCCACCATCATCCACACCCACTTCCACCATCACCAATGTCTAGATCATAGACAAGGGATGTGGCGAATATAAAATGCATACTACACTAAATGTGGCAACTATGCCACCCTCGCCCCATACATATGGACAACCAACTCTGCCAGTACCAAAAGTAGAAGAAAAGACACTTAGACTCACCTCCCAAAACATGGGTTCGACAACATTCAATGATCTGGGATCCCTTCAAGATCAAATGGAAGCTGATATCAGCGAATGGGTTTATCGAGAGGAACCTGAGCCACCATGTCCCCTTATAGAATTCTTTCAAGAATTTTATCCATGTGCCTCCAAGTTCGTTGAAAAGTGTCATTACCAAGGTAGAGGCCTTGGTGTGGAAGAACAAGGAAAATACCAGCCCATTGAAGCAACTAACATCTGACCAAGAAATTTGGGCTTGGGTTATGATACTAAATAGAAGGGTCCTACGACATCCTCTAACACTTCTAACAATGTTAGTGTTGATGATGATTCCCTCAAAGACATACCAGAAGAAGAGTCCATTATACACGCATACGATTATTTGAATCACGTTGACCTCCCTGCCATGTTTGAATGCTTATCTGTTTGCACCATAACCTTATCCCTCAAACATCCTAAACTTATAGATCATGACCTACAAGGTAGCGCACCTATCAACACATTTCCCTTAGAGGATACCTACGTACATCTCATGGGATTGGGGGAAGATGAACACCCTAACCGCAAAAGCAAAAAGAAACAAAAGAAAAATAGGTCATCAAGTGAAAACCTCACTGAGGTGCTTTTTGATCGAGAAAAAGTAAAAACAAAGGGTGACAGTGAACCTCAATACGGCACTAGAAGATGGGGACGTTCATCTTCCCCTTGTGGGAACACAAATACTTGAGCAGTCTTCTATTCTTATTGAAGAGACACAAGAGGTAAATTTGGGGATAGAAGAAAAACCAAGGATCACCTATGTAGCAAAATATTTATCAGAAGCAGAGCATTTTACTATTGTCCAAATTCTCAGAGAAGGGGTTATCAATTTTGCATGGGCTTATTCTGATATGCCCGACCTGGATCCTAATCTAGTTGTACACCATTTGGATGTTCGTCCAGATGCCAAACCTGTCAAGAAAAAGCTCTGAAAGATGCACCCGCAGGTAGCACGATTAGTTAAAAAAGAATTGGAAAAATTACTGGATGTTAGCTTTATTAGATCCATTGATTATTTTGATTTGATTTTGAATATAGTAACTGTTCCTAACCTAACAAAGACATTAGGATTTGCACAGATTTCTGGGATCTTAACAAAGCCTGTCCAAAAGATGACTTCCCATTACCTAACATCGACATGTTGGTTGACATTACTGCAAGACACGAAATGCTATCCCTTATGGATGGCTGCTCTAGCTACAATCAGATCCGAATTGCCCCTAAAGATCAAAACAAAATTGCTTTTACAACACCTTGGGGTACCTTTTGTTACAATGTCATGCCCTTTGGCCTCAAAAATACGGGGGCAACATATCAACAAGCAACGACTGTTATATTCCATGACCTCATCCACATTATCATGGAAGATTATGTTGATGACTTGCTAGGAAAGTCCGAAACCAGAGAAGAGCACCCTACCATCCTGAAAAAGATCTTCGAGCGCTTGAAGCAGTACAAGCTACGTCTGAATCTGAAAAAGTGTGTGTTTGGTGTCATGTCAGGGAAATTATTGGGCTTCATAGTCTCCCGGAGGGGCATTGAGGTTGACCATGCTAAAGTAAAAGCTATCATGGATATTCCTCCACCTAGAAACCTGAAACAGTTAAGGAGCCTTCAAGGAAAGCTACAATCCATCCGTCAGTTTATAGCCTAGCTTGCAGATAAATGTCAGTCGTTCACTCACCTTCTAAAGAAATACACCACCTTTAAATGGAATCAACAATGTCGGTTGGGTTTTGATATGATCAAAGAATACTTGGCCCACCCACCAATATTGATGCCACCTATCCTTGGAAAACCCCTCTTGCTATACATCTCTACCACTTCAGTTGCATTGGGGGCATTTTTGGCACAACATTACGAATCCTCAAAAGAGTGAGCAATCTATTACATTAGCTAAACACTAGTCGGTTGATTATGAACTTAATTATTCACCAATGGAGAAAGCATGTTTTGTTGTGGTCTTCAGTACACAAAAATTATGCCATTATATGCTTATCCATCTGGTAAGGTTGATATCAAAAGTTGACCCCCTCAAGTACCTGTTATCTAAGACACCCCTAACTAGCCGAATAAATAATGGATCATGCTTCTAAGTGAATTTGATATAGAATATATGGGAAAAAAGAAATCAAAGGGAAGGTAATAGAAGATCAGTTGGCAGAAGCCCCATTAGTAGATGCCTATCCCATAGAAGCCGAATTTAGAGATGAAGGAGTCTTTGCAGTATCAAAAGCTACCACATGGACACTATTTTTTGATGGATCACACATTAATAAAGGATCGAGGGCAGGAGTCTTTCTTATCACCCCCCAAGGCAATCACCAAAATCATTCAGATTGGATTTTCCGTGCACCAACAACATCGCCGAATATGATGCCCTTCTCACAAGCCTTAGAATCGCAGTTCAATGGCACATCACTCATCTGCAAGTTTTTGGTGACTCCCAGTTAGTTATAAAATAGGCCAATGATGAGTTTCTAACAAAAGATGACAAGTTGTTGCCTTAAAAATGCATGGTGGATGACCTCAAAAAATATTTCACCTTCATCCAATTTGAGTAGATCCCAAGACTTAAGAATAAGGCAGCAGACGCTATGGTTACCATTGGTTCTCTCCTTGACATGCCAAAATACCGCACTGATTTTCAGTTCCTAGTCAAACAACTCTTAATCCCAGCGTATGATATCCCTGAGATCGAGATGGTGTGTGATATTGTAGGTCTTGAATCCCCTTGGTACCACAAAATTTACACCTATATTCATGACAACACCCTCCCGTCGGATCTCACAAGAAACCAACGTAAATCATTTATCCAACGCACTGCCCACTACACCATCATCGGTGATACACTTTATTGACATGGGTATGATGGAAATCTCCTCCGTTGTTTAGATGAAACTGAAGCCCGCAAGGAATTAACAGAAGTGCATAGTGGTATTTGTGGGGCCCATTCTAATGGTACGACCTTAGCCAAAAGGATTCTAAGAGCAGGTTATTACTGGCCTACAATGGACCTTGATGCTTGTGAATTTGTCAAAAGGTGTCTTCCGTGTCAACAACATGCAGATTTGATTCACACCCCGACACAAGAGTTGCAACCTATCACCACACCTTGGCCATTCTCACAATGGGGTTTTGACTTGGTTGGAAAGATCTACCCTCCATCCTTTGATGCTCACACTTTTATCATCACAACCACTGAATACTTCACCAAGTGGGTAGAAGCCATGCCACTCACTCAAATCACTGGTGTTCAGATCTCTAAGTTCATCCTCTACCATATCCTCTGCAGGTATGGTATCCCCTCTACTGATAACAGAAATCCATTCAAGAATAAGTGCATGAAGTCCCTCTATGAAACATATCATATCCAAGATCATTGGTACACCCCCTATTACCCCCAGGGTAATGGAAAAGTAGAGGAAAAAAACAAAACATTGATCAAAATCATTAAGAAGATGGTCAATAGCACAGACCGAGATTGGCACCTCCATATCCATCCTGCTCTTTGGGCCTACCGTACATCCATCCACACCCCCAACGATGCTACTCCATACTCCCTTTTCTATGGTGTTGAAGCCATCTTTCTAATCGAAGTCGAAATTCCTTCACTCCGAATATCACTCAAGAATCTCATCACTGATGAAGACACTCGAGTGGCACAGCTAGCACAATTGGAATTGCTGGATGAAAAATGGGTCAAGGATTATAACCATCTGCAAGCCTATCAACACCAAATCAAAAGGATCTACAATAAGAAATTCCGCCCTCTCCAATTCAATGTTGGTGATTTGGTCCTTAAAGAGAATCGACAGAATCAACAAGATCGAGAGAAAAAGGGTAAGTTTGAAGCAAATTGGTTGGGCCCTTATGTCATCACCACAAAGTATGGTTATGGTGCCTACATGCTATCTAACCTTGAAGGGGAGCCCTTGGAAGAACCCGTCAACATCATGCATCTGAAGAAATTCTATACAAGTTAGGTCAGCTGGGGTATCCTTCCTGGTCAATTCTCAAAAAATACAAAAAATTAAAAAAATAGTAAAAAGAAATAATTTGTCCTATGGTGAAAACCACCCCTGTGTGGCACCTTGGATATGTACGATTGGTAAAAACCTGGCAATAGGCACCTCTCGTATAGGGCTTAATCATTATCTACCTCGTGTCCTAGTTACTTTATGGTTTATCCATCAACTCCTCAATCCCCATATCCTCCCATCCACTTGCATCACCTTATTGCTTGGCATATTTCTAGTTGAGCATTGAACGACCCTCATCTGCTATCCAACATCTTGAGCTTGTTATCCTAATCTAAGCTTGTGTCATCTCATCGTGTCTATCTCCATCTAGGTTCACTCATCGTGTCCATCTCCATCTAAGTCTCATCATGTTTTTTCTTGAACTACGACGCCTTTGCGCTTGCACGTAGGCAAGGCTAATATTTTGATTGGCCCCCGAGGCATTTTTTCCTTCATCGTCCATCCTCATGGTCCATTTTTCAATCTTTTCCATCCTTGGTTTTTTGACCTTACCGAACTACGTTGCCCCTGCGCTTGCACGTAGGCAAGGCTGATCATTTGATCCACCCCCTGGTCTTCTCTTCATCTTATGTTTGTGGTTGGCTCATCTAATCGTTGTCCTCCATTGTCCTCTTTCCACTTTTACCACAGTATTTTCTTGAACTACGAGGGCTTTGGACTTTCACATAGGCAAGGCTGATCTTCTATCAACCCCCGAGCCCCTAGGTCTTTAGGTTGTGTCAATCCTGTGTCCTATGTCTTGTGTCTTGTATCTTGTTATTGAGACATGTCCTTATCTCACTGGTACCTCACAAATATAATCCATCTATGTCACAAGGGTTAATCGATTTCCAAGTATCTTGCGTCATTAATCAATATTTTAGTTTAGCATCCATCTTTGGTCTCAACAGGATGTATCCTTCCTAACAGACCGCATCAAACCCATCCATCATCTTGATCCTATGGCAAAGGATGTTTTGAATTTGATTGTGATCTTTTGATGCTTTTGACATTTTGTTTATCATTTGAGCTCCCTATCATTACTTTCCAAGGATGCCATGATCTATCATATTATGGTGTGTTTTGACTAGTTAACATAGGGGCGTATCTTGATCCTTTTGTCTGCTTCTGTCTTCTTGGTTATCCCACGTAGTATCCACCAAGATCTCTGAGGTCTTGTGTTACGCTGGGACATCCTTTTGTGCTTGTGGCTATCCTAATACCTGGCCCGACCAAAGTCATCACGATTTTGGGGTGTTAGGATCGCTTTCTTGTTTTTTCTGTTTGTGTATGCATAGGACACTATCTCATCTTGGTTTACATACCTTGATGCTTGGTGTCTTATGCTATAGCAAAAATAAGTGCTCCAAAGATGGTAACTTACATTCATAGAACATTGCATTATTCTCATCGATCACATTCATGTATCCTTCATCTCTTCTTTTCCCTAGGATTTTGGATTGTGCAAACAACGTTTTCCTCCATCTCCCCCCTCTTTTTCTTCTTCTCTGGGGTCCTATGTTTCTTGACAAGGTGCAAGCCACCCCACCCATCGCATCATTTATTGCAGGCCCTTATTTACATTAAATTGCATACCCATTTTAAGTTGTGTAGGCTAGTTTTCATTAATTATTCTACACCTCTTACCATTCATTCACTAGCATATGCACTTTAGTTCATACATCCACCATAAACATAATTATGCATATCACAATTATATAGACATCATGCATATCACAACATATATGCATCCATCACATCCTGCATCATACGTATTAGAAAATATAAATAATTCTCCTGCATCCATCACATCTTGCATCATAAGTGTTAGACATCATGCATATCACAACATATAAACAGTTCTCCTGCATCACCACCGTTAGGCATCAATATAATCATCATTAATCATCATCATACATTAGCATAAGCATACATCCATACAAACATATCCATCACTACATCATAATGCATAAATAAAGTCATCCATCATATCCACATCATATAATGTCAATAAGGGTTCTCGCATATCTAAAATCCAAAAATATACAATATCTGTCATAACCATCACTCAAAATAAAGGTATGAGTACAAGGCTATGCATCTACTCTGCTCTCTGAACTGTACCCACCCTATACCTATCAAACATTGAGCTCTTGTGCCTCCGATACTCTAAACCCTATGCTCGCTCCATCAGATCTCTGAGGTGAGTTTCGCACTAAACCTCTGTGTGGCGGCGTCTCCTTATAGTTGCTGAAACCCCGTGTGTGTGTCCCCATTATCTGTGATGGTATCAACATCTGAGGCACTGCACAGATGAAGGGTGGAACATGATGTGTTGGATTTGGAATTGCCATATAATACGCCCCCATATAATAGCTCGACTCTCGTATGAGCTCATCCCTCTCTACCGCCTGCAATCTCACGGTATCTCACTCTAATATGTACCTGTCACGATGTCCACAAAGGAATATCCCCTCCTGCTCCCATAGATCTTGTGCCATCTGCAACTGCTCTACCTATCCCTGCACTCGTGACATCTTGATCACCAACCTATCTCTGTCACCTCGCAACAACTCTATCTCCTCCTGCATCTATCTCCTCTCCTCCCCTGTCATGTCTGGCCCACCCTGTGGTTGTCCTATCTGATCCAACGACCAAGTCACACCCTCCACCAATCTGTCTCGCTCTCATTGCAACTGATCTAACTGACCCTGTAGTTGTGTTGCATCCCTCTCCATGACATGTCTATGTGTCATTGTCTCATCCCTCTCATCCTGCAACACCTACATCTATGTCTAAATGACCTCCCTCTCTACCTCCATCCTCTGTACCTAGTCCCTCAAGCTCTCCTCCCTCTCCTGCACCACTCCCATATCCTCCATTGTCTCCCCAACCACCTCAGCTCGAGCCTGAAGCTCATCTCGCTCCTACCTCAACTCCCTCCTCTCCCTCAACAATCCCTCTACCTGTCTCCTTAGATCCCCCATATCTCTCTCTGCCTTTGCCAGTGCCTCTGATATCTGACCTATCTCTCCTCCAGACAAATGCTGACCCTCTTCTTGTAATAGTGCCACTGTCGCCTCTAGTTTGTCCCTCTCCCACCTCACTGACTCTTCGGCCTCTCGCTCCCTCGCTACCTCTCTCCCCAACTGAGTCACCTCAGCTTGTAGCCTGCTTGCCTCTGCCCGTGACTCATCCTTCTCCCTCTCAACATCATGTACCTGGGTGGCCAGGTGGTCCATAATAAAGCCACACTCCCTCTATCATGTACCCTCTAATCTGACTACCTCTTCCTGTAGCCTCCTCCTATCTTCCCCGAGTCTGATAATCTCCACCTCCAGTATCCTCCTGGCCACCTCTGACTACCGCAATCTCTGCTTAGTGGTCTACTCTCCCGCCTCCGCTCCTCTTGCCCATGTGATCGGTTCCTCTGCTATCGGTGGCCTCATCTCTAAGGGAAGAATGTCATGTACCTCTGTATCCATCGCCTCTGCTCCCTCTCCATCTCCTGTGTCCATCACTTCGGCCTCATCCCTCTCCATCACCTCTAGTCCCTCTCCATCTCCTGTGTCCATCACTTCGGCCTCATCCCTCTCCATCGCCTCTGCCTCCTATCTCTCCTCTTCGGGCTGGACCCGACCCCTCTATCTCCTCCTCTTACCTGATCTCCGCGGACCTCCTGTCTAATCCTCCCCTTGCCTTGCCACCACTGGCACCTCCTACTGCCTACCTAACCCTGCCACCACTGGCACCTCTCGCTGTCTGCCTGACCCCACCACCTCTGGCACCCTCTGCTACCTCCATAATCCTATCACCTTTGACATCTCCTGCTACCTACCTACTCTGCCCACTCTTGGTACTCTCCTCCGCCATCCTTTGGGTCTACTCACATCTGATCCTCTTTGATCATCTCTTCCTCGGGCTGCCTCTATCCCTCTCCCTTGTTGCCCCTCGGCCCCGTCGGCTTGTCGACCCATCTCTCCTCCTATCAACGTTGCCTCCTCTCCCGATCCAAACCCTACTGCCTCTACAATCGATACCTCTAGTGTGATTCATCTAGGACAATGTCGCACAAACTACACTGCATATCTCAAAGTGCTCTCAGCATCTATTGGTCCCTCACCTCTATCTGGGTACTCTACTAGCTCATGCCCTAGTGTCGCCTAGTGCTCCCATACAACCTCTATTGAAATCTCATCACCCCATGGTCGCTCTCGCGTCAGCTGCTTGAACATCTCTGGAGCACCTAGAATTTCCTACTCCAGCCCATATTGTCTCAGCACCCGATCCTGCCTGTGGGCCTCTACTATCCGAGGATCTCTCCCCACTATATAGCAATGTGTCATGAAATCTTTCCTATGCCCAACCTCATCCTCTCTCCATCCCCTAAAATGTCGAAACATATACGACCTCCATAATACATCCTCCTCCCTCAGCTCATCAAAAACTCTCCTCCACCTATCTAAGTCCTCTGCACTCTGATATCAAAACATCCACCCCTCCTCTACATCATACCACCAAGCTACCAACGTTGTCTCCTCTATCCGTCCCTCCCGCACCACAACTGGCCTGGCCACATTGATGTGCTCCCATGCCCATACCTGCAGCAACGTCACATGACACACGCTGAATACATCCCGATAGCACACCACATGCATCTCTCTGTATAATTGTGCTAGTACACATGGATTCCATGCGAACTGTCCATCTCTCCCCTCGACGATGTCAGATCACCTCCATATAACCTAAGTTGCACCATCTCCCACTCCTATCTGGTACAAGTATGT
>CM021109.1:205940392-205964409 GCA_007115665.2 Sequoiadendron giganteum | reverse complement strand
TCAATAGGATGTATCCTTCCTAACAAGCCACATCAGCCTCATCCATCATCTTGATCCTATGGAAAATGATGTTTTGAATTTGATTGTGATCTTTTGATGCTTTTGAAATTTTGTTCATCATTTGATCTCCCTATCATTACTTGCCAAGGACGCCATGATCTATCATATTATGGTGTGTTTTGACTAGTTAATATAGGGGCATATCTTGATCCTTTTATTTTTTTCTGTCTTCTTGGTTGTCCCATGTAGTATCCACCAAGATCCCCGAGGTCTTATGTTACGCTGGGGCATCCTTTTGTGCTTGTGGCTATCCTAATACCTGGCCCAACCAAAGTCATTTTGATTTTGGGGTGTTAGGCTCACCTTCTTGTTTTTTGTGTTTATGCATAGGACACTAACCATTTCTGTCCTGTGTCACCATTCTCCATTCCATTTATTCCATTATTCCTTGTCCATTATCCTTCCATCTTTCCCGTTATTCCTTTCCATTCCTCTCCCCCCTTTTCTTCCATTTCCTTCATTCCTTCCACTCCATTATTCCATTATTTCATTCCTTCCATTCCTTTCCTTATCCATTTATCCATACCCTCCTACCATCCATCCATCCTTCCTCCTCATTCCCTCCATCCATCTTCCACCATTATTCCTCCTTCCTCCTCCACCATTCCTCCATCCATATTTTCACCCTTCCTCCATCCACTTCCTCCGTCCATCCATCCATGTCTATATCCTTCCATTCCTCCATCCATCTGTCCCTGTTCCATCCCTCCATCCTTCATTCCTTCCTTCCATTTCAAATACTCCCTTCCAGTCCATTAAGTTCCCTTCCTTTGTCTCCTTCATTCCCGTGTGTGTGTCCCTTCTCCATGTCATTGCTCTTCACTCCCACCTACAGATAAATTCATTTCTCAATGTGTTGATTTAAATTCCTTCCTTTCTCACTCTGTCCATCCCCTCTCCTTTTAATCTCCATTGTATCTCCACTATTCTTTTTGTCCACGTGTCCCTAAGATATCCCTCACTCCCATAGATCTTGTTACCATCTGGCTCTACCTATCCACTTTTCATTGACCTCTTGATCCTGCTTCTCTGTCCTACTTAACAACTCTATCTCTCACTCATCTCCTCTCCTCCCCTGTCATGTCTGGCCCACCCTGTGGTTGTCCTATCTGATCCAACGACCAAGTCACACCCTCCACCAATCTGTCTCGCTCTCATTGCAACTGATCTAACTGACCCTGTAGTTGTGTTGCATCCCTCTCCATGACATGTCTATGTGTCATTGTCTCATCCCTCTCATCCTGCAACACCTACATCTATGTCTAAATGACCTCCCTCTCTACCTCCATCCTCTGTACCTAGTCCCTCAAGCTCTCCTCCCTCTCCTGCACCACTCCCATATCCTCCATTGTCTCCCCAACCACCTCAGCTCGAGCCTGAAGCTCATCTCGCTCCTACCTCAACTCCCTCCTCTCCCTCAACAATCCCTCTACCTGTCTCCTTAGATCCCCCATATCTCTCTCTGCCTTTGCCAGTGCCTCTGATATCTGACCTATCTCTCCTCCAGACAAATGCTGACCCTCTTCTTGTAATAGTGCCACTGTCGCCTCTAGTTTGTCCCTCTCCCACCTCACTGACTCTTCGGCCTCTCGCTCCCTCGCTACCTCTCTCCCCAACTGAGTCACCTCAGCTTGTAGCCTGCTTGCCTCTGCCCGTGACTCATCCTTCTCCCTCTCAACATCATGTACCTGGGTGGCCAGGTGGTCCATAATAAAGCCACACTCCCTCTATCATGTACCCTCTAATCTGACTACCTCTTCCTGTAGCCTCCTCCTATCTTCCCCGAGTCTGATAATCTCCACCTCCAGTATCCTCCTGGCCACCTCTGACTACCGCAATCTCTGCTTAGTGGTCTACTCTCCCGCCTCCGCTCCTCTTGCCCATGTGATCGGTTCCTCTGCTATCGGTGGCCTCATCTCTAAGGGAAGAATGTCATGTACCTCTGTATCCATCGCCTCTGCTCCCTCTCCATCTCCTGTGTCCATCACTTCGGCCTCATCCCTCTCCATCACCTCTAGTCCCTCTCCATCTCCTGTGTCCATCACTTCGGCCTCATCCCTCTCCATCGCCTCTGCCTCCTATCTCTCCTCTTCGGGCTGGACCCGACCCCTCTATCTCCTCCTCTTACCTGATCTCCGCGGACCTCCTGTCTAATCCTCCCCTTGCCTTGCCACCACTGGCACCTCCTACTGCCTACCTAACCCTGCCACCACTGGCACCTCTCGCTGTCTGCCTGACCCCACCACCTCTGGCACCCTCTGCTACCTCCATAATCCTATCACCTTTGACATCTCCTGCTACCTACCTACTCTGCCCACTCTTGGTACTCTCCTCCGCCATCCTTTGGGTCTACTCACATCTGATCCTCTTTGATCATCTCTTCCTCGGGCTGCCTCTATCCCTCTCCCTTGTTGCCCCTCGGCCCCGTCGGCTTGTCGACCCATCTCTCCTCCTATCAACGTTGCCTCCTCTCCCGATCCAAACCCTACTGCCTCTACAATCGATACCTCTAGTGTGATTCATCTAGGACAATGTCGCACAAACTACACTGCATATCTCAAAGTGCTCTCAGCATCTATTGGTCCCTCACCTCTATCTGGGTACTCTACTAGCTCATGCCCTAGTGTCGCCTAGTGCTCCCATACAACCTCTATTGAAATCTCATCACCCCATGGTCGCTCTCGCGTCAGCTGCTTGAACATCTCTGGAGCACCTAGAATTTCCTACTCCAGCCCATATTGTCTCAGCACCCGATCCTGCCTGTGGGCCTCTACTATCCGAGGATCTCTCCCCACTATATAGCAATGTGTCATGAAATCTTTCCTATGCCCAACCTCATCCTCTCTCCATCCCCTAAAATGTCGAAACATATACGACCTCCATAATACATCCTCCTCCCTCAGCTCATCAAAAACTCTCCTCCACCTATCTAAGTCCTCTGCACTCTGATATCAAAACATCCACCCCTCCTCTACATCATACCACCAAGCTACCAACGTTGTCTCCTCTATCCGTCCCTCCCGCACCACAACTGGCCTGGCCACATTGATGTGCTCCCATGCCCATACCTGCAGCAACGTCACATGACACACGCTGAATACATCCCGATAGCACACCACATGCATCTCTCTGTATAATTGTGCTAGTACACATGGATTCCATGCGAACTGTCCATCTCTCCCCTCGACGATGTCAGATCACCTCCATATAACCTAAGTTGCACCATCTCCCACTCCTATCTGGTACAAGTATGTCACTAATCAACCCGCATAGGTACAATGGTAGTGGTGGTACTCCCAGCCCCAGGCACTGATCCACGTCCAAACCATTCTTCTCCACCGACAAGTCCTCTCGCCCGAATAGGACCCACATGGTATGGTCTAGCTCCTATCCCTCCGACCTAAGCTCACTAACTAGTTGACCTGCTATCGGCAACCTCTGAATCCGCCAGACATCCTCTAGTGTCACGGTCACCTCTCTCGTTAGAAGATGAAAAGTCGATGTCGCTAAGTCCCAACGCTCGATCAAAGTTGTTAGCATCGCTCGATGCGCTCTAATAAATGGATACCCCAAGAAATGCAACAATCCTGCCTCTATTAAACATTGATGATCTACTCTAGGCATCGCTTGTTGCGTCGCTGCAAGCACCTCCGATCTCCTCTCCTGTGTCTGCAAGGTCTTGAATCTCTGCGATCACCCCCACAAACTATGTCATATACGAATTCATTTTATTTTTGACCCTAAGTCCCCTGTCACTATCCCTAACCTTTTTTGACCCTTTCCCAGGGCCTAGAGGATGCTACTCTTTTGCCCCCCTCATCCCTCACCCCTCCCCTCTCTCCTCCCTTCTTTCTGAACGCCACCGTAGGGCTTGTCTGTCTTTTCCCCGGGGTGCTGCCGCCTTTTCCCCGGGGCGGGGTCACCCTTTTTGATGGGTTGCGATCACCCTTTTAACGGGCCATGACCACTGTTTGGGTGGGGCAGGCCTTCCACCAGGGCACCGCCGCCCATTGGGCGAGGCCACCCCTCATCGAGCACCGTCGCTCGTTAGGCGGGGCCGCCCCTCTCCGAGCGTCACCGCCTTTCGGGCGTGACCCCCTTTGTTGGGGTGCCATTGCCCGCAGCGCACGACCGCCCCTTCCTAGGCGTTGCCACCCTTCGGGCGGTGTCGCCCCATTCCCAAGCGCGACCACCCCTCAGGGGTGTCATCACCCCTATGTTGAGCGGGGCCGCCCCCGATGGGTGCGACCGCTCCTGTGTGGGGCAAGGCCGCCCCCAATGGGCATGGCCGCCCTTGTATGGGATGAGGCCGCCCACCGATGGGCACAACCGCCTCCCAGCGGGCGCGACCACCCCTTTATGGGGCAGGGTCGCCTCCCGCTGGGCGCGACCGCCCCTATGTGGGGCATGGCCGCCTTTGTGTGGCCCCAGCCGTCTCAATGAGGGGTCGGTCAGATACACTTTGTTCTTTCTCCAATCCATTCCCCAATTTTCTGTTTCCTCTTCTACCCATTTCTCTATTCTACTCCCAAATCCCAACCCATGTTTTCAAAATTCCATTAATAGTCACAATACTTATAAAAATGTACTCAAATCACAAAGGTGGTTTTTGAGCCTAACCTGACGGGGAACGATGCACTCAACCTAGAAACTCTACACCTCGTCCGCATGGTGAACAATATCGTAGTCATAGTTATCTCGCATTGTCTCTTTCTTGTCTTCCTCTCCAACTGACAGCCATCCAAATGAGGAATAGTAATCCTCACATTCCTATTTATACCTTTCCCCCTCTTTTTAAATTTAGGGAATTTGTTTCCTTTATTTAACCTTTTTCTTTCTTTTAACTAATCCTAAAACTTTCGTAGTCCGTCATTTGCTCCATGTGTGTCAGATTGACTCTGTTCAAAAAGAAAACTTGCTTGATTTTTTGAGCTCTCTCCAACCGTAACTTCTATTTCTTCACATTGAGACGTCATCTGGGACCCCTTTTTCCTCTACCGTCCTCTCGAGGGGGCATACCCTACCATATTCACCACATCACATTCTTAACCATGATCGGGGCATCTCCTATCATTCCCCTCCATTTGGGCAACCTCTCTCATGTTGGGGCATCTTCTTCGAAACACTGTTATTTTAAACAATATTTCAAAGAGGGGCAAAATGTAGGCACCTAAATTGACCCTTTACATAAGAATAAATTTATCCCGTTCCTTTATCCCCTTCATCAACGTTAATTAAATCATTTATTTAATTAATGTTCTTTTTTCTCTAAATGTTCCTAAGGTATTTAATTTAATCAATTAAATACTTTATACAAGAGCCCACTTCATCTCTAGATTAAATAAATGCAATCAATGTATTTAATTTGGTCAATTATCCTTATCATTTTTAATTCATTCTTTCTCTCTCCTTGTCACATTCTCCATAATCTTTCACTAAACTGGATTAATTTAATTAATCCTTCATTAGGATGTGCATATCCTTAACGAGGATTAATGTCACATCCTCCATAACTTGCCTCTTGCCTCTAATCATCATTAATTAATCTAACCATCTGTTTGCACAATCCTAATCCTAACCATACCCCTTTTAACACGTCCTTAAGTCAAACTTCTTGGTACTTACCTTTTTTGGGTTGACCTCTTCCCCATGTGAATTAAAAATTCACACTTATTCCCCCCATGCATTTGTCTTCCCCATGACATCTCATGTGTCACATCGTACCCAAAGGACAAGGACCTCTTTTAGAGGAATCTTGTTTTATTTTTTAATCTCTCCTTAAAAGTGAATTAAAAATACACTTTTATTTCTCCAAGGTCTTTCCCATTCCTCAGGTTGATAAATGATGACTTTCTAAAAGTCATCACTTGTCACTTTCACTCCATATGGGGCCAACAAATAACTTTTTAAAGAAATCCTCTCCCATCCCAAGGTACTTGCAAGTACCTTGGGACCACATAACCTCTTCCATGTCATTTGTACCCTTGTCCATCTCACCTTGTCCTTTGGACAACTCACCTGCCACCTATCCAAATGTGAGGGCTTGTGAGTCCTCAACTCACCACAACCCTCCATCTTGGCCATGGTGGCTCAATCTTGACCGTTCAATTCTCTAGAGAATTCAACTTTTCCTATAAATACCCCCCTTCTTCCTTCATTAGAGGATCCTTATGCATTCTTAGCCAACTTATGATATTAAGTCATTTTAGCCTCCATAACTTATTATCGCATCATTCTCATCTAGTATCCATCTTAGCTATTTACATCTTCATTTTTCATTTAAAGCACTTTGCATCATTTTTCCGTCAAGGAGCACACACAATATCAACTATCAAAGGGCCAACCAAGGGAAACATGGATAAAGGCATATCAATTTGATTTTCATTTTCATCTTCCTTTTATCTTGTGTTTAACTTAGGCTAATCATTTTTGAGGTGTTAGGTGTCTTTGTATTCTTCTTGCATTTTAGTTTGCTTTTGCATTTTAGATTAGTACGTTTTTCCCCTTCACAATAGTTATCAGTTAGCTTTCTTTTCAATAAGGACGTGCATGTTGCACATGTCCAATTAGCATTGTTTGTATTGGTTAACTGATGGTAGCTTTCCAATTAACTGTATAGTTTCTTTCATTTAGACTTAGATGAATAAATCTCGCATGCTGCGAGACTGTAGTTGACTCAAGGTGATTTTAGGGTTGGCTACACCTTTGATGTCTATAAATAAGAGCTTTCAACTCATTTGTAAATAAATTTTGCACGAGAGAGTAATATATGATGTGCCCACCTTGCCTATAATATTGCCTTTTTGTATCTATTCATGAGTATTTATTTTGATAATGAATTGTTATGCCACTTGGGTTTCATGCAATTATTATAGTGAATGCTTGCCTTAGTTAGATATAGTGGCTAGTTTGATTGTAGATTGTATGTGTGTCTCGCCTATGCGATTTATTGTCCGAGTTGGCTATTCTTTATGTTTTGTTATCAATAAGCCTATTCAAATTGAGCGAATTGTCGTGCCACCTTGGCTTCATCTTGAGAGTTTGTACCTAAAGCTTATTGTGTGATGTGTGTGATAATAAGCCTATTCAGCGAAGCAAATTGTTGTGCCACCTTGCCTTCACGTTGTGAATTTGTACCTGACTTATCATGTAAAACCAATCCAACTCCTTTTCCTCATGCTCTATTTTCTTGAGGAAATTGGATAGATTAAAGTATTTAGTTTTAGTTGTAGTTAAGACCTGCGAAACCAGAGAAAACCCTTAGCTAGAACGTCCTTGGTTTCCTTAACCTTGTGCCTCTCCTAGCTGAGTCGAAAAAGATAGGTTTAGATTACTTTACTTTTAGAATGCATACCAGGAAAAGAGGGATCTTCCCCTCCTAATTTGAAGAGCACTCATCACGTAGTGTGCATAGCTGTTTGTTTTAACTTACACTCCAGAGGTGTTAGTTATTACGCCAACATGATTATTATTAGAAGTAGAAGAAAAAAAATTAAAATCAAAATCTATGTAAAATAATTTTTAATGCTCATCATAAAGCAATAGAAAAATATTTATTTTGTCCATTGTAACATTGAAAGTTCACAACAATAAAAAAAGGTAGATTAGATGACTTAGTTTTATATTTGTAGTTGATAGTAAGTTATAGAGGCATGCACTAAGATTCCACCATCTCTTGCTACTTCTACAAAGTTAAGAGTTGCGTCTTGAAAGACATCAAATGATTATTCTCAAAAAGATCATTCATATTTACCAAATTCAACACACTAGGATGCTTACTTGACATAATTAATAGTGGCATAGAAATCAAACTCTCTTATACAAAGCTATAAAATAACTTTGAAGAAATGACTAGAAAAAAAGAAGAAAAAGTACAAAAATACATGATTGACTAGGTTGAAAATAATTTTTGGAAATTCACAAATAAGGTGTTAATAGTATCTCAAAAAATGAAATCACAACAAAAATCAAGGTTGTAGCTACAACAAGTTTACATTGAGAAATGTAACAATTATAAAATTATACTATAACACTATTATGTAGGCTCAATGAATACAACCATTGCAAATATTACCCCACAATATTGATTTTGTATATATTTACGCTGAAGGCATGTCGTATTTGAGATTGTGAAGCTCACTTTGCCCATCAATGGCTCAAAATGCTTGAGAGACCCTGCAAGGGGGTTAAACCAATCTCAACCATGCATCATTTTTCCTTCACCGCTCTTTACTATTTTCCCTGCTCGGATGAAGATTTGTGACCAGGGTAATATGAAACCATTGGATAAAGCCTGCAATGACTTTTCAAACCACCTATGTACCATGCAGATCTAACTGTGTATCGTTGAAGGACAAGGTGGACACAAAGAATGACGCTAGAGTACGATGTGACTGCTAGGCAGAGTACTAGTTGGCAAAATTATGCTAGAATATGCTTATATGTCGATCCAAAAATATTAATAAAGCCCCAAAAATATTTTGACCCCCTCTTGGGCCAAAATATTTTCTTTTCTTAGCTTGGCTGCCTACTCGGCCTACTTACACACCTCCTTGTGCAGGGGATGATAAAGACTATCTATAACGCACATGGCAGAAGCCACTGTGCAAAAGCTATGACATTGAAAGGGATGTTCGCATAATTCTACACTTGTTTCCAAATTATACCATCCTTCAAAGAGACGACTTAAGTTAGCCCTTTCTCCAGATACATCTCCACTCAAATTTGAGCAAAGGTGGAGCAAGAATGAGAAAATATATTTATTGTGTATTATAAAACACTGATAAATGGCCTTTACCTTCGATAAACAATAAATATATTAAATACATCAAGGGTATTCAAGGCAATTCCAGACTAAAAAATAATATTATATTTTTAAGAAAAAATGAACCTATGCGTATTAAAACATGGCTAGTCCACAACGATTTAAAATTAAAAAAATTGATTCTCCTCTGATCAAAACCAAAACCAAAAGCAAGCACACTCAAAACCATTCCCCCTAAAAAAGAACTAAAATCTAGAAATTAACATTGTAAGGTTAAAGCCAAATGAAATTACGGATCCCTCTATTTGCAGAATTTTCAGATCCCCATTTTCTTTCTCCAAGATATTTTTTCCAATAACAAAAGGTCAAATAAAAAGATGGCCAATTTTACAATAACATCAAGGGATTCAAACTTTCATCCTACTTTTTGTTATTAATTTTCTTGAAAGTGAAACTACAAAGTGTCCAAGCCAGAGCCAATTCAAAGGAGATACACAAAAAAAATACAAATGAAGGAACTAATATATGATGCTTTAAAGTGGCGAAATCTTTTAAAAGATTTAAATTATTGGATCTATAATCTCCATTTTACCCTAGTTTACAGAAACTGTTCCAAATTTTCTTGAATTTGCATTGACAATAAGTGACCAAAGTAGTCACAATAACTTAAACCCACATTTGATGAATTCCCTCAATTTCCCACGCCTGGGGTTAAAGATCATTTTCTTTTTTTCCTCCAATTCACATAGAATAATAAAAATCGCCATTGACAGCCTTGCCACAGTTTTTGCAGCAATTAAAATGACACCTTTGCTCTAGTCAATGGAAATAATGACCATACTTCGATCAACACAAACAATGGTAACCTGTGATGCCACTATTAAAACTCCCTTCTTTCCTTTTTCAATTCATTTTCTGGGCTATTATACACGCCTACCCAATTGTTGGCTTGTGGGGTTACAACTTACATGTTATATGCCATGTGTAAACATGGTAGCTTTTGGTCTCTGGGCATGACATCAATATTATGACCCCTTACAAATAGTTTCATAAATATAATAATATAATCATAAATAATAAATATTTATATAACATTGTAATAGTTAATATATAAATAATACATATAATATAATAATATAATAATAAAAAATAAATACATAAAATAATGACATAAATACTAAATATTTATATCAATAATATAATAGTTAATATATTATTTTTTAATAAAAAAATAAAATACAATAAATAATAATATTAAAATCCTTTTCTAATGATCTATCAATTGCTCTTATTTACTACACAAATGTGTGCAAAAAAAAATCATTTTTTTTCCAATTGACCTTTCACACCTCTTCGGCGTACCCATTGCACAAGGTGCCATAGCTAGTTTTAATTTATTGTATAGTTGTGAGCATTGACAATAAATGTTTAAGATAGACTTGTAATCTAACACACTTTTCAATTGCAACATCAATTTATATACTAGTATGATAAAACATTTTAAGAATGAGAATACGAATTAATGACTATAAAAAAAAAGACACACGTATTTTCATTGATTAAATTTATTTGATAGATATAAAAATCTCCTTAATCAAGTCATTTTAAATTCTACACATTTTGACATATTCCTTGTCGTGAACAAACAAATTACATAAAATTGCATATATCTTTTAATGATAAATGTGTTGATTAAACATTAAAGATTGACATGAGTTTGTACTTTTCTAAACTAATTCCTTAGAGAATGTATTATCTTATTGAAATCATTGTAAGCTATAATTATATATTCTTGATCAAACCAATTTCAATTAATGTGGTTGACAGATTTAAGTATTATCATTTATAGGGGAAAGGATCGTTCTCTAAAGACAACTTAAACACACTACCATAGGCACACGCGTAGCTGTACTTTGTCCTTTGAGCCAAAAGAAACGACCTTTTTGGCTTTATTTGGCGCCTTGTACCCTCACGTAGGAGGGAAGATAACGAGGATCTTTTTATAATTGAAATCAAATGCAAATCACATATTTGTTTTGACATCTATGATTGTAAGTTTTAAACTTTCTTTACATATGTGATTTATAGGTGGAATTCAATTGTCAATGTAAAATATTATTTTCTATCGTCAATTTTTTAATTATATGAATCATGATACAAAATCTACATAATTTATTAATAGTTTATAGGATATAAATAAGTAAAATAACTTTTATTGTATAGTAATAAAAAAATATTTAAAACTAAAAATCATGTATATAGCTAAAATTTGATGTCATTTGAAATTTATTAGAACTAAAATACGTCATGTCTAAAATTTTGAGTTTGATATCATACTTAGTTGATCTCAATATGAATGTACCTTAGATGGCATGTTGGAATTGAAATACACTTTTTCATAGAGTTTGAAAGTTTTCCCATCATAGAAGGGTTAGGGGAGAGGACCCAATAGTTGAGCATGTTTCAATAGTTGTGATAGCATTTGTTGATTTAATGCCTAATATTTTTAGTAGTATAGCATTAGTTGTCGTAACTTTAAAGTTGTTAGTGTTGATCATGAGCAATCATAATTGAATGGAATGTATTCCTTACACCTAAAAAATAACAAATCATTTGATGCCACATTGATGCACCAATAAAATATGATTTAATGCATATACTATTATAACTTAATGTACAAGTGTAGTCTACACTTTTTGGGAGTCTTTTAGGATACCTCAACAAAAAACATGTTGATATGACATTATATTTGATGATGTGGACTTGAAACCTTAGTTATAAGTAGGGGCCTTGCCAAGTAAGCCACTATAAAAATTTGGGAGTGATTTAAAATTGCCATGCATGCTTTTGAGAAGCAAAAAGTTAGGGTGCTCAATTATTAGGTCCTTTCCCCGAGCAAGTTCTAATTTTGAATGTCAATGTATCCAATATTCCTTAAAATAATTAAAATTAAAATAGATGAAAAATGCCTATAATGGCTCAAATAACTCTTGTACATTATGGTATGCGTACACTCCAAGTGCTTGGAAATAAATCTACAACTTTACATTATTTAGTAATTTGAGCTCGTTTGGTGAACACTAATTCATTCAATATTTAGGAAAGATTGATTTTATTAACTACCACTTTTTGGTAGGGATGAAGAGTAAAATTATTATTCACTATTTGACCATTTGACCATTAATGAGTGCAATGTTTAAGTAGTCTATACAGAGATGGAAAGCCTTGTGCAAAAAACCTGTCTACATAGTCAACTATATTTGTATTGTGATTGACATAAAAATATGTTCAATGGCTAGATAAAAGAAATATCCCTAAAAAGTCATATTTTAATATTGAGGTTATAAATTGACAACAAAAAATAAAATATATTATTCAATATTTTTAATGACTAGTAAGAATATTATATGTTATCTACCTGTAATTTTCTCATTGTTTAATGATAATGAATAGGCTATTTAAATGAAGAAAAAATAGTTGTAGGTATTTTTATTGCATACTCCTGCACATGCCTAACATGATAAGATAGAGGAAAATATCATAATACATGTTTATAACCATAACATATTTTTTCAAGGAGACATAGGCCTAGAATGTTGTTTATTTAACATATTTTAATCCAAATGAATGTAATACATGCATAAAGGATCAAAAAATCAATAATTAACCCAATAACATATGTATGAAATAAAATGTTAAATATAAGAATTATAAATAATATATAAAGTTAAATAAATTTGTTCAAATGGTTTCTCTCATTTATTATGATTTCTTTTGAATATGTTAATCATGAACAAGTTTAGAATTATCATACAATTCCATAAATACACTAATATGTTTAGACATCATCAATTAATTCAAAAGGAACAATTACAGTTAATTCACATATTTGTTCAATAATAGAAAAATATAACAAATTAGTTAAATAAAATGTGTTTATTTGTGTGAAGACTAACTATAATTCTTATCTTCATCCAAAGAAGTTTAAATTTAATAAAAAATATATATGTAAGCTCAAGATCTTATCAATCCCCCACCATGTAGTTATTATATATTTTATGGTCAAGACTTGTTTGATGGTAATCCTTTTAATCTCTACCACTCTAGTGTGTATTTTATTTATTGTTCATCATTGAGAGGATGTTTATTAATGTAATTATATAATTGTTAATAGACAGCTAAATATTTGTATAGTTTTGATTGGCCAAATACATCACTTAGACAAGTTCCCTTCACCCAAAGTCTCCCACTTAATTAAATAATCTTATTGTAAATGTAATCAAATCTTTCCTATGAATGGGATTCTAATATCTAAGAGCAAAACTAAGTTTCAAATTTTTGGGTAAGGCAATTATAAATAAGAATGATATTTCTAGAATTTTCTTCTAACTGCGATTTCCAGATTTCCTTCTAGCTTCGATTTCCAGATTTTAGATTAAATGTGAATGTGCTGATTGCAGAACATTACCTGATTTCTATGTTTGCATATCAAAGAAGTAACTTCTATTTGTAAGTGGAGAGACCCGCCTACAAGGGATGCATCCCTTTGTGCGCGGGCTTCCTCAACAGTCATTTACCATTTGTTAAGTGTGTATTAACATACACACCCTTCTACATGATGGCGTATGACTTTTAAGAGAATTCCGATTTCACATGAATACAGAAAAATCACGGGAATGATAGAGTTTAATATGACTGTTCATAATTTCAATTTTAATTGATTCTTATAGAAATATCATAACATGTATGATAATTTCGATCACTTATGAATGACAATGATACTTGCATCACCGTCATTCATATCTGACCGAAGCTATCACACATTAACACTCCCTCTTAGCTAGGGAAGATATTTCAAATCAAATAAGTCAAGATATTACCTTCACATGTGATATGATATGTTTTCTCAAAGTTGTCAAGTCACATGACATTTTTCATAACACACTTTAACATTTCTCCACTCCCTCTTTAACTAGGAAGAATAACTTCCAAAAGTGATATCACCTAACTCGTGATATCAGAAGATATGATATGCTTCTGAAAGTGTCAAGTCACATGACATTCTTCATACATATCTTCATTATGGTATGTGCACTGACATCAAGCCACATGATGTCTACCATAGATCATGGCATATCCACGGATATACTCATCCACCATGATCATCTCTTATGGGTCATAATGACCTTCAAATATCAAGTCTCATGATATCCATCAAGGTGTCTAAGAGATACTATCATGACATGTCTATAGATATCAAGCCATATGATATCTATTATGATAGTTTTATCATTGTAGAGTCGTCACTTTACAATGTCAAATACAAGTGTTCATTATCAGAAAGATCGTCACCTTTCGATAATGTACATAGGAGGGGTAGGCCCATAAATTCACGGAGTCACACACATGACACAAGAGTTTACACATTAAACATCTTTATATATTAGTACAATTTATAAACAATTTGCATTTCAAACATAAATAACAAATTACATTTCAACCATACCAAGTTTCTTCCTGAAGTGCTCTACCTTGATCCGAGAGAGAGGCTTGGTGAGAATGTCTGTAGTTTGATCATTTGTACTAATGTACTCCAACTGAATCACTTTCCTTTCCACCATATCTCTCACATAATGATAGGGGATCTCAATGTGTTTAGATCTGTCATGAAAGACAGGATTCACAAAGAGCGCTATACAACTCTGATTATCACAATGAATAATCGTAGGATTCAAGGGCTCACCAAAGAGTCCCACAATCAATTTACGAAGCCACACTGCTTCTCTTGCCTCCATTGAGGCTGCAATATATTCAGCTTCTGTTGAGCTCTGTGCAATTGATGATTGTTTTCTACAAATCCAAGAGATCATAGCTGATCCCAAACTAAAACAACATCTTGATGTACTTTTTCGATCAGTTACACTTCCAACCCAATCTGAATCTGAGTACCCATATAGATATAATGGATCATTCTTGTAATGAAGCCCATATCCAATGGTACCTTGAAGATATCTAAAGATATGTTTTACAGCCATCAAGTGAATTTCCTTGGGTTCACACATGAACTGGCTGAGGGCATTTACAACATAGCAAATGTCAGGTCTGGTGTTAACCAGATACATCAAGGATCCAATCATCTGTCTGTAAAGGGTCGGATCTGCACATTTGGATTCTGCTGCTGCTTCTTTCAATTTGTGAAGGTTGGTTTCCATGGGTGTGGACATTGGTCTACAATCCAACATTCCAAATATTTTCACAATGTCAATAGTATACTTCCCTTGATTTAGTGTAATACCTTCTGATTTCTGCCATACTTCCAAACCGAGGAAGTAGTGAAGAATACCCAAGTCTTTCTTGTCAAATTCAGAGATGAGATCTTGTTTCCCTTGAGTAATGAGGTGTTCTTCCCCTGTTATTAGTAGGTCATCAACATATAAAATAATTATAATCATATCACCTTTGATTACCTTGAAGTATAGATTGGAGTCAACATCATTCTTGGAAAATCCTAATCCCAAGAGATAGCTGCCAATTCTTTCATACTAGACCCTGGGAGCCTGTTTAAATCCATATAAAGCTTTCTTGAGCCTGCACACATGAGAGTTAGATTTATGTATCACAAATCCTTCAGGCTATTCCAGGTAGACTTCCTCTTCAATGGTTCCATTCAGGAAGGCAATTTTCACATCCATTTGGTGGACCTTCCAACCTTTAGCTGCTACAATGGCTAACATTGTTCTTACTGATGTATAGCGGGCAATAGGTGCAAATGTTTCTTTGTAATCAATGCCTTCCTTTTGAGAAAAACCTCTAGCCATGAAACGTGCTTTATGTTTTTCTATGCTGCCATCAGCGGCATGCTTGATTTTGATGAGCCATTTAGAAGAAACAACAGATTTCTCTTTTGGTCTAGGCACTATGTCCCATACATCATTCTTTAGTATGGACTGGTACTCCTCTGTCATTGCATCTTTCCAAGCTTGATGTCTGAATGCTTCTGTAACACTGGTAGGTTCAGAGTTTATGACATTGTTCATCAAAGCAACATAGCTAGAGAATCGTTTGGGTCTTTTACTCTCCCTAAGCGTTCCTTTAGGTGTTGCAAGATCCTCTGCTTCTTTGATCATCTTCCTGGCCCAAAGTGGTCTCTTTCTGCCAATGTCATTTGTGTCCTCATTTGAAGTGGTAGGAGGTTCAAGTGACATTTCCTCAGGATGCTCCCTCTGAATCTCAGGAGCAGGTTCCATTTCAGGTATCCTAGGGAAATAGGTTTTTGTTTCACTTGTACTTCTTGCCCTCTTGAATGCAATGTCTTCTTTGAAGATGACATCTCTGCTCAACTCAATTTGTTTCTGCCCAGGTATGAATATTTTGTAAGCTTTGGAGGTTTCACTATAACCCACAAATACTCCCTTCTTTCCAGAAGGTTCTAGTTTGGATCTCTTCTCTTTGGGTACATGAATATAGACAGGGCAGCCAAAAATCCTAAGATGGCTAATGTCAGGTTTTAAGCCGGTAAAGGCTTCTTTAGGAGTTTTGTTATCAAGATGAGAATGAGGAAATCTATTTTGTATATAGACAACAGTCCTAGAGGCTTTTGCCCATAAAGATGTTTCAATGTTTTGGTCCAGTAACATTGCCTTGGCAACTTCTACAATGGTTATGTTTTTCCTTTCAGCAACCCCATTTTGTTGAGGGTTGTAGGCAACAGTGAACTCCCTCTTAATTCTTGCACTCATGCAAAATTCTTTAAAAATCTCAGAGGTATATTCTTTCCCATTGTCTATCCTTAGGGTTTTTATTTTCTTTGCGGAGAAGTTTTCAGTGAGGTCTTTAAACTCTTCGAACCTTTTGAGGATTTCTATTGACTCTTTGCATTTAAGGAAATAGATCCAGGTTTTCCTAGAGAAGTCATCTACAAATATGACATAGTATAGAAATCCTGCTTTAGAAGGTACAGACATGGGTCCACAAAGATCAGAGTGAACCAGTTCTAATACATTAAGGGTTTTACTTAGGCTATTTTGGAAGGATCCTTTATTGTTCTTTCCTAGGGCACAACCTTTACAGGTTCCCTCATGAGATAGTTTTAGCTTGGGTAAGCCAGTAACAAGTTCTACCATAGAAGGTAGGGCACGGAAATGAAGGTGACCTAGTCTTCTATGCCAGATTTCATTTGAGTCAATAGTGTCAACTGTAAGGGCTTGTTTAACTTCAGTGCAAAGTTTGTAAAGGTACCCTTGCCTTATGCCTATGGTATGAGCTTTCTTGATAGTTGAGTTTTTAGACCACACTAGAACTTTACCATCCATAAATGTAACTCTATAGCCATTGTCTTCAAGGGCAGAGATGGATATAAGATTTCTCTTAATTCCAGGTACAAATAGGACTCCAGTGAGTTGTAGAGAAAGCCTAGATTTCAATTTGATGGAGCATGTTCCAACCCCTTTTACAGGGTATGCAGAATCATCTCCGATGGTTACTTCTTCATCAAATTTTTCAGTTATGGAGTCTAGGTGTTCTCTGAACCCTGTGATGTGTTGGGATGAACCGCTATCAATTACCCAATTTTGAGTGTTGTCAGAAACTTGATTAGAAAGGGCTGTGTAGAACACAAGGTTCTCAATTTTCTTAGGTTCAGCCTCTGGTTTCCTAATAGTTTCACTCATAAGTGATACTAGATTATCTGCTCTTGTGAGATGTTTTTCCAATCTGATCACAATAGACATTATGAAGAATGCGATGTGAATTTGATTTAGAAAATATGAATTTCTTTGAGCAATCTGATTTTAGATTTGATTTGGATTCGCACAACGTGGCTCTGATACCATGTAAATGTAATCAAATCTTTCCTATGAATGGGATTCTAATATCTAAGAGCAAAACTAAGTTTCAAATTTATGTGTAAGGAAATTATAAATAAGAATGATATTTCCAGAATTTTCTTCTAACTGCGATTTCCAGATTTCCTTCTAACTTCGATTTTCAGATTTTAGATTAAATGTGAATGTGTTGATTGCAGAACATTATCTAATTTCTATGTTTGCATATCAAAGAAGTAACTTCTATTTGTAAGTGGAGAGACCCGCCTACAAGGGATGCGTCCCTTGAGAGGACGTGTCTCCACATGTGGAGACACGTCCACTCAAGGGATGTGTCCCTTTGTGCGCGGGCTTCCTCAACAGTCATTTACCATTTGTTAAGTGTGTATTAACATACACACCCTTCTACATGATGGCGTATGACTTTTAAGAGAATTTCGATTTCACATGAATACAAAAAAATCATGGGAATGATAGAATTTAATATGACTGTTCATAATTTCGATTTTAATTGATTCTTATAGAAATATCATAACATGTATGATAATTTTGATCACTTATGAATGACAATGATACTTGCATCACTGTTGTGTATGAGAAAATGCGTCAATTAAATTGAATCTAATCTAATACACCAATGCAACATTAGATTGAAGAAAACTAAATTAATAAAGTAAATGCAAACTCTTGATTGTAGCTTCTTCAAATTCGTTCCATTGTCCTCTATCTCCAAGGATTCACTTCAATATGTTTGCTCTCAATTGTGCAAACACAACTTATAGAATGGCACTTGAGAGAATGAGATTATTAAAATCATATGCATCTACAAGATTGATCTTATTTGAATAAAAATGCTTATGAAATGCTTAAGATACGACTATAATAACTACGCATGAAAGTATGAGATTTGAGGTCCTTTTTAGTTCATGAAAGAGCTGTATTTATAGATTTTTGAAGGTAGGAATTCGATTGGCCAAGATCGACAGTCGAGTTCAAACCTGTTGAAATGAACGGTGAGAGATCAAGAATTCGAAAAGATGGAATTCTGAGAGACAGAAAATGAAGAGACAATTTGAAAGGTGTCTCCCATAATTAAATAAATAAATATTTAATTATGTGTGAGAGAAATGTGAAAAGGATTTAATTAAATATTGTAAATATTTAATTATGAGAAAAGGAAAAAGCCTTTTAATTAAATATTAAGAATATTTAATTTTTGTGAGAGAAGTGGGAATTTAGAAAATTATTTAATTAAATATTGAAAGTATTTAATTAAATCTGGAGGGAAGAATAATCATTTAAATTTAGAATTTAAAATTTGATAATTAATGTAAATAAATTGTAAAATTTATTTAATTAATTAAGAGGAAGATATCATTTAATTAAATAAAGTTCGTTTATTTAATTAATTTAGAAGAATTAGAAAATGAACAATATAAATAAATAATTAAATTTATTTATATGTAGAAGACTTAAGAAACATTAATTAAATAATTCATATTTAATTAATTAACAGGTTTGATCGACCGTGACCATTTTTAGATGTGTACATTTTGCCCCTCTTTGAAGTGATGTGTTTTACGCATTGCTTCAAAGAATTTGCCCCTGACTTTGAAAAAAATTTGCTGATCATGCTATATGCCCCCTCGAGAGATGAATCGCGTGATGAGAATGATTATGAGACTGATTTGGAAGATGTTCAGATGATTTCGGAGAAAAATGGCGATTTAACTCTCGAAATAGCACTTTGCCCAGTAATAAATGCTATTTTTACCCCTTTAAAAGATGAAAAAGGTGAAATGTCAGTTTCATTTGAACAGTAACCTTTGAGAAAAATTGGAGCTTTGAGAGAGATAAAAGCGATGCCAATCCCGTATGAGAGCCATAGATTCGAGCGAGGTCGCCATCATCAGAGACCACCGACGTATGGACCTCCGGTAAGTCGATCCAAACCTCTCCGTAAAATTTTTATGTGTTTTTAGATGTTTTTTTGATTTTTTTCAAATTTCAAAATTTTGTTTTAGCGCATGCAATAGGTCTTTTAGCGCATATGGTAGATAGTTTAGCGCATCCAAGCCTGCGCATAGGAATAGAACAGTCACACATAGAGGCCAAATAATCGCGCATAGGGGAATTAGCGCATAGGATAGATAAAATGGCGCATCCATGAAACCTACCTGCGGACAATGATAAAGTACCGCATAGGTAATTTAGCGCATCCATGCACTGTTATAGCGCATTTGATTAATGAATTAGCGCATACATGAAATAGTGCATCCGTGGACTATTTTAGCGCATCCATGGAATAAAATGGCGCATTCATGGTTTTAGCGCATTGATTGACTGTTTTAGCGCATTTATGAATTTTTGCCAATTTACAATTAAAAAGAAAAATTGATGCATGCTTGATGATTGTTGCTAGATTAGACAACAAATTTTTTACACATTTGAATATCATTGATGAATAGATTTGATAAATTTTCCTTTGTGCTTGAAGAACAAATAGATTTGATAAATTTTGCTTCCATGCGATATGAAAAACAAAATAGAGATGATAATTTGCTTTCCTGATTGAAAGTCAAATAGATTAAGTCATGATGACTGTTGAATTTGTTTCCATACGATATGAAAAACAAATTAGGTGTGATGTAAACTTGCTTGATGTATTGATTGATTGATGATATCCATTTGCTGATTTATTTTGCATGCTTGCTTGATAATTTTGTAAAGGAGGATTTTGGTCTCCTTCAGATGAGAGAGAGATTTCTGTAGACATGGGAGATGATTCCCCAACTATCCCCTGATGATTTGGCAGTGATAGACCAATGTGGCTTGAGAGCTCTGTTGAGTATCCCGCAGTATCGAGTCAACAGGGGACTGTTGACTGCCCTAGCAGAGCAGTGGCACAGTGAACACAACACCTTCCATTTGCCGACAAGAGAGATTACAGCGACGCCAGAGGATGTCTACAGGATTTTGGGTATTCCTATGGTTGGAGAGCTTGTGATTTATGATCACAAGGAGATTGGGGGTACAGAGGCTTTGAGACGAGTCTTCCAGGATCCTCATGTCTATGGATATGAGATTCCTTGGAAGGAGATGACAGAGAGGTATGCCCCACTGCCGTCGATTTTGGCAGGGATGATCGGTGGTTTCCTTTGTCCTGATCGCAGGTCAAAGGGACTATCATTAGGGTGGGGTCGGATCCTGGAGAACATGCTTCTCCACCATACCAGATATGCATGGGGATCATGCATGTTAGCCCATCTGTATCATGACCTTCATCAGGTTGTGTATACAGGTGGGAAGATTCTTTCTTGCAGGGTGACTCTTTTATAGTTATTTGCATGGGAGCATTTTGCCATCACTCGACCTATTGTCAAGAGAGATCATCCTCTCGGATTTCCATACGTTTATGCATACACAGGGCCCCTTGTCCAACCGAGGCTGGGAAAACTAGAGTACTAGCGACGGGTACTGGATGATTTGGACACGGTCATCTGGCGACCGTATGCAGATTGCGACCCGTGGTAGACAGACGACCTAGAGATGCCATATGTGGCGAGGTCGAGATACTTGATTGGACGCACCCCCTTCATTATTGAGAGATTTCTAAGTCGGAGGGTTCTGAGACAGTTTGGATGGGTTCAAATGATGCCCCAGGGGACGGCACAGTATGCCAGGCGTCGAGGAGACATACCAGAGTGGGGGCCATTTTTTACCATTGAGGCCGCCAGAGAGGAGTACCTTGAGCTACAACCCGATGATTGGACCACACGACCAGAGGTTACAGATGCAGGGATGACAGGTGATTATGCTGCATATTTCTACACACATCCCTTTCCACGGTTTACTAGTCCAAATGAGCCTGCCCCATTAATGGGAGGTCCAATTATCCAGGCAGGGGTACAACAACCATAGGAACATCCAGCAGCAGGGCAGCCACAGGATTAGGGGTAGGTACAGGTAGACATTGGCAGGGGAGCTATGGATATAGATGATGAGAGCTCCGAGACTGAGGGGATAGAGGAGGAGTCAAACGACTCCGATGATGGGGATGATGGGGGTGGTGGGAGATATAGACTGTTCTTTGATATTCCCTTTAGTACCAGGCCACGGACATCTAGAGCAGTGGGTTAGGCCAGTACTTCAATGCCACAGATCACCATCAGGGCTCCGTCACAGGGATAGGTAGATGCTATGCAGATTGAGGTTCAGACTCTGAGGAGTCAGTTAGCACAGGCCCAGGCGACCATCAGCCAGTTACAGGGACAGATAGCACAGCCTCCACCTCCAGACCCACAGATAGTACAGCTTATGGCCGAGAGGGATAGCTTCCGAGAGAGATGCATACAGGCCGAGGGGGTAGTTGAGAGATTACTGAGATCAGTGGAGAGCACCTCTATTGGAAAGGTTGTGGCCGAGGGATTAGAGACTGCTCGGGAGGCCGAGTATTATAGGATGCGGTATTTTGAGGCAGTGCCACCTGAGTGGCAAATAGCCTTCACTCAATCAAGTACTCGATCTCGGACTCACTCACGTAGTCACTCCAGGAGTGTGTCTAGGAGTGTGGGCCAGCCACCCAGATGAGAGAGCAGAGCCTCCGGGAGCAGAGATCCAGCGAGACCCACTACCTCCGGTGGTAGCAATAGCCATGAGCCACAACCAGATGCCCCTCCTTGATGAGCAGTTATTATACACATTGATGCCATTGTATGATATATCTTTTTGAAACATTTGATATCCTTGTATTCCTGGACATTTGTTTTGATGAGATCTATAATATGCAGTGGCGATTTGATTATATATGTGTTATGGATGATTTATGCATATGTTATGGATGTTTTATTTGGATTTTTATATGTTATGTATGTATGATGATAATATTTCTTTTATGATGTATGTATGGAATGCAATATATAAGATGTGAATGCTTTTTAGATGAGATGTGTAATGTATGATGATGATGATGATGATGATGAAAAATGCACTTATGTAATGATCTTATGATATATGATGTATATTGATGTAAAATGATATGATAAGGAATATGATAATGTGATGATGAGATGCAACAAATGTCCAATCTTACTCAACCATTGTCGAAAAAGATATTGTAAGAATGTGATCCACCCTCAAAAAATCTATTTAAAAGGAACCTCAAGATGGAAATGAATTATGCAATCCTAAATGAATTAATGCAACCCTAAATGAATTAATTAACCATTCTCCTTATTTCCATTCCTTGCTATATTTAGTTATCATCATTGAGCCTTTTGATATGTTGAAAGTTAGTACAAGCATCAAAGAGTATGTTAGCACCAGTGATTACCTGAGTACTGCTTCCATAATGTTTAATGTAGCAAGTTAATAAAAGCATAGAGGTATAATTGAACCAAGATGACCTGAGTATTGCTTGCATAAATAGACAAAAGTTAACCGTTTTCTTATGCAAATTCCGAAATTTCATCAATGATACATTGTAGAGCATGTCCCGCGACCAATTCGCATAATACTAGTGATTAACTTACAAACAAGCAAAGCAAAATCATACTTCTTCCTTGTGATTCTAGTTCAATACATCATTGAACCACTCCAAAGATATGATGTCATCAAATATCAAAACAACAATTTGCAACTTATGCTTGTAGGATTTGTCATTAATTTTATTCAGATTAAGATCATCCAATTTGTCTTTTAAATCATTAGTTAAGATAAACATGTAAGCTTAGAAACTATTGTTTTAGACATTCCGATGCTAGACACACGCTGCTGACTACCTCCTAGAAAAGAAAACTGCCCCCTAGTGACCTTGTACTCTGACTCTTGCTAGACACAACCGTTGTGATGGATAAACCTCAAATCATCAAGCCATGATGAGATCCTTGTCATTTTAAGGAAAATGACGTGAATGTGATAGTGAGGTGTGTGATGCTGATGTGAGAATGTATATGCAGAATGAATCCTAATAGATGAGAGAGCTAAATGAAATCACAAACAATGCCTGTTTGCTAGGTTTTCACTGTTTGTTTTTATTGCACTTTTTCCTGATTTTATGATTTTTTTGCTATTACCAAGATGCCTGTTTGCTAGGTTTTCATCAAGGCAATGGATTTTTTTTTCTTTTTTTTGTATTGTTTTTTATTTTTTCAAGTGTAGAACCTCTTCAAATGAATGCTGTTGACCGAATCTTCAAATAGGTCTCCTTCTGCTATTGACAACTGATATGCCCCCGATCCATAGTTTGCAATGATAACGAACGGGCCTAGCCAATTTGCTTCAAACTTGCCTTTCTTTTCTCGATCTTTTTGATTTCGAGGGTTTTCTCTGAGGACCAAATCACCCACTTGAAAACTCCATGGTTTGACTCT
>CM021109.1:205593199-205940292 GCA_007115665.2 Sequoiadendron giganteum | reverse complement strand
CTAAAATAATTATAATTTTAATATATGTAAAATATTGATATTTTAATTCATGTATTGAAATCTTATTTCAATGATAAGATAAAGTCGCAAGAAGATAATGTAGAGAAGAGGGTTTTCTTAAAAGATAGAGATTTGGATAAATTAGAAATTGATATATGAATTTGTTAAAATTAGAATACTATATGTGAATATTTCTTTTTCCTTTGGGACATCACATCCAATATTTAATTTCAATTGGAGTAAAATCATAAAATAAGAGAAATTATAAGTTAGTGAAAATAACATCTAAATTGGTTGTTTAAATTATGTAATTTTTCAAATTTGATTATATAAGAATGAAATTTAATATGAATAAAAGTTTTGGTAGGAAATTGGATATGTGTTGTTTTGGGAAATTATGGTTTCAAATTATACAATAATATTTTTTTGTTACAAATTTCTAAGTAAAGGGCTTGGTTCAATTGCTAGGATTGAAATTAGAATATGGTAGTTGAGAAACTCCCCACTACCATTAACAAAAATTTCCATAGTTTAAGTCTTAAGGACAACACTTTCTAAAGGGGGAATTCACGCTAAGACCCTTACACCCTAACCTTTTACTATTTTGAGAATTATTTAATCAAAGTATAGTTTCTTAGTTAGTATTACATCATGAGGATTTATCCCATACATATCACAAGGAGTTATAATAATGTAATTAATTCATATTAAGTGGGTAGATTTATCCCACATTTGTTGTACCTTGTGAGAAATTTATGTTGATGTTCTAATAAAAAATAATATTTGAACTCGAGGAAGGGCCCTACCTCTATCTAGTAGGTAGGCCCACCCATTGTCGAATTGCTATGCAATTTATCAATTAGAACATATATTTTGTAATATGTAGATTTTCTCTTAATATTGTTGCCCCCTCAAAGAGGCCCGTGATACTTGTTCTCCATTTATAAATAAATTTATATTTGTAACTATTTTGTGAGCATTGTGTTCTTTTTTAACGTGTTAGTGTTCTCTTGATAAGATTTTATAGGTAAGATCGCAATGGCACCTAAAATAAAATATTTTACTTACTTATGGAATATGCTCATATAGATATCTAGTAATGGCAACCATCTCACCTTTATAAATATATTTGATGCATTGATGCAACATAAATGGTACCTCTTGACACTACTCTATCCATGACCACATGAATAAAATATAAACTAATTTGAATAAGGAATGATATGAAATGATTTTTTTATCCCAACTCTAAAGAAAAAATGATACACCCTATAGTTCAAATCAAAATACCATTAGTTGTTTTCAAAGAAACCTTTAAATGCACAAATGCTTGTTGTTGAAAGTGATGATTTTTTTTAGACTGTAGGAATTGGGTAGCATGACCCCCTATAAACTACAATGCGTCTGGTAAACTTTTTAACGTGACCGACGATGTTGGTGCGACATGCCCTCCAATACCACGGGGGTGGGGGAGACTAGACCTCGTGACCAACCTCTTACAACAGGAAAGATTTAGCCAACCGAACTAGGGCCCCCACCCCACTGAAAGTGATGATTAAACAAAAAATATTTTATGCATTAATTATATTAGTAAGTTGGATCCATAAGTATACTGTCACAAGTTTGACCATTTACATAACTTGTAATATATGAAAATCTATAATAACTCTCTTGAAGAACAAAGAAGAAGAAAAAATGCCTCTACTACCAAGCATACCCACAAAATGATCTTCATTCTCATGTAAACCCATATGCTCTAGTATCATGTCTATTATGCATATCACTAAAATTATGATCATTTATCTCATTGTAATTTCCCAATAAATCCATATTATTAGCTTGATCATGAGAAGTAAAATGATTAGTATAAATATCTAAATAATTTTTATTATGAGAAGTCACTAAATGACTACCTCCATCTTTAACACCCTCAACGTGTATCATATTATTATCAACTCTATCTTGTATATTATGCTACAAAGCCATGAGATATTGAGTACCATGCCCATCAACTATATGATAATTACATTACATTGGAATTTGATATAAAACTTAGAAAATAAAAAAAATCATATAAAAAAGATGATCTCAAAAATAAACATGAAAGGTCAAGACTAAGGGGATGTAAGACTAGACAGGTTCATGAGTTTATGTGAGGGAACAAAACACACTCTCACATAAAATAGATAGGGATAAAGCAATAAATCAACAACGATAGAAAATAACTCTAGACATATGAGGTAAGATAATAACTTACACAAAACTAGTCAAAAATGGGAGAAGCGAAAATAGGTAGTGCGGTGGCTCAGGAAGGTAATGCAGAACAGGCGGTAGCTCGTGAACTAGTGAAGGCAGATGAACAACAAAGTAGTGTTCAGGAGCTGCACCAGGTGAAGGAGAAGAAGCAAAGGCATGACACGTCGGAGGTAGGCATCAAGCAGAAGCAACAAGAGACACAAAAAAAGAGAGGGAAAAATAAGGAGAAATGGTGCGATGAATCAGACAGAACAATACCCTTTGAAGATTTCAGAGAAAAAATCAACAAGGGCTGGAAGGCGTACGAGGGTACCAATTGGAATCATGGATCAGACAGGCCCCAATGGGTGATGGAGAAAGTTGTCTGGGTGGATAAATGCCATCCATATTACCAACACTAGGAACAGGTCAAAAGAGATCAAAGGCGAAGGAGGAATAGGGCCTGGATGAATCAAGGGCCTCCATGGATAAGACCCAACCACTACGCGAAAGAAATGTACTTGAAATTCAACAATGGCTGGAGGAGAAACCCTACAAAAATGAAAGGGTGGTTCAGGGAAAAAGGAGTAAATAGAGATTTGACAAAAAACTGGCGCCAATTGGACACGACCAAATCCAAAGAAGCCAAGAACAATGTAGCAGAAAGTAAAGGAATGTCAAGCAAAGGTAAGTCCGTACAAACCCCCATATCCATTTTAAATATCAATAAAGAAGTAGTTAGGAAGAATCGAGAAATCTTACAAAAATTCGGAATGTTTGCAAAATGGGGGGGAGAAGGACAGAAAAACAAGGAAACCATGGAAGACTGGTGTAGAGAAAACTGGGGGGAAGAGATATTGGTAAATACCTTAGAAAACAACTAGTTTTTGATTAAATTCCAGAACCAAAAAGAAAGAAATAAGGCCTTAGAATAAGGACCTTATTTTTTGGACGGTGCCCAAATTCACCCTATGGAATGGCGATCAAATTTTGACCCAAGGAAAGATTGGATGGAAGAGAGTGTCATCTGGATAAGGCTATACAATCTGCCCATAGAATACTGGGCGGAGGAAACCCTAGAAGAAATAGGGAAGCTTCTAGGCAATCTACAAAGCATAGATAACATCCATCTGGACAGAAAGAAAGGACCTTACTTCTGCATCTGTATATAAAAAACACAAGGGCTAGAGATGCCTAAAACGATAGAAATTAAAATGGAGGTAGGTTCTTGGAAGCAGGAAGTGATCAGGGAAGATAACCTTAAGTTATGCCCTAGATGCAAATCAATGAAGCACGGTAAGGTGGATTGCATAGAAAAGTGGGGGATCAACAATACTGGTGCAACATAACAGAATAAGGAATGGAAGAAACTAAATGATTTGGAGATAGGACAATCAAGTGAATTCTTGGAAAAAGAAATGGTGGAATCAATGAACTTAGGATAGAAGGTGGTTGAGTTAGGTTTGAAAACACCTTCAGACCATAGACAAGATGGGGAACGAACAACATGGTGGCTAGTACAGGATAATCACATAACCTTTCCAAAAATTGAGTTGTTGAGGGAAGACGGCTTCCCTCGTCTTACAAACATTAGACCTAAAAATTAGTTAGTAATAATTAAGGAAAAAGATGAAGAAATTCAGGAATTGGATCTCAACACGACATTAGATATAAAATCACCAAACAATATCAAGGCTATAGAAGAGGAAAGTCAGGAGGCGGGGAGTATAGGGTCGGAATCAGAGTATGATGACAACTTTGAAAAATATTAGGAAGGGATTTTGGCTGAGAGAGGAATCGAACAAATACCCTTGGTAAGAAAAACTCCAAGGATCAAATCTTACAGCCAAAGAGGTCGGAAACCCAATAAGGAGAAACTAAAAATAGTAGGGGCAGCAAAAGGGCAGACAAAACTCAGCCAAAAAATCCTTAGAAATGGGAAGGGACTCCCCCTTCCTAGGGAACCATGAAAATGATAAGTTGGAATACTAGGGGCTTAAATGCCCCTAGTAAATGGCACCATTTCAGGCACCAAATAGATAGTAACAAGCCAGATATTTTAATAATCCAGGAGACAAAGTGGAGTAAGGAGGAACATGAAAGGAAACTAAAATGGTGGAGAGGGTGGGGAGGTTTCTTTAAAGAATCAAACAGAGCATCTGGGGGTCTTGGGGTATTATGGAACCCAGCCTCAGTGTGTTGCAAACTCATGATGGATAAGAAAAATTGGACAACGATCTCAGTATGTCTATATCAAGACAATTTAGAACTCAATTTGATTAATGTGTATGGCCCTATTGCCCCAGTAGATAAAAGGCACCTTTGGGTAGAACTATCCACCTACCTGGGTCAATTAAAAGACGCCAAAACTATAATTGGGGGGGACTTTAACACCACTCTAAATAATTCTGAGAAACAGGGAGGACTACAAAACTTGATTTGATCTCAAGTAGATTTTCAGGATTTTATAGATCAAAACATGTTAAGAGAGATGAATACTAGGAACGAAAATATATACGTGGACCAACAGAAGAATGGGTCATTCTGGTATAGCAGAAAAATTGGACAAATTCCTGGTAAAGGGAGAGTGGAACCAAGGGTTGAAATTAATGGAAGCCTCAATTCTCCCATGGAGTGGTTCAGATCACTTCCCAATACAACTGAAACTCCAACCAGATACTTTTAAAGGGGGATCTCCCTTTAGATTCGAAAAAATGTGGATGTGGGACCCAAACCTCTTTGATCAGATAGCGGTCTGGTGGAAAGAAATTTGGATCAGTAACCATTCATACCTCTTCACTTTCTAGAAGAAACTTGCGTATATCAAAACAAAATTAAGAATCTGGAACAAAGAACACTTCAAAAATATTTTTGAAGAAAGTGATAGGATAGATAAGGAGCTCAAAATCTTAAATGAGGAAATAATCAAGAACGACATGGGGCAGGAGGAGTATCAAAAAGAAAAATATCTACTCGAAGCCCAATCTGAATCCCTAGCAAGAATAGAATGCCATTGAAAGCAAAAATCCAGGGAACAGTGGCTCCAAGAGGGTGACAGGAATACTAGGTTCTTCCATAACTCAACTTTGGCTAAAAGAAGCTCCAACAAGATAACAAATCTGGTGAGAGCTGATGGATCTATTGCCAGTAATGCTCAGGAAATTAATAAGGAAGCAGTAAGGTACTTTGAGACACTCTTTAAAAAAGAGGAGCAAGAGGAGGTAGATGCAAGGGGGGACTACATCAGGGGAATACCAAAACTAATCTCTGATATGGAAAATAAAGAACTCACTAAACCCATAAGTCTGGAGGAAGTCAAAAAGGAAACTTTCCAACTTGGGGCAGATAAATCCCCAGACCCGGATGGCTTCCCGACATCCTTTTTTCAAACTTACTGGGAAATAATCAAAGAGGATCTAGTCAAAGCAGCAGAGGAGTCAAGGAAGAAAAAAGCTATGTTAGGAGCAATCAATCATACCTTCATTGCACTTAGCCCAAGAAAAAAGGAAGCAAACTGCATGGGGGAATTCAGACCAATCTCCCTTTGTAATACAGTATATAAAATAATCACGAAGATCATTGCCAACAGGCTCAAAATGGTATTAAGTAAAATTATATTAGAAGAACAAAGTGGCTTCATTTCGGGAAGGTCAATTGTGGAAGGGATAATAGTAACTCACAAAACCATCCACTCAGCAAGGAAGCTCAGATTACCAAGCATGATCCTAAAGTTAGATATCATAAAAGCATACGATCAGGTGGACAAACAATTCTTGTTAGATGTGTTACTAGGTTTTGGTTTTGATAGAGAATTAGTCAGATGGATCAAAAGTTGTATAAGTGGCCCAAGTTTCTCAATACTAATAAATAGTGTCGCTCAGGGGTTCATTGCTTCATCCCGGGGGATAAGACAAGGAGAGCCACTTTCCCCTTTTCTTTTGATTATAATGGCAGAAGCCCTGGGAAGGAAAATAATCCAAGTCAGATTGGAGGGCACATGGAAAGGAATTGAGGCAGCACCTGGAGTAGGAGCAAGTACCCACCAACAATTTGTGGATGACACCATCCTGTTTGGTGTAGCCACAAGAATGGAGGCAAGAAAAATCAAGGAAGTCCTGAGAAGTTACATCAAAGCCTCTGGTCAAGCCATCAACTGGAGGAAATCAAAAGTCTTCTTCCTCAATACCCAACCTAGCATCCAAAGTGTTCTCACAAGAATTTTGGGTATCAGATCGACCTGCCTACCAAGACAATTTCTTGGAATGCCATTGTTTGCTGGGGCTAACCAAACTATTTACTGGGACAGAATAATAGGAAGGTGCAAAAATAAAATGGAACTGTGGAAAGGCAAATGGCTTACTTCAACATGAAGGCTCATCCTGGTTAAGTCAGTCTTGTCAACAATCCCCACTTACTCAATGTCGTGCCTAAAAATCCCCGAAGGCATTTTGGACCATCTCAATCAAATCATGAGAAAGTTTTTCTGGAATGGACTAGAGGACCTAAACAAAGTCCCTTTACTGGCCTGGGATAAGGTATGTAAACCCCAGGTTTCGGGTGGTGCGGGAATAAGGCAGCTACACGAAATCAACCTGGCCATGGGGGCTAAACTGGTCTGGAAAATGTACACAAGCAACCATAAATGGGTCAGAATTCTAAGGAGAAAATATCTTGAATCAAACGAGCCATTAAGCATAGTCAGGGTACTCAATCCATCGAAAGGGTCGGCAATCTAGAACTTCATATGTGATTGCAGAGACATTATATATAAACATGTCTCATGGGAAGTCCATAGTGGCAATTAAGCTTCATTTTGGGAAGACTCATGGGATGGTCATGCCAAATTAAATAATATGCAGGGACTGAAGGATATCAAGGAAGAAACCACCAGAGCTTGGGGTCACAAAATATGTAACTACGGAGGATTTGTATGGAAGGATGGTATCAAAAAGTGGTGCTGGAAAAGCCTAGATACACTCAATGCCCTAGAAATACAAAGAAAGGCCTTGAAAAAGATAATGGAAGTCAAGACTTTCCCTGCCAGTGAAGGGGAAGATGTTCTGAGATGGAGCGCTTCAGCTGATGGAGAGTATAAGGTGAAGTTGGGGTACAAAATTAAGGAAAGAAGGATGGACAAGAAGACATGGCCATACACTCTATGCTGGGGGAAAGATATTCTACCTAAGGACGGAGTGTTCTTATGGCTAGCTTCCCAGGGAAGGATATTAACCCAGGACAAGCTATCCAAGCTAGGCTTTAAAGGACCAAGCAGATGCGTAATGTGTAAAAATCAGGAAGAGTCCGCAACCCATCTCCTACTTTCATTCCCTTTTGCCGAATCTTGTTGGAAACATATCCTCAACCTCTTGGAATACCCAAATCCTATTTCTTCAAACCTCTGGGATTGGATTGCTGCCTGGCCAAATAAACTATACAAAGGGGTTTTTAGTAGCATATGGCGCATAATCCCATCCATAGTATGCTGGGAATTATGGAAGGAGAGAAACAAACACATCTTCCAAGAGCAATCAATGGGGAGGGAAAAACTTGCAGACTGACTGCGAAGGGCAATAGTGGAACTTGTAAATAGTGCTGCAAGAAATATTCCCTACCTAAAGAATGTTTTCTCCAACAAAGATATTGAACTGTCTAACAAATTCGATGGGCTACACATTCCCCCCATTATTAGCACCCTAAAGGCCCCTTAGAAGGATGAGATCAGATGTGGTACAGTATGGTAGAAACCCCTACCAGGGTGGACTAAAATAAACTTCGATGGTGCTTCCTTAGGGAATCCGGGAGCTGCTGGCATTGGATGTGTGGCAAGGGATTCCGAGGGGAAGGTAATTGCTCAAGAGGCAAAAAATATAGGACAAGCAACAAATAATTTAGAGGAAATTCACGCGGCACTGTGTGGTGTTGAATTGGGAAAAAGCCTCAGAGCCTCAAAATTGCATTTAGGAGACTCACTAATTATAATTAACGCCATCAGATGCAAATTCACACCAAATTGGATACTTAGATGATGGTTAAGTCCAATAAGGACCTTGACATCATCATTCAAGGAATTTCACGTCAGTCACATATATCGTGAAGGCAATTCCGTGGTTGACAACTTGGCCAAGCGTGCGACATTAGAATCAGAGTACGACTCAGGAGGTGAAAACCAAGCCAACACTCGTGAGAGGTCTTGACAACAATGATGCTGAAGAGAGGGCGACGATTGTGGTGCATGTAAATGATAAACAAGTACGTTTGGGGAGGCACACGAATCAGGCGAAACGTCTTCTCAAGATCCAGTTGATCGACTTAAGGTAAAATTATGTCACATTAGTTAGCCAACCTCGAGAACACAGAATAAGAGTAAAGCTTACTTGTGTGATGGGATGGCACCTTCAAAGCAGGTTCAAAAGTAATAAGCAGCTGTTTATAAGTATAGAAAACCGCTATGGTAGGAGTCATTACAGCGAAGGAATTTGGAAAGACTGGTGAAGAAAATGGATACTCCGATATGCCTGGAAACCACCACCACCATGATCCCTTTCCAGGGAGAGGTAACATATACAAGACTTCGGGGTATCCTTACGGTTAAAGATAAGCTGGTAATGCACGCAGTAAAAAAGGTGCTAGATAGAGAGTTCATATGGTCCTATCACAAGCATCACCTCAATACAGACATAATTGAAATGTTCATGGCAATAGCTCTCTTTAGGGGTATGACGAAAGCCAAGGTCAAGAATCTTTGTTAGCGTGTCTTCAAGCACACTTATCTGGGGGAAATAGATGTAGTCTTGGACAATATTGACGAGCACGGGAAAATTCCCATGCCACAACATTACTATCTGCTAAAAAGGAGCGGGGTGAGGCCAGTACCAAAGTTCCCTATCTTAACAACGTTAGAGCCAGAGGAGTTGGAGGGGCGATCCATGATCATAGATAGAAATCTCAATTTCCTCCTGTGCACGGCTGGGCTCATAGAGCCAATGTCAAAAGAGGCCCTGGGAAACTTTATGGCAAGTGAAGGTTTTGAAGTGGATAGCAACGACGAAGAAGATAATGGACCGGTTCCTCCAATACTTCCAGACTGCGGGGAGGACTGGGTAGAAGAAGATGGTCAGGACGTGGAGGATATTGCAAGCGACCCAACCCACAAGAAATGCAAACTGGAATGTCCAGTAAAATCTCGTGCGGCTCACACAAGACAAATGCGTAGAGAGGAGATGACCAAGGGCACAGGACGTGATGCTAACAGTCCCCTGTTCACTGGCCTACGTGGGCCTTGGAAATCGAGAGGCAAAAGGTCCAAGCACACATGAAAACCAGGCATATGCTTTTTTTGTTTCTATATAAATATTTCGGATAGCTTAAGTTAGGTGGGTAGGAAGAAAGTAGAAGTTTAATTTTGGGCATGTCTGTTGTGTTTGAAGGAAATAACTGCATCAAAAGGTAGAATGTAAATATTTTCTGATCATTAATATAAGGTGTTGGCCTTACCAGCTATGTACCTATAAAAAAAAAAAAGATAATAACTTACACATAAAAGCAATCTCAAAATGACAAAGAAGGAATGGACTTAGTTTTGAATTTGACTTGTGAACTTATTATTGTAGATTGTGCTTAATGATCCAAAATGATGCTTTGTGGTCAATTTTGGAACTACATTGCTCTAACAAAATCAAGATGAACTATTCTTCATTCTAGTTCAATTTTGTGGTTGAAGAATTAATCCCCATGTCTACAACCCTGACCCTAGATATTTAGAAATAACCTTTCTATGTAAAAATGACCTACACATTGTTGACCTTGAGAAGCATGTTTACCTCGAGTATTTGAACTTGCATTTGCGGCTTGGTGGTATTTACATATATTGTCAGAGTTTGCTATGTAAAGGTTATTCCTCTTAGTCAAATCCTCGAGTTGATATAATGGTTTAAATACAGATTGAATATATTTTAAGAAGCCACATTGTATGCTTAGTTTTATCACTATGATGCTAATGCAAACCAATAGTACAATAATATGCTATAATGCTCTCTAAGTGATAATACAATGATTTGAATCATAGATGTTAGATTGATCTTAAATGTTAAAAGTGAATTAAGATTTCTTTTTATACAACACTAACATACAAATCATCCATTTCATACTTGAATTAGAAATTAATATTTTGTAGAAAGAGAGTTGGTTTGGTTATTTTTGAATTTAAAAATTGAGTGTTCAAATAGACGTCCTCGACGCCCATTAGAAAAGAAGGGGTCAAAGAAGAAGAAGAAATTTGCCTCTAACTATTACGATGTGTGAAGGGGCAAAGATAAATATCAGTTATTGATCTCAACGTGTAATAGACATAAAGATAACACTTAACAATTGCACCTAGGAAAAAGCGGGGAAAACAAACAATGTCCCAGAAATTAATGCAGTTGATATCTGCAGGAGCACGAAAACTCAGAGTATCTGCACCCTCAACAACCCAAGTTTCATATTTCTTTTCAAAATCAAATCCCGTCGGGAAATTGCCAAAATATTCGTCCAATTTCTTCCAAGAATCAATTGTCAATCGAGGAGATGATGACGAACTGATCCGAGTGCTGCAATCAGAGATCTCTTATGAGCAATCCAATAGCAAACATCATGTAAGTAAAACTGAGGCCTTCAGTAAGCATACCAATTCGTAGCCATTTCTGTGCAGGCGATGGTGATGGTGGTGTTTTATGAGCAGGAAGAAGGTGATAAGGGCTCATTGGGCTCCTTTGTTGTGCTCTCGGACCCACCCAACTCCCAAGACGTGGTTTTGCAGAGGTCATATGACCGCGAGGATATTGCCATTACCGCATTGCTGGGCCCCCATCTGGGAGAGCCAGGAATTTATCCCCAAAGTGTTTTAATGAAGCTGTGCATTACTAAGCCAGGCGAGGCTTCCATTTTGCGGTTTGATTGCGGCTTGCAGGGTCGCGGCAATGACCCTATTATTCATAAGGTTTCCTATCATGATTCGGCCCTCTCCCTGCAGCCTTCAAAATACTGTGGTCCGACTTTCAGGTGCTTTTTTATGTGAATATTAAATCAAATTTGGGGGTCAGGGCTACAATTTATGGATTTAGTGTTTTAAGTTTTATATTTTTATTTTGTATTAGAAGAATAAACATTTTAAAAGATATTTAACAGTTTCAAAAATTGAGTATGTTAATTATTGATATTTTGGTTTACCGTTAGAGAGGAATATCTATTTATTTGATTTATTTGTAGTGTGATTTTAATATTATTTTTTATGGTGTTGGGTCCATGCATTTAGTAAGATTTGATCTCAAATTATTCAACTTCACCAACAAATTTAAAATGATTTGACGAGATTTAAGAATTCATTGGCAATGATAAATCAGAATTGATTAGAAAAAGACAAAAAATACATTTCAATTTTTTTATTTCTTCAATTCACTGCAAATTTAACAAGTTATTTTATCACATTGGCTACAAGGTGGTGCGAAGCTCTAGGCGACATGAAATGTGTAGTTGGTTGAGCGTAAACAACCTCCAAATCAAATGTGTTGATAATGGAAGGGAATATTGTCATGCTATTCTCCAATGCACCTCTACAAGGACTCCGTAGTTGCTGCAACTCCTAAAATGTTGGCGCAAGAGAAAATCATGTAAGGTTGTTAGTTCCAGTCGAGACTCAGATACCACGCTATGCTCTTGTGGTGACCCAAACATCATGAAACTGAACATGATGACACTCCATGCCTATGCTACCTCCCCTCCAAACCACGAGACCCAATAAGCATTTGTTGTACAATGCAATTGCTTCTCCTATCATTTTGTAGTGATTTGTACACAACCACACAATGAAAAACCAAAAACCCAATCGACACAAGTTAGTTCTCATACCTCTTGAATGCTCTTGCATCAAACTCCTAGGGTTATTTGAAAAGTGAGTCCCTCACTTTTTGCCCCTAGCCATCGTCATTCGTTTGGCAATCACCTCAAAGCATGCTTGTCATACTTCCTTGTAAACACCCTATCAAATTGCCTCACCATCAGTGTTGTATTCAAAAGACAATCCGCTTTGATCCTACTCATTTGCCTCACAGTTAGCTATCTATTTTCCACCCCACTTTACAGCTTCTCGACCTCACAATCCATTGTTAATTGCCTTAGGTTCAACTATCTGCCTACAAATCTTTGTGATTGCATCACACTCGGTGATTTGTCCACAAAGCCCCTTTTCAAGCTGCCTTTATTTGCAATCTATCAACAAGCAAAAACCTCCTTTGATTGCCTCAAGTTAGATGATTTGCTCACAAATCCTTGCAACTACCTCACATTTGGCAATTTGTCCATGTCATTGCAATTTGCTTCCATTCAACAATCTATCAACAAACATAAACTTCCCTTTTGTCTAGAATTTGATCATCGCTTCTTTGCACTTCCAAGGCTCCAACTTGGCACTCCGTCCAGAACCACCCCTTACAAATTGCCTCATGGTCAGTACTTTGTTTACAAGCCTCCCATGATTAGACCAACTCTAATACCATCTAGTGTAGTAACGACCAGAGGGTCTAAAGAAGGATTGTTCGACCACGTATCCAACCATAATAAACACACATAAAACAAAAAATTCCATACAAAAATACATGATTTATCTTGGTAAAACCCTGAGTGAGGGAAAAACCTAGCCTCCAAAGATTCCTCCACATATTATTAAATCCTTGAACCCATTATAGTCCGCTACAAAGGGCCTTCTCACATGCTAGGCCACAATTGCATGATTAAAACAAGATTACACAACAACATATAATCACCACTCAAGGCTTCTACACACACAAACCATGAATCATGGTGTAGTGTCATAAATTGTCACCTTTGACAATTTCACACTAGGTTTAGCTCCCCCCTATCTGCCTAGACCTAATCATGCTCTTAATTTGCCCATTTTGTGGTCATTTTCGGAAAATCAGATTTAAATTGGGAATATTATTTAATATTTATTTAGCGACACAAAAAACCCCAAAATAAGTTTGGACTAGGGTACTAGTTCCCGTGTCCAACCTATTTTGGCCCAATTTAAAATATGTTATTGTCGGCATTTTTCTTTTATTGATACATAAGAGTTTATATTATATTAATTTAAATATGAAGATTTACACCCGTTTGCTAAGTAGGAAAATTCATCGACCAACCAAAGCCCAAAACCAACCCTTCTATCCGTGTCCATCACAAAAAATGATTTCAAAGCAGATTTTACAAAATTGGCATTATCGTTGCTAGAGCCAAAAAAACGCTATACCCAAATACCGCCATTAGACTATATTCGATTTTCTGCAAAAAAGAGGAAACTGCACACATCACAGGAACCCGTTGAGATTGGCAAATGATACAAAATCCTCCACCCATTTGAATCCACCAATTGCCATTAACCCTAACAGCCTCTTTAAGTACTCCACCGGCACAGCCACGATCATTTGATGGCGCATAAGAGCCGTGCCGCTCAAATCCAAGAGGAATGGAAAGAATTTGATTGCCTTGTTCGTGTTCCGCAGAAGCTCTAAATCCGCAGGATGCGGAATCCCCGTGCCAATAATCGCCGCTTTCAGAGTCTCTTCCACGCCACCAAGCAAATATTTAGGGAACAACCGCACCAACAACTCCTTCGCTTCCTCCTTAGGCACTCGGCTATCCAACAAAGAAGCCAAAAAACGTGAGGAAATGTGGGTATTGTCCCACCCGTACTCATTCCAATCAATGTGGCCTTTCCCCACGACCATCTTTACCACTGCAACCACGAGAGGGTCATTATTTAGCAAGACTCTCTTTAACCTTTGATTCGTTATCTCACGGAACGCGACCTGCCTCGTCTTTGCCCTCAGAGAAATTGGAGTTTCGGCACCGAACCATGCTAGTCCCTACATCGAAACTGCAATTACGAATTTTGAACATCTGGTCGAAGCCATCCTCGGATGACATTAGCAATTGAACAAAAACTCTCTGCCAACTCTACATCTACCACCGCTTACCCACACCAAAAACTCTCTATTCACCAAGACTGATGCCTGCACTCATAAATAAAGCTTGCGGCTGTCGATCAATTCCAGCTTCCCATGAGCCAGGCATAATTTCGATGCAAGGCAAGCTGTCCTTGCATTATCAATTCCGTTCTTCCTCCCATGCCTCGTATACAACGCTTCCCTTAGAAAACGTGCTCTTAACTCTCCCCATCATTACTAATACACACCAAATCCATGGAAATCGAGCTCATACCCCAACAGCCCCCTCCACGTTGGACGCCTTATGAGGATGCCACCTCACCACCCAACGGTAAGCCCTCCACCAACTTGGAGGGCCACCCACCCATCCACCCACATGTTATTGTCGGCATTTTAACATTTATAAATTTAAATTCATTTGTAGGCTTTTGATAATTAATTTTGCAAGATAAATACAAGTTTTTTCCACCATTTGAAATCCTAGCAATTTGGAATTATAATTGAGCATCCTAAAAAGCAGCCAGTAGCAGAATAAGCAGAGGTTATAGCATTTATCGTTAGTCAAGATTCATATTTGCAATACATCAAGTTTATATGTGAGTTTGTTCATGTTATATGTTCATTTGTTTTGTGAGTACTAACACTTGTAGGACCTTCAATCAAGCAACCAATCCTCCATGTATGAGATGAGTACAATGACTCTAGTCCATCAAGGAAAGTAGATCTGAGTGGTAAGTTACAACACTTGTCAATTTATCATTCCTTTTATCCATTTTTGCCTCTATTCGACCGAGGGTAAGCACTCTTTACATCATCATAGCCATTGTGGGGGTGGAAACACCAAAACGGGGTTTGACTTAAGCAAGCCCCTATATGGCACAACCCTTTCTCTCCTCTCTTTTGTGTAGGTGACAGATCTGAAGTGGATTTGGGAAAGGATTGAAGACCTAATTGCAAGATCTAACATTCAAGCCTCCTATGTCAGCAAATTTTTGAAGCTGAGTCTAGAAAGGAAGAACCTACACACTGTGACCATCCGAGATCTGGTTTATGATTATTGTGATTTGTACTTCATGGTCTAGGGTGCTAGCACCCCTGTCCAACCAATTTGAGTCCAAATTCATATGCCAAGTTCCTCTGTCTCTGCATTTTGTTGTTCTCTAATTCATTCTTTCAGTTTTGCATTACTTTGTAATTGCATCAGTTTGTTGTAGATTCATAGTTGACCTAGGTACACATTTACATTATCAAATCAAAGTAATCATTAATCAATCAATCAATATCAATCTCCCCCAATGAAAGTGTAAATGGAATCAAATCTTTCCTATGAATGGGATTCTAATATCTAAGAGCAAAACTAAGTTTCAAATTTCTGTGAAAGGCAATTATAAATAAGAATGATATTTCCAGAATTTTCTTCTAACTGCGATTTCCAAATTTCCTTCTAATTTCGATTTCCAGATTTTAGATTAAATGTGAATATGCTGATTGCAGAACATTATCTGATTTCTATGTTTGCATATCAAAGAAGTAACTTCTATTTGTAAGTGGAGAGACCCGCCTACAAGGGATGCGTCCCTTTGTAGCGCGGGCTTCCTCAACAGTCATTTACCATTTGTTAAGTGTGTATTAACATACACACCCTTCTACATGATGGCGTATAACTTTTAAGAGAATTCCGATTTCACATGAAAACAGAAAAATCACGGGAATGATAGAATTTAATATGACTGTTTATAATTTCGATTTTAATTGATTCTTACAGAAATATCATAACATGTATGATAATTTCGATCACTTATGAATGACAATGATACTTGCATCACTGTCATTCATATCTGACCGAAGCTATCACACATTAACACTCCCTCTTAGCTAGGGAAGATATTTCAAATCAAATAAGTCAAGATATTACCTTCACATCTGATATGATATGTTTTCTCAAAGTTGTCAAGTCACATGACATTCTTCATAACACATTTTAACATTTCTCCACTCCCTCTTTAACTAGGAAGAATAACTTCCAAAAGTGATATCACCTAACTCGTGATATCAGAAGATATGATATGCTTCTGAAAGTGTCAAGTCACATGACATTCTTCATACATATCTTCATTTATGGTATGTGCACTGACATCAAGCCACATGATGTCTACCATAGATCATGGCATATCCATGGATATACTCATCCACCATGATCATCTCTTATGGGTCACAATGACCTTCAGATATCAAGTCTCATGATATCCATCAAGGTGTCTAAGAGATACTATCATGACATGTCTATAGATATCAAGCCATATGATATCTATTATGATAGTTTTATCATTGTAGAGTCGTCACTTTACAATGTCAAATACAAGTGTTCATTATCAGAAAGATCGTCACCTTTCGATAATGTACACAGGAGGGATAGGCCCATAAAGTCATGGAGTCACACACATGACACAAGAGTTTACACATTAAACATCTTTATATATTAGTACAATTTATAAACAATTTGCATTTCAAACATAAATAACAAATTACATTTCAACCATACCAAGTTTCTTCCTGAAGTGCTCTACCTTGATCCGGGAGAGAGGTTTGGTGAGAATGTCTGGAGTTTGATCATTTGTACTAATGTACTCCAACTGAATCACTTTCCTTTCCACCATATCTCTCACATAATGATAGGGGATCTCAATGTGTTTAGATCTGTCATGAAAGACAGGATTCACCGAGAGCTTTATACAACTCTGATTATCACAATGAATAATCGTAGGATTCAAGGGCTCACCAAAGAGTCCCACAATCAATTTACGAAGCCACACTGCTTCTCTTGCCCCCATTGAGGCTGCAATATATTCAGCTTCTGTTGAGCTCTATGAACTGATGATTGTTTTCTACAAATCCAGGAGATCATAGCTGATCCCAAACTAAAACAGCATCCTGATGTACTTTTTCGATCAGTTACACTTCCAGCCCAATCTGAATCTGAGTACCCATGTAGATCTAATGGATCATTCTTGTAATGAAGCCCATATCCAATGGTACCTTGAAGATATCTAAAGATATGTTTTACAGCCATCAAGTGAATTTCTTTGGGTTCACACATGAACTGGTTGAGGGCATTTACAGCATAGCAAATGTCAGGTCTGGTGTTAACTAGATACATCAAGGATCCAATCATCTGTCTGTAAAAGGTCGAATCTGCACATTTGGATTCTGCTGCTGCTTCTTTCAATTTGTGAAGGTTGGTTTCCATGGGTGTGGACATTGGTCTACAGTCCAACATTCCAAATCTTTTCAGAATGTCAATAGTATACTTCCCTTGATTTAGTATAATACCTTCTGATTTCTACCATACTTCCAAACCGAGGAAGTAGTGAAGAATACCCAAGTCTTTCTTGTCAAATTCAGAGATGAGATCTTGTTTCCCTTGAGTAATGAGGTGTTCTTCCCCTGTTATTAGTAGGTCATCAACATATAAAATAATTATAATCATATCACCTTTGATTACCTTGAAGTATAGATTGGAGTCAACATCATTCTTGGAAAATCCTAATCCCAAGAGATAGCTGCCAATTCTTTCATACTAGACCCTGGGAGCCTGTTTAAATCCATATAAAGCTTTCTTGAGCCTGCACACATGAGAGTTAGATTTATGTATCACAAATCCTTCAGGCTATTCCAGGTAGACTTCCTCTTCAATGGTTCCATTCAGGAAGGCAATTTTCACATCCATTTGGTGGACCTTCCAACCTTTAGCTGCTACAATGGCTAACATTGTTCTTACTGATGTATAGCGGGCAATAGGTGCAAATGTTTCTTTGTAATCAATGCCTTCCTTTTGAGAAAAACCTCTAGCCATGAAACGTGCTTTATGTTTTTCTATGCTGCCATCAGCGGCATGCTTGATTTTGATGAGCCATTTAGAAGAAACAACAGATTTCTCTTTTGGTCTAGGCACTATGTCCCATACATCATTCTTTAGTATGGACTGGTACTCCTCTGTCATTGCATCTTTCCAAGCTTGATGTCTGAATGCTTCTGTAACACTGGTAGGTTCAGAGTTTATGACATTGTTCATCAAAGCAACATAGCTAGAGAATCGTTTGGGTCTTTTACTCTCCCTAAGCGTTCCTTTAGGTGTTGCAAGATCCTCTGCTTCTTTGATCATCTTCCTGGCCCAAAGTGGTCTCTTTCTGCCAATGTCATTTGTGTCCTCATTTGAAGTGGTAGGAGGTTCAAGTGACATTTCCTCAGGATGCTCCCTCTGAATCTCAGGAGCAGGTTCCATTTCAGGTATCCTAGGGAAATAGGTTTTTGTTTCACTTGTACTTCTTGCCCTCTTGAATGCAATGTCTTCTTTGAAGATGACATCTCTGCTCAACTCAATTTGTTTCTGCCCAGGTATGAATATTTTGTAAGCTTTGGAGGTTTCACTATAACCCACAAATACTCCCTTCTTTCCAGAAGGTTCTAGTTTGGATCTCTTCTCTTTGGGTACATGAATATAGACAGGGCAGCCAAAAATCCTAAGATGGCTAATGTCAGGTTTTAAGCCGGTAAAGGCTTCTTTAGGAGTTTTGTTATCAAGATGAGAATGAGGAAATCTATTTTGTATATAGACAACAGTCCTAGAGGCTTTTGCCCATAAAGATGTTTCAATGTTTTGGTCCAGTAACATTGCCTTGGCAACTTCTACAATGGTTATGTTTTTCCTTTCAGCAACCCCATTTTGTTGAGGGTTGTAGGCAACAGTGAACTCCCTCTTAATTCTTGCACTCATGCAAAATTCTTTAAAAATCTCAGAGGTATATTCTTTCCCATTGTCTATCCTTAGGGTTTTTATTTTCTTTGCGGAGAAGTTTTCAGTGAGGTCTTTAAACTCTTCGAACCTTTTGAGGATTTCTATTGACTCTTTGCATTTAAGGAAATAGATCCAGGTTTTCCTAGAGAAGTCATCTACAAATATGACATAGTATAGAAATCCTGCTTTAGAAGGTACAGACATGGGTCCACAAAGATCAGAGTGAACCAGTTCTAATACATTAAGGGTTTTACTTAGGCTATTTTGGAAGGATCCTTTATTGTTCTTTCCTAGGGCACAACCTTTACAGGTTCCCTCATGAGATAGTTTTAGCTTGGGTAAGCCAGTAACAAGTTCTACCATAGAAGGTAGGGCACGGAAATGAAGGTGACCTAGTCTTCTATGCCAGATTTCATTTGAGTCAATAGTGTCAACTGTAAGGGCTTGTTTAACTTCAGTGCAAAGTTTGTAAAGGTACCCTTGCCTTATGCCTATGGTATGAGCTTTCTTGATAGTTGAGTTTTTAGACCACACTAGAACTTTACCATCCATAAATGTAACTCTATAGCCATTGTCTTCAAGGGCAGAGATGGATATAAGATTTCTCTTAATTCCAGGTACAAATAGGACTCCAGTGAGTTGTAGAGAAAGCCTAGATTTCAATTTGATGGAGCATGTTCCAACCCCTTTTACAGGGTATGCAGAATCATCTCCGATGGTTACTTCTTCATCAAATTTTTCAGTTATGGAGTCTAGGTGTTCTCTGAACCCTGTGATGTGTTGGGATGAACCGCTATCAATTACCCAATTTTGAGTGTTGTCAGAAACTTGATTAGAAAGGGCTGTGTAGAACACAAGGTTCTCAATTTTCTTAGGTTCAGCCTCTGGTTTCCTAATAGTTTCACTCATAAGTGATACTAGATTATCTGCTCTTGTGAGATGTTTTTCCAATCTGATCACAATAGACATTATGAAGAATGCGATGTGAATTTGATTTAGAAAATATGAATTTCTTTGAGCAATCTGATTTTAGATTTGATTTGGATTCGCACAACGTGGCTCTGATACCATGTAAATGTAATCAAATCTTTCCTATGAATGGGATTCTAATATCTAAGAGCAAAACTAAGTTTCAAATTTATGTGTAAGGAAATTATAAATAAGAATGATATTTCCAGAATTTTCTTCTAACTGCGATTTCCAGATTTCCTTCTAACTTCGATTTTCAGATTTTAGATTAAATGTGAATGTGTTGATTGCAGAACATTATCTAATTTCTATGTTTGCATATCAAAGAAGTAACTTCTATTTGTAAGTGGAGAGACCCGCCTACAAGGGATGCGTCCCTTGAGAGGACGTGTCTCCACATGTGGAGACACGTCCACTCAAGGGATGTGTCCCTTTGTGCGCGGGCTTCCTCAACAGTCATTTACCATTTGTTAAGTGTGTATTAACATACACACCCTTCTACATGATGGCGTATGACTTTTAAGAGAATTTCGATTTCACATGAATACAAAAAAATCATGGGAATGATAGAATTTAATATGACTGTTCATAATTTCGATTTTAATTGATTCTTATAGAAATATCATAACATGTATGATAATTTTGATCACTTATGAATGACAATGATACTTGCATCACTGTTGTGTATGAGAAAATGCGTCAATTAAATTGAATCTAATCTAATACACCAATGCAACATTAGATTGAAGAAAACTAAATTAATAAAGTAAATGCAAACTCTTGATTGTAGCTTCTTCAAATTCGTTCCATTGTCCTCTATCTCCAAGGATTCACTTCAATATGTTTGCTCTCAATTGTGCAAACACAACTTATAGAATGGCACTTGAGAGAATGAGATTATTAAAATCATATGCATCTACAAGATTGATCTTATTTGAATAAAAATGCTTATGAAATGCTTAAGATACGACTATAATAACTACGCATGAAAGTATGAGATTTGAGGTCCTTTTTAGTTCATGAAAGAGCTGTATTTATAGATTTTTGAAGGTAGGAATTCGATTGGCCAAGATCGACAGTCGAGTTCAAACCTGTTGAAATGAACGGTGAGAGATCAAGAATTCGAAAAGATGGAATTCTGAGAGACAGAAAATGAAGAGACAATTTGAAAGGTGTCTCCCATAATTAAATAAATAAATATTTAATTATGTGTGAGAGAAATGTGAAAAGGATTTAATTAAATATTGTAAATATTTAATTATGAGAAAAGGAAAAAGCCTTTTAATTAAATATTAAGAATATTTAATTTTTGTGAGAGAAGTGGGAATTTAGAAAATTATTTAATTAAATATTGAAAGTATTTAATTAAATCTGGAGGGAAGAATAATCATTTAAATTTAGAATTTAAAATTTGATAATTAATGTAAATAAATTGTAAAATTTATTTAATTAATTAAGAGGAAGATATCATTTAATTAAATAAAGTTCGTTTATTTAATTAATTTAGAAGAATTAGAAAATGAACAATATAAATAAATAATTAAATTTATTTATATGTAGAAGACTTAAGAAACATTAATTAAATAATTCATATTTAATTAATTAACAGGTTTGATCGACCGTGACCATTTTTAGATGTGTACATTTTGCCCCTCTTTGAAGTGATGTGTTTTACGCATTGCTTCAAAGAATTTGCCCCTGACTTTGAAAAAAATTTGCTGATCATGCTATATGCCCCCTCGAGAGATGAATCGCGTGATGAGAATGATTATGAGACTGATTTGGAAGATGTTCAGATGATTTCGGAGAAAAATGGCGATTTAACTCTCGAAATAGCACTTTGCCCAGTAATAAATGCTATTTTTACCCCTTTAAAAGATGAAAAAGGTGAAATGTCAGTTTCATTTGAACAGTAACCTTTGAGAAAAATTGGAGCTTTGAGAGAGATAAAAGCGATGCCAATCCCGTATGAGAGCCATAGATTCGAGCGAGGTCGCCATCATCAGAGACCACCGACGTATGGACCTCCGGTAAGTCGATCCAAACCTCTCCGTAAAATTTTTATGTGTTTTTAGATGTTTTTTTGATTTTTTTCAAATTTCAAAATTTTGTTTTAGCGCATGCAATAGGTCTTTTAGCGCATATGGTAGATAGTTTAGCGCATCCAAGCCTGCGCATAGGAATAGAACAGTCACACATAGAGGCCAAATAATCGCGCATAGGGGAATTAGCGCATAGGATAGATAAAATGGCGCATCCATGAAACCTACCTGCGGACAATGATAAAGTACCGCATAGGTAATTTAGCGCATCCATGCACTGTTATAGCGCATTTGATTAATGAATTAGCGCATACATGAAATAGTGCATCCGTGGACTATTTTAGCGCATCCATGGAATAAAATGGCGCATTCATGGTTTTAGCGCATTGATTGACTGTTTTAGCGCATTTATGAATTTTTGCCAATTTACAATTAAAAAGAAAAATTGATGCATGCTTGATGATTGTTGCTAGATTAGACAACAAATTTTTTACACATTTGAATATCATTGATGAATAGATTTGATAAATTTTCCTTTGTGCTTGAAGAACAAATAGATTTGATAAATTTTGCTTCCATGCGATATGAAAAACAAAATAGAGATGATAATTTGCTTTCCTGATTGAAAGTCAAATAGATTAAGTCATGATGACTGTTGAATTTGTTTCCATACGATATGAAAAACAAATTAGGTGTGATGTAAACTTGCTTGATGTATTGATTGATTGATGATATCCATTTGCTGATTTATTTTGCATGCTTGCTTGATAATTTTGTAAAGGAGGATTTTGGTCTCCTTCAGATGAGAGAGAGATTTCTGTAGACATGGGAGATGATTCCCCAACTATCCCCTGATGATTTGGCAGTGATAGACCAATGTGGCTTGAGAGCTCTGTTGAGTATCCCGCAGTATCGAGTCAACAGGGGACTGTTGACTGCCCTAGCAGAGCAGTGGCACAGTGAACACAACACCTTCCATTTGCCGACAAGAGAGATTACAGCGACGCCAGAGGATGTCTACAGGATTTTGGGTATTCCTATGGTTGGAGAGCTTGTGATTTATGATCACAAGGAGATTGGGGGTACAGAGGCTTTGAGACGAGTCTTCCAGGATCCTCATGTCTATGGATATGAGATTCCTTGGAAGGAGATGACAGAGAGGTATGCCCCACTGCCGTCGATTTTGGCAGGGATGATCGGTGGTTTCCTTTGTCCTGATCGCAGGTCAAAGGGACTATCATTAGGGTGGGGTCGGATCCTGGAGAACATGCTTCTCCACCATACCAGATATGCATGGGGATCATGCATGTTAGCCCATCTGTATCATGACCTTCATCAGGTTGTGTATACAGGTGGGAAGATTCTTTCTTGCAGGGTGACTCTTTTATAGTTATTTGCATGGGAGCATTTTGCCATCACTCGACCTATTGTCAAGAGAGATCATCCTCTCGGATTTCCATACGTTTATGCATACACAGGGCCCCTTGTCCAACCGAGGCTGGGAAAACTAGAGTACTAGCGACGGGTACTGGATGATTTGGACACGGTCATCTGGCGACCGTATGCAGATTGCGACCCGTGGTAGACAGACGACCTAGAGATGCCATATGTGGCGAGGTCGAGATACTTGATTGGACGCACCCCCTTCATTATTGAGAGATTTCTAAGTCGGAGGGTTCTGAGACAGTTTGGATGGGTTCAAATGATGCCCCAGGGGACGGCACAGTATGCCAGGCGTCGAGGAGACATACCAGAGTGGGGGCCATTTTTTACCATTGAGGCCGCCAGAGAGGAGTACCTTGAGCTACAACCCGATGATTGGACCACACGACCAGAGGTTACAGATGCAGGGATGACAGGTGATTATGCTGCATATTTCTACACACATCCCTTTCCACGGTTTACTAGTCCAAATGAGCCTGCCCCATTAATGGGAGGTCCAATTATCCAGGCAGGGGTACAACAACCATAGGAACATCCAGCAGCAGGGCAGCCACAGGATTAGGGGTAGGTACAGGTAGACATTGGCAGGGGAGCTATGGATATAGATGATGAGAGCTCCGAGACTGAGGGGATAGAGGAGGAGTCAAACGACTCCGATGATGGGGATGATGGGGGTGGTGGGAGATATAGACTGTTCTTTGATATTCCCTTTAGTACCAGGCCACGGACATCTAGAGCAGTGGGTTAGGCCAGTACTTCAATGCCACAGATCACCATCAGGGCTCCGTCACAGGGATAGGTAGATGCTATGCAGATTGAGGTTCAGACTCTGAGGAGTCAGTTAGCACAGGCCCAGGCGACCATCAGCCAGTTACAGGGACAGATAGCACAGCCTCCACCTCCAGACCCACAGATAGTACAGCTTATGGCCGAGAGGGATAGCTTCCGAGAGAGATGCATACAGGCCGAGGGGGTAGTTGAGAGATTACTGAGATCAGTGGAGAGCACCTCTATTGGAAAGGTTGTGGCCGAGGGATTAGAGACTGCTCGGGAGGCCGAGTATTATAGGATGCGGTATTTTGAGGCAGTGCCACCTGAGTGGCAAATAGCCTTCACTCAATCAAGTACTCGATCTCGGACTCACTCACGTAGTCACTCCAGGAGTGTGTCTAGGAGTGTGGGCCAGCCACCCAGATGAGAGAGCAGAGCCTCCGGGAGCAGAGATCCAGCGAGACCCACTACCTCCGGTGGTAGCAATAGCCATGAGCCACAACCAGATGCCCCTCCTTGATGAGCAGTTATTATACACATTGATGCCATTGTATGATATATCTTTTTGAAACATTTGATATCCTTGTATTCCTGGACATTTGTTTTGATGAGATCTATAATATGCAGTGGCGATTTGATTATATATGTGTTATGGATGATTTATGCATATGTTATGGATGTTTTATTTGGATTTTTATATGTTATGTATGTATGATGATAATATTTCTTTTATGATGTATGTATGGAATGCAATATATAAGATGTGAATGCTTTTTAGATGAGATGTGTAATGTATGATGATGATGATGATGATGATGAAAAATGCACTTATGTAATGATCTTATGATATATGATGTATATTGATGTAAAATGATATGATAAGGAATATGATAATGTGATGATGAGATGCAACAAATGTCCAATCTTACTCAACCATTGTCGAAAAAGATATTGTAAGAATGTGATCCACCCTCAAAAAATCTATTTAAAAGGAACCTCAAGATGGAAATGAATTATGCAATCCTAAATGAATTAATGCAACCCTAAATGAATTAATTAACCATTCTCCTTATTTCCATTCCTTGCTATATTTAGTTATCATCATTGAGCCTTTTGATATGTTGAAAGTTAGTACAAGCATCAAAGAGTATGTTAGCACCAGTGATTACCTGAGTACTGCTTCCATAATGTTTAATGTAGCAAGTTAATAAAAGCATAGAGGTATAATTGAACCAAGATGACCTGAGTATTGCTTGCATAAATAGACAAAAGTTAACCGTTTTCTTATGCAAATTCCGAAATTTCATCAATGATACATTGTAGAGCATGTCCCGCGACCAATTCGCATAATACTAGTGATTAACTTACAAACAAGCAAAGCAAAATCATACTTCTTCCTTGTGATTCTAGTTCAATACATCATTGAACCACTCCAAAGATATGATGTCATCAAATATCAAAACAACAATTTGCAACTTATGCTTGTAGGATTTGTCATTAATTTTATTCAGATTAAGATCATCCAATTTGTCTTTTAAATCATTAGTTAAGATAAACATGTAAGCTTAGAAACTATTGTTTTAGACATTCCGATGCTAGACACACGCTGCTGACTACCTCCTAGAAAAGAAAACTGCCCCCTAGTGACCTTGTACTCTGACTCTTGCTAGACACAACCGTTGTGATGGATAAACCTCAAATCATCAAGCCATGATGAGATCCTTGTCATTTTAAGGAAAATGACGTGAATGTGATAGTGAGGTGTGTGATGCTGATGTGAGAATGTATATGCAGAATGAATCCTAATAGATGAGAGAGCTAAATGAAATCACAAACAATGCCTGTTTGCTAGGTTTTCACTGTTTGTTTTTATTGCACTTTTTCCTGATTTTATGATTTTTTTGCTATTACCAAGATGCCTGTTTGCTAGGTTTTCATCAAGGCAATGGATTTTTTTTTCTTTTTTTTGTATTGTTTTTTATTTTTTCAAGTGTAGAACCTCTTCAAATGAATGCTGTTGACCGAATCTTCAAATAGGTCTCCTTCTGCTATTGACAACTGATATGCCCCCGATCCATAGTTTGCAATGATAACGAACGGGCCTAGCCAATTTGCTTCAAACTTGCCTTTCTTTTCTCGATCTTTTTGATTTCGAGGGTTTTCTCTGAGGACCAAATCACCCACTTGAAAACTCCATGGTTTGACTCTGTGGTTGTAACTGCGAGACATGATTTGTTGGTATCCCTTCAAGTGATTAACCGCAGTTTGACGTCGTTCATCAAGTAGTTCCAACTCTTGTAACCTTGATACTCTGTAGTCTTCATCATTGATTATCCCTTTGAGTGATACTCGAAGTGAAGGGATCTCAACTTCCAGTGGTAAAATAGCTTCTGCTCCATAGACCAAAGAATAAGGAGTAGCTCCTATTGGTGTGCGAATGCTTGTTCTATAGGCCCATAATGCCGGATTTAACTGAACATGCCAATCACGACCTGCTTCATTCACTGTTTTCTTTAAAATTTTCAGAATTGTTTTGTTTGAAGCTTCAGCTTGACCATTCCCCTGCGGATAATAAGGTGTGGAGTACCTGTGTTGGATGCGAAAGCTTTCACATAGTTCATCAACATCTTGATTTTTAAAGGGTCTACCATTATCTGTTATAATGGAGCTAGGAATGCCATATCTGCAAATAATATGATTCAAGATAAATGAAGAGATTTGTTTACCTGTAACAGTTGTCAGAGGAATAGCTTCAATCCACTTAGTGAAATATTCAGTGGAATTAATGATAAATTTGTGTCCATTTGAAGATGATGGATGTATCTTGCCAACCAAATCTATACACATTTCTGGAGGTCCATGGTGGAATTTGTTGGCAAGATACATCCATCATAGATTTTTGTTTGCATTCCTTTGTTGAGCTCTATCTAAGGTTTGTAGTAGTTTGGAATATGAATCTTGTACTTTACATTTTTTCATTATTCAATTCTAAATTATTACTTATAGGTAATATAGGTTCAATGGATACAATAATATTTTTCTAATCACAATATTTTTTTGTTAGAGATATAATTTTTTTCATATTCAAATTTTAAATTATATAGAATATGATACACAATCCATGCAAATTTTAAAATGAATTTCTTGTAAGATGGAAATCACTACTATATTTAATATTTAGTAATAAAGTTATGTCAAAATTGTCTACAATCTATATATACATTTAATTAATTCAAACCTTTTTTTATATAGAATCCCCTAAAAAAAATGGAAGTAAAATCCATTTAAAACCAAATTTAATACTTATAGCTCAAAGAGGAGAAAAATAACACTTTTTACTTACCTTAGACAATAATTTACCAAATAATCCACTTAATTTAAAAGATTTTGTCTTCCCAATGGATAAATAAATTTTCCATAGAAAAATCCTTAAGTAAATGGAAGATGATACAAAATGTATGCAATTTATTAATTGAACCATTTTTAGGATTGAAATTGCTCCAATGATTCTTATTGCAAAATAGAATAAAAATCCATGTAAAAAAAAATTTAATGCTTATCCTAAAGCAAAAGAAAAATATTCCCTTTGTCTAATGTAACATTGAAATCTTATGACAATAAAAAGAGGTAGATTGAATAATCTAGTTTCATTTGTTTAGTCAATAGTAGGTTATAGAGATATGCAATAAGATTCCACCATCTCCTATTGTTTTACATAGTTTAGATTTGTCTCTTCGAAGACATCCAATGATTATTCTTAACAAGAATATTCATATTTTCTAAATTCAACTATTCTATGATGCTTACTTGAAATAATTGATAATAACATAAAAATCAAGCTTCCTAATAAATATCCCAAAGAGAAATTTGAAGAAAACAAGGAGAGCTAGAGAAAAAAGGGAAAAATATAGAAATGCATAATTAACTAGGTTGAAAAATTCTCAAATAAGATATATTAGTGCCCCTAAAAATGATATCACAACAACAATCAAGGTTGTAGCTACATCAAGTTTGTTGAACAACACAACAATAATGACAAAAGTATACTATAATACTACTATGTAGGTCCAATGAAAACTAATTATTATAAACCTTAGACCACAACACTAGTTCTATAACAGTATTTAATTTATTATATAGTTGTGGGAGTTGGTAATAAATATTGAAGGTAGGAATGGTGATCTAACACATTCTCCAATTGTAACATTAATTATTCATCAACATAAGAAGATTTTAAGAGTGAGGATATGCATTATTGAGTATAAAAAGGAAGTGTGTATTTTGGTTGATTAAGTTAAGTTGAAACATATAAATATCACCCTAATCAAGTCACTTCAAATCTTACACATTTTGACATAGTTGTTCCTATGAATGTAAACAACTCTTTGATGTCAATTATTGCTACACAAAGTTGTATAGAGATTTTAATGACACGTGTTGACTAAACATTAAAAATTAATGTTGGATCATTATAAAATAAAAATTATTGTATCCTTTTTTGAGCTATTTATTTAGAGTATGTATTATCTTTATCAAAATGATTGTACTCTATAATTCGATGTTGTTCTTGATCAAACCAATTTCAGCTAGTGTGTTGAGATTTGATAGAAATTACTGAATTTTATTTTCCTATCTATGCATAGGCTTAAAAAAATTGTTTGCATATATTCTTAGAAGGTGTCAACAATGGATGTGAGTAATAATTTAAACTAACAAATAGCATGTGAGTATCCTTCCATGTGATATAGTCTTCCAAAAATTTAATTGAACTTTAGAATAAAATTGCATAAATACGACCATCTAATTTATCCTCAAAACTATCATTTAGTCATTCACACATTCCTAGTCATATCTTTATATTTGAAAAAATAATCCTTTATGTGCTATTTGAACATTGAATATGATGAGATATATATCCCTTTAAGTGTCATTTTGGTTATGAGGGTATTTGTAGGTCCCTACCTTTTGATAACTAGTCTTATAATTTCTAATCAACAAATTGAACCAAGAGAGTGTTGAATATTTTTATACTTTGGGGTCAGGGTCTTCTTGAATATTACAAATCAATCCACATATTTTTACATTTTTTGGTATTTAACTCAAATCAAGGGATTAATTTTATCTATTGAATTTTATAGGATTATTAAGAAAACTAATATATTTGACATCATGAATAATATAATAAAGTACATACAAATAGAAAAAACTTTTAGTCAAATATTATTAGAATTATAGTGAAATACATAGAATGATAGGTAAAGCTTAAGCATAACATTTGACTTATTGAATATTTTTATAATTGATTATCACTTCACAAATTACATAAATGAAACAAGTAATCACTTTACTTAAATTTTTAAGTATGCAAACTATGTGGTTGGTTGTGTAATGCATAGAAACTTATATTAAATATATCTTTGTATTGAATAAGAACATTAAATGTTAATTTCAAGGTTTCTAAATAATTCTTATATACTTTCATATGAAGATATTAATAAAATGATGAATATCAAAGGGTTTCAATTATAAAATTGAAATTCATTGAAATAAATTTTGACTCCTCTCTAGATATTGACCATAATAACCACTTGCTTTAAACCCCTTGTAGAGATTTGTTGTGCAAGTGGCATGGGAGACAATTGATCTATTTAATTGGGTGATGAATCCACTTGTTTACATAGAGGTTGTTCTACTCACAAATAGTCTATTAAAATTAAATATTTTTATTATATTATAAATGAGAATGGAGTTATTCCATGGGATGCACTCAACGCTAGATTTGATATTCTTAATTCTTAGAAGATAACTTAATTATTTTTACTCAGGGGATGAACCAATTTGTATTGGAAAGGAATTAAAAGATCTTAGTTTGAGGGATAACTTCTCTTGGTCTTATGATAAATTTTTTTTTGAGGCCATTATTAAGAATTTATATAAAGTGCTTGTTGGAGTGAAAATGACACTAAGAGGGGGGGGGGGTGGTGAATCAGTGTCTTAACATATTTTAATATTTTCAGAAAATAAACCATAGCACACATTTGTTCTCAATATTTCAATGATAAGTACATTCGTGAGTTGAATGCAATCATTCATAAACTAAAATGAGAAATGTAATTGCTAAACAATGAACAATAAAGCATTCTCACAGTAAAGCAGTGAAACCACAAATGAACAATGGGACACAAGATATGCTGAGTGGAAAACCCTCTTTGGGTAGAAAAACCACTCCTAAACTATTGCCTTTCAGGCTCTTATTTGAAAACCATTGTTAACAATGCCTTACAAGCTAATTTTTGAGTACCAACTCAAGGAGCACCAACCCCTTTTCATATTACAAAATTACAATAACACAGATGATCTCTCTGTTTCATTTTAGCTCACTCATACCTCTTTATCTAATACCCTAAAGATTTAACATGAATCCTTAAAATATTAAATAAATGAGGTTTTTATGATTATACTCTGCATCATGTTTTCAAACTTTTATTACAGAGCTTTTTCACTATCTCTTTTTAAAATAATAACAATTACAATTTCAACAACATCTCAAATAATAACATCAACATCTCACGGTGATGAAACACTGTATATATATCTGCATTTTCTTTTCAAATTTTATTACAGAAGTTATCTCTTCTCTCTCAACAACCGAACATACAAAATAGTGATCAATCCCTTTATATCCTCTATTTTTTCTAAAAAAATGAATATTCCTCTTTTTGAACCTTCAACCAAGGTTTTTGATAAGACAATATTTTGTCGGTTATCTGCCAAGAATACCAAAAGTGCAGTGAAATATGCACCAAGAAATGATTTCTTTTGACAATCGAAGATGTTTGATAGAAAATTCATTTTAAGGAAATGACCTAAAACCCTTCAAAGGATGTGAAAGGGTGAGACTGAATTTTTCTTTTTGAATCTTCACCCAAGGGTTTTCTTCAAGAAGCTCAAAGTGTTACTAGAAGGTTTGATCTCTAAACCCTGACCACAAAAAAAAATCTGCACCAATAAAATCATATGTTCTAGGAATACAAGAATAATAACGTATGCACCAAATAATGCTTATCTACCTTTTTCAAAGTGCATTTACCAAACACAATACCCTTATAGATCTATTTTCAAAAACCCACATAAATAGTGACATGTGGAAATAATTTTTTTTACTAGAGCACCTTTTCCCTTCATTTACAGTTTCTCATTATGATCAAACTAAAATAACAATTACTGCAAACGCCTGTAAAAGATTTGTAACTGAACCCATATCATCATGATTCTAATACTCAAAATAAAAGCTCTTTCAGAATACCCATACTGTGAAAAAGTATAACCGAAATCAAATCATGCTATACTGACAAAGATAATCAAGTAATCCATTTATTCCTTTTCTGAATCAAGAAGAAGAACCAGTAACTTGCCCATTTATAAAATTTATTCAAGTAGAGGAAAGAGTACCTGAATTGATGAATAAAATAGAGAAAGAGTGCATGATAATCTTGTCATAAAGTATTTACCAATCCAGATGAAGGAGATAACAACGAATATCTTTTCAGCTCGAGCCCTCACCCAATGGGTAAGGACAGACCAAGACACCAACCGCAACATTCCATGCTCAGAGAACGAGAAAAATGCATATGCAGGCCGGACTCTCATAATGAGCAGAGAGAAAATTCAAAGAGGAGATGAGAGCATTCTCATGGCGGTGGCTGAAGCTAGGGTTTCAACCCTTAACACAATGTGAAGCACAAACAATGATTTTGCCAAGTAAAAATGATGCTTTGAAGTCCGAAAAGACTAAGAATAATAATAGTCAACCTAATAAAATTCTTGAGTCTGTTGTCAAAACATTTACTTTAGATGCCGACACTATCATTTCCTAAACATGTCGATACCCTTAATCAATTTTTTTTATGTTGTTTCCAAGTCTTTTCCAAATGTCAACCACAAAAATAAACATTATTACCAAATTGTCGATGTCATGTCACTTCATAGTGACTTTTAAGTAAGCCATTAAATTGACTTACAAATATATATTTAACAAATGATAAAACAAGATTCCTATAGAAACCTAATAGGGTTAATTTATATGCTAAGTGAAAAGATCACCTTTATCTCTTAGATCACTTTTGGATGCCGATACTGAAGTCTAGGCTCATGCAATGGAGTCTCTTTTTAGTGACCATATATATATGTTAAGATCATATACCTTAGACACAAAAATGATGAAACCAAAATGAAAAATAATTCCCTTGTCAACTAATAACGTTAACCTAATAAGTATCAACCTAATAATGATCAACCGAAACCATATTGCCATAAGCATTACCTTTAGATGTCTATTATGATATCAAGACAATCTATAACATATGAACCAAATGAAGAATTCATATATACCAATCACTGTGTCCTAACAAGTGACACCAAGATAATGTGAAAGAGCCATGAAGATATGAAATGACAAAACCAACTGAAGAGTGTATAGTAACCTCATATACCAATGATGCCAAATGAAATATCAAACTCGAGTGCCAAAGAGAGAATTAATATAATTCCAACCCAATATGCCATGTATCCAATAATGTATCATAACTATTGACACAAAATAATTATGAGATAACCATGAAGATGAATAGAATGAAAATATGCCACGAAGACATAATCAAATGAATCTTGTCAATGATGCCATGATCAACCTGATAAAGAGCAATTAAAATAATATACCTGTTGTGCAATAAAGAAGGGCCAACCTGTCAAAATGAAACCAAATGTTCCATGATCAACCTGAGTGTTGTCAAGATAACAATATCATTTATCACAAAAGCTAATGAATTCCCTATCACAATGAACACCATCTGAATAACCTGTACCAAGCCTTATCAACACTATCAGTCCAATATAGTCATAACCATCTGCAAATGAATAGTATTCATAAATCTAAACCAGAAGCCACAAGAGTAATCAACATGAAAAAATTGAATCATCATGAACATGAATACCAAAAAAAAAGCCTCTAAAAGATTATATGAGATACCAAACTGATTTTGTCATCAAGGACAACCAAAGAGAACTGAGAAGTCAACAAACTCCCCTATTTTCCTTGATGGTAAAATAAAAATTACTCTCCCCCTTTTTGCCTCAATGATAAAGAAATGCAATGCTTGACCACAATTGAGAAGCCAACAAAGAACTATATGAACCAACTACAAGTAAAAAAATAAGAGCAACAAACTAAAAATATATAAGAGAGCTGGAAATAACAACATATAGAAACAAGCTCCCCCTACAAAGAAGCTCCATACATAGATATATCAAAATTGATATCATTACTCCTTTTTCTCAAACAACAAGAGCACTGCCAAATGATCCAAATGGGTCATTGAAAACACTTTCAACCCATTGCAAGCACACTAGCAATTCACCACTCCATTTGTAAACCATATTGCAGATGTGAAAAGACTCAAATTTGATCACTAACACATAGTAAAAAAACATTCTCATGAAGATTAAAAACCTGAAGTACCATCAAGGCATATTTCTGTTCTTGCATACTATCTTAATCATGAGAACAACTTCATCTTCTTTAATACCAAAGAATATAAGGGAGATACCGAATTGTTTCACCATTGACCTGCAAAAACATTTTTTAATGCAAAGATTCATTTATTGCCTTCCAAACCGGATGATTACCTTTGTCAGCAATAACAAAAGGTTAAAGCATTTAAACCACAAAGCTTCAACAACTATCAATGATTGTCAATATCAGAGCCACAAACTCTAACAAGTAGTCATGTCACACTATCATATAAATCCTCAATCAAGTATTATTGTATTATTAGAAATGAAACCAAGGTCAAACCAAATGTCCTTATCACTGCCAAATTGAAGCATTAAACAACTATTTACCTTTTGATCCATGACATTTTTCTGTTTTTGTTATAATCAAAAGTGTTATATCTATCCAAGCTTAGTATAATACAGTCCATACATATTGTTAAACTGAATGTCGCCTCAACTAACTTTCAATCATAGAACATAAATTTTACACCCTTCTCTCATGTGTTTACTCTTCACTGGAAAGTATGCATTTCAAGAACAAGAGAATCATCACACCAACAATAACAACTTTCAGTCATAATCATTATTTGCACTCAAACAGTCTCAACAAACATATACATCTTGTATCTCTTCTATTCAGTCATTCAAATAAGCCATCAAAGGAAAATACAACCATCATCCTATCCCATGGTCTGAGCATTAACCACACCAAAACTGTCAATGTACTTTCAAACTTGGATTCCAAAAAAACCTATAAAGCATGATGATATTTTTTATATCCAAGGCTCTCATAAACTTCCAATATCATATGCAAACCTTCATAATCAATACAATCAGAATAAACATAATGAAATGTTGACATTTACAAACCTTTTATTTACTTCTTATACCACCAATAGCAAACTCATGTTGTCATACCTCATTCTAGACTTCATAGGGGTAAAGTGTGTTACCATAATAGACTCCCCCTGAGTCTTTTCTTCTTCTCAAGATCTGGATGGTATCACATGTGCAAGTAGTGCACAAGGATTTTTCACACATTCATCTTTATTTCTCTTCTTGTCATCTTGATTGCTCTTTCTTCTCCACACCAATGTAGACTTTTTCACTTGTTTCCTTAAAGTACTTGTCTTTCAATTAAATCTGCATTATTGTACTTTATGTCCAATGTTATTACATCTGAAACAAATAACTTGGTGACTGATATGAGGAACATAAGGATTCCTAAATATATTTCCAACTTTGTTCCCATCATAATTATCACTTGTATTCATTCTACAATCTTTTCTAAAATGACCAAAGTTGTTACAATTGTAACACACCACATTTTCATTTCTAGAGACATTAGAATGATTCTTATTTGACCATCTGATGCAATCAATTCCCTTATGACCATAGTTATTACAAACACAACAATATCCTTGAAAATAATGATTATACCTAAATGAATGATCATTGCAAGGATGTGAAGATCTGAAGACATTTCTCCTTTCTCTGTGAGTACCTTTGAATTGTCTTTTAGCAATAGTGTTATCCTCTGATTTTATTTTCTCTACACTCTTCGGTGCAATAGCATGGTGACCAAGATCAACCTTCATTCTTGGTGTAAACATTTTTCCATCTGTAGTAGCAAACACTCTTTTAGATTCTTTGGCAGAGCTTTGTCCAATCTCATATCCCACTCTTGTAGGATCCTTATAATGCTTTTGTTTGCCCAACATCTCATTCAATATATTAGTACTTTGATCAAATTTTTGAATTTTATATGATTGAACCTTGACACTTTCAAGCTCTTTTCTTAAAGCAACCACTTCTCCTTCAAGTTTTAGACAATAAATATTTTTAACCTCCAAATCATACCTTACAACATCTGCTATCCTCTTACATTCTTCAATTTCAATTTTCTGACTTATAATCACATCATCTTTAAGTGTTAGTTCTTTTAACAAGGAATCATTATTTGAACATTTATTTAAAGAATCAATCTCATTTTCTAGTTTATGTGTTTCTTGATCTTTATAACTTATACCAACATGAAGACAATCCTCAACTCTCTTGGCTTCTTCAAGCTGAGTCTTTAAAGAGAATATTGCTTGATTTGAAGTTTGTTCTTAAGCAAGAGCTTGAGTAGATTTTTGTTCTTGAGCCAAAATTTTCTTTTTGAGTTTTTTAATCTCTTTTAAAGCACATTTTAGTTCACCTTCTAGATCTACTTCACCTTCTTCATTATCATTGTTGTTTGTATCTTCTTGCTGAATGATTTCAACCATGAATAATGTTTCATCTTCTTCAGCTAAAGAATCTTTAGATTCAGTTTCAGTTTCATCTTTACTAAACAAAATTTTCTTCTTTTTGAAGTTGAATTTTTGTTTATGTTTATAGGCCTTTTTCTTAGGCAGTTTTTCAAATTTCTCATTGTCACTATCGCCATAGGGGTACTTTGCAACAAAGTGACCTATTTTTCCATAGTTAGAACACTTAAAGGGAAGTTTTCCCTTATATTTTCCAGATCCCTTTTTAAGCTTTCTAACAAAATGGGATTCTATAGAATCAAAAAATTCAGACTCACTAACCTCATCTTTTTTCTTTCTTTTCAATGTTAAAGGCAGTTTCTTTTCCAGTAGAATTGTTTTCACTGATTATCATTTCATAGGCAGTCAGAGTACCTTGTAAACTATCTAAGGTAATTTGGTCAAAGTGTTTCTTTTTTTCAAGAGTAGAAACCTTAGCTTCAAATTTATGTAGTAAGGTTCTAATGACCTTAGTTACAACATCAAATTCTTTTACTTCTTCTCCTAGCCCTTTCATAGCATTGGCAATTTCATCAACTCTCAAGAAGTAATCAACCACTTTTCATTATCCCTCAATTTTATTTCCTCAAACTGATGTTTTAGAATAAGGACTTTTGACTGTTTAAATTTTTCATTTCCTTGATAGATGGTTTCAAGTTTGACCCAGATTTCCTTATCAAAACTGCAATGCATGACTTTAATAAAGACATCTTTAGTCAATGCACACAAGAGAGCATGTTTTTCTCTAGCATTAGTTTCATATTTTTTCTTTTCATCAACAGTTGTGGGTAATGTAGTTGGTATAGTGTATCCATTTAACACTATTCCCCACACATCAAGATCAATAGAAATTAGATATATTTCCATTCTAATTTTCCAAAATACATAATTTGTTCCATCAAATAACGGAGCTCTAGTCACGAATGTGCCTTCATGAGCTTGAGACATTTTAAACAGACTCCAAGACCATAATCAATCCTAGGTTGTTTAGACCTATCAAAGGACCCTATGCTCTGATACCAATTGTTGGAGTGAAAATGACACTAAGAGGGGGTGAATCCGTGTCTTAACATATTTTAACATTTTTCAGAAAATAAACCACATCACACATTTTTTCTCAATATTTCAATAATAAGTACATTCATGAGTTGAATGCAATCATTCATAAACTAAAATGAGAAATGTAATTTCTAAACAATGAATAATAAAGCATTATCACAGTAAAGTAGTGAAACCACAAATGAACAATGAGACACAAGATATGTCAAGTGGAAAACCCTCCTGGGGTAGAAAAACCACTCCTAAATTGCTACCTTTCAGGCTCTTATTTGAAAACCATTGTTAACAATGCCTTACAGGTTAATTTCTCAGCACCAACTCAAGGAGCACCAACCCCTCATTTTGAGACACCAATCTCAAGGAGCACCAATCCCTTTTCATATTACAAAATTACAATAACACATAGGATCTCTCTGTTTCATTTTAGTTCACTCATACCTCTCTTCCTAATACCCTAAAGATTCAACATGAATCCTTAAAATATTAAATAAAAAAGTTTTTTATGATTATACTCTACATCATGTTTTCAAAATTTTATTATAGAGCTTTTTCACTATCTCTTTATGAAATAATAACAATTATAATTTCAACAACATCTCAAGTAATAACATCAACATCTCACAGTGATGAAACACTGTATATTTATCTGCATTTTCTTTTCATATTTTATTACAGAAGTTATCTCTTCTCTCTCAACAATCGAACATACAAAACAACAATCAATCCCTTTATATCCTCTCTTTTTTCTAAAAAAATGAATATTCCTCTTTTTGAACCTTAAACCAAGGTTTTTGATAAGACAAAATATTATGTCGGTTATCTACCAAGAATACCAAAAATGCAATGAAATATGCACCAAGAAAAGATTTCTTCTAACAATTGAAGAGGTTTGATAGAAAATGCATTTTAAGGAAATGACCCAGAACCCTTCAAAGGTCGTGAAAGGGTGAGACTGCATTTTTCTTTTTGAATCTTCACCCAAGGGTTTTCTTTAGGAAGGTCAAAGTGTTATTAGCAGGTTTGATCTCTGAACCCTGACCACAAAAAAATCTACACTAATAAAATCATATGTTCTAGGAATACAAGAATAATAATCTATGCACCAAATAATGCTTATTTGCCTTTTTCGAAGTGCATTTACCAAACACAATACCCTTACAGATCTATTTTCAAAAAACCACATAAATAGTGACATGTGGAAATAAATTTTTTTACTAGAGCACATTTTCCCTTCATTTATAGTTTCTCATTTTGATCAAACTAAAATAACAATTACTGCTAAGGCCTATAAAATATTTGTAACCGAACCCATATCATCATGATCCTAATACTCAAAATAAGAACTCTTTTAGAATACCCATAATGTGAAAAATTATAACCAAAATCAAATCATGCTATACTGACAAAGATAATCAAGTAATTCATTTATTCCTTTTCTGAATCGAGCAGAAGAATCAATAACTTGCCCATTTATAAAATTTCTTCAAGCAAAGGAAAGAGTACTTGAATCAATGAATAAAATAGAGAAAGAGTGCATGATAATCTTGTCATAAAGTATTTACCAATCCAGATGAAGGAGACAACAACGAATCTATTTTCATCTCAAGCCCTCACCCAATGGGTAATGGCAGACCAAGACACCAACCAAAACATTCCATGCTTAGAGAACAAGAAAAACACATATGCAGGCTGAGCTCTAATAATGAGCAGAGAGCGGATTCGAAGAGGAGAAGAGAGCATTCTCATGGCGGTAGCTGAAGCTAGGGTTTCAACCCTTAACACAATGTGAAGCACAAACACTGATTTTTCCAAGTAAAAATGATGCTTTGAAGTCCGAAAAGACTAAGCATAATAATAGTCAACTTAATAAAATGCTTGAGTTCGCTATCAAAACATTTACTTTAGATGTCGACACTATCATTTCCTAATCATGTCGATACCCTTAATCAAAAAATATATATGTTGTTTCCAAGTCTTTTCCAAATGTCGACCACAAAAATAAACATTATTACCAAATTGTTGATGCCATGTCACTTCATAGTGACTTTTAAGTAATCCATTAAATTGACTTACAAATATATAATTAACAAATGATAAAACAAGATTCCTATAGAAACCCGATAGGGTTAATTTATATGCTAAGTGAAATGATCACCTTTATCTCTTAGATCACTTTTGGATGCCGATACTAAAGTCTAGGCTCGTGCAATGGAGTCTATTTTAATGACCATTTATATATGTTAAGATCATATGCCTTAGACACAAAAATGACATCAAACCAAAATGAAACATAACTCCCTTGTCAACTGATAATGTCAACCTGATAATGATCAACTGAAACCATATTGCCATAAGCATTACCTTTAGATGTTGATTATGATATCAAGCCAATCTGAAACATATAAACCAGATGAAGACTTCATATATACCAATCACTGTGTCCTAACGAGTGGCACCAAGATAGTGTGAAAGAGCGATGAAGATATGAAATGACAAAACCAACTGAAGAGTGTATAGTAACCTCATATACCAATGATGCCAAATGAAATATCAAACTCGAGTGCCAAAGAGAGCATTAATATAATTCCAACCTAATATGCCATGTATCCAATAATGTATCATAACGGTTGACGCAAAAGAATTATGAGACAACCATGAAGATGAATAGAATTAAAATATACCATGAAGACATAATCAAATGAATCTTGTCAATGATGCCATGATCAACCTGATAAAGAGCAATTGAAATAATATACCTATTGTGCAATAAAGAAGGGCCAACATGTCAAAATGAAACCAACTGTTCCATGATCAACCTGAGTGCTGTCAAGATAACAATATCATTTATCACAAAAGCTAATGAATTCCCTATCACAATGAACACCATCTGAATAACCTGTACCATGCCTTATCAACACTATCAGTCCAATATAGTCATAACCATCTGCAAATGAATAGTATTCATAAATCTAAACGGGAAGCCACATGAGTAATCAACATGAAAAAATTGAATCATCATGAAGATGAATACCAAAAACAAAGCCTTTGAAAGATTATCTGAGATACCAAACTGATTTTGTCATCAAGGACAACCAAATACAACTGAGAATTCAATAGTGCTATCTAATATTGACAACTTTCACCTTCACTAAATAAAGATGGTAAATAGACTTGGTAATACTTGGTCGAATTCGATAGTGCCTAAGATGGCCTTTCTTAGATGGTTTCTTATTAGAAAAAAGTTTGATATGGTGGAACTTATTAACTCTAAGCATTGTTTGTGTCTTGTGTGGCTTAAGGGAGTCTATTGAGCATTTTTTTAAAAAAATTGTTATGCTATATTAGTGTGGAAAAAATGGGTTGGTGTTCCTTATACTTTATAGTTTCATTTCTTATTTGGTACTATTTAAAACTCTCTAATTGAGCCTAGTAAAAAAAATTTAATAAATTTTGGTATGTTTTATTAACATGGATTTTATGATTTATGTGGATTAATAGTAATTTGTACATTTTTCAAGGTAAAAATAGGGTGATTTTTTTCTTCTCAAAATAACTCATAGTATTTCTTATGTAAATGCAAGTATGTGAGCAAGTTGATTTATTTGAAGCTAAAATAAATTGTTTTATTGAAAAGTGTTCGCTAAATAAAGGAAAATCTAAGGTGGGTGAAGATGCTACAAAGAGTTTTTGGTTCTTTGATTGATATTTTTTAAAATCTTGGTGACTATGAGAGAGTGTCTATTTTTTATTTTCTAGAATAGTGGGTGAGGAAGTTCTTAAATTGTACACAAAGTTGACTTGGCTTAGAAGATTAACTAGATCATTGAAGTTGAAAAGGTCCAAAAGGAGAAGAATTTGGATTCTATTGATTAGCCGTGTTTTTATATGGGAATTTATTTATGTGGGATCTTCAATACTATAGTGGTCCTTTTTATATATCTAAATAGCTTATGAAATTTTACATAGTGTATTTTTTTATTAATTTTGACACTATTCAATGAAAACATGAATACTATTATTTTGATTATGTTAGACATTATGTTTTGTATCTTTTCTGATGAAAAATGCTCTTGAGCCATATATGTAAGCTATATTCCAATATAGAAAAAATAAGTTATTTTAGATGAAAGAGGATTGGTATTAAGAATATGTTTCCATCAAGATTAAATATAGATTACCTTCCTCCACATAAAATAACAAGTTGAGATCCTTATATAAACTGCATAAATGGAGAAGTGGATAAAACCAATAGCAATAACTTATTATTGTCCATTTTTTAGTGTAAAGAAGAGTGATGTTTTGAGAGAAGAATAATTAATCTAGGAAAACTCCTAAGATCTTATGATGGCCTTGCATATAGAGAGGAGATAAAATATAACCTCCATTATGAGTCCTTGTAGTGTGCTTCCTTTGACAAGAAGAAAATTGATATATAACATAAGTGTAATGACGGAAAAAGGTCCCCCTGACTTGGCCTTGATTTAATGTTGCAATGTGTCTAACATATTCACATTAGGTCTTGGGCCCTTGTGAACTAAATGAGCTTATTGGTGTTTTATTTGGAGTGTTGTAAAGTGTTGTAACACACTTTCACACTTTTCTAGGGTTGTCATTAATAATTGGGATTTCTTATGCTTTAATTGGCCTTATTTTACATCCACAAGCCCCATTTAATGCATCTTTTTGAGGATAATCCTGACACAAATCATTACCCAATCATAATTTAGGTGTTTCAAGTTTGAATGGCCTAGATTTAATGATCTGGGACTCATTTTCCACCTTGGGAAAATGAGTCTCACCTAGATTTTGGGTCCTGAACCTAGTTTCACACATTTGTAAGCATTTTTTATTTTGGTCCCATACATTATACCTGATGTGACTCATTCACCACCTTGGGCGAATGAGTCCCGTGTGGCCCAACATCAAAATTAATTCAAATTATTGGTGGGATTTTATTCTCCTAGATTTGATTTCGTCTTGTAGTGTTGTAATTTCAGGAATTCTTGCATAATTGAGTATACATACAAGGTTCTTTTACTCATTTTAACCCCCAAGCATTCACGTATTCATTCTTATAGAAAGTTTGAGTTTACAAGAGCAGATTATCAAGCATTTAGAGCAACATTCAAGCATCGATCATCATGTCAAAGATTTCATGCATCATATTCTTTATTGTGCTAACAATTGTGATGTAGGATTTTGTGATTCAAGCAAGTGTTTCATTCAAGATTAACATCATTCAAGCAAGAGTCAAGATCAAAATCCATTGTAGCCATCTCAAGCATATTTGCAACATCTTATTAATAGGGTTTGGTGAGTTGCAACATTGTTATTTGTTCATTCATCACTCATCATTCTTATTTGATTTCATTTCAAGGATTGATTTTCAAAATGGTGTTTGACCAAGGCAAACCCCTTTCTGATTAACCCAACAAAATTTTTCCCTCTCCCTTGTGTGTGATTTGTAGGTCTAGGTTGCAAATTTCCTAGGAATCAAGATTGGAGAAAGGCGTCACATTATTCAAAGTTGTCATCAAGCATTGGAGATACTTGGAGAGCACCTATAGATTGCAAATCAGGATTTCATATCCGAAACTCAATTTGGAAGGATAGAGCAGAATGAGAAGAGTAGGACCAGATTTTGAAGCTTCAGAAAAGCCTAATTGGACCAATTCACCACTTCTGACGAATGAGTCCTAGTTCTAGTCAAAATTCAGATTTTTACAGATTCAGATACCCATTTGGCAGATTCTTGTTCTTGCATAGAAACCTAGTTTTTGGAATGATTCAACCAGCTTGGCAAATGAGTCCCATTCAACATTAAAGGAATAAATTCTAATGTTTTAGACCTCCTTCTATCCATCTCCAGATTTCTAAGTGCACACATTCTATTTTACAATTTTATGTATTGTTTCATTTGCATTTCTAGGTCATTTAACTCAAGTTTGCATCATATTAGGGTTTTGCATTTCATTGTCTTTTCCAAGTCTAAACTTGGTGGTGAATCCCTCATTAGTCTATAATCAGCCCCTAGGATATCCTTCTTGGAAGATCTCTTTCCCCTTTTCATTGAGGTCTCAAGGGTTATCCTTGAATGAAATTAGAAATGTGGGTGTGCTCTATGTCCTAAAACCACATGATAACACAATACCAAATTTTCATCATTTCATTAAGGTATTAATCATAGAAAATATTTATCAATTAGAAAGAGGCTAGAATCTAAAAATCTAAATCTCTACTACACTAAATAATATTTAGAGGGGTTTATGTTTATTATGTTGGTGCTCAAAATCACATCCTAAAATTATAGAAGACAAACTCTAATAATTGGTTCTAGAGAAACAAAGTCAAGCTAGGATCATGTTGAATTCATGACCAATTTGTAGGTAGCTTTGCTTAACTAATAAGGGTGAGATTACTCTTCTACTTTTCTAGTTCTACTTGGGCCAAGGATGATATTCCTATAGATATTTGTAGGATATAAAAAAATGAAATGATCACATGACTTAACCAAAATCTATGCATGTAAAGACACTTTGAATAAGTTGTACAAACTCTATGTCTTTCATGCTTGGCTTATCAGTCCATAAATATCTCATAAAACAAATTACAAATAGTTTATGGTATAACCCAAATATTAAAAACTAGTTAACCTCATTTATAAAACATTTATGACTTCTTATTTCACCTATAATCTAGAACCTAGAAGTATACATAACTTTATAAAAAATCATTAGTGCAGGCTTATAAAGGATATAGAAAAAAATTGTATAGACAAATAAAACATAATAAAAGAATATATTATAAAAATAGCAAATTAATTATTTATCATTGAAAATCTTGATCAAATGGTTGAGAATAGGACTGATGTCTTGATCCATGGACAAAAGAAGTCAATCTAAAATAATGAGAAAACAAGTATATAAATCTAAAATCCGGGACTAGAAAAGTGGATATGAGATCATCACTCTTATTGAACATTGAATCAACTACAAAATTTAAAGACTTAATAACTTCATATCTTTAAGCATTTTTTTCCTTCAAAAATTGATTTAAAAAAAAAAAAAAACCATATCAAAATCAATGAAAATATTTTACAATTATTACTTGATAATAGACTAACTAAAGTATATCAACATGTTAGCAAACGTAACCTCAAAATTTTGTTGGATTATTTGAAATTACTACACTTTAAAAAAAAAATCAACATGGAGAGAATTTTTCCTACAAAACACCTTCTCCAAATTCATAAAAAACAATGAAAAATGCATTATAAAAATAGTTGAACTAAAAGATTGCTACTCCAGAACACACTAGAATAGATGACATTATACAAGTTCAATCAAGAGACCTGTCTTTGACTTAAAAAACCAACCCTTTCTTCCTCAAAGAAATTTACATTTACAACAAATAAAACTACCTAGATTGCATGCAATTTTGAATTTTGTCGTAACTTGGTCCATTACCTTATAAAATTTGCTAACTCCCTTTTTTCTACTTATTTTGCTCATCATATATGTAATAAAATATTTTTTAGACTTTAAAAAAAAATATTTTACTTTGCCCAATTCTCAACTCCAACAGATTTTTTTTAAAAAAAAAATCACTATAAATAACGAGATTTAAAAAAAAAAAAAAATCACTATAAATAACTTCATTTTTTTTGGTTCTGCACCCAACTTTCACTTTTACATAACATATTAGGTTTGCCCTCGTCTATTCACTGCCACATATGCATTTTTAATTTTTCTCTAAGAACAATAAAGCTCCCAACATAGATGCTCATGCATAAAAGATTTGGATATAAACATTTATCCCGGCCAATGAAAATAATATTTCACCCCACAACTTTATGGAGAGTACACATTGATAACTTTGATGGGGGCCACTTTGATTACCTATAAGCAATCAACTTTATAGTCTCTTGAAATATTGAGTCCCTAGCAAATTAAAAAATATATATTTATACCTATGGGCCCCACCACCTTACTTACCTTATACCTTGGAATCAAATCAATGACTCCCATTCGTTAAGCCTTTTGATAAATGGTATATCCAACTACATGGACATGCAACATGTAAAGGAAAAATAAATCTTGCAAAGAGTAATGGTGGTTGTAGTCAATTAGTACCACAAAGCACTACAAGAGGATCACATGAGTTCACTTGGATAATATTCAACTGGCCTACAATATTCAAAAGGGAGTGGAGAAGAAGCATAAAGTCTCCCTTCTTGGATTCCATTGAACAAGATCAATAACCTTTAAATGAGTTGGGTTAGCACCTAATGAAGATGGATTATTTTCAACCCTTATTGGATTGTGCCCAAATGTTATTCAAGTTTTTTTTATACATTCATAGTGGTCTCTTATTCATTTTAGTGGTGAACTTAGTGGGTTTCTTTTGAATCATTCATAGTGGTCTCTTATTCATTTTAATGAGCTTAGTGGGTATAATCATTGGGAAATTAGGTGTGTAAATTTGTAAATTTTATTTATTATTATTATTTAGATACAATTATTTAGTATTGTTCATAATGTACATTATTAAATATTTATGTTTCATCAAAATAAAGTGTGATATTTTGAGTTAACATTTGTGTCATATGTAAGTGTTTTTAAAAATAGGTTATTAGTTGTCAAAAATGTTCACATAGTAGTATATTATGGAAAACCTATTTTTAAGGATGTTATGATAGATTTTGTGAGAATTGTAAGAGTCAAAACAGGAGGTTAGTTTGGACGTTATGACCAACATCTATGACAAATTATGACAAATTTCTTACAAGATGAGAGTTACATAATATTGTTAGAGGTTCCACATGTGTTAAGGGTGTGAGAATTTTAGCCTCCAATTTTATTATTTTTGAATTTGTATAGTCATTTTTGACACCTAGTTTTTGCGTATGGTATTAGCACTTGGTTTACAATATCATTTGTGGTATCTTGTATTGTATTTTCCTATATATTGAGGTTGTGTGATTATAGTTTGTATGTTCAAAGTTTATAAATACATAGGTGTTGTGGGAATTCTATCAATATTATTCCTTGTTGAATGTTGGTGAAAATCTTATGAAGGTTTGTTCTACCGGTATATTGTAACCTTCAAGGTTATTCAATAATATATTGAGCTACTTTGGAGTGTGATTTTTCTCTTGAAATGATTTTCCCCTCATAAATAACTATATAATTATTTTTTTTGTTTAAAAAAACAATATTTTAATTAAATCAAGTTTTAAGCTGGTGGAGTTCATAAGTATAAATTAAATCAAGAAAAATAAGAAGTGTAATAAATAAAAACCAAAGTCCAATGGGAGATCCAAATCTCTTGAATAGTCAAAAGTTCTTTTTTGGAATCATAGTAAGCTTGAACACTTTCGTAAGGAGTGAAAAGAAATTTATGTATTTCACCTCACAACTTTATGGAAATTACATATTGATAACTATGATGGGGGCTACTTTGATTACCTACAAGAAATCATATTTTTAGTCTCGAGACTTAAAATGTTGAGCCCTTAGCAAATTAAAATTTATATATTTATACTTATGGCCCCCACCACCTTACTTACCATACACCCTGGATTCAAATCAAGGAATCCATTTATGAAGAATTTTGATAAATGGTATATCCAATTAAATGGATATGGAACATGCAAATAAAAATATCTTACAAAGAATAATGATGGTTGTAGTCAATTAACTACACCATGAATCACTACACGAGGATCACATGAGCTTACTTGAATAATATTCAACTATTTTCAAATATTTAAAAGGGAATGAATAAGAAGCATCGATCCCCCCTTCTTAGATTCTATTGAACAACAAGATCAATTGCCTCCAAAAGAGCAAGGTTTGCATTTAGTGAAGGATTATTTTTAACCCTTATCAACCTACATATAACATGCCCAAATTTTACTCAAGTTTATTTTGATTCATTTTTAGTGGTCTCTTATTCATTTTAGCAATGTATTTAGTGGGTATAAGCACAACCATGTGTAGCATTTATTTGGACCACTAATTTTTAAGAAATGATTTGTCTCGACCTATTTATTATTTAACAATTTCTCATAATTATTTGGCATTATGTGTATAATTTATATTATTAAATAATTGTACTCCATCAAAATAAAGCTTAAGAGTTTGAGTTGTCACTTGTGTCACATGTTGATGCCTTCAAAATAAGTTATTAGTTATGAAAATTTGCTCACATAGTGGTATATTATGGAAGGCCTATCTTTAAGGATGTTATGATAGATTCAATGAGAGTTGTAAGAGCCAAAAATAGGGAGGTTTCTTTAAAAATGATGACCAACATCTATGTCAAATTATGACAAACTCCTTACAAGGTGGGAGTTATATACTATTTATAGAGGTTATGAATGTGTGAGGGGTGTGAGAATTTGTTTCTTCACATTTATGAGCCATTTTTTAGATTTGTATGGTCATTTTTGGTACCTATTTTTGGCCCATGATATTAGCACTTGGTATATAATATCAATTATGGTATCTTGTATTGCATTTTCCTATATATTTAGTTTGTGGGATAGTAGTTTGTATGTTGAAATTTTATAAGTACACAAGTGTTATTGGAATGTTGCTAGAATTACTCATTGTTATATGTTGGTGAAACTCCAATGAAGGCTTGCTCTACAAGTATATTGTAACCTTGAAGATTATTTTTCTCCATAATTTATTCATTCATATTTTACATATTTATAGTAGTTCCATCTCATGTATTATAGGAGTGTTCCTATAACAAATCCCTAACATAGATGATTTGGTTTAACAACTCATATTACAAACAATAAAATTGTAACTAATTCACAAATAACAACCTACAGGAATGATGCGACAATATTCCAAACAACCCCCTTATTACACCATTATCTAAATGGGGATAGGTGGACCAATAATACTTGATGACCATGTTCAATAGTTCATAAAAAATATAAGGTATGAGTAGGGGCATACACATCTACTTGTGACAAGCAAAATCAAAACTGACCTCCATAGAATTCTTCAATAGGATTGACCATATTGGAATTTTATCTAAGGTTAGGGACAAAAACATCTGTCCATGGAACCAAGGATAAGGATTAACACATCTATCCAAGGTCTTACAAAAATTTAGGATAGGGACACACACATCCAATCATAATTACCAACTTTTATGATTAGGGACCGTGTAAGGGGGAAATCAAGATCATGCGAATTTAATCAAATTAGGTGAATGAAAACTAATCTAAACAAAAAAATGATAATGATTCATGCCCATTACTCACGAAATGTAACTATAAAATCAAGAATTCAAGAACAAATTTGACAAAAAGAAATAACAATGAATTCAAAATATAATAACTTTACCATCCCATGTCAGAGTGTGTTCACAAATATGTTGGGTTGTTTGTATCAATACAAAGTCTCCATTGTTGCATGCAAAAGCTTGAAGAACGTGCGTGTGTTGTTGATCGAAGACGTCTGTTGAAGTTTTGTCAAAATGTCGATTAAGACTTTGACATTACTTCATTGTGCAAAATTGTATGATTCTCCGATCATTTTTGAGGAAGAAGATGTTTGTTATATAGAATTTGTGTTTCAAAATGAACGCTTGAGATCACACAGTAGAATATCTTGATCAACAGTCGAAAGATGTTGAGAGGATTTAGATGGGAATAATCAATGCATTTTATTACGTAATCAATGTGATTGAAGAAATCATTTTGAGTGTTCAATAGGATTGAGGAAATAGATTGAATAACCTGTGGGATTGAAAATTTTCCCACATAGTGGTATATTATGGAAGGCCTATCTTTGAGGATGTTATGATAGATTCAATGAGAATTGCAAGAGCCAAAAATAGGGAGGTTTCTTTAGAAATGATGACCAACATCTATGCCAAATTATGACAAACTCCTTACAAGGTGGGAGTTATATACTATTTATAGAGGTTCCGAATGTGTGAGGGGTGTGAGAATTTGTTCCTTCACATTTATGAGCCATTTTTTAGGTTTGTATGGTCATTTTTGGTACCTAGTTTTGGCCCATGATATTAGCACTTGGTATATAATATCAATTATGGTATCTTGTATTGCATTTTCCTATATATTTAGTTTGTGGGATAGTAGTTTGTATGTTGAAATTTTATAAGTACACAAGTGTTATTGGAATGTTGCTAGAATTACTCATTGTTATATGTTGGTGAAACTCCAATGAAGGCTTGCTCTACAAGTATATTGTAACCTTGAAGATTATTTTTCTCCATAATTTATTCATTCATATTTTACATATTTATAGTAGTTCCATCTCATGTATTATAGGAGTGTTCCTATAACAAATCCCTAACATAGATGATTTGGTTTAACAACTCATATTACAAACAATAAAATTGTAACTAATTCACAAATAACAACCTACAGGAATGATGCGACAATATTCCAAACAACCCCCTTATTACACCATTATCTAAATGGGGATAGGTGGACCAATAATACTTGATGACCATGTTCAATAGTTCATAAAAAATATAAGGTATGAGTAGGGGCATACACATCTACTTGTGACAAGCAAAATCAAAACTGACCTCCATAGAATTCTTCAATAGGATTGACCATATTGGAATTTTATCTAAGGTTAGGGACAAAAACATCTGTCCATGGAACCAAGGATAAGGATTAACACATCTATCCAAGGTCTTACAAAAATTTAGGATAGGGACACACACATCCAATCATAATTACCAACTTTTATGATTAGGGACCGTGTAAGGGGGGAATTAGGATCATGCGAATGTAATCAAATTGAGTGAATGAAAACTAATATAAACAACAAAATTCTAATTATTCATGCCCATTAATTGCGAAATGGAACTATAAATCAAGAATTTAAGAAAAAAATTGACAAAAAGAAATAACAATGAATTCAAAATATAATAGCTTTACCATCCCATGTTAGAGTGTGTTCACGAATATATTGGGTTGTTTGTATCAATACAAAGTCTCCATTGTTGTGTGAAAAAGCTTGAAGAACGTGCATGTGTTGTTGATTGAAGATGTCTGTTGAAGTTTTATCAAAATGTCGATTAAGACTTTGACATTACTTTGTTGTGCAAAATTGTATGATTCTCCGATCATTTTTGAGGAAGAAGATGTTTGTTATATAGAATTTGTGTTTCAAAATGAACACTTAAGATTGCATAATAGAATATGTTGATCGACAATCAAAGATGTTGAAAGGATTTAGATGGGAATAATCAATGCATTTTTATTACCTAATCAATGTGATTGAAGAAATCATTTTGAGTGTTCAATAGGATTGAGGAAATAGATTGAATAACCTGTGGGATTGAAGAATAGATGAATCAGTTATGAAATAGATGGATCAGTCAACCAATCAAAGTAAGCAATCGGGGGATCATAATTTGCTCAATCATGAAAGTGGGTGAGGATAATTAATTAATTGATTTAATTAATTAATCTTTTTGAGTTGAACGTGCAAATCAAGTTTGAATTTTGCAAGCAAAGATGTATTTGTTTGATTTGACCTTTTTGATGATGTTTTGAATAATTTATGTAATTATTCATGTTTAGGGGAAAGTGATTTAATTAAATTATTATGTTTTAATAACTTAATTGATTTAGGGGAATAAAGTGAATTAGCAACATAATTAAATAATTGATGTTATTTAATTGATCAAGAGGAATAAAGTTAGATTAGGACTATATTAAATAAATAAAATTTATTTAATTAGTCAAAAGTGATGAAAAAGTGAATTAATTAAATAATGTTAAATTATTCAATTAATAGAGGAAATTAAGGTTTTAGGACTTTATTAAATAAATGAAATTTATTTAATTCGTCAAGAATGGTGAAAAAAGTGAATTAATTAAATAATGTAATATTATTCAATTAATAAAGGAAATTAGGGTTTTTGATGCAATTGATGTGAAATACATTGATATTAAGTAATAATGATGTCGATGATGAGAAAATATCATTTAGGATGTGTGATAAGTGTTAGGTCATTTTTACATGTCTACATTTTGCCCCTCTATGAGACAAAGTATTGGTTGCTTTGTTTCAAAGTTTTCGATGTTAAGATCAAGATTTGAAAAAAATTATATGCCCCATTATGCCTCGACGGTCAACAAAATGATGGTAGGACTCTGGGCTGCCCCTTCGAGAGGTTGGTTGAAAATTTCTATTTTGAGGTGAGGCTCACGACACTATTTTATTTTAGTTCCAATGCGTAGAGGACAAAAAGTTAAGCCTATAGGTCTCTTATTGCTAGTTCAAATGTTCCTACGAGGTTCTAATTTCAATCTAGGAAGCTTTCCTAGGTAAAAATTTAGGGTTTTGAGGGTTAAAATAGGTGATTAGGGCTTAATTATCCTCATTTGCACTTTAATCCTATAGAGAATTCTTTCCTTTGGATTTCTTGTTTTGTCAATTGTCGAGGAGATATGGTGAGGATTCAGGGAGCCCCACATTGTGTGGATGCGATTCGTGAGTTCAGATGGCTTGCAGGCGTCAGTGCCCCAGTATGTACCTTTTCATTTTTTGTTTTCATCTTTTCATGTTTGTGTAATTAATGCTTGAAGTCCAAGTAGTTGATAGTGCTAGGTTTAGTATTTTTTTTTCTTTTGCATATTTTTTCTCGCTTTTGATGTTTATAATGATGCACTTTTGATTTTCTCGTTCGCATTTTCTTAAAAATTTCACATTTGACATATAGTTTTGCTTTTGTTTTTGTCATTGCCTGAATTATGTGCTTTTGACTTTCTGCTTCATTTTGCATGCTCTTGTTGAAAATTTGTGCTTTTGATTTTTTTGCATTTTCCCTTATTTTCTGCTTTTGACAAAAAAATTACCATTTTCGCCTATTTTATTCGCTTTTGGTAAAAGAATTATCGGTTTTGATAAAAATATTTCGCTTTTGATTGTTTTGGAATCCTAAGTCAATTTGTTTGTCATCATAGGTTCATTTTGCGTCTTCATAGTAAATCCTTAATGTGGGTTGAATGGTTGCAAGCGGTTATTCATATGCTCCAGTCGAGGGAGCAACAACCTCATGATCTATTTGATTTGATTGATGAGTTTCATGAGTTAGAGCGACATATTTTAGATGTTGTTGGGTTGCTACATATCTACTATATGCCTATCATCAGATGTCATGGAGTGACAATGACCGCTCTTGCAGAGAGGTGGCACTATAGACCTTGTTGTTTCATTTACCTATTGGGGAGGCCACCATCACCCTTGAGGATGTGTGGAGGATCCTCCATATACCAATTCACAGAGAGATTGTTACATATTATTTTCAATGGGGTACCCACGTTATGTGTCCCGCAGTGGGCAGAGCAGGCATTACTAGTCGTCGTGGGGAGAGGAAGCATGTGGAGATCATTGTTGAGCGTCTTGTTAGGGCTTGGTAAGATGGTGCACAAGATGATCTGATGCAGGAAGATTAGGGACAGATTCCAAGTCCTCCTCCACCACCTGAAGATGGAGGTGTACAATTGGCTACAGAGGTAGGGCAATGACAAGCCGCAAAGGCTTAGATTGCCACATTGAAAGTGGAGAGAGGCACTTCTCAACAAGAGAGATATGGCTTTAGGGTGGAGTGAGACACAAAGATTGGGTGTTATCTCATTGTTGAGACACAGTTGTAGGTTGTTACCACTGAGAGGGATAGCCTTAGGAAAAAGCGTGATAGCATTCATGTTGAGTGAGATTAGTTGCTATAGAGGGAGACATATTATCAGACTCTATATGATTCCTTTGTTCCCAAAGCATACTGACGACTGCGGTTTGGAGAGCCCAGTATCGCCATGGATGCTGAGTTTGGTTATCGCTTGGTTAGACAGTGTGATCCACAACTTGATCCTTAGAGTTTCTTCCTTCGATCGAGCGACGGTGTGTTTGTGCTTGATCTTTATGATGTTTAATGTTCAAAGACTTATATTGTAGACATGATTTTGTATATATATTCATCGGCCCATCTGAGGCCTCGTATATATGTATATTTTTGTATTATCCTATCACACATGTTTTATTGATGGTGTACCATGACATTGTTATTTTTGATGATGATATATATGAGATATACATGCTTTGATTTAGCTTCATTATGTGTTATTTTATGATCATGGATTATGACATATGATTATACATGTTTTTGTACTTTTCTGATGTATGCACATGATGTGGATAGATGGATTGATAATATTTTATGATATATGATGTTTTATTATGTATTTGATGGATGTTGATATATGATGTTTTATTATGTATTTGATGGATGTTGATATATGATGGATGTATGCCCTATACATGGTACATGATTTTCTCATTGCTTTATTGTCATCATGATATGTATTGACAACATTGTGGATGTAGGTTGGATATAGTACTAATGATATTGTTTTGCATGGTGGATGTTAGTTAGAGGACATATTTGATGATGGATAGAAATTTGATGTTGTTAGTTATTGATAAGTGTTGCTTTTGATTTTCTTGGAGACTTCACATTTTCAACAATCCTTTTTATGTAGCAAACAAATATGATGCACCAGGGTATTGATAACCAAGGTGACTTTGTATCCATTGCGTGGACTTTGAATCGTCATACAAAGAATATTCTTGCTCATACCTGACATACAAAAACCATTTTAAAAATATATGGTTGGGTTATGTTAAATGTTTTCAAACTAGTTACATAGAGAGGTATGAAATACCTAACACACAACTGCTACACAAATTATCTCAAAACAACTTCCATACACTCAATAAAGCAAGTATTTGTTGTGGTAGTATTACAAAAACATCTTTCAAATAGAAAACCAAAATGACGCTCAATTGCCCCCATTCCTTCTTCTCTAAATCCTTATGGACATTCTGGAGAGATCTTGGGAATGGTTCAGTAAAATAAATCATAAAGATAAGACTATAAAAAGATAAAAACAAAGTTGTAGTATCACTTTCCATATTTGTTTGGGTTGGGGATATTATCCAATGTTAATAGTGTCTATTGTAGGAACAGATCCATTAAGGCATATCTCAAGATGTTGTTGGTAAACTTTTCAAAAGATAGGTAGTTAATACTTTGTCGTTGTTTTTGTCTATTTGTAATCAAAGCTTTATGATTGTTTTCTTGAAAGTCCTAGCTTTTGATGTTTGCTCAGTTTATTTTTTTGGTTTATCAAAGGGTGAAGATGATGATTTATTTTATATGGATGGTTTTTTTTAATTGTAGATTGTGATGATGGAGTTAGGACCTTTATTTTTATTTTTTGAGTTTAATGACGTTTTTGTTGTTTTTAGGGGACTAACCTAGGGCCTCGAGGTCTCATCAAAGATAAGCCTTGTCTATGTTGTACACATAGAGGCTCTTAGTTTTCTTGGTTTTATGTGAGCATGTGCTTGTGGATGACACAAGGTGTCGAGACATTTAGGTATCTTCCATGTTGACTCAAAAGGCTTTTTCTTTGTTTTCGCTCTCTTTGTGTCATTCTTCCAGTTCTATGAGTATTTGGGGAATGATGATAGTTTCGAGCTCTAAACCAAAATTGTAGCAAAGACATACTGACCCTGAATCCATAGATCCCTTATGTATTTGTGGAGGCAACCCTTCCTTCCTATTTCATGGTGTAGCTTTATTTATGAAACATATGATTTGGCATAGGGTTTTATGAGGAAATCTCTCATGTCTTAGGAAAAAAAATTGTTTACTTTAAAGAAATTTCTCACAATAATGGTGTTAGCAACCGCTTTAAATTGGGGGCATACATTGATGGCATCTTTTGACATATTTCATGGCACAATTTTCTTTTTCTTGTGACGTGTCCTTTTCTTGGTGGTGTCCTTGGGTTTGATGTCCTCTAAGATTGTGATACCTCTAAGAATATGATCTCCCTTGGTGGCATGATGTGAAGCAAGAGGCATCCCATAAGTGGTGATCTGATATTATTTGAATTTTCCTCTCTTGGAGATATTAGGCACGATTTTCCCTAAGAAGAAGACCTTACATGAACAAAGAAAAATCTCCTTTTAACAAAAACTTATAGATATGACATTCAGAATCCTTACATTGTGGTGCCTTATCAAAGTTATTAGGAGGATAACTTTGGTATGGTATGGGAGGATAATAGGATTCTCTGATTTTCGACCTTGTTGGGACAACTCACCTAGTGGAAAGACTGAGGGGTTCCACTACCCCAAAGTGAGCACACATGATTGGGATAACTCACCTAGTGGACAAATTGAGGTTCCACTACCCTAGAGTGAGCACACATGTTTAGGATAACTCACCTAGTGGATAGAATAAAGTTCCACTACCCCAGAGTGAGCAAAATACCTTATGAACAAACGTCCCCATTCCACATTGTGTTGGAATGGTTGTGCTTTATCCTTTGTTTTTCTTTGTTTTTCTTGGCCTTTGATAGGGTATGACTATGTATCTTTGTTACTGCTACATACTTATGTGTCTTGAATGTCTAATTTAGTGCGAGTTTGTCATGGGGGAAAACTCTCACTAAAGTGGGGGCAAATATAGTGTAGAAAAAAATAACACTTTTACAAATTTAATTTGGGAATAATTGGTATTGAATTAACCTAATAATGCCTTGATTTAGTGTTGCAATGTGTTGTACACATTCAAATTAAATATAGGTCCCTTTTTAACAAAATGTACTTAAACTGTACCTTATTTAGGTCTTTTAAAAGTGTTGTATTACACTTATCTAGGGTTTCATTAATGAATTGTGGTTAATTGAGCTTAATTGGCCAAGGGATAACTTTAAGAAACCCCCCCTTGGTGCAGGTGTAAAATCCTGGTGAATCCGGTATACTTCCCGCTATAAAATATTATTTCTATTAGCGATTTTTTTCATTTTACGGGGAAAAAAAAATCCCAATTGGCGAATCTTTTATAATCCGTGGAAGTTCATGGAAAATCTTGGCGAATTACAAATTTTTTAATAGAGTAAAATATTTTTCATTGGCGAATAAAACCATTTTTCAAACCATAATTGTTTTTCCATTAGCGATTAAAACCTTTTTTCAAAGAAAAAAATATATTTTGATTGGCGAATTAAAAAGAATCTCAAAATAGTAAAAAAATGTATTAGCGAAATAAACAGATATGCCAACGAAAAATCATAGGGGCCATTTTTTGAATGTTCGATGGATGACTGTAGTTGCATTCCAGAAGTAAATCTCTGAAGCACTAGACTTGCGATTTGAAACCTCTGGAATAACACTATAACCGTTAGATGCAGACATGTGGCGAGATCAAGGCTCATCACTCATCACTCATTCTATCTTTTCAATGCCTTGACATTGTACATTTCATTTAATTGAAATTCTCATTCTTTTTGAAGAGTGTGGTTATCGTACTGCTAGTGTAGGTAGTGGCGGCGATTAAAGTGACAAATCTGTACACCAACAAGAAAAAAGAGTTGCATTCCAGAAGTAAATCTCTAAAGCATTAGACTTGCAAATTGAAACCTCTGGAATAACACTATAACCATTAGATGCAGACATGTGGTGAGATAAAGGCCCATCGCTCATCACTCATTCAGTCTTTTCAATGCTTCGATGTCGTACATTTAATTTAATTGAAATTCTCAATCTTTTTGAAGAAAGTGTGTTTGGCAGTGGCAGTGGCGGCGATTAATGCCATATGTGATATGAACATCCAAAGCAATTTCTTGGACAACTCATAGCTTTAATGAAACAAGATTTGTAATGATTTCATATCATTTGAACTTTGAATGATTTTGAAAGCTTGTTAGCTTGAGGTAGAGTTCAAGTTGGCACGTAGCAAGACGTCAATCAAATTAGAAATTTTAATTATACAGGCTGGTAGTGGCACTGGTGGCCCATAAATAGGGATAGTGATTCAATGATTAGTAGATAGTGCCATAAGGGTTTTTATTTTCTAGGGTTAATAAGGATTCACAAGGAAGATGATGTAATATTGGGGATACTGTAAATTCTCCTACCTACAATTATGTAGTTACAGAGTAATCAGTAAAAGACGAATTTCCTTCAAGTTCAGAATGGGTGGAATTGGAAAGAAGTTGATTTGGTTAACCTGAATTTTCAGACGGGTTTTGAACCAGGATGAGGAGCTTTGATGGAGATAAGTGCTATCCCAATGCATCGAGGCTATAGGTAAAAGATGGGAGTAGATTTTCTTCTCCTCATGTATTCTAACAGCTCCCATTTCCCCAGCATGGTTGGCCAGGCAAGCCCCATGCATTTATTTTCAAAGAGACATTTGTATTACATCTTTTGTATGACTTTGGTGCTCGAAGGGGATAAGTACATTTTGTATCTTCACAACTCCCATTTCCCCAGGACTGATTGGAACCCCCTTTCCCCAGCATGGTTGGAAAATCCACTAGTAGAAGCTTGGAATCATGAATTTATTTTCAGAGCCACATTTATTTTTAGAGCCAGTAGATGTGTAGTAAGTTCTCAGCAGCAAAGCTTGGAAATTGGAATCAATTTGTAATCCATTTTAACGAGCAACAACTTGGAATAAATTATTAAATTTTGTCTATGTAAAGTACTAAAGTGACACACTGACATATGTTATTTATACAAAACAGGAGCTACAATGCTACTCGTCTGTAAAAAGATATGTAATAATGTGACATTGAAATTTAGTTGCAATAAAATAAATGGTTGTGTTGTGTTATTCTTGATTCCTTGAATCTTCGTTATTCATTTACGTTTAAGAGTAAAGAGTTTTTTTATGAGTTTGGAACTTCAGTGTCTATTAATAATTTAATATATTCAAATCAGTTTTTTTTCTTTTAAGAAATTAAGTAATATACTCTATGCAATTGTTAGGCCGATGCCTATGGTATTGACTTTAAAACACATGTGTCATGTTAATTTTTTTAAGTTAATATCATAAATTAGTAAATTACTCAAGTTTCAAGTTCAACCATTGGATGAACATTTGATGTATGGTTGTAGTTACATTTCGTAGTGAAATGAACAAAGCGATGGCCTTCCCAATTTAAACCTCTAGAATTACCCTATAACCGTTAGATTTAGAAAGATCAACGGTTAAGATTATGACAATAGCAAACAATCAATATGAAAATTTTATGACGGTTTGGTCATTTAAATGCCTATCAAAAAATTTGTTTAATTTACAAATTTTTATATAAAATCTTTTATAAATGGAATATCTTGAAAAATTAGAAAACAATGATAATTATTAGTGATAAATATAAAAATCTACTATTATAATTAACAATTAAAAAAAGTTTCTAAAATCGTATTAAAAATAAATCTTGTTAAATATATTCTCAAAAATAAAAATAATTATGTTTTATTTTGAAAAGATTCTAAATTAATATATATATTTATAATAATATTAGAAATCACATATATTAATATAAAAAATGATAGCTATTAATATTATAAAAAAGTAAAAAGTTTCTAAATTCATATTAAAAATATTCAAAAAAGTTATATTCTATTTTCTTTTTATAATAAAAATTATAAAATGATATATACTATAAATTAAAATACTATATAATAATTTTTTACGGTTTAATAAAAATATAGCAAGTCAAACTATATGGTCTAATAAATTTTATAGCTATAATATACAGTCTAAAATTGAAAAAAATGGTCAAATATTTAATATAGCATCAAATTACAGGCTTGCTATCAACTGTAAAGTGATTAATGTTTAGTTTAAAAGTTAATATCATAAATTACTCAAGTTTCAACCGTTGGATGAACATTTGATGTATGGTTGTAGTTGCATTCCGTAATGACATGCATAGAGCGATGGGCTTCCCAACTTAAACCTCCAGAATCACCCTATAACCGTTAGGTTTAGAAAGATCAACGGTGAAGAATTTGCAACTTGTAGACGTAAGACGTGTCATTCACTTTAATGTTCCAATTTCGAGAAACAAAGCATTTAAAGCACTTTGTACTGCTAAGTGTCAACTGTCAAGTGATTAATGTTTATTTTTAAACTTTAAAGTTAATATCATAAAATACTCAAGTTTCAACCATTGGATGAACATTTGATGTATGGTTGTAGTTGCATTCTATAATGAAATGCATAGAGCGATGGGCTTGCCAACTTAAACCTCCAGAATCACCCTATAACCATTAGATTTAGAAAGATCAACGGTTAAGAATTTTCAACTTGTAGTTTTGTAGACCTAACTCCTAAGACATGTCATTCACTTTAACGTTCCAATTACGAGACAAAATGTATTTAAAACACTTTGCACTTTAAAATTGTATAGTGATTTTTAAAGTCTTCAATCTTCAGATTGCTCATTGGCCATTGCAGTGCACCACCCTGTTTTGAATTTGGATTCCATAGTTCCACTTCCAACAACCCCATTCCAGTTTTCAAGTGTCGGGACTCAGAATCTGGGTAAGTGAAAGAATTCCTACTGCTACGTTTCATCGTTTGAAATTTCTTAAAATCTTATTTTGTCAAAGTTTGAAGTTTAGTTTTAGACTTTAGAGACTCAAGAATTCATTAAAATTAAGGAGGACTAATAGGTATTACTTATTAGGGAATTAAAATTTTGCAACTTCACATTTGTACAAGCATGTCTACCACCAGTACCACTAGAGCAATGTCCGATAAAAAAATACATTATGCAAAATTGCTTAAAACCTCAAGTTTCACCGATGGGTACCATGATATTTATGATCCTGAAATCTATGGTAGGCATACCTCAGAACTTATATTTTCATCTCAGAATAAGGTTGCAAAGCAAACAAAATTTGATAGTATCAGTGCACTGTGGGTAACTGGATTAGGGCGCATGATGTTACATGAAGTTTTCCCTTGCCCAAAATTTATCATGGTCCGTGCCAAAAATTATGATGATAAGAAAAGAGCAATTGTTAATAAAGATAACCAAGAAGAATTGTTATCCATTAATGCAGAAGAACTTGGAAAAGTGTTGGGGTTTACAATCGAAGAATTTGGAAACCACCACATTGACCTAGAAAAGCTTGCTAGTGATTATGAAGCAATGGAAGAAAGGCTGGAAAATGATTTCTTAAATCAAATAGTTAAGGATAGAAACAAATTGAAAGGTGATCAAAAGCCTCCTTATAATTTGGATTTTTTTAAACCATGGGTTCAGGATACTATTCCCATGCTAGTATTTTGCCTCGGTCTGGATAGCAATTTGGAAGTGGGTTGAAGCCTCCTTGAAATGGTATATAATATCCATTATGTTGATGAACATGTCAAATATAACTATATTCAACACATTGTAGAATCCATGCATAAACAATTTTTAATGATTAAAGCAGGTTCCACGAAGACATTTAGGTTCACAACCTACTTGTGCTATCTTTTTCTATTCAAATTTAGAGGAATGTTTTAGACCAACAAGATTCAGATTCAACCCTACAGTAATACAAAGGAAAATAAAATGGCTCTAGTATATGAATGGACCACTGAGATAAGGATGCATGATTCTCGAAGGAACTACAATCATTTTGTAGACTACTTTTTGGCTCCATTGTATCAAGTAATTACAAATAATCCAATGCCTAGATTGCCTATGTCATGTAGAAACTGCATGCAACTAGGAAAATAAATAACAATTGGTTGATTGGTACTTAATGGAAGAATATACTATGCTAAGATTTTATGGATTGGGTGTACAGACATACAAACTTCCAATACATGTGACAAAAATGGTTTTTGCATTGGAATATGTAAGGCAGGTGCAGAGTGTTGATGAACTACACTTTCTTAGTCAGCAAAAGACCTTATTTCCTTCTTTACCTTTTTCATGTGGAGGGTTCACATTCAAGAGAAAACCATTTAGTGTGGCACATAATCTTTTGATTTTTTTTGCATTTGATGCTATCTGTCACTAGCAGTATGATCCATGTGACATCATTAAATCAATGATTGTGGCCAATAGGAATGCTGCAAATAGAATTCAACATCAAAGTAAACCCTTGCTTGAAAACTTGAGAAACAAGGATTCTTTTGAACAATTGTCAGCATAAATTATGGCATTACATCGAAAGACAATCAGGACATACAACAATTTTTATGAAAAAATTGATAAACCATCTAGTAGAGTAAAAATTCTAGGTTCTCTAGAGAAGGAACTTATAGATAAAAATTGGCCACGATAAAAAATTACTACCTTTTGGTGTATGAGGAAGGACCTAGGTGATCCAAGAACTCTTGTAGAGTATGATGCTAACAAAGAAGATGAAGAGTTTAGAAAATTGTGGAATATAGAGCATCTTGGTGAACGTGATGAATCTGATGATGATATTGATAGGGAAGAAGAAGAACAAAGCCATGCCAATTACAAACCTGGTTTAATTGAGGCTGCAAAAGAAGAATATGCTTCAACATATACTTCAGGAGCAGCCATAATTGAAAAAATTGGTTATAAAGGTGGTCCTTTGGGGTCCAAAGGACAAGGCCCTTGGACAATACCAAGTGTTGAGCATAGAAAAATAGTTGATAAATCTGGTCTTGGGCTTGGAGGTGAACAAGTAGACCAAGGGGATACAAGACAAAATCAATTTGTTAGAGCTTCTAGTCATCATCCTCATGGTCAGATGCAATCACTACTAGGACATGCCCTTGGTGGACAACTTAGTGCAACTAGGAGTGCCATTGGTGGCGATGGTATGGGTGGTAGTACTAGTAGTGGTCAACATGTGCTAAAACGACAAATTACACACAATACTAAGAGGAAAACAAAAAAAGATACCACAGAAACACCAAGTGATCAAGGAAATCAAAAGAGGCAAAGGATTTTGACAGGTCCAAGTCACACTATCAGTTATTTCCTCTAGTACCACAAAGGATTTATTTCCAAGCACTCCCCCAATTCCAATTAGTGTGGGTGCGACATCATTATCAACTGCAAGTACTCCTATTCCTTCGCCATTCAAACATTCCATTGTTCCTGCCTCCCCAAATTATGATTTTATTTAAGAGTTTAAAAAGAAATCAAACTTGAATAAAAAAGAAAAGAAGCAACTGACGGAGAGTGCGTCTTCTGTAACTTCAAAGCATGCAACAACCATAGTATTAACCACATTTGACACAAATAAAGAAATCATGGAGTACACAATTGTTGTTCCCACAGTTCAAAACAAACGAACAAATAAGATGGATCGATCTAAATACCAGGTAACCAATTTTCAATTGGATTTTTCTGGCCTAAAAAATACTGACAAAATTAATGTATCAAAGAAGAACAATGAATTGGTGTACACATCATTGCTAAAGCAAGATAGAGAGAAGAAAAGGTTGTAGACCCAAATAGAAAAGTTACAGGCAGAGCTAGCAAGTGAGAAAGCAAAGAGGAAAGCAACAGACAACAAGAGAAATGAATTAGAAAAAAGAATAATAAAATCTGCCTCTACATCTACAAGCAAAGAGGATAAATCAAATGAGAGAGAAGTGAATGACCTGAAGTGAAGGCTAGATGAGAGCAACAAGAAAGATGATGAGGAAAAATCCACTTCAGAAAAATTAAGACTAAACATTGCGAATGGAAATGCACAGTGGGAACAAAAATTGGAGGAACAGAGAAAAACAAATGAAAGATTGGAGACAGAGCTGATGGAAGCAAAAGAAGAAATTAAGACTTCTCAAAATAAGCTTTCTGCATTTTGTAGAGATATAGTGAGGCATATGAAATAAAATATCTGGGATGAAATAATGCAAAAGTTTGATCATTTGTGTGAGATGTTTCAATTGATTGATGCTATCAGACAACATTATAAGAAGCTCAACAAATATTTAGTGGACAACAAAAAGGTGTTGGAATTAGAGAAATCTGCAAATCAAGTTCTACAAATAGTCTACAAAGCTAGTGACAATGATTTGAAATCAAAAGGGATTACTAATCGGATTGAAACCTCAATGAAGTTGTCATCTATCATTGAAAAGTGTTTGAGAATGTGTGGAACAAAGGAATATTTGCATTTGGTTGCAGACAAGATGAAGGTGGTGGATGAAAAGGTAAGGAACTTCATAGAGCTTGGTTTTCCAGAGGCTTTTGACACAAATGAGTGATTCATTGGAAAGGATGGTTTTAGAAAGAAGATGGAAGGTGCAAGGAAGATTTATTTGGACCAGCTTCCTCAAAACCTAGATGTGAACTATTTGGATTCAATCAGAAAACTAATAACCTTGAATACAAAATTGACTGAAGAATTCAAGACAAGCTCCACTTTTAATTACAATCATGAAATGTTAACAAAACTTCAAGTCAAACAACATCAGTTAGAACAAATGGCAATTCCACCTCCTGAAGAGTGGAAGTTTCTAGAAAAGGTGATACAGTGACTTGATTTTTTATTTTCAACCTTTGATAATATGAGTTTCCAAGTTCCAACTCAGCTCTGTGCAGACTTGTCTTTGGGCATTGGCAAGATTTTGCATTGCCAATGCCAATATGTACTCCTTCATGTGAAATTCAATTAAAAAGCTCAAATTCAAATTTCAGTAATGTGATGATGTTCAATTATCTTTATTATTTATTTTATCATTTGAACTATTGATGAACTCGATGGAACTTCTAATTTTTCTCTCTAAATTCCTCTTTGTCTTGACCTTGTCCTGGTCTGCCAATGTGTCATATTGTTTGGGAAAGAACCTAAAGTTGGGGTTTTTATTTTGGTTTTCATGAAAATCCTAATGTTGTATGTAATACCTTGGGTGAAAATCTATTCGGATGTTACCTTTTTTGGGTGGGATTTGTTGGTGTTTTTTAACGTAAACCAAGTTTGTCTCCTAATCTACAATCATTAACAATTAACAGATAATCCCATCGAAAAACTCAACATAATAGGATAATACTGAAATGAGTTGGCCTTTCACCAATAATATCAACTACTTGGAGCATGGGATGAGTACAACATTATTTCATAACTTATGATAGTCATTTTATTTACACTTTGGCAGCAAGCTCTAAGTAAAAACTCATACAATTTAAACAAGTGCCATATACCATTGGGGAGTCAAATTCACAAACATTTGAAATTTAACAACAGATTCAAATACATAGCATATAAGATCCTTGGCAATATTGCATTACAATAGTGTCAATCCATATCCTAACCCAATACTTCTTACTAAATCCCTTTACAAACATATCCATCCATGGACCATGATTCCATCCAAGCATTTTAATTAATTCCTTGAATTAAAGCCAAAATGGAAAACATACACACCAGACCAGTGAGATGAACACCATAATCCTTGATTATACTATTCAAAATTATGATATGTTTATACAAAGGAGAGACATGAGCTCGAAATATAACATCATAAATCAAATGCTAGTACTGTTGCGAAACATCAAATATTCATTGACCTTAAACCCCATTACCGAAGAACCCCAAACCTAAATTGTATTAATATTGAAATAACTGGTTCTTACAATCTATTCTGCAACTATACCTAGACTCGACCTCAAAATATCTGACTTGCCAACCCCTATTTTTGGCCTTGAAATCCTTCTTATAGAAAATGAAGGAGCAAACAAGCATCGGGCCAGAAATTACACATGTCATTGGTCAATTGGACTACTACGTGCCAATTCAAAAATACGCTTAAAACCATCGAGTCCCAGAGCATCTTTCTATTGATTCCACTCATTACATAATAGGCGTTGCATTAGCTATATCTCAAAACCTACACCAAAAGCCGTTATGGAAGGAAAACCATAATTAGTTATACTATAACCACTGAGCTGTTAATTGCCAGTAATAGACACTATTTTACTCCTCTTCGGTTAAGTACTTGTCCACCCATTTCTGGTATTCCTCATCCATTGGCCAGTTAAAATTCACCACCTCGATCACCTTAGTATCGTAAGGTGTGTACTTCACCGCAACCTGGTTAGCCTCTCTCTCAAAAGACTCTAAGAATATGATGATATTAATGATTTTATCCATACTGCTCACTAGCAAGTCATTGTCCGAGTCATCACAAATCAATTTGATTTGTGGATCAATAACCTCTTCTGCCCTATCTTGCCACTGCTGCAATGGCAAGATATTTCCATGTGCATCTATTATATCTGGCAGAAAAGTATCATTCCAGTCATGAAAACTCTTTACCAATTCTCTAATTTTTCTACTCAAATCATCAGGTAGGGCTTGGAATCCCTTCAATGATTTCACAAAAGTTTGAGTAGGCTTCAATAACTGAGGCCTGTTGTCTGCATCAAACCTGGAAGCCTTAAACATAACATCTAAATCAGTGGCCAGAGGGATCCACTTCTCAACCAATGGCATAACTACTTCTCGATCTCTGTTAATGTTTTTAATTCCACCCAAGAACAAAGAATACAAAAAATGTACAGATGGCAACCTACAATCAACCTTCTCATTTAGATGCCTCAAAATGGTGTCAACTACCTCACTATGTTTAGCAATTGCATCATCCTCACTTTCCTTTAGGGCAGCCTACAATTCTGTGATTTTATTCAACATTTGCTTCTTGGTAGGATCCACAGAATACTCAACTTCCTCTTCAACTGGCTTTGGTGCAGGGCTGAGAGCAGGTGTTCAAATGGGGGACCCAGGAGTAAAAATGATTGGGATATTAAGGGCAACTGATCCTAAAGTAGTGGGTAGTGCTCTAATACTAGGGGCACTGGAGGATTCTCCTACCTGCCCATATTTTAGTCTATCAACTTCATACTGCAACTCAACATTCCTCTGTTGTATTCTACTATATTCCCCAATTATTACATTGTATTTCTCCATCAGACTCTTCTTTTCAGCTTCCTCCCTTTCAGCTGTCTTTTGGGCCAATTTGGCCACATTCAATGTCAAGCTTGTGGCTTCTATTGTTGAGGTTTCAGAAGCTCTCTTGATGATGATCCCTCCCCTTATACTTGGGCCAATATCAACCACATTTGGTTTTCTACCCTGGGGTGCCAATGCCCATATGGCTAGAGTTTCATATTCCTCACTAAAAGCAGAGTCTTGCAGAGCTACCTTAACCTCTTCCTCATTGTTTTGCACAGGATGCTTGGACTGCAGGATAGCATTGAATGCTACAACATCATCTATGTCCCATTCAGGAAGAAGTAAGACACTAGCTTGAGTCACAAGTCTCCTTCCTTCCTCAGGAGTAATGCTTTTGAATTCCTCCATTAGTTTGGCCTTAACTTCATCATCATTCTCCTGTTCAGACCTATTAGGTCTTGACTCTCTCCTTCTCTTGCATTTATCTTGATATTCCTCTAATTTCATTCTCCAAATTAACTGCAAGAATACAAGAGTCTTCACGAAGGCATCATCATCCAGGAATGCCTTGCAGGCCTCCATCTTGGCATCCTGTACACACTGCCCCTTTATATCCATATCAGTTAACACCAATTATGTTGATCTAGGAGGAGAAGGGATACCAACCTGCATGTCTTGATCAGTTATAATTATTTCATCCATTAGAGCCTCTTGTGTTTCCTCAACCCTTTGCCTCTTTAGGCTTGGCTCTAATAATAACTCTACAGGATCATTTCTCGGTGGTGAATCTAGGTCCACAATCCTTATCCCTCCAGGTTTCCTGATCCCTTGACCCAGTTGTGATGATGCTTGCATTATTTGTTTTCCCCTTTTATCTCTTTCCTCCTCATCACTGCTATCATCTCTCTTCCTCTTGTATAGAGGCCTTTCCTTTGGTGGCTGATAAGTTGGCCTTGTTTCTTCAGGCCTCGCCTCCAGTCTTTGAATTCCCAAGTCCACTTCCAAATTGACTTTCTTGGATTTCAAGGTGCTCATGATATCTTTGAAGTTATTCATTAAGAAATCTATTCTTTTGTGAAATGGAGTGAACTCCATCAGTGGATCATATTTTGGATCCATTTTATGCACCATAGCCAACAGTTTCTCATAGGTAATCCATTTTTCTTTATTCAATTCCTGCCTGCTCAAATCAAACTCATTTCTGATTAGATCCTCAGGAAAATTGAAAACATGTGCAAACTTGCCACCTTTAATTCGTTGCCTAAATAGGGCAAAGAATCCCTCGGGGTCATGCTGCCTCTTAGATCCACTCTTCAAATGATAATCATCAAAAAATCTTCCAAAGTGGACCCACCCTCCCTTGGAAAAGACAAAATCTGAAACAACAGTATAATCAAGGAACAAAGTCCCTTTTCCTTTCCCTGTCAAATTATCCTCATGAATGCAACCTAGTTGTCACATGACCTCGGCAAATCCCATCCTTGATGGTACATTATATGGGAGAATGTGAGGAGCTCCCTGGAAACTATAAACCCTTAGGATAGTGCTTACTAGGTATAAGATGATGTCATCCCAATTGTGGCACACCTTCAAATCAAGCTTCCTCACTTTGGGTTGGAGGAAATCATGCAAATCATCAAGGACCCTTGGCACATTTACCACCAATCTAGCTCTAAGTCTGGAAGCAAAACAATTATCAAAATACACAAAGCTAGTACCTCCCTTGTTGCAAGACAAATCTGCACTCCAAACCTGTACTGGTAATCTTTCTCCATTCACTTCTTGCCTCAACTCCATTTTCTCTGAGAAGAAGTCGACATTCTTGTACAGGAACATATGCATTAATAGGGAGTACCAAAAGAAAGGAGTACCAGGGTTCCCCATATGCAACTTCAACAAACCCTCATGTATCTTTTGAGCAAGAAAAGATGCATAGTCGTACACTATAGAAAAATTGGGATGCTGAATCTAAGCCCCCATAAACATATAAGCAATGGGCATCACGGTATTAGGGCTGAAACCTAAAATCTCGCAAAGTGAATAAAATGTTGCCAAGAAATGATCAGCAAAACAACTCAACTTGAAAGGCTCCTGATCAGTTGGGCTGATGTGAATCGTTGAACTTCCTGCCTTGGCTAAATGAGGAGGAAGCAATTTTGATCTGAAAAAAGGTTGTGACTTGGCATATTCCTGCTTCATTTCCTCAAAATCTACCCGGACTAAGAATGGGCTATATTCACTCAAATAAAACCTGTTGAATCTCATCTGCATTTATATTCAATAGAACCCCACCATCATTATCCCTGATAATCCTTGTAATAGGATCATATCGTGCTGCCACTGCTCTGAGTAGGTCAATATCAGGAAATACATTTGGTACAACTAGTTTCCCCATATCGTAACTCCAACCATTACAACAAGGATGAGGCACATTTCACTGCCCATACCATCTCCTAAACATTTATAGGCCCGTCATTTTGACCCTAGCATCCATAATATTATAGGTTTTACACCTTAGTCCCTCACCTAAGGCTTTCCCATTCATTAAAACCAAACCCCTCTTCTTGTCGTTCGTTGATAGCGGGAAATGATCTAGGAAATCGTCGTATAAATTCCTTTGCAAATAATCAATATGGCTAGAATGTTGCTTTGATGGTGCCATTTTGAACAACTAGGGCTTCTCCTAAAACCAAATTCTTGAACAAACTAGGGCTACCCAAAATGAAATTACACCAGAACTTTGCAATTTCCCACAATTCAAAAGAATTAGTAACCTTATAATCTTAATCAACAAGACCCCTGACCAACACAATACAACCCTCCACAAAAAACACATTCAAATAGAAACCGTGGCATAGAAGGTAACTCACAAGATTTCGCGCCTTGCAAAAAACCAAACCTCGCTGTAATTGCATGAAAAACTCAATCTCTGGCTCTAGAGTCTTGGACTGCTTCGAAAAAATTTGAATGCCTTTGTGGTGAAGATAGAATGGAATTAACTACTTAAAGCCGATGAAAAATGGCTAGTAGACGTCTCATTCACCATTAAAGCTCACTTGCATGTCACGCCAACGGCTTCAATTGTATTTGATGCAAATTTAAATCCTCGTCGTCGATCTCTTATTCCTGTCAGATCATCAATGATCAGACAACCATCTTCAAAAGGTTGAAAACATCTCCATGTCATTATCGAGGGCCCACCTAATACACAATGCCAAAGGAATACACGTGGCGTCCGCCCGTGATATCGCAATCACTAAACACCCTTCACTTTAGGATCACGCGATGGCGGGAAACCACTGATTCCCTCCATCGACGATCATGATCATTCATAACAGTGAGCAACACCAAAACTTATCCGTCGAGCAACTTTTCATCAAGGTTAAAACATCGCCATCGATCTCGAGCACGTGCACCTCACATCTGGTTTAGTAACCCACTCTATAACATACTAAAGTCTGATACAAATATTAAGCACTTTATTTACTCCTTTTGAACATCGACAACCTGGCACATGTGGCACCCGCCCGTGATATCGCAATCACCAAGCAACCAGCGGTGATGTCATCACGAGATCGCAGGGAACTGTCAAGATCAACCATAGGGAGATCGACGGTAAAAAAAATAACCCCTACAAAATAATACAATTACTTAAAATAAAAGAGGGGAAGGGGACACTGCCTAGGACAATGACAAATGATGGCTCAAATTTGTTCTAAAACATAGGGCATGGTCTGACCCAAACTTGAGAAATAAAAGGTCAGGCGAAATATTTAGCATTTTTATTAAAAGGAGTCTGGCCTAGACAATTCAATGGGACATAAGTTGTTTTGAAACCACCCTCAAAAAGGTAACATCAGAAAAGACCCAACCCAAAGATATGCATTATATGGCAGGTTACTAAAGTGGCTGCGAGATGAACGTTCTCAAAATCAACGGAGGTTCTATAATCTTGATGAAAAAGTTGGTTGACGGTTATGTTCAACAACGGTGACTATTATGAATGAATAAAAATTTCTGATGACGGAGATCAACGGTTGCCCGCCATCGCGTGATCAGAAGATGCGAGGTGTTTATTGATTGTGATATCACAAGCGAGCGCCATGTGTATTCCTTTGGCGATGCATAGTGTGGTGGGCCCTTCATGCTGAGATGGAGATTACATCAGGCTTTTTGAAGGCAGTCGTTCGATGCTCTGACGAAAGTGAATGATCGATGGTTGGGATTTGAATTCGCATGAAATGTGATTGGAAACTTGGAGCCTTTGGCACGGCATGCAAGTGAGCTTTAATGGTGGATGAGACGTTTTCTGGCTCAATTCGATCGACATTAAGTAATTTTCCTTCGTTCTATTTTACCACAAAATTATAATAGATTTTGGTTGTGTCTTGATGACAGTTTTGGGCCACTTTTGGCACAATTTTCTTGAGGTTTGGTGGTTGGCTAGTGCATCAGTCATTTTCCAACGGATGGAAAAACAAGAAGATTCTCATGGGACTCAGTTGTTGTAACAAATTTTTGAAATATCATAGGGGGCTCCAAGTGACCGATGACATGTGTATTTCTAGCCCAATGCTTGTTTACTCCTTCATTCTCTATAAGAAGGATTTCAAGGCCAAAAATACGGGTTAGCAAGTTGGATAACTTTAGGTCGAGTCTAAGTGAAGTTGCAGATCGAATTGTAAAGGGCCTGTTGTTTTAGTGAAAATGTTGTTTTAGATTTTGTGTCATTCTGTAGTAGGTTTTAAACTCATTAGAGTTTGATGTTTCAGGACAGTACTAGCATCTGAATGGAAATTACTCATTTCGAACTCATGTCTGTCCATTGTATAAACATATCATTATTTTTAATAAAATGATCAAGGGTTATTTTGTTCATTTCTAAGTTATGGATGTTGAACTGTTAGTCTGTTAGCTTTTGTTATGTTTTGACTAAAAATCCTGATATGATTCATGAAGTGCAATATAATATAAAATATCATGGAGACTTGGAGTGCAATATAAAATATTAAATAAAATATCCTGAACTTGAAGTGCAATGATTCACAATTTATTTGAATACAATATAAAAAAATACCAACTACTATTTGGAATATGATTCATGCAGTGCTTGAGTGCAATATAAAATAAGATTATAAGATATCATGAACTTGAAGTGCAATGATTCACAATTTTCATTTAATAGAATATAAAATATCATCAACTATAGTTTGGACTTTGGAACAACGAAAAATGATTCAAGAAGTGCATTAAAAATACCTAAAACCTGCTAATTCTCTTCCATTTCCCAAACAGAGTCAGGGTCCTCAAACCGATGCTCATCTTCAGATAAATTAAAAGAGTCATCTTGATTCGGAGACTGCTCTGCACTTTGTTCGGCCTGTGTCTCAAAATCAACATTGATTGTTTGATTTGTGTCAATTTTAATATCACTGTCATCTTGATCTATACTAGGCCCACTGCCACTGCCACTAGTACCACCACCGGTACCAAAGGCTCCTGGAATTGGAGAGTCTATGTTGCACAACCCGACCCCTCTTCTTTCACATGTGGACCTCCAAATTGCAAGTGTGTAATGCCCCACCATGTAACCCTAAAGAAAGTTGTAATTAACGATTAAAGTGAACCAATTTTTTTTTTTTTATAAGTGAAATTAACATATACATTCACTTACTAATTAACAACAACCTCTAAGGCTAAAAGGTTGGGATTACCTAAACCCACACATACAAATTACGAATAACCATAGCATTTAATACTTTATAAAATAAGCATCATACAACATTACATAAAAAGATAAACATCCAAGAAACCATTTCATATTCATTTACATAATCCAATAGTTACATCACTCATTCCCAGAATGAGACAATAGTACAAAAGTATTACAATTATAAAATTTTCACCTCATAAACATAAGAGGGATAAATAACTTATACAATCTGAAATATCACCATGCAAGAATAACATAAGAACCGCAAGTTGTCCAACTAGATATCTCGCCACCGAGTATTGAAGAATAATGGGGACCCAACGGTTTTGGTGCATGTTCCACCCAACCAAGTGGCACCCAAAGGACCACCCCCCATGCTAGGAGATAGTAACAACATAACATGGACAAATATCTACAACCTCTAACCAAAGGCAGATTCATACTGACTCAACCAAACAAAGGTACAACATAAGAACAACTCAAGTATAATACAAGAACAACTCAAGAACAACTCTCACTTCACTGACATAGGTCACATTGCTTCCAGACATAAAATAGATCAAGTATGTTCAGAGAACCATTCTCATAACATAATACCAAACAAACAGATAGACAGATAGACAGTTGTCCTAGACAAAGTGTCATCGCACAACTCATAATAAGTTACCCTCGGCGGATCTTCATAGGCTCCAGTAATCTTGGAGGCCTCTATCGACCCTCGGCCCTCATACTTACTAGTGCGGAATCAAATACCTCTCGTACAAACAAGATAGATGACTATGTCATTCGAGGCCTTTCCACTTCATTCCAAGCCTTAACTAGCACTTGACTATGAGTGAAGCTAGAACTTATCTTTTTAGTGTGTAGTACTCCCCAATATTCATTTCAATTTTAGTTATCACTTGATTAAACTCACTTCCATAGGTTACCCAAATCCTACCTCTTCCGGGCTCTGGCCCCTAATGGAAGCCACTCTTCTATTCGACAACACACAAACAAACTAATCACCAAGGGACTCACAAGTGCATACAACCTAGGTATCAAAACTACTCCATCACAAGGAGGAAATAGATAATAAAACACACTCCAAATATTTTGGAGGCAACAACACATATTCCACTCCTTTCACAGGAGGTACAAAACAACTCCGTTCGAGGAAACCGGGTAAATACTAATAAAACATCATGCACTACCCAAGGGACAACACTGGTTGACATCATGAATCGACAACCCTCTTAGATCCTCTAAAGTTCTCTAGAAGACTTACAAGATTGGACTAATACTTAATCCCATATCCCAAAGTACAACATGATGACATAGCTACAAAAGTAATCAAGTCATTTAATCAAATCTATAATTTGGATTTCGTAAATCCATACTCAAGCAATAAGTAATGTTTACAAAAGCAAAGGCACAATAACAAGATTTACTCAAATAACTATATACCCATTTTTCATTTTCATAATAGGGAATCTTAAACAATTTAACTCACAACCGCTTTACAACATGTGAGGAAAATAATTATAAAAGACAATCACAAAGATATTGTCATGTTTGGATATTCTAAATCCATATCTCATTCATAATTTCATTCACAATAATTAAATTGCCCAAAATAGAAAATAAATGAGTTAAGGTAATTTAATTGTCTCTTCATTATAACATCTCCATAATTAACTTTTAATACACATAAAACTATAGTCAATAAGCTTTTCAATTTTCTATCCAAATCTATATGTCTCATCAACTATCCATTTAAAACATGCAATTTATAAAATATCTTAAAATATCCCTTTTCATTAACAACTCAACCATGCATTCAGCCTTATCTTTAAAATCTCTATTCACAATAATATAAAACAATTTCTCTTTCAAAATAATAGAAATAATTGAATAAGTGTCTTCAATTTATAATTATAAGAAATATTAATTTAAACAATTTAAATCGAATTCAATGTTTTCTTAAAAATCAACTTAAGTCCTCTACTAATTGGATTTCTTTCACTTTCCATTTATATCCTATAATTTAGTCAATTTATTCAAATGCCATTTCCCCATCAATTTGAATTATGCAAAGTAATCATTTCTATTTTATACATCCAATAATATTAAATAGAGTACATCAATTAAAATAGGATAAACTATCGAATATAAAATAATATATTTGTATATAAGTTCCAACAATATATATACATTCAATATATATATATATTGATATATTTAATCTTATATATAAACATTTAACTTTATCTTCTATCATATGCCAAGTTATAAAATTGTTTTATTTAAAACAAGTGAAACTTTAGTAATTTCCAGATATATAAATATAACCAATTTTACCAAATTAGTCATATTAAAATAATATGCAATAACCAGTTACCACATATACACCATATAAATTTAACATATTTATATTTAATATAAATACATATATATATTTATAAAAAATATGTATACATATATTAAATATATCTATCTCAAAAATAACATTTTTAATACACCGAATCCAAAGCAAATAGCACAAGAATCGAGGCAAATTTCTCAGCTAAGGGAGGGTTTCCAAGTTTATTTTAATAAAAAAAAAACATAAAAGAAAAGGAGAGGGGGCGCGGTTGTACATACGCCGCTCCTCATACTCCCACGAGAAGGCAAGGGGAGGTGTGGAGGGATCTCCCTCCACACAGTCGCTCCCATATGGGGGCGGTTGTGGGGAGGTAGGTCCTCTCCATACACTGCCCACGCCCAACAAGGATTCCGCCATACATAAAACAAAGGAAACAGCGAATGCAAAATTCGCCCAACAAAACATTAATAAATAAAAAGGTAACCCTTCTTCCAAGTTTGGAATTTCGTCCGCCGTACAGACGACGTAATAAGACAATTCTGTATTTTTTTAATAAATGAAAAATATATAATTATATATTATATATATATGTATATATATAATCATATATATATGTAAAAACAAATTTCAATAATAAATAAATATGAACTTTTTTGTGTAAATATTCACCTACAGGTGAAATTATGAAACCTTTTATCAGAAATCTCAATTTTCATAGAGTTTTTTCAAATATTAATTCTTTTAACTAATTTCTTGAATTCTTAAACAATTAGAAGTATAATAAAATCAAATGGATCTAAATTGCAAATCAGGAGTTTTCCAAAATAGATTTGTTTTTCCACCGGGGTTTAAATTATCTAAAAACAATCTACTATTTTGTCTGACCTCCAAGTTCGATTTAAACAATAGAATAATCAATTTTCTCAATTAAATTAACTCCTACAGAGAATTTACACAATTTTCTCCACAGTTTTGGTTTAATTTAAATCTAGTTTCAAATATCAATTCCTAATTCTTAATGAATTCAACAAACAAAATTTCTTGAACAATATATATTTGTTTTGAACAAACTAAAACAAGAAAACCACAGAACAAAACCTCACATTCAAAGCTACAGGAAGAGAATGAAATTTCTGATGCAAGCCTTCTCCAAAAATTCCCTGTATTTTTCTTAAACGTGCAACAGATCCAATCCAAAAACTTCAACAATTGCAAACTGACTTTCCTCAAATCACATCCAAAACCAAAAGTTGCTTCAACCCTTCCTCTGTGCAATTTTCCCAAATTATCCTTTCATACCAGAAGAAGTTTTTTCCTCTCCCAGAATTCTCTCAATACATGAATTTTGTAACCAATCTTAATTCCTAAATTCAACTCACACATGCATGCCTAATTGAAAAATATCTTGCACAACCAAATTTGATTTTGCATGCAAAACTAGAACTTAAAATATCTAAATATCAATTATCTTCAAAAATTGAAAACTAACTTTGCTTTTCAAATCCAATTTCAATTTCTAAATTAATTTCAACTTAATTGAAATAAAATTCCAAAATAATTAAATTTCCACAATTTGAAATTAAATTCCAAATTAATTTTAATTCTTTTATTTCTTTTAATTTTCTTGCATCACATTTAATTAATTAATTTAATTATTTAATAACTAAATTCAACCCCTGGATTAAATTTAATTAATTAAATATAATTAATTAATTTAAATATAAACTTTTATCCACATTGCATAATTTAAATCAAATAACCATCAACATGATATAATGCAATTATTCTAAACATCTATTTCCAAACAAGAATCTTTCAGAATTAAATAACATTAAAGTAAGGCAAACAACGACTCGACACAGACGACTGATGACACACTAAGGCTAGGGTGTAGACTTGACACATGTTACCTAGCTACTATCTCCCTTCAACTTAACCGTTGGATCGACACGCTCAGACCTGTGAAACCAGGTGGAGTCAGTGTCATGTACCTGCAATCCTGAAAATATAGTAAACAACATCATATAATATAACAGCATATAATACACACCGTGAAGAAGAAATCTCAGATTCACAGGGCACTTGCAAGCGAGTGATGTGAATCCGTCCCCTTCACCAATACATTCAACAAAACTGACACTTTCACAATACATCCAATATTCTCATATTCACTAACATGTTATATCAACTAACATCATTACACCATTAAAACATGTAACGCAAATCATCAGATAACTCAAGTCACATCACATTGAATAGTCTATCGTACAATAAATGGCGATCAAATACACACACAAGATAAAGTATCCGAATATCTAGAAGTATAAATCAACAAAAAAACAAGGACACATTGTCCAATCCAGAAAGCAAAATGGAGGGGTGTTACAGAGTGCCCTTTCAAAAGGATTTTTTTTGACATTATACGCAATTCCTTTCATCCTCAAGCAATTTTCCAAATTCTTGTTCAGTTTGTTTCTTAACTTTGATTTCAAAAACCCCAATGTACTGAAAACTCTCTCATCCTCCACTGACCCCAATATCATTTTTTGACATAAATCAACAAGTTTGAAATATTTTGACATCGAACCACGCAATATTTCACTATGACCTAAGCTTGTCCAAACCTTTTTTATTGATCCCGGTTCAAAGGCCTTCTCCTTTCCCATGGAATCAGACTGGTCCCTCATAGCTATTGCAAAACTTTGACATTGCTTTCTAAGCTTATTTTCATTTAAAATTCCTTGTATTGCCTGCTCATTGTATGCTACCTTTTTCAAAAATTGTTCGATCACGATTTTTACTTGATCATGAAAATATTTTGGGTTATCTCGGTTTACCCAAAATTGAGGGTACACAATACCCATGGATTCAATTATTTCATGTCGAGGGAATCTTTCATGAATCTCTGAGGAAAGAGATTTTGCAATTTCCTTCAAATTATCACTAACAGATTTAACAATGTCGTTAAAATCTTCCTCGTTAACAGGTACTTCTTTTCTAGAGCACTTGGTTGTCTTACAATGGTACATTGGTATCTCATATCCACGTACACAAATACATAAGTGCCCGCTTGCATTAAACTGTAAATAGTTATTATGATTATTCAAATCAGTAATTTTCTATCACATCAAATAATTTGTGCCTTCTTGTGTTAGATCTAGATATAGATGATCGAGGGCCAAGCATGTAAGTTTATGTAGATTGGCATATTCATAAATATACATAGTTTTATCTTGGGCTTTCTTCACAAGATTGTTCATCTCATCCAGCATGGGGAGAAGACTAGCTAAAGTCAAGAGTGTCTCTATATCGCTTAACCTATGTAAGAGTTCAGGAGCTTTGTCTACTGTGCTGCGATGCTCATACATCATCCCAATCAAGGATTGATATTCTGAAAGAACTCGTTGCGTTGGTCCATGCAGGGAGATCTATCTGGTATTGACATCCTTGAGAAGCTTGTTTCCAGGTGTTATTCCCTCAGCAAAATGTTGAAATTCAAGGAAACTTTTGGGACTTCGACAGAAGTATGCATGGATCTCACGAACTAGATTTTCAACTTTTGATATTGTTGGAAACTTGCTTACAATTTTAAATGTTTAATTCATTTTGTGGGCCATGCAGTGAATGCCAAGCATGTATGGTGCACAAGTAGTTTGTAACTTTGTGCAAAGACCGCTCCTTTGACCTTGCATCACTGCAGTTCCATCAGCTCCTACACACACCAAATTTTTGGCAATTGTCAACTCATCCAAACCTGCAATTTCATTCAAAGATTTCTTGACTAGTTCAAATAGATTTTGCGATGTTGAACTGTCCTTCATTTTACGAACACAAAGAAGATGAGCTTGGTGAACATGTTGTTCTACAGTATACAAATGCATACAAACCCAAGAAGTATTGGCTACCATAGTAACTTCATCTAAAGATAATGTAATGAAATTTGACTCTTTTAATTTCTCCTTTAAATCTTTATTTTCCATTGCAGCAAGACAATTCGTCCATTCCCATCCAGCGTTTACTGACCAATGTGAGAAGGGAAAGTGGGGAACACTCAAATAAGATAATAAATCAAAATATTCTAGGTAGTTTGTCATAGGATGCACCCTGGACAAAATATGAAAAACAACACTCATCTGAACAGTTTTTGATAGATTTGCTGCTGCCATGGCTTTTCCAAAATGAGCCTCAAGTGTACCTTCACATTTTTTAATCTTCGACATTCTATGGTTATGCTCTCCATAATCTGTGGCATACTTAACATGAAGACATTCTTCCTTTGATTTCCATCGTACGACTGATTGTTCCTTTTTGTCTATGATTTGTTTTTCGTAAACTTTGCCGATATGCTTTTTTATAGTGTCAAGCTTTAGCTGCATCGTCTTGTCTCTTCCATATTTCCAGCTACAAATCTTACATCTGAACTCTGTTGCCCTTTGAATATCATTTTCATTTGATACCCCCACTGGTTCAAGGAATGGGTACTTCGACAACCAACCAATTTGGAAATTCCTTGTCATTTCCCACTCACGCCACAATTTTGCTTTGCCTTTTCTTTTCTTGCTACCAACATCATCATCATCCAAGTCAATTATCTCGTTCTGGCTATCCAGGGTATCCCTTGGAACATCTTCTGCGGTATTGCCATCCTCATTTGATACATTTTGATTTAACACAATGACAATCTCACCTTGACCTTCCTGTGGCGGAAGAGTTGATGATGTATCTCCATCTTCAATAATATTTGGTGGAAGAGTTGATGGTGTAGCTCCACCTTGATCTGATGGATTAGAAGCTTTGCCAATTCCAAAGTAAGACTGTATGGTACCTCCCCGTTTTGGGCATTTTGATGGCCTCCTAGTCTCTTCATTACCTGCCTGCTCAGGAGTCTTACCCTTGCTGCTCGACATATTGATCTCACTTCGAATAAAAGATGGAAAAAATGGTCTTCTTGTTTAAGAAGGAAAGACCGACAGAGAATATAGATCCCATTCCCTACTTAAAATTATGTTTAAGATTGAAGGAAGAATGGAAAATAGATAAAGAAATCTTATTATTATAACTAATAGTCTAATAACTAATAACAGTATGAAGAAATGATCACTCACCTTTGAGTCTACATTTTTGGGTTTCGCTGACTTTTGAATCGAGAAGTAGAACCTTAGAACCGAACAAAATGTGTAAGAACAAATAACAGTTTCAATTGTATTTATATCAATCCATATTTGGAAAATTTTGTGGGCTTTTGAAATGGTATGTTAAAAATTTGGCGAATCCCACGTGCTTATACAATGATACCTTGAAATTTTCAAGGCGAAATAGGTCCTCATAAGCAACTATTTGTAAATTTTAATTGGTGAATGGGTCTTGATAAGCAACTATTTGTAAATTTTATTTGGCGAAATGGGTCCTCATATAATGTTGTCTTAATAATATTGGCGAATATGTTGGTGTTTTATGACATGCTCCTCGGGATTACAGGCGAAAATATTGATCGGTCCATAGGAAATGCGTAGTATGTTATGGAAAATTTATTGCCTAAACATGCCCCATAAAAAAAAACCGCTGGCGAATGGACATGCATTGGATCGATAGGACGTGAAACCCGAGCGATTTGAACACCTTGTTGGATACCTAGAATTCGCCAAATTCGATTTGCCTGATTCCTGGAATTCGCCAATTGGCGAAGATTCGCCACTAAAGTTATCCTTGAATTGGCCCCTTTAATTCAAATTCAAGCCCTCTTAATTATACTTTCCGAAGGATCTATCTCGACACCCAATAATGATATGGCATAACATTTAATTTAGAAAATTTAAGGTCCTAGAAAATGGTGCTATGACCCATTGGCCTTTAGTGGCGAATGGGTCCTTTCCACATAGGACACCCCTTTCTTGGTATTTTTAACATGGGTTTTTGATGTTATTTCATCCCCCCGAAGCATAGTCCTAGAAAGTTGTGCTAGGACCCATTTTCCTGTTGTGGTGAATGGGTCCTCCTCACATAGGACACCCCTTTTTGAATTTAATTGTTGTGGGATTATAATGATTTTCAATCCTAGATCTGATGTCAGCTTGAATTATTTGAATTTTGGGGTTAATCTCTAGATTTAGTATAAATATGAGGTTAATTCACATTGTTTCTCCTAGAAAATTTGTGTGACTTCATGAGATCAAGAGCAAGAGAATTATAAAGAACTTCAAGAGCATTTCAAAGGTATTCAAAGGTAGATTAGAGAAGTTTATTGCAACAATTCAAGTTTGTTTCATCATGTCAAAGGCATAGTGCATTCAAGCATGTTGTTGAGCTAAGATTGTTGATGTAGCATTGAAAATGTATTGGAAAGAATTGTTTCACATCGATTTCGAGATCAAGATCTACATTCTTCATGAACACTTCATATTAGTTTGCGGATTTATACTCCAAGACAAATTCCAAGATATCAAAATTTCATTGTTTCATGTTTCATGCTTCAATTTCCTTATTTCATCATTTGGTTTAATTATCTACAAGGGGTTTGAATTAGGCTAACCCCTATCCTCTAACAATAAAAAAAAATTATACTCTTGAATTTGTATTTGCAAATTCATAGGTTGAAGATCAAGTGGAGAACAAGATTGGAGGAAAATTGTCAAGTTACAAAAGTTGTCATTCACATTGCAAGAACACGGAAAGAAGGCTACAAAATTTGTTACAGGTTTTCAAGAGATGATAATTGAGGATCTAATAGTGTAGAAATCAAGGAACATAACCCATATCTCAATTTTAGAAACCCTAACATGGACCCATTCACCACTAAAGGCGAATGAGTCCTTTGTGCCCTAAAAACAAGCTTCTTGTAGCAAGGTACACATCATTCTGGCCTCTAAAAACTCCCCTCATAGTTGCTATAAAAGTTAGGATGAGTTTTTTATTGTTATGTGCATCATATCATACACATAATTACATGTTTAGTCGTGAAAAGTTGTGGTCTATCGTTTTGATCAATTCATCTTGATAGCACCCACCCCTTTTTCCTATTAAACAATATATCAATATATTAATGCCCTAATCACTATAAGTAGTTTAAATAAAATAATAAATATATATTTTAATGAAGTATCACATTGTAAATTTAAGCCACACTAATGACTCCCCAATAATCATAAAAGCAATAATCTAAAGCTTATTAGAGTATAAAACACATTTAATCATTTAGAAGTGTTTGCCGTAAAGCTTAAAAAATGTGAAAGATTTTTTCTTACTCTATCTACCTTTTTGGTGTTGGACTAATCGCTATCATCTACCTTTGGATATGTAACATGGACTGACCACCTCCCGTGAATCCCTTTATCTCTAGCATTTGTATCGGGCGTTAATAGGTCGATCTTTCAGTGCAACACCAAACATGTTCCGACAAATGGTATCGGATTTGTGGTCGCAGGTTCAAATTGCCTCAGGTGATGCTGAGGGGGGATTGTTGGACTAATTGCCAACATGTCTCCCTTCTGATTCCTAACATGGAATAACCACCTCGTGTGGATCTGTTTAGCTATGGCATTTGTATTGGATGTTAACAGGTTGATATTTTGGTGCAATGACAAATGTGTTCCAATAGTTGGATCAACTATACAAAGTTGAAATTATTAAAATTTTGGACTCAAATTCTCATGTTCATACATTTTCCCCATGATCTATTTCCCATAAGAAATAATATGGAGTCTTTTCACATCATAACCAATTGTAATATCCATCACTTTAGAAGTGCATGGTATAAAAAATGGTGTGGATAGTTTATTATTATTCCTTGATTACAAAACTAAAAACATTCAAGTCCAAATGTAAACCATCCAAAATGTCCCTTGAATAACATTAATTTATACAATCTAAAACCTCAACAACACTTTTTCTCATTCAAGTAATACTAGCTCTACAAAAAATGGTCTTTTGTGCTTCCTTTACCCATATAATTATACCATATACGTGGGAGCTATATTAATTTCATAAAAACCTACGAGAATATTGATAATCATGAAAAATATATTGATAGTTAGCTGAAATACTCAAGTGGAATTGAGAATGATAAATGTGCATATTTAAAAGTTATCTATTGTGCCATTTTGAATCTTGATTCTTTTACAACGATCTAATGATTTAATAAGTGATATCATGATAGATGCAAATATTTAGAAATGATATATTATGTCACTTTTGAATCTTAAATTTTCTACAAGGATATGATGATTTAATAAGTAGAATCATAATATATGCACATATTTAAGAGTTATCTATTATGTCACTTTTAAATCTTGAATTTTCTACAAGGATCTAATGATTTAATTAGTGTGATCACTCAAGTAGATTTTGAAATCGATGTTTCATATCATTTAGAGTTGTTATAATCAATGGTCAATAATATTTATTTTCATGTATATATATATATATATATATATATATATATATATATATATATATATATATATATTTGATCATTAATCGCTTTTGATTGGAGCTTTGAACTAGTGAGGCCACAATTTGTGGGACTCATCCCCATGTTTGTCTAGTATTAACACCAGTCCATTTATTTCTTCCTCCTTGGGGCCTCTCTTTCTCTGTCACCCCTCCTCTACCTCCTTCCTTCCGTCTCTTCCTTTGTCCCCCTCTTTCTTCATCACTCCTCCTCCTACCTCCTTTTTTTCTCTTCCTCCATCCCCCTCCTTTTTTCCCTTCCTTCTCCCTCCTTCCTCTTGTTTCTCTTTTCTTCCTCTTTTTGGGTCCCCCTTATCCCAAGCTTCGCTGCCCTTCCTTCTTCACACTCCTTCTCTTTGTTCCTTTGTTCCTCCTTCACACCTCTTCCACCTCCCAATTGTCCCCTATGCTTTCTCCTTGGTCATGTCCCTCCCTTCTCCTTCACCCCGTACTCCATCTCTTTCTTTTCTTTCACTCCTTATCTCTCCACCTTCGGTATTCCACACCACCCATACGCCCACTAGTAGGCTCTACCACCAAACTCCACATGTCATTTTCCCTCCTCCTCCACCTAGCCATCCGCAGTATGATCCCCCTCCACAATCTGATGAGGCATGAACACCACTATTGTCTAGTTCTTGAGACTATTGCCAACAACACCATTCGATGCGACTTTGTCTATCAGCCTTTTGGGAGTTGGTGAGAATCGAGCCTAAGACGCCCTATCAACAGGGCCTTGTGACTTTTTGTCATGCTGCGGGGTGAACCCCTTCATGTAAATATATATTAATATTATGTTATTTCAGGATTAAGTGTGATATTCACTTTACAATATATTAGATTATTTTATTTAAATTATTTAATAATCAGTTAATTTTATGTATATTATTACAGATTATAACAAAAGTCAATTTGAACACCCATATGAGATTGGGGGTATTTATAACTAATTATTATTTTTTCGATGACTTGGTATATATATGTGTAAGAGGCATAATATTGAAGGAGACCTTGTAACACATCTTTGGACGTTTTGGGTTTTTAAAATACTACTCCACAATCTTAGAATTTCTTCTTGTTGAAAACAAGGTGTTCAACTAAGTTGCAATATTAACTTATGTATGTGTATTCAAATCTGAAAATAAGATTAGCGATTTTGATTATGTGTATGTGATTGCACATTCACCATGATATAAAATCAACAAACAAATATGACACCAGATTTACATGGAGAAATCCTTTCAGAAAATAACTCCACATGAGAAAAGAGGGCAAGTATATTATTTATCTTCACAAGAGAGATACACGACAATACACTTCCTTGCTAATATCCTATGACCCAAATGCTTCCATACACTATAAATTATACAAGATGATACTACCATCTCAAGGCTCCAATTTAAATAACTTGTGGGAGGAAAAACTACAGTTGGTAAACTCAAACAAGAGGTGCCAAAATCACTTGAAAAAACCCATGCCCCTTCCTTGGAAAACCAAGAGTCATGATAATAAATTAATTAATGTTTATAAGGCTTTAACATGGGTTCTTAACTCATAACCTCTTTAACTTCTGGCATTCAGGATGCTTTGGTGACTTTTCAGCTTCTAGATGGAGAACTAATGGACACTTGTTTCCCTCCAAAATTGGCACACCAATAAAGACTCTTCACATTTCTAATGTGAACACATAGGAGGGATAATTTTTTCCTCTAATGACATGTAGCCTCCAACAGTAATAAATTTTCTCTTGAAAAGATAATTATAATATGTCAAAAATGAAACATTTCTCACATGTCCCCTAAGACACTTTCCAAGAAATATAGACATAAAAATGGCATAGGTTTTCAAGGTAAATGTCACCTAACCTAACATTCTCCCAGTTGACATTATACATTACAACTAAATCCAAGAGATACAAATAATAAATCAAGTATAGTGATCAAGGCCCATAGCCTTTCTGCACCAAGAGAACTTATATGTGGTCACTGGCTTAGTAAGAAAATCTACAATACTATCCAAAGTGTCAAACTTATCAATAAAGACCTTACCATTCTCATATCATACAAAGTGATATTTAACATCAACATGCTTAGTACAAGCATGATACATAGGATTTTTGGCCAAACATATAGCACTCTAACTCTAACATCCAATCCTCATTGCCAACAATCAAAACCAATGCCATTATCAAGCCTCTGTAACCATACTACCTCCTTAGAGGCATGTGTAGCAGAAATATACTCTGCTTCAATGGTGGACAAAGAAATCATTGACAACCTCTTACTCATCCAACTCACTACACCTCCAAACAAAGTAAATACATTGTCACTATTAGACTTTCGACTATCCAAGTCACCTGCACAATCTACATCAACGAAAACCTATATGTCCAATGAACTAACCACATCATTAGTACCATGATAAACCAAATAATAATCTTGAGTGCCACACAAATATCTAAAAACCCTCTTAACAAAATTCTAATTCTCTCTACTAGGGTTAGACATAAACCTACTTAAAACTCCCACTGCTTGGGCTATATCCGGTCTAGTGTAAACTATTGCATACATTAAACTACCAAAAAAACTAGAATAAGGAACCTTAGGCATATCCTCAAAATTATCATCAGATTTATGACACATATCCAAGCTCAACTTAGAACCAACTAGAAATGGAATAGTAATTGGCTTACAGTCATGCATATTAAACCTTCAAAAAATTGTATCCACATACTTACTCTAACTCAACCAAAGATTTAAATATGAGCTTGATCTCTGATGATTTCCATCCCAAGAATATATTTCACAACCCCCAAGTCTTTCATATCAAATGTGTCAAAAATTTGTATCTTGACCTCCCTAATCATCACCTTATTGTTACCCATGAACAACATATCATCAACATACAAGATAATGATTAGAATCTAATCATCAATAACCTTAATATAAACACAATGATCCTCCTCGCTCCTAAGAAAACCCGAATTCTATACAAAATTATCAAACTTACGATACAACATCTTGGGTGACTGTTTCAAACCATACAAAGATCTATTCAACTTGCAAACCAATTATTCTTTTTCCACAAAAAATCCTTTTGGCTATCACATATAAATTTCCTCCTCAAGATCCCCATGTAAGAAAGTAGTTTTAACATCCATTTTATCTATATCAAAATCATAAGAGGCAACAATAGACAATATGAATCTAATAGAGGTTAATTTTGCAACAAGACAAAAAATTTCACCAAAATCAATTCCCTCTTTGTGGGAGTAGCCCTTAGCCACTAATCAATCCTTGTACCGCTCTAACTGACCATCTACGACATATTTATTTTTAAATACCCACTTGTAGCCAATGGATTCCTTCCTTTGGGAAAACTAACGAGATCCCAGGTGTCACAACTATCCAAATCCATCATCTCCTCTTGCATGGCATGTAACCAAGACTCACTTTCCTCCAAAAGAGAGAGACTCCTTGAAAGATCTAGGTTCATCGTCAATTCACATCTCCTACTACCAAACCATGCACATATTCCTTTAGGAAGTTTATATAAATGATTTCCCAGTTCCTCCTTCTACCTACATTCATGTTTTGGCCCCAAATTATGAAGTACTACAGGGTTCCATTTTCCACACTACGAAATTTCAAAGAAAGTCAACCATTAGGGAAAAGCCCCCTTCCTAGAATGACACAACATAGATAACCCTTCATGCCTCCACACCTCCATGACCTCACCAACTTTGTCATTAAGGCTTCCACAGTCTCCTCCATTTCACCCACATCCAGAAGCATTACCAAGAACATAGAGGCAATGCCTGTGTTGACTCAATATCAACCATTTTCATTTAGATACTCATCTCCCAACACCATCCTTATTGCATGAAAAAACCACCCCCACTCGAGTCTTGAATATCTCCATAAGTCTCCTCTCCAACACATCACCATATAAATCCATCTACCACTTTCTAGCAACCATACAAATATAAGTATCCACGGTATTGCTATTTGTTGCAATGCGGTATTCTCCACCTGTGATTTGATTAATAGCCCTTGGATTATGATTGCTTAGATTTGTTGTTGTCCTCTCATCCCCTAGCTTAATGAGCTATTATGATCAACATACTACCTCCTTGTGGTTGACATGATTGGATGCATGTGATCCTACAGATTGATAGTAGAAGGCTTTCCAATCCATTATTGAAACAACCTCTATCTCAAGTTCTATCATTTCAACAATAGTCTTTGCAAAGTCATTTACCAGGTTGTTTCCCTCTCGATAAACGTGTGTTATAATGGTTTCATCGAACCCTTTCAATAGCTCCTTATTTTGCATGAGCCATTTTTCTAGCTTCCAATTAGGCATTTTCCTTGTACGTATTGTGTTCACCACTAACTACGTGTCCCCTTCCAAATGCACTTTATCACATTTTAATTTTCTTTCACATTTTAAGTATCTTCTCGTTATTAGACCCAATAGAGCCGCTTGGAATTCTACATCATTATTCATAGTTATTTTGAAATTTTTTCCCCCATCCTTAGGATCTTCCCCTCATGATCCCTTACTACACAACCTACTCCCACCATCCCCAAATTATCCCTTACAACTCCATCAAAGTTGATTTTGATCCAACCATTTTCTAACAGTTTCCATTTAATATCATTTCATATGTTTTTTACATAGGTTAACTTCCCCAACCCCATAAGCAAGGGGAATGCAAATATTTACCCACTGCTTCTTCATTACTTCATCCCAATTTATAAATATACTTTTTTCTAGGTTTTGGAACCATGCTACACTATTTGTGATTTTAGTTATGCTTGTCTCTATCTTTGTCCACAGTTGCTCCATGCTGATTTCTTTATCTTGAAATATCCTTTTACTATGCTCTTTCCAAATTTCCCAGATAATGATAGACGTCGAGCATACTCATAAAATACTAAAGACCGAACCTTTATTGAGGATGGGCCACATACTAAGCATTTTCAAAAAAATTGGGAGTGGGCTTGGCCACCCCAATTTTCTTATTTGCATGTGAGAGCAAGCTTCTACCATGTTACATGTTTGGAGCGAATGATCCACTGTTTCCTCCATTTTGCAAATGCGACACCTATTTGGTCCAACATAGCCTATGCTCATTAGTTTATCTAACGTTAGTATTTTGTTCTGTAGTGCAACACAAGTAAAAACTCCCACTTTTGGAAAACACTTATTACTCCACATAATGTGGGTTGGCCAATATTCTTTGCTAATGTTGGATTCTTATATTCTATAACCCAACTTCACCAAGTACTTCCTAGACTTTCCACTGCACCATAAAATTTCATCTTCTTCCCCAAACAACTAGATCGGTAACTTATCTCTAAGGATATGTTCTATTTGGGATTTTTGGTTGATTAGGGCATTTATGTCTTCCAAAGATTTCCATTTCCATTTCATCATTTTGTTTAATATTCTTCTTTCCAAGTAGTTCTCAAATTTAGGCCCCCAAAGATCTAATAAGTCTACTTTTAAATCCTCCATTTGTTGATATTTATCCAATGCTTCATGCCCATTCCATAAATCTTGCCAAAATGAGGCCCTTCTCCTATTTTTTAAGCTCCAAGTTGCATGCTTACTTATGATACTTCTACATGAAACTATGAAATTCCAAATTAAAGATCTAGTAGGAGGATCTACAACTAAAAGAATCCTTATTGGGCAAGGGGAGTCAAGATATTTATTTTGGAGTACTTGGGCCCATTTTGGTTTGATTGTTATACATGCTCCATACCAACTTTTCTCCCAAAACCATATTCCTTATCCCCACACCATCACCAACCTTAGGTTGGCATACTTTGTCCCAAGCGACCAAACAATTTTTTTTTATCCTTACTTTTGTTCCAAAAGAAATGTCTCATGGTTTGGTCAAGGATCTCACCTACCTTCTTTAGAATTCTCATACATGAAATCATGTAATTTGGAATTGCTGCTAGGACAGACCATAAATTATAATTTTCCCTGAAGTCGTAAGACATATTCCCTTCCACATGCTTGTTTTGCACCTGAATTTGTCTCTCATATGCTCCCATAGAGTGGACCTATTCAATCCAAAAAAGAGTGGTAGTCTAATAAATATGCCAAGTAGCTTTGACACCTTTATGTTCAAAATCCTTGCAATCTTTCTTTATTTTCTTGGGTTGGTGTTGAAGACAAATACATCTATTTTCTTCTAGTTCACTTTTTTCCCTGACGCTAAACAATATCTATCTAGTACCTATTTTATTACCATTGCCTCCTTGCAGTTTGCCTCCCTGAACAACAAGGTATTGTCCGCAAATTGTTGATGAGTGATTGGTGCTATACCTGGTGTAAATTTAATTCCCTTCCATCTTCCAATTTCAATGACGAACTTAATACTTCTCCCCAGTGCTTCCACCATTAAGATGAAAAGGGACAAAGATAATGGATCACCTTGTCTTAGACCATTAGCTGAATGAAAGAAACTATTTGGTGAGACAATGATTAAAATGCAGAATCTTGGGCCCGAAATGTAGCTTTGAATCCATTGTAACCATTCCTTGCAAAAACCAAATTTGTCTAAGACCTAAATTAGGAATTTTCTATCCACCTGATCATACGCTTTTTGAATATCTATTTTGACTATCATTCTTTGAACTTTCACCTTGTGGATTGTGTGGATGGATTCATGAGAAATGATTATTCCCTCCAAAATTGATCTACTTGGAGTGAAGCCACTTTGTTCTTTCGATATTAAAGTTTCCAAGTATTCCTCTAGTCTATTTACTATTACCTTCATCACCACTTTGTACTTTTTGTTGCATAGAGAAACGGGTCTAAAATCATCCATTATTTCTATTTTTTTCTTCTTTGGAACTAGTGCTAGAAAAGTGTTATTTATGTCCTTCAAAACTAACTTCTTTCTCCTTGATTCTTCAATAGCCTTTGAAAGGTCATCCCCAACAATCTCCCAAAATGTTTGAAAGAATCCTGCAAGTAATCAGTTCAAGCTTGGGACCTTGTCCTTACCTAATTGAAATGTCACTCTCCTCACTTCTTCGTTATCTATTTCCCTTTAGAGCATCTTATTGTGTGTTTACTAATTTATGAATGCATTCTATAAAATATTCTCTTGCTGAATCCTCTCCATTTGAGTCTTGGTTCAACAACTTCTCAAAAAAAATTACTACTTCTCCAATCACCTCATCTATTTTTAAAACCCTCCCATTTGAGCACATGATTTTTGTGATTCAACTATGGCTTCTATTAGCTTTGGTGGTATTGTGGAAGAATTTAATTTTCATATCCCCCTCCTTGAACCATGTCTCCCTGCATTTCTATTTCCAAAATATCTCATCCCTTGCCAAAATCTCATTGTATTGATTTAGTAAATCTATTTCTTTATCATAATCTTTTGAGTTCATTGTATCCTTCATTACCTTTTCATTCACCTCACTCAGTAAATCTTATATTCTTTTTTTTTTAAGAAGATGTCTTAAAAACTATTTTTTTCCATTCCCTTAGTTGTTCTTTTAGATATAAAAGTTTCCTTGAGATTTGATACATGTGTGTACCTCTGTGATTTGGTTCCCTACTCCACCAAACTTGTATATTTTCATGCAACCCTTTGTCCCTAAGCTACGTTTTCTCAAATTTGAATGGATACCTTGGTGGTGTTTTGTCTAATATGAAGCCCAGTTCCACTAGTAGATGATCAAACCCTATAAGATTTAGAATTTTGGACTCCACCGTTGCCTTTATCTTGTCCCAGTCCCTAATTAGGAAGAATTTGTCCAGTCTCTTTGATTTCCCTGTGACTCATTATTTTGTTGGTCCATGTAAATACCCTATTTTTTTGGATTGTCTTGTAGATTATTGTCATCTACAAATTTCATGAATTCCATTTGCATTTGGGTTGTGCTATTCAGACCTCCCCTCTTTTCCATATTCAACAAAGTAGCATTGAAATCTCCCCTATTATAATTCTCTACCCTTGTAGAGTAAATATAACATTTGCCAGCCTTTCCCATAAATCCCTTTTTGTTGTTGTCTTTATAGGCTCATACACAGTAATCAAAAAGATATCCTTCATCTATCTTTCTTTGGCTTTTAACAATTGCCAATTTTTATCTTCTACTATTGAATCCACATATACACGCCTATAATTTCATATAAATCCAATGCTTCTTGATGCTCCTCTTTCTTCCACAAAGCATCCTTTCCATTAACTTTGTTGCTTCCTCCTTTGTTGTCATGGTTTTTTGTAGTATTATTATTTTTACATTTGATTGGTCAGTTTTGCGCTTGACCATGCGCCTTTTGTTAGGGGCATTAATGCCCCTAACATTCCACTTTACATGTACTTCATTACTAGCCAGGAAGGAACACTTGCTTCCCTAATCTTAATTTTATTTGTCCCTTGGCATTTCTTGCTAATTCTAACATTGCTTTGGTTGAATTTTTGCCCCTTTTCTCCCAGTTTTGATTTTTTTAACTTTGACTGTGATTGCTCAAGCATCCTTTATTCCAATATGCCTTCTTCATCTTCTTCAAATTCACTACCCACCTCTAAATCTGACTCTAAAATTTCTCCATCCTTTTTTTCCTCATCCCTCTCTATTCCATCATTTCTTTCTACTATCATCTCCTCTTCTAACCTAAACCCTTTTTCAATTAGCTCTGCTAAGTCCTTATCTCTGCTTTCCCTTTCTTTAGCTCCTAGATGTGAATATGTTGAGCTAAGTGGAGTTATTCTCACCTTGCTATCTTCCTTTTGTTTTGAATTGGCCTAATTTTCCCCACCCTCCTTTGTTTGGGCTTCTCTTTTATTTTTTTCTCTTTTATCTTCCTCTTGTTCTACTTGTGAACCTATTATCTTCCTCCTCTCACCCTCTTCTTCTAATATTAGGTCTAATTCTATGATTTTCTTGTTGTATCTCTTCCTTCATTTCCTTCCAACATTCCTCCTTTTCGTGCCCTTTCGATTTGCATTTTAGACATATCTTAAATTTTTCCTCTATCTCCACCTTCTGTCTCCATACACCCTATTTCATTGCAATTTCTATTTCCTCCAATAAGGTAGGGACATGCTTGATATTTATGTAAATTTGAGCATAAATTTTATAGTTTGTGTCCTCTAGGTTTTTGTCTACCTTGATGAACGATCCCAATCGATTTCCTATTTCTTGCAAAGTTTCTAGTCCCTAATATTCTGATGATAGGTTGTATAATCTTATCCACATGGGAATTTCCTTTATTGACTATTTTAGAGGATTAAATTTTAGTTCCTAGTTCTTTATGTATAGCCTAGTTCCCCCCATCATATAAGGTCCTTGATTAAATATTTGCCTCTTAACCCTACCTTCTGAAAATTCTACTAGGTAGAATCCATTTGTTAGAGATTTCAAGATTTTTCTACTATCCCAGTTTTTGTCACACCATTTTCCCAAATTCTCCATCACCGACCACTCCCCACCCCATTTTATGAAAAATGCTACTTATTTCATTTTTCCAACTATTACATTTAGACTTGAATTTCCTAATTAAAGGAATAAACATTTACTGAGTGGGTTAGGGTTTACATGCTTACCATGTATGAGTGATTTGGAACTCTTTCTGCTTGATCTCTCTACAACTCCACGACTATGTTCCACTCCTCATTATTTACCTATGCTTGGTGAATTCCTCCCCTCGTTCTTCTCCCTTTCTGGTGTTGCTTCTGATTTCTCCCTAGTACCCATTAGTTCCTTATCCATGGTGGTTCCTTATGCATCATGTACACTTCATTTCCACACTCTTGTTGCCTATGCCAACCATACCCATTTTTTGTAGGTTAAGGTTTGTTTCCCCACCAACCCTATCTTCAATTGGAGGTTCATTACTCCTCCAATTTGTCCCCCACCCGTATTTATTTTGCCTCTCATCCTCTGCCTACCCATTCTTTCTTTGCTAATATTTCTATTTTCCCAGTCTTCCCCATACTATTGGCTCCTACCAACTCTTCTTCCCTTTCCCAGGAGCTATTATAATTGATTTTGTTACGATCCTCAACCTAGCATGTTTGCTCTTCTCTATGGCAATGATCCTGGTCATTTTGCCCACTTTTTTGCATCGAAAAATCTTCATCATCATGATGTTTATCCATACTATATTTTCACTCCATTGTTCCATATTCTCTCTTTCCCCATAGATGATTTAGCACATCTCCAAGCCTACTCTAATTTTTCCATTGGTGGTTCCTGCAATGTTGTGCACTACTCTCACACCTTCCTTCACTGTGTAGGCTATGATTGTTAGCAATTTTGATTTGTGTGAGTTTCATTGCAATAGAGGGGTTTGTGGTTTGGTTGATGGAAGAGTGGCTCCTACTATACATAATGCTTTTCATTCCTCTTTTAAGGAGGCTAGGCGCAGAGCTAGAGCCAACAATGTTCCTCTAAACTTGCAGTCTCGATGCCAAACCCTAATTGGTGCCCGCGATTCTAATGGGATGAGGACAACAATTTGGGGAGGGTTGTGCAAGGTCCTTTGGGTGCGACACCTCCCTTGATCCCTTTGGGGAAATCTTTCAAAGGCCATGGTTTCCTTGACCAACATAGCTCTGCCATCCCAATTTGTTGCTCGAGCTTTGTTCCAAAAGTTCATTTGGATGCTTTGGTAGGTGATAGGGAGGATTTCTTGCAATGACATGCCCTAATTTGTAGATTAACAAAAAGAATTCCAAAGCTTAGTGATTTGCATGCATGGATCTTGACAAACTAGAAGTATTTTTTGGAAGAAGAAATTTGCCTTTTCCCTTGTGCAAAGGAATTTTTCATTCTTGAATTCAAGTCCTTTGCAGATAAGGTTTGGGTGTTGGAAAATGGTCCTTGGGTTTTCCAATGTGATTTTTTGTGTATAAAGACTTGGTATCTTTCTTTTGGATGCGCTTACCTTATCTTCCCTTCCAATTCTCAGAATTGGATTGCTTACTGGCTATTGGCAATGACTTAGGGAAATTTCATTGTGGTTTAGAGGAAGCTATTAACTCCAAAGTTGTAGTTATGCTCAAGTGTGTGTGGAAATGGACTTATCCAAAAGTGCTCCTAGATGAGATTTCATTGATGATGGGTGATCACTACTAGTTGCAGCCAATTGATTATGAAAAATGTGGATTTTCAGTGTAAAAATTGCTTCTTTATAGATCACTTCACCCCTCAATGCCAAAAACTGACAACACATGAGCGTAGTAATTTGGATTTAGGTGGTAAGCCCACCTGGTGGATTGTGGTTGAGCCTGAACATTATGTGATTCTACCTAACTCCTAGTTTGATAAGGCTTTGCCACAGGCTCCCTAGTTAAATCTGCATTGCCTTTAGCCCTTCTGAATGTGGATTCTTTGCTCTCTGTTGGTGGGAATGCTCCACCTAACAATCTTGAGAAGGGTATAGTCTCCTCTTCGTCAACACCATCAATTTAGGACCACTCCTAGGAGCTTCAAACATCTTTGCAAGTTGAAAGCAATGTTGAATCTCCAATAGATCATGGTTGCATAAAGGTAAAGAGAAAAAAAATTGTCTCTTCAATCAAACATCAAATGATTTTAAGATCAACGACAAAAGAGAAAAGCTTAGATGCCAAGGGCAGATCTGAGGCACTCTTGCAAAATTTGTTTATGTTTGCAAGAAATTTGAGATAGGAGCATTGTGTCTGCTTCATGACACTCCCTACTTTTTAAGATATGCATTTTATCTTATTGTTTTTCCTAATTCTATATGATATATGACTCCCTTATGCCTAACTTACAGATAAAAAATAATAATAATAAAATTATTAATATAATATTTATAATATAATACTAATTTTAATAATATTAAAACAATAAAATATTATTATTGATAATATTGATAATTATATTATATAATATAATATTATCATTTAATAGTATTAATTAATAATATATACTAGCTTATCTATCTTAATATTTTTTTTTGATATGTAATACGCAGTCGTAGCTGCATGGTTTATTTTAATTTGATCAAAATATTACATCGAGTCAACCCACCACCATGATGGGCCCAAGATACAAAACCAAAATTTGGCTTTGAGCCAACAAGATCTACCCCATTTTGCCTTGGTATTTACACAAAACTTAGCATGGATTAAGCAAAATAAAACAAAATCCTTTCCTCCATCAAGCCATTAGACATCTTCATAGAAACAACCAAAGCTCACCAGTTCTGCAAAGGCATGACACCACTATAAACCGACCACCTCATCCAACCCCAACTGTTGGCATAGAAAATTGTATCCTATGGAGACCCATCTCTTGTGTCGATGCATCTCATTGCCTTTCAAATCGAGATGAATGGATGCCACTCAACCTCCACACCCTGCTGGAACATGCGAACCATGTCATCCGACCACGAGAGTCTGACTTATGGCATAGCTACCGCTACTGTATCAATGTCTCCTACCAAAATCGAGCCTTTGAACACCGTACGCAACAACAAAAAGCATCTCTCCTTCGATAGACTCAAGTCTAAAAGAGAGGCTAAGAACCAAGATGAGATATTTGAATTAGCCTTGGTTCGATTGTGTGAGAAACAATAGCTTTTCCCAAGCACCATCCTTACTGCCTCTAGGCACAAAATGTCCTTGTTGAGGCATATATTTTTCAGGCACTGATAAGAAATGTAGCCTAAAAAAGCTACCTCCTTCTTGGAGCTCTTCAACTTAATCATAGTATCCATATTTGATGCCAATTATCCTCCATGATGTTGAATAAATAGGAAGCCATTCGATGATCTTCATTTATGGTCGACCGTGTATTTGAATACCTTCACGTCCTCTCAACTAGAAGCCAGATTATTCGCTTTAGGCACCATTTAGTTCGCACAAAGCTCAGTACCCTCCATTTAAGTGTTGCCCCTCCATTTAAGTGTTCTCGAGGAAGGTGGGGAATGAGTACTCAATTTGTCCTCTAAAAGCATAATGAGTGTGCATTCCGAAAAGGGAAGGTACCTCACTCTTCCCACCACCTTGCGTTCCCGTACTCCATACTCTTCCTTCATTAGAACAAGCCATCCCAGTATATTAATTCGTCCCTTTAGAGTTAATGGCTTTAAACAGTTTAGCTATGACTGCGGAGTGCCCATTCACTTTGCCTCCTTCCACTTGTCTGAGGAGGCCCATATGCCAGATCTACTAGACATCAATGACCTAGACTATAAGCATCCGGTTGGCACATGGACCGCTTATCTATCTTAATATTAATCTATATAATATAATCTTAAATATTTCAAAATTTAAATTAAAAAAAAAAAAATTAAAAAATAATATCTCTCAAATATATTATATAGATTAATATGAAGATAATAAATAAGCTACTTCTATATAACAACCCCAATATTCTATCATTAATTTTAAAACTGTCATGATTATCTATTTTAATTGAACTTTAGTTCATGTATGTCTTTTATCTTTGGCATCCTAAATGAACGTTGACCATAATATTTCTATCACTATGGACAAGAGAATGAAAAAGACAAATAAGGATGCCTTGGAGAGCAAAGTTGTTGCCATCGTATCATTCGAATTATTTATTCTAAATTCCAATACGTCACTGTCGTCGTCATTGGTTTTTTCCCATGTATAAATAGGTTTACGGAGGCCTGCTTACCTACTGAAACCAAAGGGGTTCTAATTCCTCAATTAAAACAGTAAAAAATCATCGAGATTTTAAAGAAGCAACAGAAGAAAAGAGTTGTTGTGTCGCAGAAACAGGAGGAATATGTGGGAATTAAGGGCCCCTTCTCCCAATGTAAAAGAGGCCTTCAATCTCTTAGACAGAGATGGAGATGGAAGAATCGCTTTCGATGATCTCCAAGACTTCTTTAGCACATACAAACAACATTACCTTAGCAAAGAGGAGATTGCGTCAATGATCTCAGTCGCAGACAAAGACCATAATGGGTTTGTGGAGTTTGAAGAGTTTGAGGAGCTTATGACCGAATTGATGGTGGTAGAAGAAAATAATGAGGAAAACACTGCATTGGAGGATGCATTCAGAGTAATGGACAAGGATGGAGATGGAGTTGTGAGTGTGGGAGATTTGAAGAGCTTCATGGGTGATGCAATGCACAATGTCAATGACGAGGATGTTGTGGGGATGATAAAGGCAGCCGGTGCATGTGTTCAGTCAGGGATCTGCTACAAGGATTTTCTGGCTCTTATCATGATGATGATAAATGGGTCTCAATGAGAAACCCAATTTTTTCTTTTCTGATTTATACATTTACTAAATAATTTTTTTGAAAATCAGTGTAATCAGTTTTATATAATGCCAGTTGGAGTTTCTTTAAATGGATTTGGCATCCTTTCTGTTTCTTAATGACTTTTAGATTGAACCAATAAGAAAAAATCACAGCCAATCTGTGCAGGGAATGCATATCTATTCTTTGCTTGTTTATGTGTTTAAACAGTTTAATTGAACGGAGAAGCATAAATCATATAATAACCCCATGTAAAATGCCCAGAAAAGGTAACAGTTGTCTATGTATTTAGTAGTGGCACTACTTAAAAGACAATTGCATGCATCAGGGCTTGCAGAATTTTGAGCTAGCATAATTGGGTTCATCCTATGTTCGATCAGTTTTTTTTATCCAATTTTGATTCACAGGAAAGATACCTAAAAGCATAAATCCTGCCCACCTCTCTGAATCATCAAGGAAGTTATTATTTTTTACAGTGCAGAAAATTGTTGCCTGTTTGTTCTGGCCCAACTGGATAGCTATTATTAATTAATAATTATTGTATGTAAACATGCCTCCACTGTGCAAAAACCACGAAATTTACTTCAAAATTGTTACTTCTAAAGAATACGCATTACTACTGAATGTTTCTGGATTAAATTGTGTCAATCACACACCATGATTCATGGATTGTGGAAATCTGTCATCATTAATATGCATTACGCTATTTACAAAACTCCTGGTCTACTAATGGGACTATCCATTCAGCTAACCAACACATACATCAAACTCCTATAAATGGGGACTGCTATTTTCCATCAGCAACAATAATCTCATTCCATATTGAATTTAGTGACAATTTGTAACTAGTGCATTTTTCAGTTCCTTCGGCCTGCTGCAGTAATTCATGGGCATTAATATAATCTTTCTTTTTCAGTAGCAGTTGTCAATTTCCAAAACTTTAATATCTTCCAATTTGATAGTCAATGCTTCAATCTAGTTACCCCAATGGCATACAGGGGACAAACGACTTTTTTTTTTCATTAAATAATAAATATTGCCAAGAAATAAAAGCACCATTGCCACAGGTAATGATTCTAATTTCTAACATATATGATCGTACAACTATTTTGGTAGGGATACAGTAGCAATTTAAAGAAAAGTATCCCTAAATTATTCAGACAATTTACTAAGGCAATACTCAGGCATATTTTAGAAAACAATGTTCACAAATTTCTAAAAGCAAATTTAAATTTGTACCTGGTTGCTTGACATTATTTATGAAACTTCTAAGGGCTTAACGAAGTTCAACCACAACACTTTTGAGGATGATGGGATACTTGTTATCAACGAAACTGTCTAAAAAGATTGGTTTTGTTTACCATATGTTCCCCATAAATAGATTTGCTTGGCTCTAACTCCTTATATTCATATGTGGTTCCTCTGTATATTGGAGGGATTCATGAATGGCAGTTGCATGCACTCTGGTTTTGGGTTCACCCTAATGCAACTATTTTGCCCCAGTATCTTTTAATTGAAAACTGATGTCATGTAAGGGTGCAATGGACCAAGCAGACTGATACGTTGGTGGGGTTATGGGTTGCCTTTATGTGGTGAGGTAAATATGATATGTAAATAAATGAATGAAAGCCAGAACAATTTCACCACAACCTTGACATCTTACATCTTTTCTGGAGTTATGGACCACCTTAATGTCACTGATTAGTCCACATTACAACCTATTAAGACATTCCCTACTAGTACTACTCACATAAAGCTGGACAATATACTCTGTATTGATTTATGCTAGTAGACAGACTGGATTTGTTATAGAAGAGCATGCATTAATGAACGCTGGTTTCTCCTCTTTTCCTCATTTGCTGCAAAGGTGGAAATCGTTCTTCTGAAAGTTTAAGCTTTACTCATGTCAGAAGCAGAAAACTACAAGCCTAGTTGCAAGAAATGCAAATCGAGTCTGATTACTATCCCATCCCCAAGTTTGCCCCCAAGTCTTCATTTCTTCATTGTATATGTATGTGCTATTTTATTCGATAAATTGATCCTAATGTTACCATTTTTAACACATGTTTCCTGTTTCATATGCAGGGCTCTTTCTCAATTACCAGTGAATTTCTTAATGTTTTAGATGTTTTCCACTGTACCTAGAGTTCCTTGCTCCACACTCAAATTGTGGAACGAGCCATAAAGGTGAGTGTTGCACCCCAACCAGCCTACCAAATACCAGACTAATTTTTTCCTTTGTTAAGCGGTTTATAAGACTGATTAATAATATCTTCAATGGTTTATCCTACAGATTTAATTTTAACAGCTTAAATTTAAAAAATAAATCTAAACTTCAGGTAATTCCCGGATGGCATGTTACTTGGAGCCCCAATCAACCAAATTTTGGTTGATTGGTTCTGTCACCAGGGTAAATCCTTATTCAGTCCTTGGCTCTGATTAATCACCATGCAAATTTTTACTAACCCCTACTTACCACTTCATTACCTCCACACAGAATAGATACCCCCTTCTACTCTGGATGGCTTGCTACCAGTGACTTGCACATTTGGCAACCATTTAACCCCCTTCTACTCTGGATGGCTTGCCACCAGTGACCTGTACCTTTGGCAACCATTTAATCATGACACCAAATATATTCAAGATTATCTAAGCCCAGTACGTAAGCATTAGATTAATTTAACATGCTTTTACCAAATATAGGACCATTGAGATAGTCTTCTAAATCCCCAAGCTTCTAATTTATCATATAACAAGGTATTCATCCATAATCCTAGAACATCATATTTTTAATGTCATCGACCAGTAAAATAAACATAAGGTTTTCAATCAGGGTATCAAATCCTGGGGATGGGGTAATGGATTGCTAAATGAGTTTCTAGACCTTAACCTAGCCAGCATACCAGCTTGATCAAATTTTGTACCCCAAAAGCATCCTTATCATGAACAATCTGGGAAGTAAGCCAGAACTTGATCAATCCACTTACAACAGGTGCACTTGTTATCCCCAATTTTAACTTTTAACCATGCAATTTTTAAATTTTTGAACCCACCAATGGTCATGCCAGTCCTCCGATTCATTTGTAGAGGTCTTAGTCATCTTGAAGTGTCAGAAAATTATCAAGATCAAGTTGTGTGTTTCTAGTTGCATCTGTCCTGCTATGTGAATGTAAAGTATAAGAGCATAGAAAAAGCATGAGGGCTGTTGGACAGATTGCCTAAAGGGATAGGATGTCGGGAGTTCATCTTTGGCTCTGTGTGAAAAAACACTCCTTGTTTATGGAATGCCCTTTTTGTTTGATACCCCTCTTGATAACATATTTTACTGGCAGGAGGATGTCATGTTTTTATACCCTAGATTGAAGTAGCTTTTGCAATACAAAGACACTTTGTATCAGCAACAATTACTGTACAAACTATGCTAATTGATATAGTTGCATATTGCACCAATTCAAGAAGGGTATTCAACTATGTTACCGGGTTCTCCTAATTGGGCTCCTGTGCCCGCTCCGGGAGCAAGCGCCTGGGAGTGCCCTGGACCCCCATGAGGGGTACTAACCCTCAACCTCATCAAGGTCTCAACTCCCAACCCCCACTAGTTATTGGGATCTATTGTCACATGAAAAAATTTGATAACAATGAGGAGGTCTAGGAATTGAGACCAAAACTGACAACTTAGATAATTATCTTTATGACTATCATAATATCTTTGATCAATGATGAAGTATCATACTATCAAAGATCAAATGTCATTATTATTTTAAAATATAATATTATCAAATGTATTTGAAATTTTATATATATATATTTTTTTTTGCATATTATATATATATATACAGCCGTACCCAAATGTACCATACCCAAGAAAAAAAAATCACCATATCGGCTTACCAGAATCCCATATACCTATACTCGACCGAACCAATAACTTAGGTATTTGACATGTTATATCTAAGAAACATGATCTTGTGAACTGCATTGATTGCAAGCCATGTTCAAAGTGGATTTCTTGAAAAGACCTTGCAAACTATTTAAGCAAATTGTGGTGAGCCCAACTGGCTCTCCCTCAAACCCCTGTGTGAATTTGCTTATCTTTTTGTGTTTTAAGTTTTTTAGAGAATTTCTAGACATAAGTAGAAGGGGCGTACTGTAATGAAATAACTTGCACAAGAAGAATATAATATGAAATATGCTGAAAATACTTGATAATAATATGCCACTTCGAGGGGGCAACCTCCTAATCCACTTCGAGGGGGATACCTCCAATAGTCTTCAATAAGAACACAATACTCAACATGATCAAATAAGACTCAAAACCTCCTATATATACCTATTTATGCCTAGGATATCACCTAGGCTGACTTAGATAACCCTATATAAGTCTAAGGCCGACCTAAACAACTAAATAACAATATAATATTGATAATATGACTTAATTAAGAGTTAAGGTAGCCACAAGCCAACTACTCATAACCTGATACACACTATAGGGTAAGGGCATAACACGTACCACATATAAATGCTGATTGAAGTAAAATGCATGAAATAATCGCTTAACTGGTACTGTAAATTATCATTGGCAATACATACAATGAATTTACAAACAACAAACGTATCCGAAATGCTCCAGATTATTTTAATAAGAAATTGTGAAGTTTGCTAGGCAACAATGGCTGGAAACAACATGCATGCACACGAGGGCTACAAAACTAAGTTCTCCTACAGAATAACTGGAAAAGAATGACTGAGAGAATGGGACGCCCAATATGCAACAAAAAAACCAGCAAAAGGAAAGGCGTTTTTCTTCAACAGAAAGGATGCCTCTTTTGGGGAAGCACGCCAAACAATGCTGAAAAGGTACAGCCTCTGGCAAATGAACACTCTGAAGCTGGTAATGGCAGAAGGTAGGCGTTGTCCAAAGGAAACCCTCTCCTGAAAGCTGAATACTAAAAAAGCTAAACAAAGATGTACTGATTTGGCCCAGAAGAACTTCTGATTGAAGCTCTCATCAATGGCAATCATTCAGCTGGTATTTCACAACTTCACAATCATAGATCAAGCGAAGATTTTTCGTTCTTCAATGGAGTTTTCTTGCAACCCTTGTCCTCAGACAAATCACAGAGAAAGAATTTTGCAAAGTCAAATGATAAACAAATATTAGGTTGATTTGTAAAGAAATGCCTTATAGCCATCAAAAAGGCACGAATCCCCAAAAAGTATGATTCTTTCTCTTTTTAAATACATTTAAATGTATTTAAATTCCTTTCCATAGTTTGGGCGCACTTTATGTCTTTTAAGTGATTTAAAATCACTTGATCATTTTTTAATAAAGTAATACTTCATTATTTTATAATATATTTAAGTGGTTTTAATTTTATAAAGTCAATTTGACTTTATAATAATAACCCATTTAAGTTAAGTATTAATATTTAACTTAACCACCAAATATTTCACAACTTCCTCCAAACTCAGTATCTTTTTGTGCCGTCAGAAGTTGGCAAACACTGAACTCCACATGCTCGTATTGAATCCCATACTGAAGTTGAAGGGGGTGAGAATGACAAACCCACCAAATGGCCACTGACCCTCTAACCAAATCCTGTCAGCCTACAAGGATCCAAGAGATAGGCTAACTCCACTGCTCCTGAGAACTGACTAGAGCGGGGACATCACAGTCCGCCCTCCCCGAATTTGCTTGTCTGCAAGCAAACTCAAAGCTGGATGTTGTAGAATACTGTCACCCTCCCAAGTAGCATCCTCTGTCGACAAATCTTTCCACTTTACCAGATATTCCCTAATAACCCACCTTCGAAGATAATGCTCTCTAGACTCCAGAATGGCCTCAGGTTTTAAAATCAACTTCCCCTCATCATCCAGGGGTGGTAAGTCTGTAGAAGGAATCACCTGTTGTCCTAACGCCTTGTTGAGGCGTGACACATGGAACACATTGTGAACCTTACTGTTCACTGGTAGATCCAACTCATAAGCCACTTCACCGACACGTCTGACAACCTTGAAAGGTCCATAGTATCGTGGCTTGAGTTTCTCAGCGCCCTTCTTACGAAAGGTGGATTGCCTATAAGGTTGTAGCATCAGATACACCAAATCATCGATCTCAAAAGATCGCTCCACTCGTCGTTGATCAACATATTGCTTTTGTTGATTTTGAGCCTTCTAAATGTTCTCTCTGAGTGCTCTCATAATATCTTGGTTTTCCTGTAATAGATCCCCAGCACTAGGTACTCTGTTGTCACTTAGTAACAAATCTAGAAAACTCGGAGCATCACATCCATATAACGCTCGGTATAGTGTCATCTGAACTCATGTGATGAGTGGTATTGTAGCAATACTCACAAAGGTATAACCACTTCACCCATGCCTTCTGCTGCCCTGAACTGTAATTCCTCAAGTATCCCTCCACCCATTTGTTGACTATCTCAGTCTGCCCATTTGTCTATGGGTGGTAGCTGGTGCTCGGAGTGAGTTCCATCCCACAAAGTTTGAATAACTCCTGCCAGAAGTTACTCAAAAACCTGCTATCTTTGTCACTGACTATGCTCCGAGGTAAACCGTGCAATCTGAATACCTTGCGGAAAAACAAGTCTGCCACCTATGTAGCTGTGTGAGTAGTAGTGATTGGGAAGAAAAGAGCATACTTCGTCAATCTATCTACTACCACAAAAATGTTGTCTTTCCCTTGAGCTGTCGGCAAGCCCGTAATGAAGTCCATCGACAAGCATTCCCACTTCCTCTCAGGAATAGGAAGCGACTGTAGTAATCTTGCAGGGTATGTATGTTCTTGCTTGTTCTGCTGACAAACAAGGCATTCCCTGACGTACTGAAGAACAAATGACTTGAGACCTTTCCAAGAGAATCTCTCTTGTACCTACCTATAGGTCTTAAAGTAACCGAGATGTCCTGCCATAGGTGAATCGTGAAATGATCTCAATACCCTGCCCCTCATCTCAAAACCTGGGACTAGAAATATCCTCCCTTTGTAAATGATAAGATCATCTACAAGTGAGTATCTGCCATCCTGTACTGTCCCATCCACTATGCTAGAAGCCCACGGGTTCTTAGCATACTCTACCACTATCATGTGCCTCCAATCCTTAGCAATTTATGTCATGGAACTCAAGTGTGGACGGCAAGATAATGCGTCAGCAACTACATTCTGTGTACCCTTGACATAGGAGATGTCAAAATCATAGAACTGAAGCTTATTGACCCATTTATGTTATCTTTCATTCAAATCTCGCTTTCCTAGGAAATGTTTCAGACTATTGTGATCGGTTTAACACAAAATTTACTACCAACCAAATATTGTCTGAACTTGGCCATGGCATGCATGATGGCCAACATCTCCTTATCGTAGATGCTGAAACTCCTCTCAGGACCTCTCAACTTCTTGCTTTCGAAAGCTATAGGGTGTCGATCCTGCATAATGACTGCACCAAGACCCTCACCACTGGCATCGTAGTGTAGCTCAAACGGCTTGGTGAAGTCTGGCAAGGCTAATACTGAACATGTAGTCATGAGAAGTTTAAACTTCTCAAAGCACGCTTGTGCTAAAGGTGTCCACATAAAAGCTCCCTTCTTTGTCAAATCTGTTAGTGGCACAGCATGTCATGAGAATCCACTAATGAACCGACGGTAGAAGGCGCATAATCCTACAAACCCCTTGAGCTATGTCAACGTCTCAGGTGTAGGCCAATCAACGATAGCACAATTTTTTTCTGGATCCATACTAACTCCCTCTCTGTTGATGATGTGACCCAGATACAAAAGTTCTGCCAAGCCCAAAGCACTCTTGGACTCCTTGGCATACAAGGACTCCCTATCAAGTATACTCAATACTACATCCAGGTGGGCTATGTGTTCCTCCCAAGACCTGCTGTAAACTAGTATGTCGTCGAAGAACACTAACACAAATTTCCTTAAGTGAGGATGGAAAACTCTATTCATCGTGGACTGAAAAGTGGATAGAGCATTAGTTAAACCGAAAGGCATAACCAAGAAGTCATAATGTCCATAGTGACATCTGAAAGCGGTTTTCTCAATATCCTCCTCTCGGACTCTAATCTGATGGTACTCTGTCCTCAAATCAATCTTCGAGAAATAGCAAGCTCCATGTAGCTCATCTATTAATTCGTCAATCCGTGGTATGGGATACCTGTTTTTGATAGTCTTCTTGTTTAACATCCTATAGTCGATACACATTTTGAGTGTACCATCCTTTTTCTTCACCAATACAAGTGATGAAGCAAAGGGAGACTTACTCGGCCCGATGTGCCCCATGGCTAAAAGTTCTTTGATAGTCCTTTCAATTTCATCTTTTAAACGCTTGAGGTGTCGGTAAGGGGTGATCAGGATAGGTTTTGTGCCCTCATCCAACTCTATAATATGCTCAATACCTCTATTAGGAGGCCTACCAGGTGGTATAGCACTAAAAACCTTCGCATGCTTGACTCGGAGTGCTTGGACATCTGGATGATAAGGAGATTCTTGCTGCTCCTGTTGTGAAGGCATTATTTTGCATTCAGCTACCCAATCCACCATATCGTGCCAAATCAATCTTTCCATCCTTCTGAGTGAAATTTCTTTTATATTGCTGTCCTTGATGGCTTTGAGAACATGATTTGTTCCATCAACTTTAAACTTCATCTCCATGTCTCGTAAATTAAGTGTGAACTCTCCTATCGCATGAAGCCACTTCATGCCAAGAACTACATCTGTACCTCCCATGTTCACAACATAGAAATTTGTCTTAAACTCAAAATTGTTGAGTTTCATTGGCAGATCCGAAATCATCCTCTCACAATTGAGAGTGTACCCATCGGCAACCTTCACTCTAATGCCTTCAAATTGCTGAGTTTGAATGCCTCTTTTCTCAACCAAATGTGAATCAATGAAATTATGGGTTGCACCTGTATCCAAAAGAGATATGACTCTTTGACTAGCCAATAGCCCACGAAGTCTGAAAGAACCTTCTCGCTGCATACTGGACATATGAGCTTCCTGCAGCTCAACTTCAACCTCCTTTTCTGCCTCATTTTCTGATTTTTCCTCATCTGTATCATAAATTGCAGCTTGCTGGTCTGAAAAATCAGTCACCTCTTCTCCCTCAAAGAACCACTCCATATGCCTATTTTGTCCTTTAGGCTTGAGGGGGCAATCATGGTTGATGTCATATGGTCCCTTACAATAAAAACAGAGCTTCCTCCTCCGTAGATCGTTAATTGTTTCACGATCCAATGGTGCTGCAAATTTTTTCTTTTGATCAGCATTTTCAAACTTCTTAGGATCAGATTTAGTATCATTGTAGGAAGTGGACGGTTTCGAGCCAAATTGTTTCTGAGGTGCAGTAAGCTCCATACTGTGAGCCTTCCTCATGGCCTCCTGCAGGGTAGGTGGATCAAATGCCTTGATCCATCCTTTCATGGGCTCAAAAAAACCCTCAATAAACAGTATGAGCAGCCTTCTCTTTGATATGTCTGTCACCATAACGGAAAGTCTCTGGAACTCTCCAATGTAGGATTCCAAACTACCCAACTGTTTTAACTGAGCTAGATCTCTGAAGAATAGTTCGGGGTCATGTCTATCAAACCTCTCTACCAGTCTATCAGTAAACTCCTAGTACGAGGTAATCCTGTCATGATGAAGTGTTACCATGCCATGAATCAACCAGTCATGTGCCATGCCATCAAGATGAAGGGTTGCAAATCAAATGGCATCTTCCTCTGGCATAGGACGTAGTGTCAGGAACGTATCCAATTTACTCACCCAGGCACATGCTGTAACTCTGCCACTGCCATCATAGTTCGCTAAGGTAAGCTTATTGGTAGCCTGTCATAGATCATTATGCTTGTGTCTAAGCCTCCTGTCATTCTTGTTCTTGGTGTGTTCTCTCTTTTGGCTCATGAAACGGTCGAAGTTAAGGTGATCCTTAACTCGTGGGGGCATTGCAGCCCATTCATCATGCATAGTCAGGATGTTGTCAGCAAAGTTCACTTTGCCACCTTCTTCCACCTCCTCTTCCTCCTCAGCATCATTGGTGACAAAAGTAGGGCATGTGGGTCTCTCAAAGGTGCGTGCTGGAACAATATTCTTGTGGTGTTCTCCATGTATACTTCCCTCTTGATCTTGATCCAAATTCGGCCTTCTTTGAACTGTCAGGTTTTGCACATTGGTAATAAGCTGCTGGAGGATGTTTTCCACCTGTTCTTGGCCTGCTACCATTCCTCTCAGTACATCTCTGGCTACCTTGTCTTCATCATTAAGACGAGCATCATCATTCCTATCAACCATATTATCAATGTCAAAATCTTCTTCCTGTTTGTCAAATGGAAATGTCGGAAAAGATTCAAAGGTATTTCTCTAAATTCCAGGGCCCCTGCATGTGTAGTGCCTGTCAAATTTGTTCTGGTGTGGCCGCGTAGAATTGTTTTCCCACAAGCTGGCAGGATGGAAAGCTCTGATACCACTGTGGTGAGCTCAACTAGCTCTCTCTCAAACCCCTGTGTGAATTTGCTTATCTTTTTGTGTTTTAAGTTTTTTAGAGAATTTCTAGACAGAAGTAGAAGGGGCGTACCACATATAAATGTTGATTGAAGTAAAATGCATGAAATAAATGTTAACTGGTACTGTAAATTATCACTGGCAATACATACAATGAATTTACAAACAACAAACGTACCCGAAATGCTCTAGATTATTTTAATAAGAAATTGTGAAGTTTGCCAGGCAACAATGGTTGGAAACAACATGCATGCACACCAGGGCTACATAACTGAGTTCTACTGCAGAATAATTGGAGAAGAATGACCGAGAGAATGAGACGCCCACTATGCAACACAAAAACCAACAAAAAGAAAGGCGTTTTTCTTCAACAAGAAGGACGCCTCTTTTGGGGAAGCACGCCAAACAATGTTGAAAAGGTACGGCCTCTGGCAAATGAACACTCTGAAGCTAGTAATGGCAGAAGGTAGGCGCTGTCCAAAGGAAACCCTCTCCTGCAAGCTGAATACTGAAAAAGCTAAACAAAGATGTACTGATTTGGCCCAGAAGAACTTCTGATTGAAGCTCTCATCAATGGCAATCATTCAGCTGGTATTTCACAGCGTTACAATCATAGATCCAACGAAGATTTTCCGTTCTTCTATGGAGTTTTCTTGCAACTCTTGTCCTTAGACAAATCATAGAGAGAATTTTGCAAAGTCAAATGATAAACATATATTAGGTTGATTTGCAAAGAAATGCCTTATAGCCATCAAAAGGCACGAATCCCCAAAAAGTATGATTCTTTCTTCTTTTTAAATACATTTAAATGTATTTAAATTCCTTTCCATAGTTTGGGCGCACTTTATGTCTTTTAAGTGATTTAAAATCACTTGATCATTTTTTAATAAAGTAATACTTCATTACTTTATAATATATTTTAGTGGTTTTAATTTTATAAAGTCAATTTGACTTTATAATAATAACCCATTTAAGTTAAGTATTAATATTTAACTTAACCACCAAATATTTCACAACTTCCTCCAAACTCAGTATCTTTCCATGCCGTCAGAAGCTGGCGAACACTGAACTCCACATGCTCGTATTGAATCCCATACTGAAGCTGAAGGGGTTGAGAATGACAAACCCACCAAATGGCCATTGACCCTCTAACCAAATCCTGTCAACCTACAAGGGTCCAAGAGATTGGCTAACTCCACTGCTCCCGAGAGCTGACTAGAGCGGGGGCATCACACAAATGTAGTTGATAGGCATAATGCCAAGCTTATTAACCTTGCGATCGTTTTATTCAGAATACTAAATTCATGTTTAGATTCTCAAAGGTTGCATTACCATGTTATGATGGGATAAAATGAGCAAATCTCTTGCAAAAATAGAAGCCATGGTTTTAAGTTTGTGAGATTTTTCAGTAGTATGGTACCTACTTTGAATTGAAATATTGAGCAGCTGGTATTACCAGATGTGAAGAATTTTACTTATAATAACAAGCATAATTTCTCTGTTCAGATTTTCCTATTTACAAGGAAGATTTAATTTGCTTTCCTCTCGAAGTTTCTTTTAGTTTGGGCAAGTTGGATGCTCTTGTTTTCTGCACCAAAATGAATACTAATATTATGCTGCTTGATCCATTTACCTCGAGATGCACATCTATAGATGCAAATCAATATTGGAGGCTTCCCTTCAAACCTTTTTCTCTCAGCTAGGCAGATGTTAAATATAGTGTTCTGATATTTGAGTTAGTGATGGTTTGATTGCTGTAAGATTCAAGTTTAAAAAGGAGAGAAAACCAGATAAATGCAGAGTTGATTAAAGAAGAGGACTAAGGTATACTATAAAGAACATTCACGAACTTGAAAAGGTTATCATTGCAAATTTGGAAGTCAAACAGAATGTGCAATTGACGATTCCACAAGAAAACGTCATTAGGAATAGATCCTGCAATGCCCTGGAAAGTGAATTCGAAGAAGTGCATTACAATGAAGCTGCAAGAGACCAAGCACCAAGAACTAAGGAGAACAAACTACCACATATTGTACACAAAGAAGAACAAGAAATGGGGAGGGTAAAATTGAAAGCCTACTCTGAGTTCACAAAAGCAGTATATACGGGTGCCTTGATTCCTATCATATTGGCAGCCCACATTCTATTCCAAGCTTTGCAAATTGGTTGCAACTACTGATGGCTTGGGCTACACCTTGAGTAGAAAAATCAAAAGATTACAATCAGTAAACACAGATATCCCTTACAAGCTTGGAAGTTTATAGTTACTCAGCTTTTTGGAATCATAATAGTCATGTCTTAAGTTGCTTGGCAAATCTTTGTTATCCTTATACCTGTCATTATGGTTTGCATCCAGTATCAACATTAATGTATTGCCACTACAAGGGAGCTGGCTAGATTAGTGAGTACTAGAAAGGCTCCCACCATACACCATTTTGCTGAGTCAATCTCAAGAGCAGCCATTATCAGAAATTTCAACCAGGAAACTCGCTTCATCAATACTATTCTCCACCTGATTCATGATTTTTCACCGCCCTCTTTTCACAACGATACAGCAATGGAAGGAATTTTTCTTCAGCTAAAATTCTCTACCCGAACTCTGTGTCTACTTCAATTGCAGATATGTCAACTTAACCAAGCCTTGTTTGACATTCTCAACAATTATGTAATTCAAATACATTTCACTACATTCCTCTCTTAATATGGAACAATGCAAAAGTACTTGCAGTAGTTTTGATTGCCCAAGGAAATGCAGAGCTACATGCTAGTCAGAACCAGAATCTAGACATGAAGCTGGTTTCATTTGCTAAACCGAGCAGTTGAATGAACAGCGAAAACCTCTTTTTAAAAAAATCAGGTAAATGGCCTTCAATATCTCCCAAAAATAATATAAGTTCAGGCGACAATTTTAGCTTGTTGCATTTTATCGACACTCATCATAAGCCTAAAATTCTCGGGACAAACACTAAATGAGCAATTTGATGTTTTGAAGATATTGTAAATATAGGTGTTGTGGAACTGGACTAATAAAATGCTTTCGAAAATTCTATATTTTGAAACATTGAGGCATAAAGCTAAATTCCACAACTTATGCGAGCATATGGACACTAGTTAAGGTCTGAAGGATAAAGGAATTTGATTGAATTACTGTTGCAGCACCACAACAGAAATGTATGCAAAAATAATAATAATAAATATGGAAGCATAAATATGGCACATTAACAGCAAAAAAATAGTTTCCGTGCCCTTTCCCTTCGCTAGCAGTCCTCCCTATCTGTGCTAAAATGGGCACTCTGGAACAGGGCATGGACATCCATCAAAACATAATGGAAGGAGGATTTTTGTTAGATACTGTAGTTGAAAATGTTGCAGCAGACATTTATGCAAAACGTGGAGAACAGAGTCAAAACCCATGAATTGTTTGATAACTATCTTGGCAAATCTTCACCTAAGGTTTCGACTCGCAAACTATATGACAAAATGCCTCAAAAACCTTTGCCTACAGGTTTCGCGTGTGAATTATTTGACAAAATGCATGATAACAGGAAAAGCACAGAACGAATTTGTTGAAAAAGCTTTGGAAATTTTGGAAGGATCACATATTCATAATGACGGGATTCTAACGATTCTTTGTACCCGTAAGGTCTGATTAAACATCGTAAGCAGAGCTTCAATGCCATCAAACACTAAGCGCCTATTAGAATTGACGCTAGTTCTCTTCATTGTTGAAATAATGTACTATTGTTAATAGTGGATTTTACATAAAGGTCAATTATATGTAAGCTGTGAATGGAATGAGTGTGATCCGGTTCAATCATTAGGAGTGGTGATTTCATTATTATATGTGATCGAGTGAAGATATTGAAATATGATTTCATATTTATGAAGAAATAGTAATTTTAATAGTTGCTATAATGATGCATATATCTTATGATGAGATTTAACATGTGTGAGTACATGTGCTTGTAGATTGTCAAAAAGAAAGCAAGAGAATTTAAATCTATCTCGCTTAACACAATGAATTAACAAGATTGTCCATGTGAATATTAGTAAGCCAATCATCTTGACTATGAATGATAGATTTTATGAAATTTAGTGTCATGGGAATTACTTTACGTCATTTATTTTATGCTAAAGTTTCACTCATATTTGTGTTTGTATACAATTTTAAAATTGTTTTTGATAAAGTTAAGCAAGGAAAGGTCCAATCCCTTATATAAAGCAGAGTTCCAACATTAAAGTGAGATAGAAAGATTAAACAACAACTACATAGTCCATTGGTTGGCCACTAGGTCAAACTAGACAACATGAACAACACATACAGAGAACAACAAAAAGACAACAAAGAACATAACCAAAACAAAGCACAAAAAAGCCAAGAGCTAGAGTAAGGAATCCCAGTCCTTACTTATAGTTCTAAGGGTATCATCCCTCCAATTAACAATTGGTCTTCTTGCTTGTTCTTCTTCTTGGAGACCTGCACATCCTCATCCTCATACTTTTATTTCTTACACTTGTTTAGCTTAGACTAAAATGGAAGGATCCTAATTACAGACCTTCTCATTATCCCATCAATGATTTTTACAAGCTTGTTCATGGCCTTTTCCAATTTGACAAGTTTGTGTTAATATAATTTCATAGTTTCATACATGTTGGTCCAACTATCTTTGCATCTTTTACATCCCATGACTTTGTCTTGTAGTTCCTCCAACTTGTCGACTCTAGTTTGTAAATCTATAATTTATGCATAATAGGTGTCTAATGGGTCTTCTTTGATGGCTTCTTTCTTATCCTCTCCATTGTTATCCATCTTCTGATTATCATCCAAAGTATCCACTTTAGCAGGAGAATGGGATAGAGAATCTTCAACCTGCTCAAGCGATGACCAAAATCAAACATTGTTAGTTTGATTATCCTCCTCAAAATCAGACAATGAATGAACATCAAGTTCACCCCCCTCATTTACCACAAAATCTTCCCTCTTCTTAGTGGAAGTCACCTTGCCAATACCAAAAGAAACATTCACCAACCAAGCAGACCTTCTTTCACCAAAGTAAATGTAATGTCCCCATTTTTAGCACTACGCTTTCTAGGGACTGTTAGCCTATTCCCGGATGCCCATAGGCTAGTCAGAGGCAGAATCTGGGTTTCCAGCTGCTTGGAGGTTTCTTTCGTGGATTCAGGGGTTTGCATGTTGGAGTTTTGCAGATTGGTTGCTGGATTCTTTTTGGGTTTTCAAAGAGCTTCACAGTGGTATGACATGCATCTGCATCAGGTAACTTTTTCAAACTTACTATTTTTAGTAAGTTACGACAGATGCTTGGTTTGTGCTTAAAATGCATTTGAAGTCACTTACTATTTTTAGCAGTATGCTATTTTTAGTAAGTGTTATTTTTGGTAGTGCTATTTTTAGTAGTAGTTCAACAGTTCAGTGCAATGTCTAATTCTAGCAAGGCAGTATTGGCAGTTTGGTCTCTAGCATTCTTGGAGCCTATTTTTGCGGGTCATGGCTTAAGTGATTGTAAAATATGGACGCCTTAGTTGGAAATTATAATGTTTTAAGTTAAATATTTTACTAAGGCTAAATGGGACACCACTTTTGGAGAGACAAGTGATTTTAATTAAGTTTATTACTTAAGTCATTTTGGATGCCTTATTTGGTGAAATATAATGTTTTAAGTGAAATATTGACTTAGGCAAAATGGACGCCTAGTTTGGGAAATATTTGTGTTATAAAGTTATTTGACTTAAGTGTGAATTTGCATTTTTATTAAGTTATTTCTCTCAAATGCTTTGGATGCCTTGGTCAAGGGGTCAAAAGATGAAATGCAAATGCAAATTAAGGGGTGAATGTGAATCTCATTTGGGCGCACTATTTGGAGGGAAAAGAAGATTTGAATTGGAGTTGAGAAAAGTTATAAATAAGAGGTCTTGCCTTCACTTTTCATTATCCATTGCTTAATCATAATGAAATGCTACTGAAATTATTTCAGAACCCTTGCTTCAAGGAATGCATACCTCCTAGCTTAAATCAGTTTCTTACTTGAGAGATAGTACCTAGCTATTTTGAGACTATTTCTTCATTCAAGTTGCAAATAGAGCTTCATAGAGATGGATTCATTTGATATTTCTGATTTTGGAGAGTTTTTATCAATTTTGGTGATGCTGGTGTGGTGCTTGTCTAAAGCACATTTTCGATCATAGCTCCTTGCACAATTTTTTGATGGTTCTAGGTATTGGCCCATTGTTTAAGTCTACCTTCGATGCCCCTTCTTGCTAAGTTTTAGATTTTATTGTGAAGAGTTGAATTTTATCTTGATGGTCACCCTTTTTTGGAGGATGTACTTTGCTTGTACTTGTTAGCCTTACTGTTGCACCAAAAGATTAACCTGTTAATGCCCGATACAAGTGTCAGTTAAGATCCATGGGAGGCGGTTAAACCATGTCGCGAACCCGAAGGGAGATGCTGGCGGTTAGTCCAACAGTACTTTCCTTAGAATGTGTGTATAAAAACATTTGAGGAAGTTTGTTATTGTTTGGTAGCTTGAGCTTGGTTGCCTGCCTCCTAGGAGTCATTTGCATTTAGTTTCACATCATTTGGAGAAGTATTGGAAAAGTAACGAGCATAAAGGTGAAATTGGTACTTGCTGGTTTGGTGTTTCAATTTGTTGCAATTTTATATCGGACCTGTTATTTCAGTCATTTTGGCCATATTTCATATGTTGGATATCAAGAACTTGTTAGGAGATTATGCTCTAACATTTTGGTGATCATAGGTTTGCTATATCTCATTGTATTTGCAGATTATATATCATATTGTAACGTTGAATCAGTAGTACTGATCAACTCTTTATATTTTTGGAATTTATATTTTGTATTCACATTTTAGTGGAAGAGACTGGCCTCATCATCTTTTACTTTCAACATTTTACTTTCTTGTATTGCTCGCTGAAAAGTGAAAGGGGTCAGCTATCCGCCCAAACATTTACTTTTCTTGTAATAACACTCCCGCTAAATAAGTGGCCGAGTATGCATTCTCATATCATGTTGATTGGCTAAGCCGTCTATTACACTCCCACTAAATAAGTGGTTGAGTTTGTATTTGCATTAAATTTTGATCGGCTGAGCCATCTCTCATTTGTACTTTCAGTTTGAATTTCACCTAATGATCCCCTTTCTGCCGTATGCTCTCACCTTGCCCTCATCGGGATCTGAGTGATCAAAAAGTGAAGGGTCACTTTCAGTTGGTTTATGATTTCTTTAATGTTAACGGGTGGAATCTTGTGCTCAAAATTGAAAAAAATGGTAAGGGGAGATTTCAATGGTATCAGAGGCAAAGTTCCTGCCATCCTGTTGGGAGAAAAAAAAATTGGAGTTCCCACAATGGAATTCAGTAGAATTTCCAATCAATTCAAGACACAATGTAAACATGAGGCTTCCATTCTCCATGAAGATTATCAGAGCATGACAGATGAGTTTAAGATCGTTGTTTCTTTTGACTCTTTCTTGAATTGTGTGGTGGTTTTGAAACCTAGAAAGTTGGCTACGGTCAATTACATCAAGAAAATGATTAAAAAGGAAGCATAACATGCCATGGTTGAAGGGTCAAAGAAGGAAGAAGAAGTGCCTGTGTGTGGGTTGTAGCCCTCAAGTAAGCACGTTGGAGAGAAAAATCAGTCAATAGTCTTTGAAGATGGCACAAGCAAGGTGCCCATGATACATTGAAATGACCATGGGTTTGAAGAAGATACCTTGACAGTTGAAGAGTGTGTAGAAGAGCCACAAAATACTCCCTTACACTTGCATGTGATAGGAAGTAATGAAGATTGGTTTGGTGAAAAAAACATAACAACAATCTTGTGTCCTAATGAGGATTCATCCAATGAAGGTCTTAAGACAAATGACTTCACATAAGATTTCAGTAGTACCATTGTGTGGGTTGAGTTCGCTAAAGAAGAGAAAGTTAAGGATAATTTAGGTGGCGACATTGAACCAGCTTATGATCACTACCATAGTGATGTTGTTGGTGGTGACTCCAATGTGTTTGTACCTCCTCTTATTGAAGATTTGGTAATGGACAATTTCCCTCTTGTTGCTATCCAAACTCCCCAAGGGTTTTCACATGAAGATTTCATGACAAGTAACCAAGAAGACTTCTTTGGTATGCATGGGGCTGCTAATGATGAAATCAATAACATACCTACTCATGATGGGCTCATTGAAGGAAAAAATGACAATTTTCAAAATAGCTAGCAATGATGATTCTTTACTCCATTACAGTGTTGGTGGCTTGGGTGGTCTTGGGCTTGATTATCAAACTAAGCCCTTGGAGAGAGATACTTGTGAAGATATTAGTTTAAGTGAGTTGGGAGGTGACTTATTCATAGGGTCAACACTCTAAGAAAAGCACAATGAGCACTTTCTTTTTTATCAAAACAATCAACCCCTTAGCATTTGGGATCCGGGTGTGAAGGAACCTAAGGTTGACAAAGAACCTGTGTGGGATGAATTTCCCTTTGATCTTGATGAAGCTCAGAATTCAGATTGCATTGCAAGTTATGAGGTGGCCATTGGAGGAGAAGGTGTCTTTGAAGAAGAAGTTTGTTTGGCAAAGCTCCATAATGAACCCTTTGAAGAGGTTGCAACCACTAAAGAAGAATATGTTGCTATAGAAACTTTCAGAACAACGATCAATAATGACTCATTGATCAAGTTGGGGGCTTCCATAACCTTTGATCAAGGAGACAATGAAGTGGAAGTGGAGCTAGAAGACCATATGGCTCTTGATGATGAAGAGTTTAAAGAGGTAGTTGGTGGAGAAAGACAAGAGTCTTGGAGTAGCTATGGGGGAAATGATTGCAAAAAACAAAGTTCTGATTTTTTCTTGCAGCCTATCAGAAATTCACCATCTTTGCATTCTCATGAGTGGGAAGGTCAATTTAAGGTGTCCGTTGAAAATGAAGTGCAAGCTCTATCTAGGTTCGATAAAACACAAAGTTTGATAGAAGAACTCTTTTGGAAGGCTCAAATTGATGAAAGACATAAAGAGCTTAAGGATGGAGTTTCTCTCCCTAATCTGCAACTTATCAAAGACTCCTTGGAATCATTGAAGTCAGAGTACACACACTTGATTGGAGATCGAGATTATGCCATTGAGTTTGCAAAGAATACCCTTAGTGAATTCCAATGAAAAAAGAGAAAGGTTGATGAGCTTACTCATGAGCTTGAATCAACAAAAGCTATGTTAGAAGATACTCAAGTGGCATTAATGGAGGTAGAGGAGAAGCTAGCTGATTTCAAACTTTTCAGGGAGCAAGAGAGTGAACAAAGATTTGAAGAAATCAAGCAAGTAATTGGAGAGCTTGATAGTCTTCAAGAGGAGTTTGATCTTCAAATTTTCACAAGAAAATCAGAAGTTGCATGTGCAAATTCAGATCAACAAGATGGAAGTGAGCAAGAGGAAAGGGATGTCTTCCAAATTCTTGACAATCCTCTCTTTGCAGTGGGTGCAGAAGAAACTTATGATAACCTTGTCTTTGTGATGGAAGACAAAAATGTCGTGAAATGAACGAGCAAGAGACCGTGTATGATTTCCAGTGTATTGATGATATGATATCAGACCATGAGGGTGTGTCACACTTGGTGAGTGGTAATCTTTTGAGGTTGCTTGATAATGAACACATAAGTGGGTTTGAGTATGAAGTCTTCACATGGGAAGTGTTGAATCAAGGTGATTTCAACATCTTTGACATCAAGGTGTTGTCCAAACATAGTTTGGTAGCTGCCCAAGGTTTCATTATAGCAACAAGGAGTGTAGATTTAAGACTTGTTACTCATGAAGAATGGGAGAAAGAAGGGCCTAAGCATGGTGATTACATGCTTGACAATCTGTCCCTTGGGTTAAGTGATGCTTTAACTCATACTAGTCTATTTTTGGAGTTGGATTTGAACACATCTAATGTTTCATGCTCCAATGTTGTTGAAGCTTTCATGGATAGGCTGTAGAGGTTCATTAGAGGAGACACCAATTTCACGAGTATGCAGTTGGTTTTGATTAGAACTTGGGGATGTGTTGAGTATTCTTTTCGATGTGTTGGAGATCACTTTCAATTGGGTATCCATGCTTGGGATCCTCAACATGAGTTGATGGAGCTTATTACATGTGGAAAGAAGGATCTTTGGAGGGATAAGGGTCAAATTTTTAGATTTTTTGGTGTTGTCCCTTTCTTGACCAGCCATTTATTGGTTCCTTTTTCCCATCAACTAGTGGATTGGAGAGAAATTTTGAGTATGGGTTGGAGAGATGAACGATTGGTTGCTTTTGGGAGTGATCCTTGGCTAAGACAAGGGTAGATTTTGAGACATGAGTTTGCTGATTAGGGGCAGACCAACCACCTTACATGGGGAGTTACTTTCATTCAGGAGAGTTGGTTCATCACTTCTTGTCAAAGAGGTGGTAGTTTTCAGTTGGAGATTTCTCTAGTGTGTTTTCCATCCACTTTTGAGGTGTTATCATTCAACACATTTCTCATCTCATGTGCTCACACTTGGGAATTCTATTGGTTCTATTGTTATCCCTTGTGTAGAGCGCTAAAATCCGATTGTACTTTGTTGATTTCGTCCTTGAACAACAGTGATTTTTTGCTCCTTCAAACCTATCATATTCTCAGAGTTCAACTTATGGAGGTTTGTGAAGAAAAAATTGATAGTTCCTTCACAATATTGGTTCAAGACAATGAACTTCCACATGCCTTGGTTCATCATTCTGAGGCTCTTGTAGTGGGAACGTTTGTAATATTTTTCAGAAGTCTTAATGGTTGTATCAGAATAATTCAAGGGAGGCATAATAGATTTATGTGGAGTGATGAGTATGAGTTTGTTGAGCTCTTGCAAATGATTGATTTCCTCTTTGCAAGAAGAAGTGGAGATGTCACATTTGTAGTCGTGGCTCTATCAGATACCATATATAGATATGTTGAGGAGTTTGATTTTGAGTTGAGTAGACTATCTTTCCTATTGCCTAGGATTGTGATAGATAGTGGCATTGTTGATATTGAAGACTGAGAGCTTTTTGGGCATGAGATGTTGCATTATACTAATTTCAGTCCTTCAAGATTTTTTAGTTTGAGTATCATGGATGGTAACATTTTGGAGTTATAAGGGAGGTTAGTGCAGTTTTGGCATGATGTTTTCACTAATGTGATCAGAGTGGTGCAACATCGGCATGGTGGGTCCTTCCTGAGACAGTCATGAGACCCTGGGATCATAATTGGGTTGGTATGGATCAGTTTAAATTTTTCTAGAGTTGTGGTGGCATTGCTTGAGGACAAGCAATTTCGGGAAGGGCAGATTGTAGTGTCCCCATTTTTAGCACTACAATTTCTAGGGACTGTTAGCCTATTCCCAGATGCCCGTAGGCTAGTTAGATGTAGAATCAGGGTTTCCAGCTGCTTGGAGGTTTCTTTCGTGGATTTAGGGGTTTGCATGTTGGAGTTTTGCAAATTGGTTGCTAGATTCTTTATGGGTTTTTAGAGAGCTTAACAATGGTATGGAATGCATCTGCATCAAGTAACTTTTCTAGACTTACTATTTTTAGTAAGTTATGACGACTGCCCGATTTGTGCTTAAAATGCATTTGAATTCACTTACTATTTTTAGCAGTATGCTATTTTTAGTAAGTCATATTTTTGGCAGTGCTATTTTTAGCAATAGTTCAATAGTTCAATGCAATGTCTAATTTTGGTAGGGTAGTATTGGCAGTTTGGTCTCCAACATTCTTGGAGCCTGTTTTGGCAGGTCATGGCTTAAGTGATTTTCAAATATGGATACCTTGGTTGGAAATTATAATATTTTAAGTTAAATATTTTACTAAGGCTAAATGGGATGCCGCCTTTGGAGAGATAAGTGATTATAATTAAATTTATTACTTAAGTCATTTTGGATGCCTTATTTGGTTAAATATAATGTTTTAAGTAAAATATTGACTTAGGCAAAATGGACATGCCTAGTTTTGGAAATATTTGTGAGTTATAAAGTTATTTCACTTAAGTGTGTATTTGCATTTTTATGAAGTTATAAATAAGAGGTCTTGCCTTCAATTTTCATTATCCATAGCTTATAAAAACGAAATGTTGCTAAAATTATTTCAGAACCCTTGCTTCGAGGAATGCATACCTCCTAGCTTATATCAGTTTCGTACTTGAGAGATAGTACTTAGCTGGTTTGATACTGCTTCTTCATTCAGAGGTTGTAGATAGAGCTTCACAAAGATGGCTTCATTTGATATTTTTTGATTTTAGAGACTTTTTTATCAGTTTTGGTGATGCTAGTGTGGTGCTTGATTGAAACACTTTTTTAATCATAGCTCCTTGCACGATTTTTTGATGGTTCTGGGTATTGACCCATTATTTAAGTCTACCTTGGGCACCCCTTCTCGCTAAGTTTCAGATTTTATTGTGAAGAGTTGAATTTTATCTTGTTGGTCGCCCTTTGTTGGAGGATGTACTTTGCCTATCCTTGCCTTGGGATGCATGCATAAATTTTTTTGAGGAAGTTTGGTGTTGTTTGGTGGCTTGAGGTTGGTCGCCTACCTCCTAGGAGTCATTTGCATTCAGTTTCACATCATTAAGAGAAGTATTGGCAAAGTTACGAGCATAAAAGTGAAATCTTTACTTGTTGGTTTGGTGTTTCAGTTTGCTACAATTTTATATTAGACCTATTATTTCAGTCATTTTGGCTATATTTCATATGCTAGATATCAATAACCTATTAGGAGATTATGCTCTAACATTTTGGTGATCATAGGTTATATATATCTCATTGTATTTGTAGATTATATCTCATATTGTAATGTTGAATCAATAATACTTATCAACTCTTTATATTTCTACAATTTACATTTTGTATTCCCACTTTAGTGGAAGAGACTGGCCCTGTCATGTTTTACTTTCAACATTTTACTTTTTCGTATTGCCCGCTGAAAAGCGGAAGGGGTTGGCTAGCCGCCCAAACATTTACTTTTCTTGTAATAACACTCCCGCTAAATAAGTGGTCGAGTATGCATTCTCATATCATGTCGATCGGTTGAGCTATCTGTTACATTCCCGCTGAATAAGTGGTTGAATTTGCATCTCCATTACTTTCTGATCAGCTAAGTCGTCTCTCATTTGTACTTTCAATTTGGATTTTGCCCAACGATCCCCTTTATACCATATGCTCTCACCTTTCCCTCATCGAGATCTGGGTGATCAAAAAGTGAAGGGTTACTTATAGTTGGTTTATGATTTCTCTAACATTAACAGGTGAAATCTTGTGCTCAAAATTGAAAAAAAATGTAAGGGGACATTTCAGTCAATAGCCTTCTCCTCCCTAGCATTGTTGTCCTCAAGAATAGAAAAAGTGGAATCAATAGTTACATTATTTGTGATAGGCTTTATTTTAACCTTCTCGTTGTTGGTATTGTAGGGGGAGTTCAACACTTTATCATTATCCTTAAGGGATATACTTGAATATCCTCTAGGGGGACCAAGATTTCCTTTTGAACACCTATCAAAATTGAGTTTGATCTATCCCTTTAGAGGTCTCTTCCATTTGGTGTCTTTCTTAAGAATTCTTTTTAGAGTATTCACCTTGTTAAGATTTTGAGTAATCCCTAGTTGTGACTAACTTTGATCTCAAGTACATAAGGCAATTTTTAAGGATTTCCAATTTTGACAACATTAATTTTCCTAAATAGCAGTATTTATACTTTGAAACACATTCTTAAGATCTCTAGTATTGTCTCTAAAGATTTTATTATTCCACTCTTTCCACAATCCCCAAGAAATATGGAGAGGAGTTTGATTCCCCACTTCTCAAATGATAGGATGTCTAAAAGGAGAATTATTAGACCAAAAATCAACCAAATCTTTAGGTAAGGTCCAACAAACTTCAATCGTAGAGAAAGACATTTCCCATATTTCTCTAACAAAAAAACAATAGAAAAATAGACAATTAACCGACTCCTCAACATAACAACACATAATGTATTTGTTAGCTATATAGAGCCCTCATTTTATTAGGTTTCCTTAAGTAGGGTTTTATCATGGGTGGCAACCCGCCATAAATAATTAACTTGATCATGTGATTCTAGACCAACCTCCAATCAAAAGTAGATTTCAAAACATTTGAAATCATATTATAGGCAAAATCCATAGTAAACCTTCTAGAAGAATGATGAGTCAAATATCATCTTCTCTAGAGGGATTAAAAAATCTACAAGCTGCAATGACTTGCAAAAATTGATCAATTAGATTATCCAACCCATTTAGCTAAGAATAGAAATCTCTCCATTGAGGAGTCTGGTCAATCCAATCAATATAACCTTTCAACATTGCTCCAATAAATTTGGTTGTAAAGTTCAACCAAACCAATGAATTGAGGGAGAGAATAGGACAAGCATCAAGTCATTTACCCCCCCTCCCAAAAATTATTCTTCCACCATTACCCATCCTCCATCTCAAACCCTATTTTAAAATACTTCTTATTTTTCGCAAGTTGTTCCATATAACAAAAAATTGGGGAGACTAGGGGCACTAAATAAGTTGCTTTGTTCTCTATTTTTAAGGTACTTAGTGTTTGCAATGTTTTTACCCCATCTAAAATGCAAGAAAGAAACTTGAAAGTAAGAAGATAAAAATAAAACAAAACACTCAAGATTGGGATAAAGATGAAACTCAAACTTGCAAATAAAATACCAAGATGTTACCTTGTTTGAGCTTGATGGAGTTGTTTTTCCTCATTGATGGCTTGATATGTGTGCTCTAGGATGATTTCGACAGCATAACGACTTGTTGTAGCTTGATTTGGATGCAAGGATGGTGGATTTGGCTATGGATACAAGATGGTAGTGTGTGAGAATAGAAGGCTTGGATGCATGAGGTTCAAAATGTGGTTGCATGAGTTAGAATGCAAAAATGGCTAAGTGTTAGTCATTTAGCAAGGGAGATTGAATTGGATGGCCAAGATTGATTCTTGAAAGAGGATCAAGGGTTGAGATCAAAGAGTTGACCAAAGGAATTAAAAATTCCTTTTTAATGTGCATGGAAAAGATAAAAGGAATTTAATATTCCTTGGGAAGGAGAAAAGTAATTTAATATTCCTTGGGGGATGAGAGAGGAATTAAAAATTCCTCAAAAGGACCTTGGGAAGACAAAAAAGGAACTAAAAATTCCTTGGGGGATGGGGAGAGTTGGCCAAGGGGTAGGTTAGGATAGCTAATCAATGATTAGGTTGTGTAAGTGAGGGGTTGGGAAAATGATTAGGTGGATAATGAAGATTAATGATCCACTTGCATATTATGGAGGATGTGACACCTCCCTAATCAAGGATTAGGAATGTGCACATCCTTAATCTAGGATTATGCAAATTAATCAAGATTAGAAAAAGGTGATGGGGGATGTGACATGAGGGGAATTCTTTAGAGGAAAAGGGATAAGGGATGGGAGTAAATAATTAAAGGTAATTATTTACTTTAGGTTAGGATTTAAAGATGATAGAAGAAATAAATTAGGATGAAGGGATAAGGGGTATTGAATATTAATTAAATAATAGGGTATTATTTAGTTAATATAGAGGATATGACATTATTTGAATTAGGGGTAAATTGGCCAAATTAAAGTGGTCAATTTTCAGTGTCTACACTTAGCCTTAAACATTAAGGTCTGATCTTTGTCACCTTTGAATAAATTCCACCCAACTTTAGCCAAAATGGCTATTAAAATTCTGCAATTTTCTAATTCTCAATCCACCATTTATTTTGTTTTTACAAATATTTTCCCAATTAACAAGGGAAATTCTTTTCCTTTCCTCCATCCTTGTCCAGAGAAACTTATTTTGGATTTTTCAACTCTTTCAGACATCAATTTAGGAATTTTAAAGAGGGACAGATAATATATCAAAATATTTTGCAAGGAAGCTTTTAGGATTGGTATTTTCCAACTTGGGTAAGTAGCTTCCTTTTCCATCCAACCAACTTCCTCCCAATTCTCTCCACAATAATATTCCAATAGTTATTAGTAAGACTCTTTGTTGAGAGAGAAAGACCAAGGTAAGTTGCAGGGAGATTATCCTTCTAACAACCCAATATCTTAAAAATCTTACTTTGAAGAGCAACATTAGTGTTGGAGAAGTAAAGAACACTCTTGTTATAATTATTTGTTGTCCTAAAGTTTTGGCATATTAATTCAAAAATGCTTTCCATTGCTTAGCTTCAACTATATAGGAATACCCAAAAATAATGGTGTCATCGATAAAATGTTGATGAGAGGAAGGGGGAAGAGAAGAAGCAACTTTAATCCCCATAAGGCTCAAGACAACCAAATTTTCATTATTTCTGCCAAGAACTTTTGAAACCAGAATAAAAAGGTATGGATAAATTGAATCACCTTTCCTTAAACCCCTTCCACTGATAAAAAATCCCTTGGGATGCCATTAACTAGGACAAATAACTTTGGCATAGAGACATATTACTTAATCAAATGAAGAATTCTTCCTTTGAACCCAAACTTGTGAAGAACCATGAGACTTTGTCATAAGATTTAGACATATCTAATTTAAGATCCATACCATATTTCCTATTATTTTCCATAGAGTGAATAGTCTCATGGGCAACATAGATAGTATTGAAATCTGCATCCCTAGAAAAAAAAATTTTTGATTTTGGGAGATAAGGAGATGTAAGAAAGGTTTAACCCTAAAGACAACAAGATTATAGAGAAGATCTTATAAACAATGTTACATAGTCTTATAGGTCTAAACCAAAAATAGTTACCACATAATCCGTTTTAGGAATGTTGGTGTTTTTGATTGATTGCACGAGTTTCTCTAAGGATTAGTCAAGTCCTATCTTTGAGAACTGTAGAGAAGTGGCCAACAAACAAGAGATTGATTTACAATTGTTCTCCTTTACACTTTAGGCTCTGCAAAACCAAGGTGGGTTTCCCTTTACATAACATCATTTTCAAGTCATAACAATGTGTCAAATGATGTCAAAATAGAATAATTTCACACAGACAATTTGGGGATGAACTTGACTGGCTAAATATTCTTCAAAACCCTCTAAAGTTTTGTACTTCAATGGTGTGTTCAATGGAAATAAAATAAAAGAAACAAAAATTAAAAGATAATTTTCCAATCTTATGTTGATTCTATCTAGGTTTTCATCTTGTGAACTAATTAGGCTAGTGTCTTATCCATTACGGTGTCTTGAATGAAATAAATTTTCTTGATAATAGACTAAAACCCTAATTCAATGGTTTTTTACAATATTATTGCTTTACAATAAGAAACCAACTATTGGACAACATCATTGATCTTCTTTAAGATCCCCATCATAACCACAATAAAAGCCATTCAACTGAAAGAATATCTAATCTATTGCTTGAATAGAAGCCATCAATCAAACATCCATTACAACAAATATGCAATGAGAACCTTGATCATCTTTGATTATTAAGACTCATAAAATATGGCTTTACAATGAGGATACACTAACAATGTGACATGTATTCATATAAGCCACAAAATTGAATTGTTTGTTGTTATCATAGAGAATATTACAACATTCTCTTTTTAAACTTCAAATACCTAATTGTATATGACTAATTCTTATAGAGGCTTGCTCAAAACCTAAGGACTTGAATCCTAGAATAAGGCTCAAATTCCCTATTGTAGAAGCAAGGGAGCAACAAGCTAAAAGCCTTATTCCACCGCTTTGAGTAAAACAGACAAAATAAGTGGTGCCACATTTAAATAGGAAAAAATACATAGAAACTATGAGAAAGAGGTTGTTTCTATAGTTGTTAAAGCCTATTGAGAACATTTATACCTCTAAATGGATTTGGTTTGATCAAAAATACCTTTTGTAGTTGAAAAAATATGTCTAATATCTACACTCTAACTTGTTGATCTTTTGTTGATGCTAAAATATGATGACTGGTTGAAACACAACTTAAATATTTGCATTAATTATCTCCTTATTTATGTTGTACTTTGATGATAAGTTATCATCTAAGCAGGAGAAATAGATTAACCCTAATCATGTGATCCATGTAATCATCACCTATTAATATTTGCACCATGTCAGAGAAACCAAAAATGTTGTATTCAAGTTTGGAGAGCATGTCCATGGTGATATTTAATTGCTTTATATCCATCTCACCACCTTTATTGTTTTTTCATATAAATAAGAGGGAGAATGTCAACAAAATTGGATTTCAATTCCTTGCAAGATTTATTTCTCCCTTTTCATTCAAGATAGGAGGCATTTGAAATTCCTCAAAGCCCTGAAAGATATCTAACTCCTTTATGAGTGCTTAGAATTTATTGTGGTGGTGGATGATATCATCCAAAGAATCAACCTGAGAAAGAATGCTATATATAAAATCAGAATTTTGATACCCAAAATTGGAGTTCTCTGTAATAATTATCAATAATGCCACTCCTCTAGCTCAACTGACCTGAAAGCATTTTAGCTTATCTCTTGTCTTGGAATGAGTAATGAATGAGTCCTTCACAATTTTACAATTCCTCCAAACCTTATCAACATGGCTCAAAATACTAGACAACTTATGGCCTAACATGTCAATCAAGTCTGAAACATTTTTAGCTCCTTCTTTGTCATTTTCTCTTCCTCCCTGCTCTACTTAAGCTTTTACCTCAAATTATTAATCTCAAGGGTTAAGGTTGCCTTATCTTATGACTCCTTATCTTCAATTGCATCTTGTGGGGTGGGAGTAGTCCTGTAAACATGTTCACTTTTTCTTCCAGCTTCAAATTGATAGCAGTAACCTTTGCCAAATCCGCCTCTAGATTTTTTATTGTTGCTTTTGTGAGTACTTTTGTATTTATAACGAGGGTGGATACTTGGAGGCCACATGTATCCCCTAATCTCTTGAAAATTAGATTGTTAGTGAGTTCATTTGTATCTTTTATCACTTGGGGTTTATTGGTCTATGGGAAATGTATAGCTTTTTCTCTATAGATTGAATCAAAATGTTTTCTTTCAAGTTTCTTTGGTTTGGTTTAGTTCTTTGAGTTTTTGGCCTCACATAATTTCCTATCATATCCAATTTATTCCTTTGCATATCAGCGCCAAGGATGCCATGTGTCAGTATGACACACATTCAAGTAAGGCCACAACCTCCTACTCTTGAAAAGGCATGCGATGGCGCCACATGGTGGTCGCGCGGTCTTTGCTTAAAGTGCCCTTTCTTTTTAAGACTTTGTGGTAGAGCATGCCACGTGTTGGAACCATAATTTTTTTTAGAAGCGGCTCAATGGAAGACCCTGGTAATCCTCACCAACATTAACAAAATTTATAAGATCTCATGCCTTGGATTAAAACCAAACCCAAAGTATAGAGCATCAACTTGCTCTTCTAATTGTAACATAGGGTCATTTCCCTCTTGTCTATGGGTAGTATCAAATATAATTTGAGATGATATATCCCACCCTTCCAACAATAAATAACCACCACTCTTTACAAGTTCTCTACCCCTCCTAGGTGTCATGGTAGTCATTTTTGCATCCACTTCCTTCCAAAATTGAGCTATGAGCTCCTTCTTACCCTCCTCTATGAGTTGTTGCCCCTTTAATATTTTTTGCAACTCTTCCTCTTTATTCCTAAGAATAATTTTTTTATATTCCTTGGTGGTGAGGAACTTATCATCTTTTATAAATTCATAGCAAGCTAGAGCTCTTACATCATCTACCACTTGCTCCCTAATCTTAAAATTGACGAGAAACCTATCATCTGAGGGTATCTCCACCAAAATCCTTGACTATGGCCTTATAATTTTTGTCATTCTTGACTCCTTAGGAAAATACTCATCATCTAGAGGGTAATCCCACTCCAGGGGCTATCTATTGTAGGGGTATGATTTATTGTGGGCTTTGTGGCACCTCCATTTGAGAAGAGGGACCTAGAACATCTCTGGTGGGATGGTCACATTGGCAAGCAAGTTGTTGAAATTCTCCAACATTTTCATGATCCTGGTGATAGGATCCTCAATCTTCAGATATGCACCTTGTAGGAGGGATTTTCTTGCTTCCTCTTTCCATTTGCAACCTAAATTATCACCCATTTCTCCCTTCTCCTTGAGGCCTCTTCTTTTGTTGAGAAATTTATGGTCAATTCCTCAATATTATCATTCTCATGCAAAAATGTAGCCAATTTAAAAATAATCCTAGCATTATGGATGAAATACTCAGGATCGCATCTTCTTGTCTTGTCTACCCTCATTTTGTATGGGAGAAATTTATTCAATAATAGTTCCATTTGTTCCTTGGTTGTAACTTGAAGTATGGGAACACAATTATGGGAGGGAGGATGGATAATTTTGTAGTTTCTAAAATTATTTTTATCTAACTCCTTTAGCTTCCATATGATATCCAAAAATGCAATTATATCTGAGATAATCCTTGGCAACACATGTGGTGTGACAGGGGTACCATAAACCCTAATGATTGTTGCATTTGAATAAAAGAACCAGTTACCCTTGTTGTGAGTGATTCCAAATTTTGAGTCAAGGTCCTTAGGCCTCAAAAATATCCTTACTTCCTCTAAGAGCCTCCAATCTACAAGATGGCCCAAATTCCTTAGGACCTCTCTAAAAAAGTACTCTTCAAAGGCTAGATAATTTGATTTGTCATAGTCTTTATCCCATATATAGGTCCATTATTACACTAGAAACAACCTTTTTTGTGCATCCTAAGACCCTATTTTCATGTGGTGGGACCAAATATTCTTCCCACTCAACAAAATGATGTGACATAATAGAGAGCACCACTTAAAATGGACAATATGACTATCCTTTTTAAGAGAGCTCAAGACTATGAATTTCATCCACAATGTAACCTACATAGTCATATGGCTTATTGACATCCCTAATATGAATGTATACAACCAACACATTATATTTAATGTAATATAGGTCTTGCGATCCATACCTAATATCTAGCAGAGGGAAAAGTAGGATTTTTTGAAGTAATCTTCAAATATATCATAGTTTAATGGCCCCAACTCCCCATTGGGAAACCTCCTTATTTATCTATTTGGATCTTTAGGCCTGAAGCTTTGTAACCACTTAACTTTATATCTGTCTTTGTGCCTCTAATATTCTTTGGTCAATGCCCCTAAATCTATCTGTAGCTAAGCATTGGTGTCCAAATTGAACACTTTACAGATGTAGGCCATGTTTAAATTCATTAAAATCTTTCCTTATGTAGTGTACACAACCCTTTTTTCTAGATTGTAGGATTGAGCTATCCCTCTGATAATGTCTACATTGATGAACACATTGGGAACTACCAGTCTCCCAACCCCCAATCTCTAAATGTTGTAGATAGGCATATTAGCGAATCATTTTCAGAAAGCATGCTTAAAGAGTGCATACCCTCAGATTGGAATGATGGGGTATCTGCAATTCTCGTTTTGTCAAGAATTCGGTCTACCAAAATCCTTGAATATTATGACATTTTGGGCCTCTTAGATTACCCAAGAAGTTGAGCCATAAGTTCCTCATCAATATTTATCTTTACACCCTTTGAAGCCTCGACCATAGTTTCTTGTTTTAGGTTTTTGATTTATAATAGTAGAGGGATTAAATTGTTAAAACTCATGAAACAATTATTTAATTTTTTTAATAATTTGCCAACACTACCCAAGCTCTAACTTATTTTATATTTCTAACAAACTAAAAAGAAAAAAAAGGAATGTTTTGAGAAATCTATCTCATTCTTTAGTCAATATTTGTAAAACATAATAGAGACATAAGAATATACCTTAGTAAAATCAATAAAAAAAATTTAGAGTTTATTTGGTTGGAGTAAAAGTCATCACTTATATTCCTCACTTTGCTATCAAATATATTTTCACCTAATAGGAAGTGTAGAGAAGGGGGATTCACTACTCACGAGTTCTCTTCATTCAGAGAACCTCATGGGGCGAACTTCCCTAAACTACCTCAAAGGACAACGACGAGAGTTCTAGAATCAGAAAGAGCAGATCACAGAGATTCTCTAGACAAATCGACAAGCTCTCGACCAAAGGACAACAGCACAAAACCCGGATGACAACACGACGCGCTGACGTCCTCGAGGCATGCTGGCGTCTCGTATGGACTAGAAAGTGAGTTTGTCTCATAAAATGGCTAATTGAATGCTTCTACTCTAATTGTTGAGAATGCCTAGAATGTGATAAAGTAGTGGAATGCAATAGAACTGAAATAGAATAAAATAGGAGTGATAAAGATAAGGAGAAGAAGGGAAAGGAAACGCTTAGAACCATGCGAGTTATGAAGCCTCCAACATGTGAACGTCTTCAATACTTGCAGACGAGAGAGAGAGATTGTTGGGGCTGTATAGGGGTTTCCTCAGTCAAACCCCCATTTTTGTGTTCCCACCTCCACGGACAACCAGATAGATAGAGATAAATGTAGGAAATGAAGCAAACACAAAAGCACTACAAAACAGTGTTATGCTACTCAACCAAATAATAGAGGAAAAGAGTGAAATCTTACCACCTCCGCCCAAAGAACTCAAGGCTAGTGGGGGATAAAATGAGAGGAATTCAAGCCTCTATTACAATGGTGTTCAATCCACACTTTCTCTACTAAAGTGATGGAGTGTTGGTGTTTTTGTTGTGAAGTGTAAATTTTTTGAAGAGATGGTGAAGAAGCTTCTTGGAGCTTGTGGATAGATAGAGAGTGAAGAGAGAGATAGAAAGGATGGAGAGGTCCAAAGATGAAAATGGAAGGAATGAATAGTGAATATGAAGGAAAGAGGGAAAAAAATAACCATATTGGTCATTCAGACGAAGAAGGTCTTCAGAGCAGAATTTGAGGTCGGAACTTGCGTCGGTCCATAAAATTTGACTATCAAAGGAACTTTTATTTTAGGGATTGAACTAGTTCTCTAGAAGACCTTTCCAACAATGCAAATGGTTCTGAAATCCGAGCAATGAGTCAAAAGTTATGACCTCACCAAGGAGGGGCAAATAGATTCGTAGTTTTCGAATAAGATGTTCTTCATGTCAGGTTCACCAAAATGTAGAGAAGGGGGATTCGCTACTCATGAGTTCTCTTCATTCAGATAGCCTCATGGGGCGAACTGCCCTAAACTACCTCAAAGGACAACGGCGAGAGGTCTAGAATCAGAAAGAGCAGGTCACAAAGATTCTCTGGATAAATCAACAAGCTCTAGGCCAAAGGATGACAACGCAGAACCCAAACGATAGAGCGGTGCACTGGCATCTCATATGGACCAGAAAGCAAGTTTGTCTCAGAAAACAACTAAGTGAATGCGTCTACTCTAATTGCTGACAAGTTCTAGAATGTGATAAAGTAGTGGAATGCAATAGAACTGAAATAGAATAAAATAGGAGTGATAAAGATAAGGAGAAGAAGGGAAAGGAAACACTCACAATCATGCAAGTGATGAAGCCTCCAACGTGTGAACGTCTTCAATACTTGCACATAAGAGAGAGAGAGAGAGAGAGAGAGAGAGAGAGTTGGGGCTGTATAGGGGTTTGCCTCAATCAAACCCCTGTTTTGGTGTTCCCACCTCCACAGATAGCCAAATAGATAGAGAGAAATGTAGGAAATGAAGTAAACACAAAAGCACTACAAAACAGTGTTATGCTACTCAACCAAATAATAGAGGAGAGGAGTGAAATCTCACCACCTCCACCCAAAGTGCTCAAGGCTAGTGGGGGAGAAAACGAGAGGAACTCAAGCCTTTGCTTCCATGGTGTTTCACTCCAAACTTTCTCTACTGAAGTGATGGAGTGTTGATGTTGTTGTTGTGAAGTGTAAAGTGTTTGGAGAGATGGTGAAGAAGTTGCTTGGAGCTTGTGAAGAGCTGGAGAGTGAAGAGAGAGTTAGAAAGGATGGAGAGGTCTAAAGATGAAAATGGAAGGAATGAATAGTGAATATGAAGGAAAGAGGGAAGAAAACAGCGATATTCGGGTCGGTCGACCGAAGAGGGTGTAACAATTCAACTCACAATGGGATTTGTAACACCTTTGTAGGCTCCATATGTAGGAACCCGTCAGGGACGTAAGCATGCCACGCGGATGTGTACGCGTTGTGCGAGCATCCCTAATAGAAACGCCTCTACCGACGCTCAAGACAGGCGCCAAGTGTGATGTGAACAGTAGGCTTATGTGGAATTAAGTCTCCGCCTTTGGTTTTCTAAAGTGGAAAGGGGTAAAAGGGGAATTTGCATTAGGGGTGCAAATTCGCTCCTATACAGGAAGTAACTAGAAGAAGGTGTAGATGGATAATCAAAATTCAACAATTTGACAAGGACATTTAGATAAACAAAATAGTTAGACAAGTATTAGCCAAAATCATGGTAGAGTCAAACATACATGAAATAGATGTAAATGACGTAAGCATAGATGCACAAGTAACTAAATGTAAAGTTAGTGGATATAAGTAGTATGGGGATATGATCCATTATTTAGTAAATATGAGGCACCCCTTAGGATTAGATAAAAATCAAGAAAGGACATTGGAATTAAATTCCCAAAAATATGTGTTGATTAAAGGCTTCTTATTGAGGTTTCTTTAAGAATAATAAGATGCAAATGCAACAATTGAATTTCATCAAGGAGATTGTGGTGGAAACTTCAAAGTAACCACTACAACCCATAATATTTTAAGAGTTGGATATTGGTGGTCTTTGATCTTTGCTAGTATAACTAAATTTGTTAGAAGATGTAATTCTTCCAAAATATTCTTAGGAAAAAATAAAGTATACAAGGACCTTAACATTGGAAAACTAAATTGATTTGTTGGGTGATAGTTTGGCCACTAATCAAAAATCCAGTTGGCTTGTTTGATTAAGCTATAATTTTGTAAATACATGTAAAGGGACCAAGTTATAAAAAAACATGAAATTGGTCCACTTTGTAAGTTTTATTTTGTAACTTTTCGAGCTATAACCGGAGGTTTTCTTCCTGGTTCTTTCCTGCCGGTATGCTTATTGAGCCAGGGTTTGTACATTATATATATATAATAATATAATATAGTGGCTTGCCACTATTGTTATAAAAAAAAAACGTTGGAAGTGTTACATGTAGAGGCTCTTTTTTAGCAATGGGAAGTTGATTTTATTGGTAAAATAATTGAAACATATAGTATTAGCTTCAGGTGGATTCTAGTGGCTACAAATTACTTTATCATATGGGTGGAGGCCATCCCAACCAAAAATGCTACCTCACAAGTTATTGCCAATTTTTTCATGAATCACATTATAACAAGATTTGGTGCCCTTCACATGATTATAATTGATAATAAAATTTTATTCAAGAGAAATAAATTTATGTATTTACAGATTAAATGTGGCATAAATTTGACACACTCTTCACCTTATAAACCCCATGGTAATGGGAAGGTGGAATCCAACAGTAATAATTTAATGAGAATAATCATAGGGATGTTGGAGAATAATAAGAAGAGGTGGGATTCCAAACCTAAACTAGCATTGTGGGCTAATAAACTCACCTAGGATAAGTCCACTAGTAAATCCATTTTTTAATTGGTATGTGGGTTAGATATGGTTTTGCCTAGTTATATTCAATTACCAATATACTAGTTCTTGTAGCAAGGAAATGATGGAGATGAAAATGCTTTAATGTCCAAATATAGCCAATTAACTAAATTATATGAGAAAATAAGAGATTCTTAGGTGAGGAATATTCAAATATCATAGAAAGTCAAATTTTTATTTTACAAAAGAGCTAGATCGCAAAAATTTAAATTAGGGAATGCAATTCTATTGTGAAATGCAAAGGAAAAGGATAAAGAAAATAATGGAAAGTTTGATTACCTTTGGTTGAGTCCTTATGTGATTGAGAGCTATTATTGTGACAAGAAATTCTATTTGAGAGGATCAAACAATAATTTTCTTGAGTTTCTTATGCATGGGTAGTATTTGAAGAATTATTTTTAATGAGCTAATGTAGGGAATACCTTGTATAATATTTCTAACCCTTGTGGTTTTTTGTTTGTGTAACCCTAATTATTGTAATTCTTTGGGTGAAGTGTTTTTAGGTTTAATGCTTTGAGTGGCTACAAAATTTTGATATGATTGATTGAAGATTTATGGTTATTGCAATGCCTTGTTATTGTATGCATCCCCAAACAAGGGACAATATTAGAAATTTACAAAATTTATTTTGGTTTGTAAAATTTTATTTTGTGTTGATTATTTGGAGCTTTCCTTTTTAATTTCATAGTCTATGGTGTTTATTGTAATGTTTTAATATCCATTCACCAATTTCTTGTTATCTAGACTCTTTGGCCTCAAAAAATTATTTTAAATTACCTCAAGTGTGCTTTCCCTATTGTTGTACACTAAGCTCCCAACCTATGTTCTTGGTTATTGGGAAAGCACACAAATCCCCTTAGTCATAACCATTTTATATTTCTTGCTAAGTTTGTACCCATATGTTTTGGCATCAATCACTTAACTCTTAGTGCCCTATGTTTCCATCTCATCTTGCTTTATTGGTTTAGTAAACACCATGGTGATTAGCCCATGCACTTTTTTCTTTGACATGCACAAAGGGTAACCAATTGTAGCTAGTATTACTATGCTCCTATGGCCTTGAGTTTTCCTATGCTCCTATGCTCCTAGTGCTATAAAGAAGGAAACTTGGTGGACCCTCCCAAAAAATCATGTAATTTGTGATCAATCAGAGCATGACACATGTCCTCTAACCTATTATTAATATGAATCACTAATTTGATGGATCAACAATTATGTATCCCCACCACATGGTGGATTCTTATTGTCATTCTTGAGTTCCTTCACCACACTCTTAAGAAGGAACCCATCTTCCTTGAGTGTTTTGATGCATGAGATAATATTTTAGTGATGTGTATCTATCCATTTGAATGAAAAATAATATTAAAGGTTTACAAGTAAGTGATAGATAGGAGAAAAGATTAGTTGACCCAAGTTGGTATGGATGATGAATGGAGTACACTAGCTACTATTTGATGTATCCTCAAGAACTAATAAGAGACCCATGCTAATTTTTGTACCCATTTAATATTGACATAATAGTTAAATATTTCACTTCCATGGATTCATGTTGTTGTTTATATGGACAAATAATGAGAAATCAATTATCATGATAAAAAAGATCGAAAATTGTTAACTCACCCCTCAAGATTGATACAAATTCACACATTTGTTAGAATTAATTATTATTCAAATAAAGGGAAAATGGCTAGTGTGATGTGCATTAAACATGTGATATTATTCAATTGTGCATTAAGCTGGTTTCAATTTTGCATCTCTAGAGCCAAAGGGAAATATATTGAATTTTTTTTTAAGTTGCTAAAGTGTGTTTCTTACTAGGCCTTGTTGAGTGATTATGGTAATTATAGTGGTGCACAAAAAAAAATGGTACGTTTGAGTTATTTCCATTTCCTTGCCACATCTAGAGGTAAAGTTTTAATTCACTTGTAGGATGATTAAAATTCAAACATTGCATTCTACTTGCTATTTCACCAATTGTAGATTGTATCTTAAAAGTAAGAGCCCTAGCTAAACTAATTTATTAAGAAATTAATCATTTCTACCAAAATAAAACCATCCATTAACCTAACTAAAATTCTCTCTTTGGATTTGAAGTCATTCAAACAAGCCACTAGTTTTGGAGTCCTCACTTATTTATCAAATGATAGTAAAACAAAGATTAGGGACCTATTTACTCACACTAGTGGAAAGTCTCTATTCATATACTTCCATAATAAAGGAAATGATGACATCCCTTTCTAAAATGGGTGTAGGTTTTGCTTAGGGAATCTCATTTTCCCTAACTACTTTATTTAATTATACTTGGTTGAATGGATGTTAAAAATGTACGACCCTTATGATTTCACTATATATGATGTTAATGGTGTCAAAATTTTCACTTTTGAGGAGGGTCTTTTCTAGAAGGTTTTTCTCCTAAATTTTGAAGGTTATATTCCTTTGGGTTTGAAATCCCTGGCCATAAAGTATGACAAGAAAAAATATAGTTACAAGGAAAAACGACTACCAAATTTTAGGTAAAAATATAATGGGCAAGGGCTAAAGCCTATTTTAGATTAAGAAATTTAACTCTTTGACATGATGTCATTTACTCCTTACTTTAGGGATACATATGAGGTTATGTGTTAGATAACAAGAATAGATGTAGCCCCTACAATATCAAAAAGAGCATTGGTTTTATATTTTCTTTTTATCTAGAGCATGTATAAGGATAATTTGAATAACTATATTGGTTATTTGGAAAATCATTTGAAGGATGGGGTAGAAAGTCTAAAAAAATATGGAGGAGAAAAGTAATTTGAATTTTTATTCTCTTTTGTGTCACATTTATCTCTATTTTTTTTTTTTTTTTAAATTAGGATCCTAGGTTGAATATTCAACAATATACTTCAACCATATACACATGAATCATGTATAGAAGTATGTAGGCTTATACAACTCTAGACTCCTCATTTTAAAAAGTAATTTTTGGGCCTTTTTTTGTGTTTTTGAGGATTAATTTATGGCCCCAACCTTGAACAAGCTAGGCTTTGATAGAACTAGGATCCTTATAGTTTTTTATCAGTTTCTCAATCCCCTAGATTATTAACCTCTACCTTAATAGGCTTTACATTTGGGGAGATTGATTTTTGCATGAGGGATACACTATTATTAGAGTATCTAGATCCACCTACATGCCCCACAAATTACCATGTAGGGTTTTGGCTATAATTGATTATTTAAAATCTCTATGATATTTGAGTGGAGCTAATGATGATCATTTCAAGTAGCACAAGAGGAAGATTATTATTCCCTTTCATTCCAAGGTTGTAGATTTTAATATCTTGGGTCATGAGGGTAATGAAGGGTTGAATAAAATAATTTTCTAGTTTTCATGAAGTTTGAAATTGAGGGGAATAGTACTAATGAGCGAATCATAAATAATAACAAGAAAGAGGTTGGGATAACTTATGATATAATAATAAATTTTATGAATATAAATATCTCACTAGGAGTTTTAGGATTAAGAATTTTGAAACAAAACATACAGAAAATTATTCTAACAACTTCAAGGCTTTCTGCATGGAAACTAAAGACCTTATCTTGAAAATAAAAACCATACTAGACAATTGACTTACTATATGTATTTCTCACCCTAATGTTTCAAGAATATAGACCCTTGTTCCCCCTATGCCAACTTCTAAGAGTGTTCCTCCCTATTCAAGAAAAGAAATGCAAACCAATAGGTGATTAATGTTGAGATTACATAAGATAAGGGGAAATAAGTATTAGTTGAAGGATATTTCAGGCTACAACATGAGGAGAATTAACTAGATAATCCCCAAACTCCCCTAGCCCTAATTCAATGGGATGATAATATTGATGAATCAAATCTAATGAATGTAGAGATTATTAGGGTGGAAAATTCTTAGAGAATTCAAACTATTTCCTTGAATTTGTCATCATAATAAATAAATTAAAAGGGGAAGAGATGGTGCATGATGTAAAGACAAAGGCATGTGAAAAATGTAGGGATAATGATTAGTTTATTTGAATTGATAAATTCAAAAATATCATCTAGAGATTAAAGAGATTTTCTTTGACCAACATAAGGAATAGACAAGATCTTACAAGAGCTCTAGGAATTGAACCTAATAAAGAAGATGTTGATTTAATCTTAACTGTGATTATTGAGAATATCAATCCTTAAAAAGAAATAAGGTTAGTAAGAGAAAGTGGATTCCTATTATTTCATGGTAGAGATATAACATCATCACCTGTCTTTGATACTTTGAGAAGAAATGCAGAAGGTGAGGATGTTTTCTAAAGCATAGAGTAGGAAATAAATTTTTATTTAGGATTCAAATTTTTTCCATATAAGAGAACACTGACATTATGGTTGATTAACCTAGAATGTGATACACCTTTGATTCAAGATGAGTCCCAAGAATTAGTGGGATCCCTATTTATTAAAATATTAGCTAATACCCCTTTTCCTAAGGATGTGAATCTAAGTGTGCATACTGATCAATTTAGTGTAGTTGTGGAAAAACTATGCAAAGTGATTATGATGATATTCTATAGGAATTTATGAGATTAAATAATGAATTGAAAAAGGAGAAGGTGGAATAAAAGATTTATATGTAGTAATTTAGAGTGCTGAAATTAGTTGTATCTCTAGAAAAGACATTGAGGAGGACAATAATCCTCAGCCTGATAAAACATATTGTAGGAGTATATTGAAAACTGAATGTTGAGGTAAATAAATTGGATCTTAAGGCCAAGAAGAATGGAAAGGATCTTATTAGTGGAATTCTTAGAGAAATAATTATTAATTTAGTAATAGTGGTAGATGATTTTTGGGAATTCCATGAGAATTTGAGAAGTACTAGTAAGAATGTGAAACAGGTTAAACCAAGGCTAATAGACCTCAAAATGAATTGAATTACCAATATTAATATTTGAAGAGGGGGATATGTCACCCCCAGGACTCCAGGTCATAGAAGAGTCCCAAGGAACGGACTGCCCTAAACTACCTCGAGTTGAATTGATAGGTTTTAAAGGATGAAAGAATGAGGATGAAAAGGAAGAGAAAGAAGCACACCATTTTCCTTCTACTAAAAATAGGTCTTTATAGAATCAAAAGAGCCAACTACGGAAGTTTCAGTCTACTGCCCAGACAACTCACTGTCTAAGGATGATAGTGTAGATATCAGACTTGAGCATGGTGTGTTGGTGTCTTAGGGATGCGTTGGTGTCTTGTATGAACAGAGGTCCAAAAATCAAGCTGACAACACTATGAGCCTACTAACTATTTGATTGGCTATGTTTTGTTGTTTAAAAAAAGCACTTAAAATGTAAAAAATAAAGTACTTGAAAGGAAACTATCTGAAATGAACTATTCTAGAAATGATGAAGAGAGGATAGAAAAGGGTACCATGCTTCCCATGATTAGCTCCACTCAGACATGCCTACACACATAGAAACAAGAAATTTTTTGGGTTGTGTTTGAGGTCTGCCTCAGTCAAACCTCTATTTGGTGTTCCCAGCTCCACAAATAACGAAGATGCCACAAGATATGGAAATCGATAAAGAAATTAGAAAGGAAGTAGTGTAACTAGATAGAAACAAAAGACAACTAAAATGCTATCCAATAAACATGATGATGTAACCAAATAGAAAGATACAAAGTTACCTTCCCAACTATGAGCTCTCAAGGCTAATAGTGGAAGAACTAGAGTAACACCACCATGTAGAGAAGATGAAGCTTGATGCTCCTACAATGAGAGTGGTGGTGTAATGAGAGTGCGCTATTGGAGCCAAATGAGGAGCTTGTAGATACAAGAACAATGGTGTAGAGTAAAGAAAGAGTGAGAATGGAGAATGAAGTGTTAGAACATGAGAGTGAGCATGCAAGAATGAAGCAAGAGTGAAGGAATTGGAATGAATTGAGTTTGCATGGAAAAAATAGAGATAAGAGGTTGAATTTCGTCGATCAAGGGAGGTAGGGAACATTACTCTTCATAGCCAGTGGAAAATGTAACATTTTTGTAGATCCCAGGGGCATAAATCTTGTTAGGACAGTAGCATGGCGTGCATATGTTTGCGTGGTGTGCGTGCGTCCGATGGAAAAAGACACGACCAGGTGGAAGGGATAAAGTGGTGGTGGCAGATTTTACATCATCGATTTGATATTTTCTAAGGTAGGGGAAATTAAATGGGGAATTTTCCTAGGGTGCAAATTCGCACCATTACATTTTTCCCCCTTTAGCGAGCATATGCATCAATGCAAATGTGAGGTAAAATATAAAGAGATTGAAGAGAATATACCTTAACCATTGAGGAAGAAAATCTTTGATCCGGTGCACTTGGATGTAAAGGAGGTAGCTCCACAAGTTCTTGGTACTGTAGGGAAACCTTGATGTGAAGAGAGAGATGGCTCCATAGGTTATCGGTCCTGTGAAGTTTGACATAAGCTTTATAGGTTCTTGGTAATGTAAAGGAATCGCTACAGGTTCTCGATCCTACAAGGCTTGATATGGAAGGATTTTATAGGTTCTCGATCTTGTAAAATCTGATATGAAATACCCTTACAAGTTCTTGGTCCTATAAGGAAAGCTTGACGAGGTGCTCGGTCCTACTAGGAAAGCTTGATTCTAGAGGAGCTATACAGGTTCTCGATCCTGCAAAGCAACATGTTAAGTTGCAAATAAAACACGTTGGGCAAAAAAGCCAAGGAAGATAGACACATCATAGAGCATGCATGGAAGGAGAAGTTTTCAAAGGGGTCCCTTCAGGAACCTTCAATACATCAAGGGGCCCACTCAAAGGGACTCCGATTTGAAAAATATGATATTTTATGTAAATGATTCTGTCATCAAGGAATCCTTTTGAAATATCTCTTTCATCAAGGAATTTGATAGAAAGAATGCTCCTTCTCAAAGGAAAGTTTTCAGATTTCTTCATTGGAAAATGTACTTATTTTTCGAAGGAAAGTTTTTAGATTATTTCGTTACAAATTCATTTCCAAAATATAAATTTCACTAAGGGGTCCTTGTTGAAGAAGGCATCATTTGGAAAATGAAAAAATTTCAGTAAGGGATTCTTTGGCCACAAAATTCACCTTATTGAAAATCATAAAAGAATGGTAGCCCCCCTTAGGAAGGTGCATGCTACACAGAGGAGTGTGTAGCATCTTAAGGAGAGAAAGAAGAAGCAAAGATGTTTTGGCCCACGAGACATAGTGAGATGTAATCATGGAATTTTGTCATGCACATGAGGGAAGACACATAAGCACCACAACATCACAAAGCAGATAGAGATAGACAAACAAAGACAAAGAAAATGAGAAACAAGTAGAAATGAAGAAATCAAGAGACGGGGGGATCTGGGAGTTTAGGGTCAGATCTATTCATATATATAAATGGGTAGAAGATGATGTATGAATGAACGATCATCAATCCCCAAATTTCCCATATCATGAAAAAGAGCACATGAATACAAAATGAAAATAAAAAATTGGGTCAACATGGAAGAGGGCCTAAATTCCCCCAACACTTTGCATCGTCCCTAATTGTCAAAAAGCAAATTTACAACATATAGAAGAATGATGATACACATAGAAAAAGTTTACGAAAAAATTTCTAGGCCTATATCCAAGCACCTACAAGGGTAGAAAGGGTCCTCCAGGTAGGATAGAAAACTCATAAAAACAAGCACTGGGGAACACAAACACACACAAATCTAATCTATAGATAAAGAAGAGGTACCACCCTACTCCTCATCGACTAGGAGGTTGTCCTGCTCCCAATCTAGATCATTATAGGGGGAGGGGGATGCGTTTGCAAGGGTGAGATAGTGAGGGTGGTACCCTCTGACTCTCCTACAATAAGCGCCAAGGAAGAAGTCCCCTCAAGGTCTTCTTCACTGAGCTCTTGTGAGGTAAATATCATTGATCTCACAAATATCATGGACAGAGTCAAGACATCATCCACTGAGTTAAAACTATAGTTCAATAGAGTGCCAGTGTTAACCAGGTGGGAGAAGAAGGAGGCGCCCAAAATCCACTGCCGACCTCATCGAGAGGGGAAGTGACAAACTCAAGGGACACAGGGGATACCTTCATCACAAGGATAACACAAGCCAAAGCAATACTAGCTCCAAAAGAAGGTGAACCCTTCTTTCGACCACCACTTGGAGTGAGGTCATCCTATGACTTACGCTTTAGTGGAGGATGTTGGATCCCCATAGAAGAAGAGGAGGTAGAGGAGGGAGAAGACAAATCCATGATAGAAACCATCGTTCTATTTGACATTTCTATGGGCTGGGAAAAGGGAGGGATGTTCATGGGGACATCAAAAAAGGAGGCTCCATGGAAGGAGTGATGAAGACCTGCACCCTTTTGGGGTGAGGATCATCAACACCCATTGGGGGAGATAGGAGTAGAATGAAGGAAATTGGAACTAAGGCAAAAGGAGAAAATGAAAGAGGCATAGAAAAAGAAGATGCAAAAATAGAAGCTATTGGCTCCCTCTATGTCTTTTGTGAGGCATCTTGTTATGTGGCTAGTGCTTTTCTCCTACACTTGCGCTCACGAGCAAGCTGGTTACGCCGGATCTGAGCACTGGAAGTTGTAGCTTGAGAAGGGATGCGGTTCATGTGCCACAGGATTGTCCTCCACAATCGTGGTTGATAGAAGGGAAAACTCCTAGACAAGGGAAAAAGCATGGAGCACAAGAGTAGAGACACAACAGGTGGAGAAGCAAACACGAGTGCCTCAGTAGCGAGCCTCTTCCCATTCACCACCAAAGGGGCATGAGGAAGAGTGATAGGAGGCTACAGAGGTTGAGACATAGGGACAACCCCATGAGGACCTTTTCCCTTGTCATAGACAATGGGTCTAGGAATCACGGGCAAGACAAGAAGTTCAAAAACTTGATGTTTAGATTTTCACCAAGCAGGCACCATTAGACTTCCCATGCAGGGCATGAGAGCAGGAGTTGAGGATGTTACACTAGGGTAGGAAGTAGAAGTAGATGGAGCAGAGGAAACAAAAGAGGAATTCCCTTGGGAGTGAACAAGCTTCCCCTTCCCCTTTTGTTGGGAGGAGGAGGTATCTTGCTACTGCACAATGATGGAGCATCTAATGGAGATAGCGTAGGGTGACAATAGATAGCTCACTTTTGGTGCCTTTCCCCCAGTATTATACTTAACATAAGCATGATACAACAAATCCCCTTGGGAGGGAGAGGTCTAAATAGAATAGGCCAAAAGTGGTCCAATGAAAATCCCCCACGTGACACTAGTGGTTTATAACCAGTGTCCTGCACTACGTACACAAAGTCCTCATGCAATAATTTGAGACACTTATGAACCACCAAAGTGATGCCATTCATGGAGACCAACCAGGGGATGTCTAGCCTCACTCTAAATAGGTCCAACTCTAATATTATGACAAAAGAAGTATCAGCGGCCTTGGGTCCTACCAAGATCGAAAGAGAAATACAATTTTAATGTGTGATACAAATTATCTTGGGATAACTTTCTTTATGTGAACACTTTTATGTAATCTTAGAATGTTATCAACTATAGATATATCATAGGAGGGGAGATTTACAACTTCTACATTAATTATCAATTCTATCAATATCCTACCTCGTCCTCATTGAGCCTTGGTAAGGGATCACTTGGATGCCTTCATCTAGTACATGGATCACCTACAAGAGTCATGTAATTTTTTTGTGGGATATGACTTGGCTTGGGAATCCTTGTTGATATGCATAATATTTTGTCATCTCAAAATATGTTCAACAATGGATACCATAAGAAGGAATATTTGTAGCTTTGACATTGCTCGCCGATTCTAGGATCATCACAACTTGTCCTAGTTGAGACCTAATAAGGGATGTCTTAGGTGTCTTCTAGTACTAAGCTCACTAGGGAGAGTAAAGAAAATTTGATGTGGGTTGTAGAATGATTGATGATTTTTTATCTCATATTTATCTATTAATAGTAACAAGGTGATTGTGGGTATCATCTAGTTTAGTCCAAGCCTTGCCACTATGAGGGTTATCAATTTCCTCATTTAAGCTCATGTCCATGTACTAACATAGTCAAAACATATTTGGGATATTGTTAATTTTCTTGGAGTTTTCCTCAAAACTTGTAAAATGACCCTCTTAAGTAGGGATAAATTTTGTCTATACAAATGGTGGTTGCTAAATGAATACCTTATCTTAGTTTGATGATACATCCCAACTTATAAATTTTATAATGGATGTATACCATTAATATCTATCTATTTATATATAATATAATATGTGAATTGTGCTATTTACATTATTGGTATATCTTTTGTGTGTAAGCCATGGTTCTATTTGTGCATATTTAATAAAAAATTTAAATATTACCTTGGTCTTATCTATAAAATATTTATCATTATCAAGATAGTCATGGCTAGAACTAGATCCAAGGCTAAGAGAGTTACAAATGATAATAATGAAATGAAAGTGAATCAAATGTAGATGCATCTAACATGAAAAAAATAATTCCTGATTTTTTTTAATTATCAAATAGATAAGATGGTATCCATGGAAATAGTATAAACATATAGGATGGTTACCATAAATAAGTTTTTGAATGAGTTATGTATACAACATGGTAATAATGGACAATAAGTGTAATTTAATGAGCAAGAGGAATAAAGTGCCCCATCTTAAACTTGAAGAAACATATAATTTTAAACATATAACTCAATATTTAACTAAGTGTCTAAGAAAAATGTAACCATTTTTTCTTATTGATAGGATTTACTCTACTATTATGTTTAACTCCTTATTGTGTCTTCTACATGTTGTCTTCATTATCATAGGTCTCAACTAAAGCGTGTGAAGAGTTCAATAAATTATTTTCTAGAATCCTATATGAAACATAACATTAATACAGAAAGAACTATGATCTAATCATTACACACTCCTTTCATATAAAGCTATTAATATAATATTCCAAACATTCATGTTAAACATAGATAACTATATTTTAAATAGTTATGCTTTCTTCCTATTCATCTCTTCATTCTCTTTTATATCTCTACATCTCATCTATTTTGACACATATATACAAAATATAATATAGGCATTTATAATCATGTTTCTTTTAATTCTTAAATATATGCACTCAAGATATGTATTGACAAAGCTATATGTAAGAATATTCTATGGTCAAATATGTGTGTTATAATCAATATAATTACAAATATGCCAAAATATATGCACATGATATAGTTAGAAAATAAGATTTGATCACCATTGTGCCATTATTATTCTAGCATAAAATTGTGTCTAGTCTTTTGAACACTTAGTAAAATAATATAATTACAAAGTATAAAAAAATGTGAATCAAACCACCATATCTTTATAAGCCTTATGGTGCAAAAGTAACTCTTTTGATATTCACTTTTGTTTGTGCAACTTACATGTAACCATGGTGGTAAAGCTAGGTGCAACTAATAAGATTTGTTTAAGAATGATTGACTAGTTTGCAAGAACATTGTAAAACATGTCCATAAGATCTTTGGCCTCTATAATCCATTTTCAAATAGTTTATGTATTTTCTATATCAATGTTTTCTCACTTGTTATGTAGCTATAAATAAATGTTTCTCAATTTCATCAAGTGAAGAAAATTTAGTGTGAGGCACTGATACTATAGGTGGAATAGAGTTAGTTTATTAATTGTATTTGTTCTCTATGTCCACTCTAGATTATTCATTTATCTATTAATTTTATTAACATCAATTTTATGAATACATGTATGCAAAATGTAACGCCCCTGCCAAGGAACTCCAAAGGACAACACAAACTATGACATATTAATGGAACATTTAACAAAAATAAAAAAATAACAATAGAATATGTAATGTAACATAAAATATAATCTAAACCTAGGCCCTCTAAGGTTCCCCGACTGCAATACTCACATAACAATAACTCAAGATAACTAGAATCATTTCATTAACTACTAAGTTAACATGATTTATCTAACAAGCAAGGTTCATTTTAAAACACCACATTAAATGATTCTACATTACTTGCTTCCATTACAAGTCAACTGATAATCAATATTAAAGATCATTTCTAGCTGACCACATATGCAAGATGCATTACATTACAGTATTCATTACAAGAAGAACTCATCAATAACTGTTACATCATTACAATAGTACAACAATGTTTCCCCTAGTACATGTGAGAAGAATACATCTGATTACATTAAGAGATACCACTGATATACAATCCAATACAATTACATAAAAGTTTATCTCCTTGAATTGGAACAGGAATTGGAATTGGAGTCCACAACACAAGGAACAATCTCTACGCACACGAACATGCATCAAAAATACCCAATGGAGGAAAAAGCACAACCTCCCGACCATGTGGAACCTTGAGGTCCACCCCCCATGCTAGGAGATAATACAAGGTCCCTCACCATACATAGAATCAAGAAGACAACATGCTAACATAAATGAGGGCTATATATGACTCCAACACAACATTGTTAATGATGCCAACTTCACTTACAACACTTAATTCACTTCTAGAGGCATTCACACAACAAAAGGAGAAAATACAACTAGGGAATGCTAGATTGCAATAGGGAGGTCTATCATCACATAGCTTCATATGGGTTATTCTAGTAGATCTTCCTAGGCCCTGGCCCCCATCTTGGGTTATCCTAGAAGCCTTTATCGATCCCCAACCCCCATACAAACTCATGTGGAATCAACGTACCTTTCATGAGGACAAGGCAGTTGATCTTTCCATTTTAGGCCTTCCCATCTCATCTCAAGCCTAAACGAGCACTTGAGCCATGAGTGAGGCATATCATTATCTTGATTAATGTGAAATCTACCCATCCCCCCAATTCATTATTATGGTTATCACTGGATTAAGAAACTCTCCAATGGGTTATTTTGGACACCACTGTGGGTTCCGCCCCCCATTGAGAGCCACTCCCCCTACTTGCAACTATTAGACCCTACATAGAGAAAGGCAATGACCATATTGCACATTCATCACAATCACATGAACCCATACACAGTACAAGGCATCGACCATCTTGCACACTCATCACAATCACATGAATCCATACATAGTGCAAGGCATCAACCATCTTGCACACTTATCATAATCACAAGAATCTATACATAGTGTAAGTTATTGACTCTCTTGCACACAACTCAAAACATTATCAAACCAATTCCAAAGTTAAAAAATCATAAGGACCATACATACAAATTTATACTCCCTCCTAGGCCTCTGGAAACCAACCTTAAACAACTTTACACAAATGACACCCACTTTTAAACAACTACAAAATCACCAATCCCAATAATCAAAACACATTGTTCAATACAAACAATCAATCATAGCATTATAACCAAGAAGGTATTTCCTTTAAATAAGGCATTATTCACTACAAATAATTATATTTAAATCACAACTATAACATTAATTAAACAACCATCTTCATTGGAGTAGTTACTATAAAACCCTAATATATCAATCTTTAATATAATACTACAATGACACTATTTTAATTAATTATTTCACATAGCATTTCTATGAAATAATTATAAAAATATCTAACATCCATTTACTAACTGGTTAATAAAGAGAAATCTAAATCCTTTAACATTTAATCTGAATCACTTAACTAATCTACAAAATCATTCAATTACCTATATATGATTAAATCAATTCACTTTTTTTTTTTGCCCAATTCATTTATCTATGACAAATTAAATACTTAGTTTAACCATAACCATCCCATTAAAATCTTCTTATTGCATAACATTTTTATTTCTTCGCTTATATTCATGGAATCATAAATGAATTTACTATTATTTCTAATAGTCTTAGCAATTATAAATTTTACCATTTACTAGTACAATTATAATATTACTCTTGAAGTCAAAATTACTCAACTACTAATTTATTTGACACTAACAACCCAATTTTTTTGATAAGTTAAGTTGCATTTACAGGGTGATGTACCCTTTACACATAAATCCCAAAGGGCCAAAGGAAAGCATAGTTCAAATAGAACTTGAACTAGAAGAACAAACAAAAACAACTGACCGATAGTTGTAGAACAACCAAAAAATTAGACAACCCCTATAATAGAGGGGTCTAAACTGAATCCCCGAACCTGAGGTCATGAAGAGGCAACAGATTTGGGGAGACCCTTCTTCTTCCTCAGCATAACCAACCAGGAAGGCTCAGAATCGAGAACCAATGAGCGAGGCGAGGGGAGCGGATCCACAACAACCACCTCGGGAGAGGAGCCACCACGTAGCGAGGAAGCCGACAACAAAGCAATAGAGAAAGGAGAAAACAAAGGTCCAACAAATTCATTCAATGAAGGACATGTAGGTTCTGACAAAACAATGATAGCAAAAGGTTCTAACGGAACAAAGACAACAAAACGGGGCAGAGGTTCAGCGAAAAGGATAGCCAAAAGAAGGTCCTGGGTAGGCTCGGGAGGGTCACCCTCCTCAGAGGAACTATCCAAAGGGGAAGAACCAACAGTGAGATGGTCTGTGAGAGCATTCTTCCACCAAGTAGCAGCACCCTTGCGGTGAGCAAGAGGGAAACCGGAAGCTAGGTGACCAACAAAGAAACATCTCCTACGATGAAAAGGGAGCCCCTCATAGTTCAGAAGCTGCTTCCAAGGTTGGTCTACCACCATCAAGACCACATCACCATGGAGTGGTTTGGAGATATCCAGATCGATTAAAATACAAGCCACCCAATGTTGACATTACCCAAAAATGCTAATACTAATACTATTCACATGGTCTATATTCCTAACCAATGATAATATTATTGAGATTGAAAATCACTACAATAATATCGATAGTAAGTAAAGTATATAGTACTCTTTCTCACAATATTTTTTCAATAAATGGTAAAGATTTTAAAGGTGAGGACCAAAAGATATTAACCCAAGCAATAAAACTTCCAACTAATCACGATGATTACTAAATTTACACAAACTATACCATTTAATAGATTCAACATGCATAAACAACTTGGGCAACCATTAAGCTACATCCACCTATAAATTTTTTTCCATAAATTTATTCCACCTAAACCATAAAAAACTACTAGTTTTAAATTAGCAACTTTCTATTGATTATTTCATAGATATAATAAAGAAATTTCTAAAATCTTCAACTAGATTAAACCGCTACTTTTCTTAACTTTTAATTTTTGTTACTAAATCCTACATTGATTTTCTTATTACTAAATCTTTAAATATATATAAATTTTTATATTGATTACGAATAAAGTTACTTTTTAGACAACAATAAATCAAAACTATTTATATTTAAGAATAATTGTATCATTAATGAAACCATCATCTCTATTGATCTAATTACCATGAAACCCTAATATTAAGGTTACAACTTTAATGTAATATTAAAATAACAAGATTCTAATTAATTGACTCACATGGAAATTTTATACACCAACTATTAAAAGATAAGTAACATCTATTTACTAATTAGTTAACAAAGTGAAATCCATAACCATTTAATATTTACTTTGAATCATTTAACATTTAATCTAAAACATTTAAATTGAATAACCTAACATTTTACTCTCATTTAATTTTAACTTTATCATTTAACTGTGTAAAGTAGATTCATTTGACTCCTTAATAATCCCTAACTCTTGGCTATTTATATATGAAATATATCAATTTACCTTAATCAACTACTCAATTCATTTATCTATAACAATTTAAATAACCATTTAAATAATTAACTATTTGATTAAGATCTTTTATTAAATAACATTTTGTTTTATTTCTTCACTATTATATAATCTATCTCATATAAGAAAAATACTCTTTTACTATTAATCATAATATAATATATATATATGTATATATATAATGTAATGCAACCAAGGGGGAGTAGCTGACAGTAGTCTCGTGTTTCAACCATATCTCAGAAACTACGATATGGGTTTATGACATTTTTGGACAGAGTTTAGAAGACAAAAAAATAAAGAAACCCTTTAAATTTATCACCAATCTAGTTTGTAAAACAGAGTTATGGATGAGAAAAAATACAATAGTAACTCTAGATACTTGCACAAACATTATCTTAGGTTCTTGGCTTGAAAATATAAAAATAGGATCTTGTGGCTTAGATGCATGGGGTTTTTCTTTAGAATAATGTTTCAGTGTAGCATCATGTGTAAATCAAGGATTAAGGCTTGGGCTAACATGAATGATTTCTTAAATGACTACACTATCATGTGTGGTGGTTTGTGTGACCTATGATTGTGGACCTTTTATTGTTGACTATTCTCGTGCAAATTGTTATTTAGCCTTTTAATATTCCTCATATGGGTTGGGAATAGTTTATTCTCTTTTTGGGATGGTGATTAATCTAGCATAGGCCCTTTTATTAGTTATATTTTTTCTTGCATTGGATAGATTAGTTGGGTCCTTACATTTGCATAGGTGCATGAATGACTAGTGGAATGTACATATTAATAGGAAATCCATTAATTTACTGTTGAATCTAAGATTGCATATCTTATCCAAAACATATGATAACTTAGATGGATTCACTTTTATTTCTTTTGACATTGAATTCTCATTTAGGTATGCCTCCTATAGAAATGTTGGCATATCTCAAATTATACATTTGAATAAGCATCAACTAGTGTAGTTGGTGAAATCTTATCCAGATTTCTCATTAAGAAAATAAAATCTATTGTCCATTAATGTATAATGACATTTTGTCTCCTATTTTATGTTACTAGATAATATCTTTGGAAAAATACATTAGCATGTGAATTACCACATACTAGAGGAATAATTCTTGGATAGTCGTAATATTCCAACATATGAAAAAATAACAAAGAACCATAATAGAATATTTTACCATTACCTATTGCATCTTGCAAATTTTTTATCATGTCATTTTTTAAGAAGGAAATAAAGTCATGTTTCCCCCATTATGACCAATATCATATGCGGAAAATATTAAATTGGTAGTGTGAGTTCATTGGGTGTAGAATGCCATATGATCTTTAGGGCAATAAAGTGACATACTAATTACACTTAGAAATATTTAATATTTGATGCTTTTAGTCCTTTGTCTCTATGATCACTACCAAACAATTCATACTCATATCCTACATCAACCTTGTTGGAATGTTGGATACACAGGTTGCCTTGATGAAGCTGCAGACTTCAATGGAGGACCTTTTCCAAGAAGAAATATTCACCCACATAGAAAGTATGATAATGACATTCAAAATAGAGATTCTATTATGATGATCTGGATTCTTAATTAAAAAGAGTACATATGCCTGATTATATAGGCAAGTGCTAAACCTAAAAAGCATAAGATGTTGCCAAGTGTACAAACCGCACTTCATGTGACAACATGAAACCCTAACCTAGGGAATGATAACAAGATGGAGATAACTTCTAGAAAAGACAACTCATCTTCTAGAAGGGAATCTTATCTCAACAACATTATTAAATGATTAAAAGTAACCTAGGACTAATATGATTAATTAATACCTAAGTTAACTTATGCTAGTGTAATAATTAATTAATTACACTAACACCCCCCCCCCCATAAGTGTAACTTAGGGAGGAAATGAAAATGCAATGATTATGCATGATGATGATGGGTCCTGGCTGATGGCCATATTAGGTACCCATGTACATAGGATGAAAATGCAACTAATCTCCCACAAATACAGAAAAGAGGAAAAACCCAGTGGGAAGAAAACCCCTCTCCAAAAAAGGAGATAAAATGCAGAAAGGTGATGATTGGAGGTCTCAACATCATCCCCCCAAGGACAACAATCATCACATGGATACAATACAATCAATGGCCCCCCCATAGGAGGGAAATAGAGAGACTAGATAAACCCCCAAAAGATGTGATCACCTACAAAAAAGGTAAGTGTATCTAGACAAAATATGATCCAATGTCGACAAACAACTTGTCTCCCTTTCGGAAGAAACAAAACCAGGTAGAGATGCAGGGTAGCTTCCCATTCCATATAGGAATTGAAGGAATGAAGGATGTATATGGATGCGGATGATGTCTCTGAAAGCTGCTCATGTGTCTCCTTGCCTGATGAAGATGAAGATGCCACAACCCACGCAGGTACATACCCAATCAATGTAGAAGGTGACAAATTAGGATGATGCAGAAACTGATGTTGAACATGATCCAAAGACAACAATGTGATGGTCCTTCCATCGAAGGAATAGATGGAGACTTGATTTCCCCCCCATAATGAAGTGTCCTCAAAACCACTGAAAGAAGACTGAATCCAATCTAATGGTAGATGCAGAAGAAACTCCGATGAAGATGGAGGAAGTCTCATATATGAAATATCTGAATAGAGGAGTGATATCCCCTCAAGAATATCCTCCAAACCTGTAGAAGTAGCCAAGTCAGTGATACCTGAAACAAAGCCATCTTGTGATGTCAAGTCTGGAAAACAAAATGTGTCCTATGAATGATGATGATGGAAGCCTCAATCAATGACTCTGGACAAGGAATCACTGAATGTGAAGGGATACCAACTGTCTCTGATGGATAAGAAGAATCATCTGAAGCAACCTTGTCAACCTCTTCGGAAGAGTCAAGGCAATCCAAACAAACAACCTCCTGCATAGTAATATCATCATGGGGTACTTGATTTGAAACCTGACATTCTGAATCATGACCATCAAGGAAGGGTGGAGTATCTGAATCTCCATATATCTCCCAAATCTTAGTCCAAAGGATGTGAGGACTATCACAATGATCAATAGATTCCAAAATATCACAATCAACATGCATTGCAATCACTGCTAAAACATTATATCTGCTGCAACTCCAAGCAAATTTCTGAATACTTTGACCTGGATGGGGAATTGTACCATACAAATGTGGCAACAATTCAAGTGTTTGGAGATGGTGGATGATCCCATCTTGCCATTGTTTATAGTTTCCCGTGTGCAACATAGTAAAAGAAGGATAATATGCAAGCCCCATAATGTACAAACAAATTTGTCCAAAAATATAAAGACAATGACCTTTAACAGTAAATAGAAACTCCCAAAACTGATATGCAGCTGAAGTGATGCCACCCAAAACAAAATACCTTTTCCCAAGCTTCAGGATATCCAAGTTATTGAACAAATGCACGAAGTTGAAAAAAACAAATGCAAGAGTACTTGGAGTTGAAATTGATCAAAGTGACTAGACTGATGAAAAGAGCTCAGAATTACCTTCCTGATGCCGCTGGAATCACTGAATTTCGATCAACGGTTGTGAAGATATGAGTTTTTATGTCCAAACTATAGGGTTGACTGTAGATTTTTCTAACAAAAGAATTCTGCAAAACTAACTACACCACTAGAAAGTAGGCTGAATCCTCTTTCCGATGATATCTCGTTTGTCGAATTTTGACACCGTGGCGCGAAGATATGGCGATTTGAAACAATCTGCCCTATTAGGGCCTACAGGCTAAACAGGAGCAAAAAAATAGCCCCCTCGGGCGCTAGCACCTGGTCGTTGATGTGACCACAGGCATTGGACTGGCAAAAAAAGGCACCACCGGATAGGCGGTGGTGGAGCGGAGGTATGGCGGTGATTGGAGCGGCGCTGCTAGCAGGTGGAGTCTCCAGTTGTGGTTAACGCCTAGCGATGAAGGTGCTCCGGTAACCGGCGGCTGGAGAAGCGATCGGCGGGAGCCGGAGGATGTGATGGCGGCCGGGAGAAATGTGGACGGATGTGACAGGCGCCGGTCGGTTGGTGGTGATGCCGGATGACGACAATAGATGTGACAGGGCCGACCACCCGGTCGGTCTGCAGATTTTTTTATTTTTTTTATTTTTGAATATTGCAGATTTTGCAATTCAAAAAACACAAATGCCGAATTTTTTTTAAAAAACCTGCAAAATAAAAAGGACGCCGACCGAACCAAAACTATAGCCCACGGAAAGAAATAATTATTCTGATTGGATAATAAAATACCAGGTCGCCCGTAGATACAAATTTTTGCCAAAACTATAGAAATTTTTGCCTGAATGGAAAAATAAAAAATGCCCAATGACCTAAAAAATTTTTGCCATGATGGAGGACTGACAGGAGATATTTTATTTCTGCAAAAACTGTACGGATCGTACAAAAATGCAAAAAACCCTAGATATACCTCAAATGGCTGAATATGTCCAAATCGAAGCCAAACTTTCTTGATCCTGGGATGAACCTTCACTGGAACAACTCTGATACCATGTTGGAATGTTGGATACACAGGTTGCCTTGATGAAGCTGCAGACTTCAATGGAGGACCTTTGCCAAGAAGAAATATTCACCCACACAGAAAGTATGATAATGACATTCAAAATAGAGATTCTATTATGATGATTTGGATTCTTAATTACAAAGAGCACATATGCCTGATTATATAGGCAAGTGCTAAACCTAAAAAGCATAAGATGTTGCCAAGTGTACAAACCACACTTCATGTGACAACATGAAACCCTAACCTAGGGAATGATAACAAGATGGAGATAACTTCTAGAAAAGACAACTCATCTTCTAGAAGGGAATCTTATCTCAACAACATTATTAAATGATTAAAAGTAACCTAGGACTAATATGATTAATTAATACCTAAGTTAACTTATGCTAGTGTAATAATTAATTAATTACACTAACAAACCTTATTATTTGTAGGGCTCCAAAACCTTTGGAGTCAATTTCTTGTGTTCAAGGAAATCCCATTAGTTAAAAAACTAATGGTGAGACTATAATATATTTATTATTGAGAAATAAAACACCTTTATGAAACTTGCTTAGTAGTAAATGCACCAATGTGCCAAGCTTGCTGAAGTGGGGGAAACAATGTAGATGACATATTGGAGTTTCATTTAGTGTTTAACCATGCCCATTCTATTCCTAGCTAACATCCCTTGTCATTTGGTTGACAACATCCTTGTTAAGTGGATTGATAATCATCTTATGGTAATATTTGGACAAAAAGTGATGCTAACCCAAATTTTGGAATTAAACAACCAACTTACAACTTTTGATGATACCACACATGACCTCCTTTTAGTAGCATTTTGGTGAGAGATTCATTAGATTGAATCCTAGGTTGACCAGTACTATGATTTTGATAAGATAAGCAAAATTTATAGGGTGTTGTACCCTTCACACAGAAAGCCTAAGGGGCCAAATGAAAGCACAATTCAAACAAAGCTTGAACTAGAAGAACAAACGGAAATAGCTGACCAACAGTTGTAGAACAACCAAAAAATTAGACAACCCCCAAAACAGAGGGGTCTAAATTGACTCCCCAAACCAGAGGTCGTGAAGAGGCAACGGATTTGGGGAGACCCTTCTTATTCCTCAACACAACTGACCAAGAAGGCTCAGAATCGAGAACCAACGAGCAAGGCGAGGGGAGCGGATCCACCACAACCACCCCAAGAGAGGAGCCACCATGCAGCGAGGGAGCCAGTAGTGAAGCAACAAAGATAGGAGCTAATAAAGGTCCAACAAAGTCGATCAACGAAGGACATGCAGGTTCTGATAGAACAACGACAACAGAAGGTTTTGACGGAACATAGACAACATAAGGCTTCACGGAAAGGAAAGCTGGAAGAGGGTCCTAGGTAGTCACAGGAGGGTCAGCCTCCACAAAGAAACTAACCGAAGGAAATCCCGAAGGAGGAGAACCCACAGTGAGATGGTACTATGTTAGCTTCACTGATTTTTTATTTGTTTCTTTTAATAGTTTAAACATTTGCTTGGTATATTTCCTTATCTTTATCATTACTATTGGTTAGCCAACTATTTAACATGATATCTCTAAATATTAATTCTTACTTCAAAACTATAGTCATTGGTAAAAATTTCTATAAATCGATGATAAAATTTTGGTAGACTTCTAATATGAATGATATAATGGTAAAATATCATATAAAATCTAACTTTCTTAAATAGAATTTGTTAAAAGATATTAAAAACATCATGAATGATCAGTAATTAATCTTTTGCAAATCTTCCCACTTAATTTACTTACTATTCAAATTAATTAAAAATGATACTCCATGCCATTTTGATCCAAAGATCATACTATCTCACTATTATTTCCATGTGGGAGTTGCTAAACAAATCCCATTCTATCAAATCATTTGAATGATAAATGAGACTTATTGCATGCTAAAATTCATTGCATGTCCTTTTCCCCAAGGTGTGACGTTTTCTACCTTGACACAATATTCCAATAAGCTCCTTTCTTGTATCCCTTAAAATTTATGCTTTCCAATGAATAAATAAATGATTACATAGGTGGTTTCATATTCTATTGTTGATAGGTTCTTGCTTGGGAGTATGGGAGAAATCCCCCACACTTATACTATAAGAAATGTCAAATATGATGCATATGACACTAATACCAAGATTTGGTTATTTTCATAGTAACAATCAATATTTTTTGTGCCTCAATTCTTAAATTCTACACTAATGCTTGAAGTTCAAACTCGTTATTTTATCCAGATCTTTGGTCATTGATAGGGAGAGGTTAATTGTCATGGAAAAATGAAACCCAAGCCTTTTAAAATAGGCTATGATATTATTGTATGCATTCCACTTGTCGATGCATATCTTTTTGAAGAACTCGATGATCTTGATGATATTCCGGCTGTATTTTTTATATGTATGCATATAAATAATAAATATGTGGGAGATTATTTATGAGCACAACTTGTACCCTCATGCAAAACATGTCCACTTTATTGCACATCTTGCTTAAACCTTTATCATAATAAAACTATTAACTCATCACACTAACAAGTCCACCAAATAAAGAGAAACACCCATAGGTAATATTTATAATCCTCTATTAACTTGTAAAAATCTAGTTGCTCATGACATGGTACCTATCATTGTGCATGGGATAAATTTCATATAATAATGGAAATTTAATCTATAATTATTGATTATCCAAATTCAAATAATTGAGTATTGATAAATTTACATTAATATATTAAATTTTAACAATTAATCTTTTATCAGTTATACATATTCAAGTGAAGCAATGATTTAATATCAATGTAAGCACAAATTGATCCACACTAATCTAAATAAGATAACTAAATATAAAAGAATTATTTTTCTAGAGCAACATGTATAGAAAAATCTTATTTTTAAAGAGCTAAATGTGCATTATATATCAATGAATTTTCCATTAGACATAAGTCTGCAAACAAGCACCATTAGCTTTGTCTTTTAACACATTTTTATTTTAGTATAGTGAGGCCTACAAAACCATTCATTGCAATATTTTTTATGACATATGGTCCTAAAAATAAGCTTTGAATTTGATTGGATGCTTTTAAAAATCAATTAAATTTTTGGTTTATAATTATTTATATTTTATATGGTGATCATGTCATTCCTTGTATATTTTTTAATTGTGTTGGCTCTAGAGTGCAAGGTAACATTTCTTCTCTAGCAACAGTTCATGCAATTTTGTTTAGGCAATCTCTTGGATTGTGGTTTTCTCGATTATGTAGTCCTTTTAGGTGTATGCTCAGTTGTTGTAATATTGTTTTGCAACTCTTGTATTCTTTTTCCAGCTACCTATTGGTAGCTTCATTTTTGTAATACTTTGATTCAATATAAAAAAAAAAAAACATTTCTCCTCTAATACTTCCACTTTATTCTAATCATGAATAGAATGACCATAATTTAAATGGAAAAATAATTCATTCCTCAAGCTTAATATTAAGAATTTAATAAGTTTCAAGGTTAGAGTATATTTTGTCATCCTTTTCTATGTTTGTATAGTATGCCTCAAGAATTATAACTACTATTTGATTTAGAATTTATTTTAAAATATCTTTAAAAGTTTTAAATTTTCCAGTGACTTGTGTGTTTTTTTAATGTTGAATCATGAAATCTCATAATAATAATTGTATATTTGATGCAAAGAAGTGTTTTCCTTAATCACTAGTTAAGATTAATGGGAAACTAACTCTAGTGATAATATTATTAAAATAAATTTTGTGGCTTTCTAAGTCATGTAGTCATGTGTTGGTGTAGCCTCAAACCAATGAGTTAAGTTGTAGCACTAATTATGTAGCATGCACTAGAATGTTGTGTTACATGATAAATTGGTCTAGCAAAATCAATAGCCTATTTTTCAATGGTTGTTGAGTAATTACTAGATTAAGTGATAGTTCAATTCTTTAGCTAGGTTTATCTATACATTAATAAATTTCATAGTTGTTAGCATAATTACATGCATAATTAGGTGTATTATAGGGCAACATAGTCCTGTTGTAGAATCTTGTGTTGTTAAATGCCCTTAGTAATAGTCATCAACTTAACCATCATGGAATCATTTAATGAACTTCGTGTGTTCTACTTGTACATATTATTGTAGAATTTTATCAAGCCTCACCTTATAGAGTTTCCCATCGTTTAACTAAAATGGTTCAATGTGTACACTATTAATTTGTTTTCTTACATAATTGTATAGTTTTTAGGCACTTTTTTATTATAAAGAAATATAGCAATTTTCCTTCCATATATAAGGAATTACATCTATTCAATAAATTATGCATCTGGTAGTCCTACTTCAATAGGCTTCATATGGTATCTCCTATATTGATTCAAGATTGATGATTCAACATGGTGTTTAACAAGGCATACAACTATAAAAAAAGTTAAATTCTTCAAAGAAGAGGAATCATTGACATGCCCTATCATGAAGAATAGGTTTAATTACCAAATATTTGAGAACTTGGAATTTTTTGATAAAGAAGAAATGAGTAGATAGAGATACTATAAAAAGAATTGTGGTGCATAAATTATTGCTAGTTCCTCATGTATTGTTGTTATATAATTATGTTCAATAAAAAATAATTTTGTACTCATGAAATAATTAGATAATCAATATTTTCATCTCTTGGTTGGGCTAAGATAGCTTCAATTGTCATACTTGATGTTTCTACATTGACATATAATATCTTACTTTAGCTAAGAAAATTAAGTACATGCAAAGTTGCTAGCTTTTTATTGGAGGTGTCAAAATCTATTTGATGTTCATTTGTATAATTGAATGGATCTTCTTTATGGAAGAATTCCTCTAGTGATACAAAAATGCATACATAACCCTTAATAAATTTAAAATAGTAATTAATATACCTAAAAAATACATGAATTATGCACTAGGATTTAGGGTTAAAAAATTAAATTATAGTTTCTACCTTTATTGGATCAACAAGCATCCCTTACTTATAATTTACATGGCCAAGTAGTTTGTTGTAAGGTACCACAATGTGCATTTCTTTAAATTCATTATGATGCTTAATTTGTAGCATTGTTCAAACATTAAGTGCAACTTATATAAGTATTTAAAATATGATTTCATATACTATCCATTTAAATATACTTGAAGTAAATCATAGATAAAATATTTAAATGCAACTACCACCATTCAAGAAAAAAATGTTAGTGCATTATTAAGTGCAAAAGGAATTACATAGTAAGTGAAGATTCACGACTTGGTTGAAAAAGTAGAACTTTTTCTTTATCTTCCTCTTTAATTTAAACTTGATGGTACCCCATTTATTTATATGAATGTATATACCTCTCAAACAACTACTCCTTTAGCAATATCTTTCACAAATGGTGTTAAAAATGGGTTTGTCACACATGCTTTATTGAGTTCTCTATAGTAAATGTGGATTTTTATTGAACCATAAATTTTCATGGAGATAACCATCAGACACATCCAATCTATTTCAATTAGAAAAAAGTACACCTAATTATGATATCTTTTCAGTTTCTTCTTTGACCTTTGCTCTCAAATTTGAATATACTTCGTATGATCACTTTTTTATAGGATGTATATTTGACTTCAATTTGATCTACATTTTCCCTAAAGAAGGGTGTGATCACATTATTTCTTGATAACCCATAGGAAATAAATTAGCATACTCACCGAATAACACAATAACTTGAACTAATGCTTGCATACTCGAGTACTAACCAACTGTTGCTATTTTGAACAACCATTTATTCCAATGTTTATTTAAACTAACTTAAGTGGACAATTGTAGTATACATCCTTTCTTGTCTATGTGCCTTGAACAAATCAATTACTTATACTTGCGGGTACTTAAAAATTGTGAAAGTTATTTTTATCAAAATTATTTGTGTTTGTTCTTAGTAATATTAAAAAATCAAAACCATTGATCTTCCTTCCACTTCTTGATTATTCATGAAATAATAAATTTTGAACAATATTTTGGTTGGTCACTATAAATTAGTAAAACTAAACATTTAATCATTTTTAATCTTATCCCATGATATTATATCCTAGTACAATTCCTTTCAAGTGTATATAAAAGGATTTCTAGATCACTTTAAGTATCTACAAATTTTTGTATCCAAGTTTTTTTTGGAGAATATACAACTAATGGACCATAAATTCCTTCATAGAGTGTCGTATTTAAATTCCTTCACAAATTGATGTATGCGCTTGCATATATTTCTAGTTTGTATACCATGAGAATCACACATTGCCTAGGATCTAAAATTAAGAAATAATTAAGTCTAAACTATACCCAAAATTTGGTGATCAATTGGTGTACTTCCCACCTATTGTTGGATATTGTAAAGTGTAGGGAACAAGGTGAAATATTCCAACTATATTGGATAATATAATTCCATAGAATAATAAAATCCATCTATATCATTAGTATCATCAAAGAATGATGTAGTTTCAAGAAATGACATACTTGACATCTACTTGAAATCCTTCAATAAGATTTATGCATAATTTCCTTATGTACAACTACCAAGAGTATATGGTGTCAAGACATTGCATGGCTCTTCCCTTTGAACTCATAATAATCAACTAACCATCTTTCAAGTTATGATTTTGAGATAACCTTAGATGTGCTATCCTTATGTAGTATCCCCTTAAATTTTGGTTCAATGTTCTCCATTTTATCTAATATTACTTTGTATAGACCTTCTTGTATGAGCGTGAATTTGCACCCCTAACACAAATTCCCCTTTCACCCCTTTACACTTTAGAAAACCAAAAACGGAGGTTTAATTCCACTTAAGCCCGCTGCTTGCATTCCACTTGGTGCCCTATTTATGTGTCGGTGGGGGTGTTTATGTCAGGGATGCCCGTGTGGCATGCAGACATTTGCACATCGCGCTTACGTCCTTGGAAGATTCTTGTGGCTGGAGTCTACAGAGGCGTTACATTTTTGATTGGAAGTCGAAGAGTAACGTCCCTCTTCAATTGGCCGACTCGAATATGGCCATTTTTCATCTTCTCCTTCATATTCTTGACCATTCCATCCATTCTTAAGTTTTGCAAGATTGACTTGAGCACTCTCTCCATTTTCCACTCATCCATTCAAGATTTGTAGCAACATTCTTCACTCCATTGCAACAATCTACCACTCCATCACTTTGATAGTGCGAGTGTAGGACATACACCACGATAGAAGAGGCTTGAGTTCCTCTCATACACTCCTCCACAAGCCTTGAGCGCTTTGGACAGAGGTGGTAAGCTTTTCTCATCTCCTCTATCATATTCAGTTGAGTAAGCACATATTGTTTTGTAGTGTTTCTAGCATACATAGCTTGTATTTCCTTCCTTTATCATTATTCCTATCATTGCAAACTTGGTTGTCCGTTGAGGTGGAAACACCAAGACGGGGGTCTGATTGAGGCAGGCCCCTAAATAGCCCCAACACTTTCCCTCTTAATTGTGTGTAGGTGGAGAGATCTCGAAACAAGCTGGCGAGAGGATTGTTCTACGAAATCGTCTTTGTCACCCTCAATGTAATATACTTATTTTATCATGTTTGTATTTACCTTTCTCTTTTCTTAGTCTTGTTCTTTACTTCCCAAAACTGCTAGACTAGATTGGCAGTCCTTTCTCGGGACTCCAAACTCATTTCTCTGGTTTTCTGGCCGTACGTACGCCAACGCACCTGTGAGATGCTAGCATGTCCTATTGTCGTCCCAGAACCGTGCTTTTGTCCTTGGATAAAGAGCTACCTGAGATGCAGAGTTGACTCTGGAAAGTGACTCGTCTAGTCCCCCTTCAATTCTTGGGATTGCAGAGTGATCGAAGGACACATAGTCTTCATCATTCTCATCCTCTCTATCCTAACCTTCCTTTGAACTGAGGTAAGTTAGGGCATAATTTCCGCTCCTGGCCTTTTGTGACCTGGGGCCTTGCAATGGATAGTCCCCCTCTCTTACATTTTTGGTGAATCTGACGTGAACCAACGTCTATCCATTTGTCGACATTCTAAACTTTTTCTCATATACCTCTTGGTCGTTGTACCCTGGTGTGTTGTGAAATTTTATGAGCTTCAAGACCCAATCTACGACCTCTGTGCATATTGTTAGAATAAGTCTGTGACACCTTCCGATGGACAAGACAAAGGTCTCTTCTAGCTTCACTATCAACCTTTTCTTCGGTTCTGCGGTTGGTTTGTCCGCACAAGAGCACATGTTGTGAGGTGAATCTAGATTTCTTGACAAGACTGATCGAATCCCTACTCCTCCTATGTCGCCAACCTCTTCATCTATAGATGAGCATGAGGTCATCTATATCCCTTCCGAGTACATTGTTAGCCTCGATAAAGGGTTAGGTGCATTGGAAAATCACCTGGAAGGCAACCTGAAGTTGGCTAGGGCTACTAAGGTGATCAGTGAAATAAGATACATGGTGGAAAAAGATCGAACAAGTGTAGAACTCTTAGGTAGTCTCGTTGGTCTGGACGAAGCATGTGCCCCCTCGAGCCATGGTGCATGATACGAGGTGGCCTCTTCGAGGAACGCGAGAGGCAACTAGAGATTTCAATGCCTCCTACATCCATGTATATGGTTGACACGGTCCTGTTGGTCAATATACCCTCTACTTCCGAAAGTTTTGAGACTATCAAAGTAAACAGGAACCCTTTGGGTTTCCACTTCACTCGTTCTGCCACCTTCGGTGGTGGAGGATTTGGTGGAATGATAGGTGGAGGCTTTGGCAATGGAAACTTCAGAAGTGGGGGTGGCATTAGTGGCAGCGGCGCTGGTGGAAGTCATGGTGGTGGCTTTAGCTCTGGCGGTGGCTCTAGTGGAAGTCACACTAGTGGCGACGACATCAGTGGCGGCTTTGGTGGTCGTCACGGTGGTGGCTCCGACGGAGGTCACATTGGTGGTAGTGGTACCGATGGCAGATCTGGCAGTGGTCATGGCAATGGCTTTGGCAGTGGTTCTGGTGGTCCTATGTATTCTAACGACCCTATTATGAATACCCTTCTTCAAAATATGGGGAAGATGCAGAACCAGCTGGCGAACCTTTCCCAAGCCTTAGCCCAGCCTATCTTCTAGCCCTTCTTTTGACACATCCCGTTGTTGATTGCAATCCTTAACACTCCTTTCCTACAAGGGATGGAGATTCCCAAATTTGAGAAGTATGGCAGTAAAGGGGACCCAAAGATACATTGTCCACCTTTAACATCTTATGCACAAAAATTTCCATAACGATGCATTGATGACCAAACTATTTCCTCGATTCCTCAAAGATACAACATTGGATTGGTACTATTCTTTTCCCGATAATTCCATCTTCATGTCCGATCATCTTGTGAATCAGTTCCTACGACAGTTCCACGCCAATATCGGACCAAAGATGACTTTCTCAAACCTTGTTAGATGTAAACAAGGGGACAATGAAAATATTACAGACTTTATAGCATGGTACAAAGAACTCTTCTCATAGATCTTGTATCTGTCACTTGACTCTGATGTACAAAAGGTATTCATAGGGAGTTTACAGAGACATTGGCAAGAGAAATTTTCCCTTATGAAGTATCCTTCTTTTGCACACTTGTGTGTGGCTTTATGAGAGTACCAACAAATGGTGGTTCAGTTCGGGAGTCCTCCCTCACGCTCCCATCCTGAGGGAAGATCTATCATATCGATCTCGGGAAGAGGTAAAATTTTTGCGAATGTAGTAGTCTTTGTGGATAACAACGGCCTCAAACACGACCAAAAGCTTATGAAGCTATCAAAATCTTATTCTTCCATCTTGCAGAAGTTGGTGAAGGATAAGATCCTTACTCTGTCACCTCCTAAACCAGTTAGAGAACCACACCCTAGCTGGTATGAAGAGAATACTTATTGTCACTACCATCAAGTTAACGAACATGATACCGAATGATGTATGCACTTGCGTCATGAGATATAGGATTGCATCGAGGATGGTAGTATCCATCTCGATGGAGGTAAGCAAAACATGAAAAAATCAATGGCGAAAGCTAACAGTGAATTGCAGATATACACAGACCTGTTTCCATCACATTTTTCCAACATGATTATCAATCTCGTTGATTCTACCTCTCACCCTGAGGCATATGTTAACATGGTTACTATTACTCCCTCCCCGCCTTGCAACCAGTTCATCGGATATAACATTTACTTCGCAAGACGTGCCAAGAAATGGTAAACCTTCTCCGCTCTACATTACTGCTCGCCTCAATGGCAACATTGTGACAGGGGTCTTGGTCAACCCCGCGAGTAGAGTGAATGTCATCTCAGAGGGGACATTACTCTTGAACTCCCTACAAAGGGAGGAGTACGAAAAAATAAAGTCCATCATCCGCACACATGATGGACTTTCTCTTAAACCCTATGGATCGATAACGTTGTCCATCCTAGTTGGACCTAGGAGTGTAGACACGATCTTCGATGTCATCCCCAAGTCAGACGTATTCAGAGTGAAGCTAGGCATACCTTGGCTAGCTTCCATGAACGGGATCGCCTCTATGATTCATAAGTGTGTTAAGTTTTCCCACGAAGGTGTCATGCACGTAGTGCATGACACTAGATATCAGCTTATGGTATCCCGTGGAGGATACTTGTTGGATCACTTTTGGCCCACTCCAGTCAGTCTGCTCCCACAGAGAACAGACCTACTTTATAAAAACTATGTGAAGTATAAAACTAGGGGCAAAGGGCAGCTGAAGTTGACCCTCCCCATACCAGAGAAACCAACTACCTCCTCTTCCCGAAAAGGAAAGAAAAATCTCACTCCCTCTGAAGCTGGCTCAACCACTCCCCTCTCTTGGGAAGAGTATTGGATGAACAAGCCTGGGTTCTACTCGCTAAGTCTGATGATGCCTCCTTCGTGAAATCCCAAGGTCAAGATATCGGATCTCCCTGACAGGTCCCCAGGAACCTGGTACTATTTGTACGTTAGAAGGAAAGGCTCACAGAGAGAGTTTTCCCCCCAACCTCTTCTTGTTCCCTCGAACGGGAAAGGTTCTACCCCTAAATTGCTAGAGTCAACTCCTCCCGCTGTTTCTGAACTGACCCCTTCTTCTCCCATTCAAGAGCCTGCCCTTCCATTGGAAACAACTGTGAAGGACACTCCCATGGTTGAATAGAATCCATTCGTCCCTTTGAAAGTTTCGGATTCTGGCTCGAAGAGCCGTAGAAACCACCTTGCGCACGAGCATAAGCGTCGGTGAAAGGGTCTCTTGGCTAAGCAACCCTCCTTATAGAAGGAGGATAAGATGACACCTCCTGCTATGTCTTCCTTCCCCTCTTCTTCCTTTGATCTAACTAGTTTTGAATCTCTTTCAGCTCCCGCCATGAGCGCACATGCCCCCGGAAGGGTGCAAGTGTTTATCGCTCCTTCCGTGGAGCCGACTCTGTTGACTTCCATCCTAGATGTCTTGCCTTTCCCAAATCCCATGGACATGGTGAACACTTTAGTTGTGTCCATTGTGGTTCTTTCCTCTTCTCCCTCAACCCTCCTTGTTTCATCTGTGGGGAGTTCACCTCCTCTGATGAAGAAGAAGGTAGAGCATGGCCCCTCCAACAATGGAGGAAGTAAGAAGAACCCACCTTCCCTAAAAGGTGGCCCCAAGTTTACTTGTTTTGTCCTAGTGATGGAACCAGTCTTGGCCTCCCCCGAGTTTTTCGCCACTCCCGAGTCTCTCGGTGAGCCCATCGGTGAACCTCAGGTGCAAATTCCTCCATCCATCGAAGTGAAGCATGACACTCTCGTTAAATATATGCTTAACTCGGTGGATGAAGTTATGACCTTGTCAACGATCTTTGCAAGGTCGTTGAGCTTAGACCCACAAGAGTTGAGCGATGGAGACTTCACAGGTCTCTCTGCCTTGGCCCTTGTTGTGAGAGGATCAAAAGCTCCTCCCCTTAACATTATACCATTGCAGGCTCGTCATCCTTCACCTTTCAGTGATCTAGAGTGGGAAGCTGACAACCTCTTGGTCGACCAGTGTTAGGGGGAGACCCTCTTCTTGATCTTTAGATTATACGTGTGTGTGTGTTGTGATGTGTTCCCCCATAATCATGCTACATGTTCCTGGATGACCCTCGCCACCCCTATTGGTGCTTGGATATAGGCATGGTGTTTGTGTTGTAAACCTTCCTCTATATGTATCTCTATTCTTCCATTTTTGTGATTGACTTTCGGAAAATTAGGGATGATGCAAAGCGTCAGGAGCATTTAAGCCTCCTTCCATGTTGACCCAATTTTTTATGTTTTACTTTATCTTTCGTGCATTCTTCTTGATCTAGTTGGGGATTGATGATCTTTTGCCTCTTGCCATGATTACCTAACATATATAAATAAAGGCAAATCTGACCCCACAAAACCATCCCCCTATGCCCTTTGTTTGTGATCTACTTTATTTTACTTTCTCTTTATCTTTCTCTCATCTTTGCTTGAGTTGTCCCTTTCATGTGCAATAACGCCTCTTCTACATTACTTGGTCTTTAGAAAATGCATTCGTTGTCGAATGAATCTTTTCTTGAAAGACCCCTCACACACTTCTTTGTCAGAAATGCATTCTCAACTTGGAACCCTAGTGAAACATGTCTCCTTCATCATGGGTTCGTAAAGAAAGGACTTGGAAATCCTCCTCCAAAGTGGGAACAGTCTTTGTATTCTCCTCACATGGGAACATCTCCTTCCTTTCAAATTCCTTGATGAAGTGAACATCTTTCAAAAGGATTCCTTAGTGATGAATCGATTTGAGAAGGAAGATGGTAACTTTTGAACAGTGTGTCCCTTGAGAGGACTTGTCCCTTTCATGTTGGGTTCCCAAGGGACCCCTTTGAAAAATCTTAACAAATTCTATGGCATCTAGCTTGGGGGTAGCCTGACTAGACCGACTTCACACCTCGACGTCTAGTCCGAGGGTAGCCCGACTAGACCGTCTTCACATCTTTACATCTAGCTTGGGGGCAGCTCGACTAGACCTCACTTTTCAAATAACGCATCCCTTGAGTGGACCCTCCTTCCTTTTGAAGGGTTCCCGAGGCAGCCCTTTGAAAGTCTTACAACTTAGCGATGGTTTGCATGACTATCCGTTCACTAGCCTGCACGGCTACTTCCTGATGTGTTCTATCTGCAAGTAAACATGTCGCCATCTCTAGCACTACAGAGTCCCCTCTAGTCCGTCTCCCTCATGTGAGAGTTCTTGGGGGATACCTTCCTTAAAGGTCTGTAGGATTGTAAGGTGCTTTTCTTGGTTTCCTTCATGTGAGAGTTCTTGAAGGATACCTCCCTTGCAAGACCGTGAGCCTGTAAAGCACTTTCGTACTTTAGCTTTGTGGTTTCACAAAACTATGAAGTCCTTTCCTGCATTTTTGGGTTCACCAGATCATGCTCTTCTTCCTCGTTGATTTAGGTATACATATCTTACTCTATTACTTTCCTACTACTCTACTTCATTGAAGCACTCATCAATACTCGTGCTTGCTAAAGTGGGGGAAAAATGTATGAGCATGAATTTGCATCCCTAATGCAAATTCCCCTTTCACCCCTTTACACTTTAGAAAACTGAAAGCGAAGGTTTAATTCCACTTAATCTCATTGCTTGCATTCCACTTGGCACCCTGTTTGTGTGTCACTGGGGGCGTTTTTGTCGGGGACGCCCGTGTGGTGTGCAAACGTCCACGCGGTGTGCTTACGTCCCTGACAGATTCCTACAGTTGGAGCCTGCAGAGGAGTTACATTTTTTATTGGAAGTCGAAGAGTAACATCCCTCTTCGACTGGCCGACTCGAATATGGTCGTTTTACATCTTCTCATTCATATTCTTGACCATTCCATCCATTCTTAAGTTTTGCAAGATCGACTCAAGCACTCTCTCTATTTTCCACTCATCCATTCAAGCTTTGTAGCAACATTCTTCACTCCATTGCAGAAATCTACCACTTCATCGCTCCAATAGTGTGAGCGCAAGACATACACCGCAAAAACAGAGGCTTGAGTTCCTCTCATTCACTCCTCCACAAGCCTTGAGCACTTTGGATGGAGGTGGTAAGATTTTCTCATCTCCTCTATCGTATTCGGTTGAGTAAGCACATACTATTTTGTAGTGTTTCTTGCATACATAGCTTGTATTTCCTTCCTTCATCGTTATTTCTATCATTACAAACTTGGCTATCCGTGGAGGTGGAAACACCAAGTCGGGGGTCTGACTGAGGCAGGCCCCTAAACAGCCCCAACACTTTCCCTCTTTGTTGTGTGCAAGTGGAGAGATCTCGAAACAAGTTGGCGAGAGGATTGTTCTACGAAATCGTCTTCATCACCCTCGCGGTAATATACTTCTTTTATCATGTCCGTATTTACCTTTCTCTTTTCTTAGTCTTGTTCTTTACTTCCTGAATCTGCTAGACTAGACCGTCGGTCCTTTCTCGGGACTCCAACTTCATTTCTTTGGTTTTTTGGTCATACAAACGCCAGTGCACCTATGAGACGCCAGTGTGTCATGTTATCATCCCAGAACCACACTTTTTTCCTCTAGCATAAAGCTACCTAAGATGCAAAGTTGACTCTGGAAAGTGACTCGTCTAGTCCCCCTTCAATTCCTGAGATTGCAGAGTGATCAAAGGACACATAGTCTTAATCATTCTCATCCTCTCTATTCTAAGCTTCCTTTGAACTGAGGTAAGTTAGGGCAGCCTTTCCGCTCTTGGCCTTTCGTGACCTGGGGCCTTGCAATGGGTGGTACCCCTCTCTTACACTTCCATTGTTCTCTTTGATGTGCACATTTAAAAAAAAATAGTCTTTAATATATTTGTATAGAGGGATATTAACACACTTCTCATCATTTTAAAATATCATTATGTGCTCTCACAAATCCATATCAACTCTAGTTTGAAAGTAAAAAGGTCTCCCAAGGAGTGCTAGATTCTATTCACTATTATTCATCTCAATAACTTCAAATTTTACTCAAAACTTCACCCCTTGAATATCACTCTATATATCCTTTAACAACCCAATAGATCTCTCTCATGTATTATTTTCCATAAATAATATGTTATGCTAGGATTAATACATAATAACCATATCATCCCCATGACATTTTAGTCAATTTATTCACTTTAGCACTTGTATCAATCAATAAAAAATGTGAAAAGAAGTTGTGTATTTACATGGAAAGAGGAGTTCAACATCATATAGGTTAGTTCCATTTTATCTAGTATCTTTCATACTTTGCTTTATTGACTTTCTATGGTTGGCAATATGTATTGGTGGATGAGTTTTTCAAGTAGAAACTTGAACTTCATTAGTACTCTTTTATTTGTAGTAGCCTACTTGGATCACATAGCTTACTTCCTTCTCATTAGGCTCAACTTTTTTTCTTGCAAAACCTTTTCTATGTAGTGTTGAGTACTTTTGTAGCTTCCATGTAAACTATAGGTTGATATTCTTGGTCCAATTGATTTTGAACCTTAGGAGTGTAAGTGACATCTTTCCTTCCATATGTACAATATATTTTGATGCATCAAATTTGTTATGTCTTCATTTTCTTTGTGTAATTATCTATATTCTATTCGTATGGAAGAATACCAACATTACCTTTTTGGATATTTTATGTACCTTTTTTTTTTTTTTTCCAGTTGCATCATCAAAGAATCACAACCCATGTCTTGTGTTCTCTATCCTAATATCTATGAAAATATTTTTTCTCTTATGTGAAGTATGACCTACTTCATTGCAAATAAAACACATCAGTCATGGTCAATATTGATCATTGTTGTAACCTCCATTATTACCACCTCCTCATCTTCCATGCCCATATCAACTAGTGCCTCAACCCTGGTATTCTTGATTTTGCATAATGTATCCCTAGTTTTGGTTGTGTATAATATATTCCTAATTTTTATTTTGTGCATGTAGTGACCCTAGCTTTGGTTATGTGTAATATATACCTAATTCTAGTTTTGCACAATTATATTGTAGATTCTTCATCACAACTTTCTTACACTATTCTTATAGTATTTTCACTACTCTAGAAGAGCTATCATCATGTGTTTTCTTTTGACAGAATGTGGACTAGAAATTTAAATTCACTCCTTGTAATTTATTAAAAAGAGCATAGGATGAATAGTATGCTTGTCACGAAATCTAACACATTCAAGAATATTTGGGAGTTTAGGAAGTGTTGTACACCTAATACTTGAGTTCTCACTATTGGTAAATTGGTTGCATTGTGATCCTCACTCCTACATCTTGTGCAACAAGCATTTTATTTTGATTCTAATTTATAAGCCATTTGCTCCATCTATGCAACCATTTATTCTATTTTTTCTTTGAACTTAAGATTAGAGTCATATGATAGTATAGCAAGATTTTTCTAAATATACTATAACATCCAATACTACATTTTACATTGAAAGTGTGTGCAAAAATAGTTCTTGATGATTATGTGTAATCAAACCTCATATGAACCACAATTTCTTAATGTTGTCTTCTAGTTCTTATTGAATTTTTGAACAAGACCTCTTAAATCATTGATAATATTTATGCATATTTTTGATGGGTAGCTACTTGATATCTTTTAACATCATGATGTTTTTGTGCAAAATTTTATGGTAGTTGAACTTTGCTAAAAATATCTTCTTGATGATATCCAATTTATTTTAGTGTCATCCTTATCAAGACTTGAGTACCAACCTTGAGCTCTTTGTATAAGAATGGTAATGAACAATCAAATCTTTTGTACATCATAATTTCAACATTATTCACTCTCTATGCATTTTCATAAGTCTTCCAATAAAAATATGCATCCTTATCTCATGTGTAGAGATTCATTGTGGTGAGATCATGCTCATAGATAACAATATGGTTCTATAACATACTAGTATGCATGGTTGTCAATGCTTGTGCAACCTTAGCTTTCACTTGATTTTTTTTAATCAAATTAGTTACAAATGTGTAGTGTGTTCAAAAAACACTCCTTTTGAGCAATCTAGGCTATTGTAGATGGATTCTTTATGTCCTCTTTTCAGTTTTCTTCTCTAAGATGCATCCTCTTCAAGATATGAATCTCCTCCTAATATTTTTGTGTCTCATAAAATAAGCAATAAATGTTATGGTGGTTTAACAAACCCCTCTTGATTACTAGTACCTTGGTGCCATTTGCACCCCCTTCATCATGTAAAATTAGTTAAGTTTTTACCTCTTTTAAAGAAACCCTCAATTAGACCCCCAATGGATCAAATTCATAGTTGTAAATGAAAGATCAAAGATAGCAAGCAAGCTTACAATAAAATTAGAATGTGTTTTGCTAATGTCAAATAAATGTTGCTAGAATGCTCTCATAAATACATAAGCAATAATCCTAGTATGTTCCTTTTGATAGCTTTTAAATGATCTCAAATGAATGAGCGAATGTCCTTCAATATGACAACCAAGAACATAAATCAACAAACATGTGCTAAGTTGGTTATTGATCCATGCCATTTCTACACTTGCGGATCTCTAAACCTTGACATTTAATAATTCAAAATTCAAATTAATGCATCGGCACGTATCTACTCCAAGGTGATGAAAAATGAATCTAAGGATCAAGAAAAATTCTCTAAGGATCAATGATGAAGAGAATTAAGATGTGTAATCTCATGAATCAAATACACATAAAAATGTGCCACTTGCTAAACTAATTATTATATTCAAAACAGCCTAATCAAAACAAACCAAAAACATAATTAAAAAGAGTAGGATATACATTTTCACTATTAGAAATATAAAAGAAATAAAAATTACTTCCACATGGTATTGGATTCATTTTAAAAACTTATCTTAAAATAAATAATGAATAAAGTAGATATTTTTCTTCCATTTGAATTTAGTTTTATTTATTTATGCACCCAATTAAAAATGTAGACTCAATCTCTGTGCTCTAACACAAGACCCTCGGTCAATATTATTTAATTTTATAAAATTATATTTCAAAACATTTCTGATACATATAGAGAAAGGGAGAAAGAGAAGAACTACAGAGTTAAATCCTCTTAGCAAATTTTCATACGGCATTCAACCATGCAATTGAATGCAATTCTGCTAAAAAAAATTCATAAAGAAAAATAAATTGTTATATATAGATAATGTATTCTACAATTATAATTTAGCACAGATTTTAAACCTTCAGAATTTTAGCAGTCATGATGGCCAGAAAATCCTGCTTACTAATACCTGAATTATGAGACCCACCAGCTGCTTTGATCATTTCTATGAGTTGTCTCTGGTTCAGATCACCCTCCTGCATTACAACACCCATAAATTCTCTCAGATCTCCCAAGCTTATAATTCCATCTCCATCCCTGTCTATTACTTCAAAGATCTCCTCCAATGGCGATTTCTCAGGGAACTTAACAAACCCACGTCCACCACTTCCTCTATTATTTTTTCCCTTCTCCTCCATGAAAGATGTAATGATCCTTTCAAACTCTTCAAACTGAACATAACCCTTGTGATCAAGATCTGCAATGCTCATCATGGATTCTATGTCCTCCTCACTCACATGATTTATGGGTAAGATGTTGAAAAATTCATGGAGATCAGAGGAAGCAATCTTTCCATCTCCATCTCTGTCTAATACAGTGAATGCCTGCCTTAGATGGGAAGAGAAAGAAGTGTGCATGAACAAGCTGTTTTGGGAAGAAGAGGAAGAGGAAGAGGACATTCTAAGACAATTGCAGATTAAAAGGAGCAGCTGTAGTTTCAAGGTGTGGAATAAAAAAAGTCACGAACTCTTGGAAGGTGCAGATGAGTTTGTGTTTGGATGCACTGAACAAAATAAGTTTTGACTACTTGGTTTGCCAACTACTAGTCGTTGGGGACTAGGGTGGTCAAATATGTCCTATTAGCCGACCTATGAACCTTCTCATAATAATAATAACCCCACGAACAACAATAAATATCACTTTTTACATTTTTTAAATTGTGGGATTTGATTTTTATGTCTTTTTGTGGGATTTGTTTGGTATAGTGAAAATTACATGTTATCACTTGTCTTTGTTTGGTTTGGAATTAAATGAGTCTATTTGTTTTTAATATAACAAGAGATGTATTGCATTTGGTTCTTGTCATTGATCAATTTGTGTATTTAATGGAGATAAAGATTGCAGTGTTCCACGGGGTTTTGGGGACGGGGATGGGGGATGGTAGGGGACATGAGGACATGGGGGTCTAAGTTTGGGGACGACGGGGGGATGGCAGCGGGAGGCGGTAGGGTGCTCAAATACATATAGTACTTAAAAAAATAGTTATAAAAAGATGTATAAGTATAAGAATTATACATCTTGGAGACAACTAGGAGTCCACTAGACGTCTTGAGGACACCCCAACATCCTAGAAGTCCTAGTGGCATCTTGGAGACAATGACACTAGTGGTGGGATGGTGGCGCTAGTGGTGGGCTAGTGGGGGGACGTCCCCCCAAGTCCCCAAGTCATCCCCATCTAGGAAACACGGGGTTTTTTGGGAGGATGCGTCCCCATGGAACACTGAAAGATTGTGAAATAGTATTTTCTTTTTCAAGTAGGATAATAGAGTTGTCAAAATGCCTAGAGTTGTAAACTTAAATAGGTCCAAATTAAAGTCGTGACAATATGAATTTTGGATCAACAATTTGATTGACCACATTGTATTTGGTTCATATCGATGATTTGATGGTTGAAATTTTAGTTAGAGTGAAGGTTAATGGTTATAAGATTGCATAAATAGTGCACTATTATAGTAATTGTGAGTTATTAATTGTAGATGACTTAAATTCTTGCTAAATTTTTGTTTCTGCCAAAACAATAAATGATATTAGATAATAGCACACTATTTCAATAACTGTGAATCAATTTTTGTAAACATATAATTAAGTATATTTAGTGCATAATTTTATTTACTGTATGTCTTTTTTTCTAAAAAACAATAATTTTAAAATCAACAAGTCAATTTTATAGAAGAGGATTTCATTGAAGACATAGTTAATTTTCATATTAATTTACTCTACCACCTCATAATACAATAAGAGACGCATTTGCGTCAAGGTCTTGTGCATTGTGGGGTGTGCTTGGTTGTTTTAAAGATTTAGTTAATAGAAGTAGTTAGGGGTGTAATGTGATTGTTTGTTGTTGTATAATGTTATTATTGTAGATGATTAATGTTGCAAATTTTTTTAAAAAAACTTCATGTTTGGTGTGCTTGTTTTAAACATTTAATTAATAGAACCAAGGGTGTAATGTGATTGTTTGTTGTTTTATAATGTTATTATTATAGTTGATTAATGTTGCAAAAATAAAAAATAAAAATACATATGGATGTGCTTGGTTATTTTAAACATTTAATTAATAGAAGTAGGTAGGGGTGTAATATGATTGTTTATTGTTGTATAATATTATTAATTAATATTGCAAAAATAAAAAAATATTCAATTATACAAATATATATTATTATATTAACTTCATATATCTATATTCAATTATAATAACTCCATATATATATATAACACTTCACCAAAGAAACCCTTGTCCCTCCTATATGAGAGTGTAACCTTTGCAACTTATCATTACCCATAGAATTCTTGCATTCTTTTGAAAGAGGGTCTCCCTTCATTTGGTAGGGATATTCATAGTCATTAAAAATGAGACATGACTCTATATCATTATAACCACCACAACATGAGAACTCATCAATAGTGAGGTTGTATTCAGATCCCTCAGACTAACTATCATAATGTATATGGTTGATATATTGATCTTCAACAACAAACTGATCATAATCAACACTAGAACCATAGCTATTGGTCAAATCATTTGATGGTGCTACTATTACATACATCATAACATAATTACATTGTTGACTTAGAGGTAGTATTTTATATATTTTATTTAATAATTGATAAGATTTTTAAAGCTTATTAAATAAAAGTGAGTACACTCAATGTATATTTTACATTTGTTTACCACTATGTGTTAAATATCACAATAAAATTTATCTATCTACAATTAATATCACAGTAAAATCTACCTTAAACATTAAGGTAGAGATTTTAAAAAATATACATGTAATAATATAATTTAGCAAGGCAAAAATTACATAAATATCACATTATCAAAAGGATAAGAATATATATATTCAATTATATATATATATATATATATGGAGTTATTATAATAATATATTTATATAATTGAATATATATATATATAGTTTTTACTGAATATATATATAAATCCATATGGGTGTGCTTGGTTGTTTTAAACATTTAATTAATAGAAGTAGGTAGGGGTGTAATATGATTGTTTATTGTTGTATAATATTATTAATTAATATTGCAAAAATAAAAAATATTTAATTATACAAATATATATTATTATAATTATAACTCCATATATCTATATTCAATTATAATAACTTTATATATATATTTAGTTATAACTTCATATATATATATATATATATATATATATATATATATATATATTCAATTATACAAATATATTATTATAATAACTCCAAATATATATATATATATATATTTTATTTTTTTGATAATGTGATATTTGTGTAATTTTTGCCTTGTCAAATTATATTATTACATGTATATTTTCTAAAATCTCTACTTTAATATTTAATATTAATAGGTAGATTTTATTGAAATATTAATTGTAGATAGATAAATTTTACTTTGATATTTATTATAGATAGATAAATTTTACTGTGATATTTAATACATAGTGGTAAACAAATATAAAATATAAATTGAGTGTATTCACATTTATTTAGTAAGCTTTGAAAATCTTACAAATTATTAAATCAAATATATAAAATACTACCTCTAAGTCAACAATGTAATTATGTTATGATGTATGTAATAGTGCTCATGTCATTCAAGTCATTAATAGGTTTAAAATTTGATTCAATGAATTAAATGCATTACAAATTGCACATAATCTAGAAAAAAGAAAAAAATAAATCTTAATTTTTGCACTCACTATTGACAACATGGACCAATAAAAAGAAATATAAATGATATTTTAACAATTTTTGAAATAGACTGTATAAAATTGTTGGTCAAATTTTTAATTCTAAATGTTCATTGGTTGGATTGTCACTATTAGTTAAAAAAATTGCATGCAATGGATGCATTAGTATTTTGTCTTGGGAAGAACTAAAAAGACTATTATGATGGCTATAATAGTGTTCATTGTCATTCAAGCAACAACAAAATATTAATAGAGTTGAAACTTGAGCCTTGATTTAATATCTGAATAAGACTTACATTATTGACATAGTTGAAATTTTATCACAAGAATTTGATGCATTGAAAATGTTATAAAGTTTAAATAATAATTTTATTTATACGTTGACCATTCCCATCATGAACCAATTGAAAAATAGATAAATGACATTTCAAAATTATTAAATAGGATAATTAATTATAGACTATAAGATTGTTGATCAATTTTTTTAATTTTATATAATGACTAACTAAAAAACTAAAAGAAATTGTATCCAATAGATGCATTAATATTCCTACAAAAGATAGGAACTAACAATTGTTATGCAAAAATGATTTATTTTAAATAGAATTTGATAAATGACTTAATTTTTATATTCTTTCTTTTGTGCTTATTTTCAGGATCTAGACTTTATCTTAATTTTTCTATTTTTCATCTCAAGCAACTAAATCCATTAATTATACAACTAAACTTTAATTAATAAATTGAGTTGAGATCAAATGTATAAATTATATTGAGCTCCTTATCTAATTTGATATTATATCGAATTTCAGACTTGAGTGGTTTAAATGCATGTAATTACATTTAGTGCTTTTATTGGTTTGAGAATTAATGTGCATTAGATTTTAATTCTAAATATTTAATTCGTATTGGTATGTATTTGTATTGTTAGTCTCGCCTATCTATAGGCGAAGACTAATGTTTTTGAGTAGATGATCGACATATTAGATGGTGCTTTGGGAACTGCACAAGGGAGATAATACAGTGCTAAACCAAAGTTTTATATTTTTCATATGTTTTATTGCAAAAAAAGAGGCATTTATCTCTACTACCGTTGGTCCGTGCCTAATTTGCTGGGGGTTTTGTTTTTTCAGCAATAATTTTTGAAAGCCTGTCCAATGATATGTGAGAAGGAAATGTATTAAACATGCTTGACTAATGTTTTGTCTTTTTTTTAAAAAGGGGCGCATGGATCTGAGTTGGGTGTGTGGCATCATAATGCTTGAACATTTTGCAGCTATGCATGGAAACGAGGCTTGAAATCACTAAGAGCCTAACGTCGTGTATGTTGGGTTGCTTCAGAAGGTGCTATCATATTTTATCTGCGACCAGTTTGTGCTACAAAGGATTCCTCTTTCCTGTTACAAAGAAAGCTACCATATTGCAAGGTATTGATACATTTCCTGCTCTTCCTAAAATAGTTGATATTCACCTTACATTTTGTCAAGCCCATTGCATTGAATAATACTCTTTTTAAGTCTGAGCTTGTTTGAGCTCTATTTTTTATTGTGTTGTATGCAACTACATTTCAATTTTGAACCCAATGTTTTGATATTTCATGCTTTCGAAGATCAGCGTTCGGGTTCTTTACTGTTTGCTTGAAGGTAAGTATCCACCCATTTCTCTTTCTCGCCATTGGTATTCACAAGTGTGCTTTGTTTAGATAGCTATTATGCTGAATATTTTTCTAGTGCATTAGTATTAATTAGATGAATATAATGGGCATGGCATAAACCCTAAGTGCAAATAGCAATTTTGCTAGTCTATCACTGCTACAAACTATATGATTTAGTAACCCTGATTTTTAGAGTTGTAATATATAACTAGTACTCTATAAACATTTTAGATGATCGAGGATGCAAAGAAACCATTTTCTTTTCTCTTCCTGAACGGATAGAGGTACGCCATGACAGACCAACAACTGCTTGAAATTTCCCCTCTAAGTCGGTTCGGTTTGAAATCTTGTTATTAGTCTATTATAATTTGTTGAAACCATGGAAAAAACATTACATTTGTTCCATGATTAATAGTTGACAACCATGGCTTAGGTTTTTAACAACATTGCCACTTATTCACCTCGTACATTTAGACTGTGATTCAGTTTGTTACTATTTTGATTTATAAATTTGAAGAGATTAGGAATGGTGGGGCATTAATATTATGATATGGATTTAGAGTTGGTCATTCTCTACCGATTCTCTCCTGTATGCGCTCTCTATCTGTCATTGTTGTGTGTGGCCCTCTAAAATCCCTCAATTGATTTCATCCCTTTGCAAGGTGCATTGGCGAACATGTATTTTGTGAGGAGTGTTTGGAAATACAAAGGCATGTCCACTCCTAAAACTTATATACTAGATACTAGAGTACTGTCTTTGGCATCTATTTGCATGGGGTTTGATTTATTTTATTGAAGTAGGGTTATGAGATCTTGCACTCTCATCACTTTTTGATTCTAAAATCCTCAGTATGTGTTGGCAGTGTTCTACCACATGCAATGAATAAGTGATCCACCCAATCAATTCGCTTTGTTTACCATGGTCTCAGTCTATGCCAAAACAATAGCTTTGGAATAGGGTATAGGTATGTCAATTGTTTGACAAAATGGCTTCAAAAGGTGTAGTCTCATGGACTGCTGTACAATTTAAATGCGACATATAAGTGGTGAAAACCCATGCAGTTGAGAAAATTCTCTTAAATGGGTCAAGTTTTCACACCTTCCTAATGCATTTTATGTTTTAAAATGTACATAATATGTTCATAGTTTCCATCTTCACATTTCCACTCCCTGTGGCACAAGTGTGCACAGATACCGTATCTTGCAGAATGGTTGAATCTGGACCATTTCACTAATCTTGTCTATTAGTAATTATTAGTATTGTATATACGATGTTTATTATTTTTTTTTCAATGTTGAGGGTTTTATCAACTATAAAATGCTTTTGAGCAGGAAAAATTTGGACCATTTGTATTTTTATCATTTGAATGAGCATGGTCGAGACTAATGTATTCATATTGACTTTTTCTTATTTGTTTGCATTGATAGTTGTGCCTTTGAAAATATTAAATGCCAACTCCAATGTTTGTGGGGCCGGGAGAATTATTTTTCTTCAAAATGATAAAATGTGGATTTCTAATTGGATTGTGTATTTTTTTCCAGGAAACAGAACAAAAGCATGAGAACAATGTCCATAATAGGCAAGAGAATCACATGATGGGTGACCCTAACAACTAAGATAATCACCTTTTTACAGGCATAATAGGAATGCTAAAAGCGCATTTTATTAGAAGGTAGGGATCAGGGTATACAAACCCTGAAACAGTGAAGACCTACAACATCCTTAATAACTGCTATCAACACATTTTTAGGTACACAGATTTTTCCATCAAAGTGAAACATTCTAGAAAGCATTGTTATAGAGCATGCCCCAAAAAAACATAGGACTATCATTTGCAAGAAGAGGAAAAGTTTTCCTGAACTAAGTGCTTCGGAAATAAGGAGATTTTTATCTTGATTGTAAAATATGCGAAAGACAAAGATTCAAAAAGTTGTATCTCCACGAGAGTCATTAATTTCGCTGCACAAAAATAGTCTTATTTGTAGCAACAAGAATAGCTCTCCTGGACTACAGGATTTTGAAGTGGATATGTATATGGTTATTATGGAAGAATATCTTTGTGCTAGACATTATTTTGACTGTAGCAAAGATAGTCTTGAGCAAGGAATCTAACAATCTATACACCTTCAAATCTAATAAACAAGTGATGTTGCTTTGGTACACAGATACCAGATAAAAAATACATAACTACTTTGGAAGCGTGCATATACACCATTTAAGCATGGCCATAATGGTGTTAAAATGAATCTTAATCTGATAAAAAAGGAGGTTTATTAGTACCCAAAAGCGGCCTTGCAAAAATTCAACTATATATAGGAAGAATGATGTCCTCACGTTTCATCACATGACCATTGTAAGGCCATTTCAATAGTTATGTCAACCATACAAGATTGCTCCTAATGCAGTTGGATTTGTAAGGTTGGGTTTGCTCTAGAGCTTGGTCATGAGTTAAAACCATAGTACAAAACACTTGGAATATATGTATAAGTTTAAGCAAAAAAAGATCCCTTGTCATTACAAGCAGGGTCTCTCAAAACTATACAGTCTAGACTTTCAATTGATTTTTACAAATGTTATAAACTCTTACTCACCAGATTTTTTTATCAATTGTTTAAAATTTCATGGTCCAACCCAATTCAACTCCACTCTATATTTTCTACATCAAATGTCCTCATTGCATGCTATTGCAATTTTCTGGAATCTATGTCAGTTTGATCTCCATAAAATTCCACTTTGATGGAACAATAAGTAGAGCACTAAGAAGACAATATGATAATTTGTAAAAGATATTTTTGCATGCTTGGCCAAAGATAACTTATCTTTAGCTCCTTAACTACATATTTCTGGTGGGTTTTCAATGAGCCAAAACTTTGAAAATCTAGATGTATCAAGATTTGAAGATATTTCGCATGATGCCAAACCTTCATGGCCATTTTCTACAACAAACATGAAAAGGTTCTGATTTTCCAAAGAAAACACTTATTTGTGAAAAAATCATATTGGTTCTTGAAGCATTGGTCTACTGTCTTAAATCTAACATATATTCTTCTGAGCATGGTTCTAGTATAAGTCAGTCTACCTTTGCTTCTTGGCAAATATTGGCAAGAATTCATCATCATAAATTGAAGGAACATTAGATGAGTGCATTGCCACCTTTGTATTTGCCAAGTATCATAGGGTTATTTGACAATGCAAGATTCTAAGTCAACATTGCTCCAATTAATTTTTTTCCTGACCATATTATCTTAAGACTTAGACATTGTAAGGGCTGCATGGGAGCAAGGGGTATATTACAAGAAGATCCTTCTGGTATAGGTTGTTCCATGAACATAGTCACATGGATAGGTTTTGTGGCTTACCAAGAACATCAACCAAAAGAATAGGCAAGCTAGCCAAAGAGAGTAGCGACAACAAGCTCTCAAGAATTTCCACAACAATTAGTCAGCCTCAGCAAAGAGAAATAGTTGGTAAACCACAAAGGAAAAGCATGACAGGTTAGGGATGAATACCACATAGAATATGCACACAAAGGGAACCTCATCACACATAGAGGGACCAACTCAAAATGAGTTTCAACACTTTGGCCTCATAGGAAGTCTACAAAGTAGAAGATATCTTAATTGAAAAGCCAAAGTCATCAAAATCCATTTAAAAATAGCTTGGGACCATAGAAACTAGTGTTCCCTCTTGATCAAGTGTTCTTCACACCAGCTGCTGCAAAATCAATACACATATCCAAAAAGTTTAAAGGTTCAAAATATCTTTACATAAGTGGATGTAAGATCTCTATTGCTAACAATATTGTTAGGTAGACTGAATTTTATAAATGTTTAGAGTGTTGAGAATTGGTACAAGACTTGTTTCATGATATTTTCTAAAATAAGGAAAATTTCAAATTTAGTGAAATCTTGCCTTTCTGTTTTGCTCTTATTTTATGTATCAGGAAGAATAGTGAACTTTTAGCTTATATATATTAAAGTTTCTTTTCATGTGCATATCTCCATTATTTTCAATGAATTTCATGTTTTATGGTTCAAAATCATTCAAGCCCTATCAAATGCTTTGCTTGGTTTCCAAGCTTTTTTCCAACATTAACATAATACCTACATTAACTCTCTTGTCAAGGTTGATTGGTTTACCTTGGCTCTAATAACAAATGTGAATTTGTGAGATTTGAGACAATAAGACCAATTCTTAAAGATACCATCCATCCATGCCCTCCTAAAGTCTTAGCACTGTAACAACCTTCTTTACTTGAGATCACCATAGAGTAGAAGAAACCCCTTAGCAACAAATGCTCACAGTTTGTTGTGTATTTTACTTCAACATCAAAGCTTGTTCCAGATTCAGGCTAACGAATGGTGAAGACAATAGCAAAAACCAAAAACCAAACTGAAAACATACTCATAACACTGTTTTCTCTACACCCATACCTACTTAAGGCAGGGAATCCAACTCACGTAGAGCGCTCATTAGTCCTGCCTATCTATAGGCGGAGACTAATGTTTTCGAGCGGATGATTGACATATTAGTTGGTTCTTTGGGAACCGCGCGAGGGAGATAATACAGTGCTAAACCAAAGTTTTTTATTTTTTCATATGTTTTACTGCAAAAAAATAGGCATTTATCTCTACTATCGTTGGTTCATGCCTAATTTGCTAGGGGTTTTGTTTTTTCAGCAATAATTTTCGAAAGCCTGTCCAATGATATGTGAGAAGGCAATGTATTAAACATGCTTGAATAATGTTTTATCTATTTTTCTACAAGGGACACATGGATCTGAGTTGGATGCATGGCATCATAATGCTTGCACATTTTGCAGCTATGCATGGAAAGGATGATTCAAATCACTAATAGCCTAACACCGTGTATGCTAGGTTGCTTCAGAAGGTGCTACCATATTTTATCTATGATCAATTTATGCTACAGAGGATTCATCTTTCTTGTTACAAAGAAAGCTACCATACTACGAGGTATTGATTCATTTCCAGCTCTTCCTAAAATAGTTGATATTCACCTTACATTTTGTCAAGCCCATTGCATTGAATAATACTCTTTTAAGTTTGAGCTTGTTTGAGCTCTGTTTTTTATTGTGTTGTATGCAATTACATTTCAATTTTGAACTCGGTGTTTTGATATTTCATGCTTTCAAAGATCATTGTTCAGGTTCTTTATTGTTTGCTCGAAGGTAAGTATCCACCCATTTCTCTTTCTCGCCATTGGTATTTACAAGCGGGCTTTGTTTAGATAGCTATTATGCTGAAGATTTTTCTAGTGCATTAGTATTAATTAGATGAATATAATGGGCATGGCATAAACCCTAAGTGCAAATAGCAATTTTGATAGTCTGTCACTGCTACAAACTATATGATATAGTAACCCTGAGTTTTAGAGTTGTAATATATAACTAGTACTCTATAAACATTTTAGATGATCAAGGATGCAAAGAAACCATTTTCTTTTCTCTTCCTGAATGGATAGAGGTATGCCATGACAGACCAACAACTGCTTGAAATTTCCCCTCTAAGTCAGTTAGGTTTGAAATATTGTTATTAGTCCATTATAATTTGTTGAAACCATGGCAAAAACATTACATTTGTTCCATGATTAATAGTGGACAACCATGGCTTAGGTTTTTAACAACATTGCCACTTATTCACCTCGTACATTTAGACTGTGATTCAGTTTGTTACTATTTTGATTTATAAATTTGAAGAGATTAGGAACGGTGGGGCATTAATATTATGATATGGATTTAGAGTTGTTCATTCTCTATCGATTCTCTCCCGTATGCGCTCTCTATCTGTCATTGTTGTGTGTGGCCCTCTAAAAACCCTCGATTGATTTCATCCCTCTGCAAAGTGCATTGGCGAACATTTATTTTGTGAGGAGTGTTTGGAAATACAAAGGCATGTCCACTCCTAAAACTTGTATACTAGAGTATTGTCTTTGGCATCTATTTGCATGGGGTTTGATTTATTTTATTGAAGTAGGGTTATGAGATCTTGCACTCTCATCACTTTTTTATTCTAAAATCCTCGGTATGTGTTGGTAATGTTTTACCATATGCAATGAATAAGTGATCCACCCAATCAATTCACTTTGTTTACCATGGTCTCAATCTATGCCAAAACAATAGCTTTGGAATAAGGTATAGGTATGTCGATCGTTTGAAAAATGGCTTCAAAAGGTGTAGTCTCATGGACTATTGTACAATTTAAATGCAACATATAAGTTATGAAAACCCACGCAGTTGAGAAAAATCTCTTAAATGGTTAAGGTTTTCACACCTTCCTAATGCATTCTATGTTTTAAAATGTACATAATATGTTCATAGTTTCCATCTTCACATTTCCACTTCCTGTGGCACAAGTGTCCATAGATACCCTATCTTGCAGAATGGTTGAATCTGGACCATTTCACTAATATTGTCTGTTAGTAATTATTAGTATTGTATATATGATGTTTATTATTTGTTTTTCAATGTTGAGGGTTTTATCGACTATAAAATGCTTTTGAGAAGGAAAAATTTGGACCATTTGTATTTTTATCATTTGAATGAGCATGGTCAAGACTAATGTATTCATATTGAATTTTTCTTATTTGTTTGCATTGATAGTTGTGCATTTGAAAATATTAAATGCCAACTCCAATGTTTGTGGGGTCGGGCGAATTATTTTTCTTCAAAATGATAAAATGTGGATTTCTAATTGGATTGTGCATTTTTTGCCAAGAAATAGAACAAAAGCGTGAGAACAATGTCCATAATAGGCAAGAGAATCACAAGATGGGTGACCCTAACAACTAAGATAATCACCTTTTTACAGGCATAAAAGGAATGCTAAAAGCACATTTTATTAGAAGGTAGGGATCAGGGCATGCAAACCCTAAAACAGTGAAGACCTACAACATCCTTAGTAACTGCTATCAACACATTTTTAGGTACACAGATTTTTCCAACAAAGTGAAATATTCTAGAAAGCATTATTTTAGAGCATGCCCCAAAAAAACATAGGACTATCATTTGTAGGAAGAGGAAAAGTTTTCTTGAACTAAGTGCTTCGGAAATAAGGAGATTTTTGTCTTGATTGTAAAATATGCCGAAGACAAAGATTAGAAAAGTTGTATCTCCACAAGAGTCATTAATTTCGCTGCACAAAAATAGTCTTATTTGTAGCAACAAGAATAGCTCTCCTGGACTATAGGCTTTGGAAGTGGATATGTATATGGTTATTATGGAAGAATATCTATGTGCTAGACATTATTTTGATTACAACAAAGATAGTCTTCAGCAAGGAATCTAACAATCTATACACCTTCAAATCTAATAAACAAGTGATGTTGCTTTGGTACACGGATACTAGATAAAAAATACATAACTACTTTGGAAGCGTGCATATACACCATTTAAGCATGGCCATAATGGTGTTGAAATGAATCTTAATCTGATAAAAAAATGAGGTTTATTAGTACCCAAAAGTGGCCTTGCAAAAATCCAACTATATATAGGAAGAATGGTGTCCTCGTGTTTCATCACATTACCATTGTAAGGCCATTTCAACAGTTATGTCAACCATACGAGATTGCTCATAATGTAGCTGGATTTGTAAGGTTGGGATTGCTCTAGAGCTTGGTCATGAGTTAAAACCATAGTACAAAACACTTGGAATATATGTATAAGTTTAAGCGAAAAAAATCCCTTGTCCTCACAGGTAGGGTCTCTCAAAACTATATAGTCCAGACTTTCAACTGATTTTTACAAATGCTATAAACTCTTACCATATTTTTTTATCAATTGTTTAAAATTTCATGGTCCAACCCAATTCAACTCCATTCTATATTTTCTACATCAAATGTCCTCATTGCATGTTGTTGCAATTTTCTGGAATCTATGTCAGTTTGATCTCCATCAAATTCTACTTTGATGGAACAATAAGAAGAGCACTAAGAAGACAATATGATAATTTGTGAAAGATATTTCTGCATGCTTGGCCAAAGATAACTTATATTTAGCTCCTTAACTACATATTTCTAGTTGGTTTTCAATGAGCCAAAATTTTGAAAATCTAGATGTATCAAGATTTGAAGATATTTCACATGATGCCAAACCTTCATGGCCATTTTCTACAGCAAACAAGAAAAGGTTCTGATTTTCCAAAGAATTCCCTTATTTGTGAAAAAATCATTTTGGTTCTTGAAGCATTGGTCTACTATCTTAAATCTAATAGATATTCTTCTGAGCATGGTTCTAGTATAGGTCAGTCTACCTTGCTTCCGAGCAAATATTGGCTAGAATTCATCATCATAAATTGAAGGAACATTAGATGAGTACATTGCCACCTTTGTATTTGCCAAGTATCATAGGGTTATTTGACAATGCAAGATTCTAAGTCAACATTGCTCCAATTAAATTATTTCCTAACCATATTATCTTAAGACTTAGACATTGTAAGGGTTGCATGGGAGCAACGGGTATATTACAAGAAGATCCTTCTGGTATAGGTTGTTCCATGAACATAGTCACATGGATAGGTATTGTGGCTTACCAAGAACATCAACCAAAAGAATAGGCAAGCTAGCCAAAGAGAGTAGCGACAACAAGCTCTAAAGAATCTCCACAACAATTAGTTAGCCTCAACAAAGATAAACAATTGGTAAACCACAAAGGAAAAGCATGACAGGTTGGGGATGAATACCATAGAGAATATGCACACAAATGGAACCTCATCACACATAGAGGGACCAACTCAAAATGAGTTTCAACACTTTGGCCTCATAGGAAGTCTACAAAGCAGAAGATATCTTAATTGAAAAGACAAAGTCATCGAAAGCCATTTAAAAATAGCTTGGGACCATAGAAACTAGTGTTCCCTCTTGATCAAGTGTTCTTCACACCAGCTGTTGCAAAATCAATACGCACATCCAAAAAGTTTAAAGGTTCAAAATATCTTTACATAAGTGGATTTAAGATCCCTATTGCTAACAATATTGTTAGGTAAACTGCACTTCAGAAATGTTTAGAGTGTTGAGAATTGGTACATGATTTATTTCATGATATTTTCTAAAATAAGGAAAATTTCAGATTTAGTGAAATCTTGCCTTTTTGTTTTGCTCTTATTTTATGCACCAACAAGAATAGTGAATTTTAGCTTATACATATTGAAGTTTCTTTTCATGTGCATATCTCCATTATTTTCAATGAATTTCATGTTTAATGGTTCAAAATCATTCAAGCCCTATCAAATACTTTGCTTGGTTGCCAAGATTTTGTCCAACATTAACATAATACCTACATTAACTCTCTTGTCAAGGTTGATTGGTTTACCTTGGCTCTAATAACAAATGTGAATTTGTGAGAGTTGAGACAATAAGACCAATTCTTAAAGATACCATCCATCCACGCCCTCCTGAAGTCTTAGCACCATAACAACCTTCTTTACTTGAGATCAACATAGAGTAGAAGAAACCCGTTAGCAACAAATGCTCACAGTTTGTTGTGTATTTTACTTCAACATCAGAGCTTGTTCCAGATTCAGGCTAATGAATGGTGAAGACAATAGCAAAAACCAAAAACCAAACTGAAAAAATACTCATAACATTTTTTTCTCTACACCCATACCTACTTAAGGCAGGGACTCCATCTCACGCAGAGCGCTTGTTTCATATAGTCAAGGTCTAGGCACTATTCAAGTGCTTGAGTTTTGACATTGAGGAAGCTGATATGAAATCAATTACATATGTTCAATGAAAACTAATGATAACTAGAAGTGTTTGTATCATGTGTCTCTAGAAGGAAACTAAGATCTTTTTGGCATTTACCTACATAGTTTTTATTTTTATTATCAATAAAAGTTCAAGATTAAAATTTTAAGTGTAAAATAGTGTGTTACATTATTGTGATATCTTAATTGGATCATATAATTTATATAAAATGGTGAAGTAAACTTAAAAAATTAAAATTGGGTCGTATAGTTTAAACAAATATTTAAAAATAAATATTAAATGGCTAGCAAAGTTTAAAAAATCAAGATCATAATTGAAATTTCAAATTAAGATTTGTTTTAGTGAATTCGTTGAAATGTTGATGTGATGGAGTATTGTTGTCAACTCTTGTAGCAAGTTACAAATTGAATTTCTAGTTTATCGAATAATGTTTTTCTTTTCTATTATATAATAAGTTAGTTTATAAGGTGATCTTGTATTTGAAATTTTATTGTGTTGTGAGCTCTTGCTCTATTTTGTTGTATTTCTCATAATATTTGAGCTTGCTCTTTGATTTGGGCTTGATCTACAAACTTGTGGGTCGGTTTATTAGCCATTATTTCTCTCAACATAGACTCAACCTAGTCCTCTCAAACTCGAAGATAAGTCAATGTGAAATGCCTAGTGAGGAGTCCCAAGGGGATTTACAGATGAGTTAGCCTTAAGGAATCTAAATTATTTCCTTGTTTTCAATGTTTTAACATTGTTATGTTCCTTGTGATGAAATTGAAGGCTTATACTTCTTGTTTTTGGCGGTTTCATGTTTTGATGATTGTATCTAAATGCAATCTAATCTAAATATTTGTAGAAGTAATTTATTTTATACTTTTGTGCTTTTCCCAAATTTAAATTTTATCTAATTAACCATTTAAAAAAAATAAACTTTCATTGAATGAATTCAATTTAAAAGGACTTTTCCTAATGCAATATGATTAATTTTATTTCTAGTGACTATATTGAAACCTCTTAATTTTCAAGTTTTGATTTGATTGTTGTAAATTATTTGAGTACCTCATGTTGGAATTGAGGGTTTTAATTGCTTGGAGTTTCTTGTGTTGAGATCAAAGGATTTTTAGAGAATGCAAATAAATATAATTTTACTTAATCTATTTAATCTAAAAAACAATAATTTCACTACTTTAAGAAAACAATACGATTTCTACTTTAACCAAATAATGGAAACAAATTATTACTTTCCTTGGGAAATTTGAGATTTTCTAATTACTATTCTAATCTAAAAAATTTAAAATAAATAACTTGTGGAAGTATGAAGCTATAAAGAAGCTTTTTGGTGATGCCTATATGAGCTTGTGTCTTCGAAGAACCCAACTTTTGTATCCTCCTCTGCAGCAATAAGGTACTCCTATTTTATGATAGTGGGAATAGGGAAACTTTGGATTTAGGAATATTGGAAGTTATTTGGAAAGTTGAGGAAGCATTGAATCTTCTTGAGAAAAAATAAAATACATTGATAGTCATGTATGGGCATGAAAATTCTATGAGTGGGAGTTGTGCAAAGGATAGATTGAGTCATAATTTCTGAAAATGTGATTAACAATCCTATCAAAGAGTAAGTGAGTGAGAGTTTCTTGTAAATAAGTGACTCCAGTGTAGAAACAAACAACCTCCAATATGGAAAACTAAGAAAATGCATTTACATCCTGTACTAAGCATATATGTGCTATGGGGATTGGTAATGAAAAGAATTAAAAATAAACAACCTCCTTGATGCCAAAGGAAAGGGGAGTGTTTATAGGCAAGAAGAAAATATCAATAATGAGTTTAATGGGAGAAGACTAGAGTGTCGATGGATAGATGATTAAAGAGTACATTAAGAGTTGAGAGGAGAGGAGAATCAATTAGGGGAATTGAAGACCCATTTATGACTAGAATAAACTCTCAATTACAAGAAAAAAATGGTGGTAAAATGGTTAGAACTAAAGTAGTGACATGTCCCCAAAAGACGATACCATCACCCCTTTGGAAAGGATTGGTTGCTTAAGCAACCCTATGGTATCTCAAGGAATCCTCTAATTGAAGGTCAAACAAAATTCTTTAGAGCTATGAAAGTACTTGGAACCTAGTCTAGGGGCTAAACAAAATGGATAAGGAGCTAAGAAGGATGAGGGAAATCTCATCAAGTTAAAATATTGTTGAGAGGTAATTTATTTCACACCTTATAGATGGTGAGTTGGATTGCTAGATCATCATTAGACTACCTTGTTAGCCTATGCAATTTTGAGCACTTACAATACTATACACCATGCTAAAATGGCTTCAAGCCATTTGTGAGCATTCTCAAAATCATGAGTATGAAAAATAACATCAAGGGTACAAGAACTACCTTTTGAACCACCTTCAATATGTACTTGTGCAAGTGTTTAAAATCCATTTTCTTGAGCATCCAAATCAATGATCCTAACATCAAATGTGGGGTCAATATAGCTAGTGATCATTTCAAGAAAATAAAAACCAAAAAAACTACCTAAAGGAAAGGGAACAAAGAAAACTTGCAATAAATGTGGAGATCTCATATTCCAAATAACAATGACACATGGGAGACAAGGAGAATGGAGTGATTTGAGGTAGGAACATGTAGACCAAGTTGAGCCAAAACCCTAGTAGAGCTCTCTTGATAAAATTGTAGCATATTCATTAAGTGTTTGACATATCTAAAACCTAATTTGAAAATGATAATTATGTTGTTTAATTAACTAAATTTTATATACTTCAATAGTATGAACTTAATCAACCAATAAGAAAACTTCAACTATAATTTCATGTCTTGAATATGATTTCTTCTTAATGGAGTGATGTGAGCAGGAACATGTAGACCAAGTTGAGCCAAAACCCTAGTAGAGCTCTCTTGATAAAATTGTAGCATATTCATTAAGTTTTTGACATATCTACAACCTAATTTGAAAATGATAATTATGTTGTTTAATTAACTAAATTTTATATACTTCAATAGTATGAACTTAATCAACCAATAAGAAAGCTTCAATTATAATTCCCTGTCTTGAGTATGATTTCTTCTTAATGGAGTGATGTGAGTAGGAACATGTAGACCAAGTTGAGCCAAAACCCTAGTAGAGCTCTCTTGATAAAATTGTAGCATATTCATTAAGTTTTTGACATATCTACAACCTAATTTGAAAATGATAATTATGTTGTTTAATTAACTAAATTTTATATACTTCAATAGTATGAACTTAATCAACCAATAAGAAAGCTTCAATTATAATTCCCTGTCTTGAGTATGATTTCTTCTTAATGGAGTGATGTGAGTAGGAACATGTAGACCAAGTTGAGCCAAAACCCTAGTAGAGCTCTCTTGATAAAATTGTAGCATATTCATTAAGTATTTGACATATCTACAACCTAATTTGAAAATGATAATTATGTTGTTTAATTAACTAAATTTTATATACTTCAATAATATGAACTTAATCGATCAATAAGAAAACTTCAACTATAATTCCTTGTCTTGAATATGATTTCTTCTTAATGAAATGATGTGAGTAAGAACATGTAGACCAAGTTGAACCAAAACCCTAATAAAATCTCTTGATAAAATTGTAACATATTCATAAAGTGTTTGACATTATTTATAACATAGTTTGAAAATGATAATTATATTATTTAATTAACTAAATTTTATATATTTCAATAGTAAAACTTAATCAACCAATAAAAAAAACCAACTATTATTAAGTTCTATGTTTAGTTAAGTGATAAAAATGAGCTAACGAAAATAAAAATAAATCTAATAAATACAATGCAACATTACAAGGCTGTTACTCTTTGTCATCTAACATAGAATAAAAGAAAAAAGTTGTATCTCGGAAGAAGTGACAAACCGACCACAGTGGGAGTCGAACCCACGACCTTTTGATCCGAAGTCAAACGCGCTAATCCACTGCGCTATGCGGCCAATTGGAATTTAAAGTAACTTTAACATTATAATTTTAATGTTTCACGACGAACATTCCAAAATTGTACACTGCATCGCAACAATATCTCTTCAAGATTTCTGTCAATATTCGAGCTGATAAGAATAAATTAAATAGTTTTAGTCAACGGGATCCAGCAAATGAACAAACGCTTTAAATTATATACAAGGAAAGGTACAGTTCCATTTAAAGTTCTATGTCTCGTAGTATAGATATGAATATTGCTCTCCACTATAGTTTTGAAAGAATGTTAGTGTATGTAGAAAGTTATATTTATGGGGAATGTCTATGATTTTATAAAGAAATATTTGTTTATATATTTTGAATTTAATAAAAATCTTTTTATTTATGAAAATTTTGGTTTTTATTTATTTTTTATCATTCTAATATTAAATAGAATCTTTCATAAATGATATTTGAAAATTGTATTTTGATGATATTCATATAGCAATTCGAGATCTTTCAAGGTAAGATGTGTTATTTGTGATTATTTGGACAGATTGATCTAGGTGGCTTCCAAGAAGTTCAAGGTAGACATAGACAATGAAGCAGAAGTAAAAGCTTTGCTTCTAAGGGTACAACTACTAAAGTAATTCAACATCAACAATATCATGATTGAAGTGGATTCAATTGTCATCATCCTCTACCTCGTAAAAAGACACTCAACTCAATAAATTGAAGGATCGCAAATGTACTTAATGATGCCTAGACTTCTTTCGATGATCTCACTTCTTTCACTGTTAATCACTATTATAGAGAAGAAAATAAAATTGTTGATTTTATTTCAAACTAAGGGATAGATCAAAATGAAGAGCTTACTATTAGTGGCACCATTGATAAGTGTTTAAATTTCCATGAGCTTTGGAGGAATGAATATGATGACACTTGCATCAAAGCAATAATTACAAGTACATCCAAGGGCAGTTGACAAGGTGGTGTATATCACTCGTTCATCACTCACTCTGCAAGGTGATACTATTGTTTATTTCCCATAAGAAAGTGGCTTTATTATGTGTTCACTCTCTTTATTAGAATTTCTAAAACAAATGTATCTATTACATTTCTGCTTTCCATGGAGCTATTATTTCAATTGACAGGGAAAATATGTCAAATGGATATCTTAGGTAAGGTAATAGAGGTTGGAATGAGGTGAGTGTTCTTTTTTCAAGGTGGTGACATGACAGATGTTATTAAAGAGGTGTTGTGTAGTGATTTTACTAAGGGAGCCACAAGATAATGCATAAATTTTGATATTTCTTTCATATGTGTTAGCAATGTATTTATCATTATAGGGGACAAGGAATTAACTAAGGCTCTTGAGAATTATTGTGTTTGGGTTAAATTTTGAACTAAAACTAATGATTTCATGGGCAAGGCTTGTTTTGTGAATATTTTCACTTCCTTGCACCAGATTTGAATTCAAGGCATTGATATCATTGGCTATTATCAAGGGAATCCAATCAAGATTAGAGTCTCGCATTAAAGAGGTAATTACCATTAATGGTTTTCTTAAAGGTGGTATTGATGTTAACCTATGCATCTTGACTAAGAAAGTCCTTGAATCATGTAGGCTAGAGATTAAGAGTGCTCCATCCTCTTCTATAGGGGAATAGTAATGTCAATCATATCACTAATTATAGCCACAAGGCAAGGAGGTTTAGGTATATTTTGAGGCATGATTCAATGACACCTTTATGACCATAAACAACATACTAGCCAAACCATATATATATATATGTGACTAGAATAAATATTTGCATATAATTTGGCTAGTATGCCATCTATGTTTGTAAAGGTGTCATAGAATCATGCCTCAAAATCTACCTAGATTGCCTTGTCTTGTAGTTATAATTGGTGAAATATTTTCCACCACCATTCCCCTCTAGAAGTGAATGAAGCAGTCTTAGCTCTAGCTCATGATAAGTGAAGAGTAATTGAGACATTAAAGGTCCAAGCCTAGTCACTATGTAGAAGTCATAATAGTTATAATAAGGATGTTTTTCTCTAGTTGTATATTCCTCCTCACTCCTCTATCTTCATCATAATAGGGTCTCAATTGCATAATAATAGATCTATAGCCTTACTCCCAATCAATTGCAAGGCTAGAATATCCATGATGACCTTATGGAGGGTGTGAATAGTTTATCCATCAATTTTTTCAATCCAAGATCAATATTATCTCATTACCATCCACTATTTCATCATTAAAGTAGGTATCCCATCTCTCAATCTAAACTATATTCCTTATCTTGGTAAGAGGTATAATCCTCCCTATATTAGGGACTCTCAAAATCTTATAGATGTTGAAGAGAGTGATATCTCACTCTTCCCTACCTAGCGAAAACTATGATGTGTTTTTGTTTGTATCCCAACATGTAAGGATAACACAAGTGATACTTTTGAGAAGAAAAACTAGATTAACCTAGCCTAATTTCCTTACCCTCTTTGATAGGGTTATCTCATCATCTATGATTAAATAAATAACACTAGAAACTATGTTAGTAGTTTACAAAAGTAGAGACCAAAAGCTATCACAAAGCACCAAATAGGACTTGCAGAACCTAAGGCTGATAGGGAAGATGGAGTAAAAGGTACCCTATAAGGGCCATGTCTCTGTAAGAGACAAAGTATAAATATATGTATATAACAGATCTATAGGAAGAGAGAGCAGAGGATATAGGATAAAAATATAGCATAGAAGAGACTATAGAGGAGATACTAAGACTTTCTATTATATCTATTATATGAATATATATATGGGGTTAAAGGATTTGATAAATATATGTGTTAAGAATGGATATGGTTCTTATTTAAGTCACTTATGGACTATATTTAAATGGATTTTTCCCTTCCACAATTAATCTTTTATCTCACTATATCCTTTGAGGTATAAACTTACTACATAAAGGATATCAAGGTATGTATATTTGAATTATAATTTCTTGTTTCATCTTGCCAACATTGGTTCCATTGTCGAGACCCGAGAGTAAGCAGTAAATAAAATATAGGGTGAATAAAGAAGCAGTAGCGGTAGAAAAGAGGATAGTAACAACAAGGAAAAAATTGCAGACACAACTCTTTGGTACAACCCTTGTGAGAGGGGGTAGGCACTTAAGGGATGACAAATAGGAAGGGGGAAAAAATCTAAAAATATCCTTGAAAAGATGTAACTATTCAAAATTTAAACTAACAATGGGATATATAAGGATTAATGGAAACCCATATCAGAAAAATCCATGGAAAAAGGAGATAACAAAAGGAAAGTTGAGCTTTTTGAAATAATAAAATTGGCAATAAAAATGAGCGTAGAAGAAAGAAGGTTGAAACAAATCCAATATCGATAGGAAATATAATGTTGATGGATGGAAGAAGCAAAATAAATAGAAATAAACCAAGACAAAGAGATAGTGGTAGAAAATATGAATGAAAAGGATGAGTGTGCCACTAAGGATGTTGTTGAGAGAGCCATTGTGGGTGCAATTGAGGAAGGAAATACTACAAATAAGTTCTTGCATGGATAAAATAAGTCAAATTATACTTAATATAGAGGGAAAAGTTGATGATTATGAAAAAACTAGAAAGGATTTAGAGTAAGAAGTTACAAGAATTATAACACCACCCATAGCTAGAACACTAGCTACTTATCTAAATTGAGAAAATATTCAACTAAGGATAGATAAAGATTGCTTACCAGTTGTTATCCCTATATGAAATCTTTGAACAATAACAGTTGATGTAAAATACTTAGATGATTTGGTGACTACAAGTGTTCTGAGAAAATGATGGGAGAATGTGATAGAAAATAAATTGGATCATGCACATTTAACAACATTTAATGGAGCGACACCACTAACTAATCAAATGAAATTTACCAACAAAAGAACATCTTTGAGGGTGAAAAGATACTTTGAATAGACATAAGCCCTATACCAAGAGTGGCCCTTAATACCATTAAAGTAAAAAATGATTTTCATAGAAGCAATAAAACACATCCTAAGCGAGTCAGACACAAGAGAACAAGAAGGTGAGGAAAATAACATAGTAACCCTAGGGACACGCTTCTTTAGCATAAATGTAGGAGATACAAAAAATGACTACAAAGAACAAGTAGACATAAATACCTCTAGGAAACTACCTATTTTTAGAAAGGACACCAATGAGGCTACAAAATATAGCTTCATTCTAAAATTAATGTGGTAGAGACAAAATATAATTAGGGACAACAATAAATTATTCAGTTTCATTGGGAATTTTCAATATAATGCCCTCAAATGGTACCACGAGACTTATTTAAAAAATGATAAGGAATGGGATGCAATAAAACAAGAATTTTTGGCAAATCTTGAAACTCCAAAATTACATATCGAAGGGATAAGCCAACTCAGAGAACTCACACAAAATAAAGATAAAACTATAACTAAATTTGATAAGAGATGCAAATTAATAACTAGGAGGTTAGAAGAACCACTAACTAAAAATAAGAAAAATGAATGTTTCATATCCAAAGTAACACCAAAAATCAGAATGGTCGTATATGTAAGAATTTATAGTACATATTTAGAACTAGTCACTTTGGCTTGTCAGATAAAAAACTAGCCTTGGAAAAAACTTGAGAAGGAAAAAGAAAACAAAGAATGGAAAAATTAAGATTGGAAGTCAAAATACTAAGACTTCGGTAGGAGATTATGGAAAAAAATTATATCTTTCCATAGAGATCTAATATTTGGTGTACCTATTGTGGGTGGGAAGGTCACTTGTGAAATGAATGCCCAAAATAAATAGGAGAGAAGAAAGAAAATACACTAACGATAGATCTAAGGACACTACCCAAAAATATGAACTCAATTTACTATGGAGTTTTCGAAGAGTGGGATGATCATGTAGCATAAGATTATCCATCACAACTATTTCAATTGAAAGAGGATCCAAGCCTAGGAAACCATAATGAGGAAAGAGGGTTGGCATATGCAAAAGGTTTGGCGAAAAGACCACTTTACCTACAAAACCTTGACTATAAAGTGCCAAAGTGGAAAAACCAAAGAAATGTAAATTCCCTACATCACCAACAAAATCAGGGACCATATAGTGATCTAGAGGCTAATTCATAGGAGATAGAGGCTGAGGTAGAGGAAGAAGAAGGAAAACAAATGCCACCTACTTTTGTTACAGTAAGCAGGATCATTGCATGATTGAATGTTGGGGATCTATAAGAAAAGCAATGTGGAATTTGTAAAAGCACTGAGCATGACATATTCAATTGTGACAAAGCTTAAACTTATTATAATAATGTGGTGCCACATACCAAAAGGGATGAACTCCATAATTTAAATCCACCTAGAGGAGAAATACTCCTAAGGAAGATACCAAAGGAGTTAGAGGAAATGAATAGGAGATGCAAAAAAAGAAGAACGGATCAACATTGACACTGCTGAGACTAGTAGCTTTGAAGAAGGATATCAAACCTATTTAAAATCAAGCAATACAAAAAAATAAGTAACATTAGTTACCAAACAGGGAGCATATACCACAAGCGAAATTCATGTAACCATTGAAGAATAAAACACTACAGATGAAGAGTAATTTCACCCAATGAAGAAACATCATGACCAATAGTAGAACAAACAAATAAAATTGTTACAAAAGAATAATGTCAATAAGTCAAAAAAATGACTAATTTGAAAAAAAGTGGGAATACTAAAACAACTAATAAATTTTTCCAAACACTCCAATTTGATGAAAAACTAAATCAATTCTACAAATACTATAATAAACAACAAGATAAATCACCATAGATAAGAACAATAGGAAAGACTTATAGAAAACATAAGACAAGACCTATCATGATTACAGTTAGCATAAATCATCGAAAATAACCAATATAATGGTAGACTTGGGAGATGAAATAAACATGCTCCCAAAAAGGGTATGAGAACAAATAGAGAAACCTAAAATTGAACAAACACCTTATAACATTAGCCTAGCAGATGGTACCAGGATGAAAACCTTGGGGGCTTGGAAAAAAGTAGAAGTAAGTGTTAGAGGAATAAAACAAATTGTAGACTTTGAGGTAGTTGTCATCTAAGAAACCTTTGATTCATTTAACGTATAATTGTGAATCAGATGGTTTGTCGACACAAAAAATATTGTAGACTCAAGGAAGGAAGAAACATCATTTTTTGATGAAAACGAAATAGTTTGTGCTCCCTTAGAGAAAAACCCAGATGAATCCTATACAAATTTCTAAGTAAAAATAGAAGAATATCACAACTCTGATAACAAAAACTTCTAAACAATCTCAAGACTACTAGTAAATGACACTCTTGAAGAACCAAAATTAGAAGGGGAGGTTGAAATAGAAAGTAGTGCTCATAGCATAGAAGGTGAAGAAGTATAGACACATGGATGTAGGAAGAACCAAAACTTCACTCTTAGAGGATTACTAGATTCTATAGGGTATTTATGATCAAATACCATACCATAGAATATTTATGGCAACTTGGAAGACAATAGAGATGACACACTTGGGATATGTCACCAAATAAATCACATCTCATGTGGAATCTCGCATATCAAACTCCCCATATATTCAGGAGTGGGAGATCTCTTATCATTTATTACACAAATAGAACAAATCTTCATTGATGAGGAGCTAAGACTCAATATACTACAACACACTTATTTGCAACACCTCAAGTTGGTGAAACACACACAAGGACCAACTAACCAAATGGGAAATATTTAAAATCTTAATAAAAATGAGATACCTACCGAAAGAAGGAGAATACACGGAGATACCAAAATACAATGGGAATATCTTACCGAAGGATCACTTAAACACTTGTATCACAAGGTGGAAAATAAGAAGTGAGTATGATGAATGATTATACACTCAAGTATTTTACTAGACACTAATAGGTCAGTTTCCCAGACTTGGTATATAAACCAAAAATGATGAGGGGAAACTAAATGTTGGACATAACTTAAGACAAATTTTATACAAACCTTTTTTTACAACAAGGATAAGAATATACATACCGCACTACTTAAAATAAAAGAATTGATATTCAAAATAGACACAAAAATGTAGTGGTACTAGAACCTCCTACACCACCTCCAAAATCAAAAGGAATATGAAAATATATTGAATGGTTAGACAAAGAATCAACATTCCTCGAGAAAAGATGTCTATCACAATAGGAAGATGATGATACACACAACTTGAATATAGAGATCAACCAAGGAGAAAGAGAACTAGAATCCCGAACAAAAGCTAAAAAATACATTACAATCAACCAATCAAGATAAGAAAGAAAATAACGCCATAGAAGGGGACCTTAGACTTGCAAAAATATGAGATTATTGGGATGATAAAGTAGTTGCACAAGTTGCAAAAATCCTATCATAATTTGATGAGTTATTCCCTAGGACATTCATAGGCCTAAAAGGGATAAAAGAAGAAGTAGGAGTTATGAAAATTCAACTGAAAGAAGGGACTAAAATAGTACAAAAGAGACCATATATAATTAATCCAAACGTGAAAAATAAAGTCAAAGCAAAGCTACACAAAATGATTGAAGCATGAATAATTAAACTGGTAGAAGGTGTAGAATGGACAAGACCTATGGTTATAAAAAATAAGAAGATAGGCATGATAAGAATATGTGTTAATTTCAAGGAACTTAATAAATCATACATACATGACCCCTTCCCTACAATTTTCACCGAAGAAATATTGGAATTAGTGGCCACAAGAGAGATATACTCATTCCTTGGTGGATTCTCTAGCTACCACCAAGTGAAAATAAGAGAAGATAAACCCAAAAATAAATTTGTGATAGTGTGGGGTTCTTATATGTACATAATAATGCCATTTGATTTGAAAAATACATTTGTGATATTTAGTAAGATAATGATAAATGCATTCAAGGATTTCATACATGACTACTTGGAAGTATACTTAGATGATTGGACAGTATATAGACTAGTAAAAGACCATGCACAAGTACTAAGAATGATGTGAAATAGATGTTAGAGTATGCAAATGGCATTAAAATTGAAGAAATACATGCTTGTGATACCTTATGAAATACTACTACAACACATTATCTGCAAAGAAGGATTGATGGTAGAACCCATGAAAGTTACCCTAATTATGATACTACCACCTCCTAAGATAGCTCTAAAAGTTAAAGCCTTCTTAGGATACATTATCTACCACTGCAAGTTTATAAAAGGCTATGTCAAGATAACTACACTATTGGAGGAATTATCGAAAAAAGAAAATTGGTAGGAATATCAAATGGAACAAAGAATATCAAACTGCATTTAACACACTCAAACACAAAATTATAGAGGCCCCTATCTTAATCTTCCTAGATTGGAGTACATCATTTTATGTACATGTGGATACATTTGGAATTACAATAGGAGTAGTATTGGCTCAACCCAAAGGAAACAAGAATCACCCCATAACATTTGCAAGCATGAAATTATCAAAAGCAGAGAAAAACTATATACTACCACTGAATGAGAAGCAACAGCCATGGTCTTTGCACTCCAAAAATTCAGACACTACCTACTATCAACACCCTTTTCTTTCTTTATAGACCTTGAGCCACTAAAGTACTTATTAAACATACCTCTCATATAAGGCTAGATATGTATATGACACCTTTTATTTTAGGAATTTAATTTCAAAATAATGGTGAAACCGGGAAAGAACAATCAAGGACTTGACTACCTATTCAAAATAGAAACAAGGGAAGAACTAGAGGATCAATCAAAATATCTCCTTGGCACACACTTATTAAGGGTAAATACATTACTAGAAGAGATACATGATATTGTAATACTTCTATCAACAGGACAATTTTCTCTAGATCTTTCACCATAGGATAAACACTCTAGTATGGAAGTCCATGCCTTACACATTGATAAAAGTAGAATTTCACCATATTGGGAGAGATGAATTCATAAGAAGGGTTGTCTATGAATGTGAAATAGAGTCCATTTTAAGAGAAGCACATGAAGGTATAGTTGGAGGACATAATTGCGGTGATGCAATGACTAAAAGAGTTAAGGTAGATGGACTTTGGTGGCCAACCCTCCATAAATATGTGAAGGATTATACAAAGAATTGTGACATCTATCAAAGGGTAGGGAAACCCAACAGAGGAGATGGAAATGCCCCCGAAAACTAGTACTAGCATAGATTCCATCTAAGAAGTGGGCAATAGACTTCATTGGACCCATTGATCCTCTCACCAAACATTCTAGAGCAAGATTTATAATAACAAGAGTATAATATTTGACAAAGTGGGCAGAAGCAGAACCAACTAAGGATTATACTGCAAAGACTTCCACAATGTTTTGATATGAGAATATAATTACTCAATATGATTTCCCATTAATTATTGTAAGTGATCAAGGAAAACACTTTGTCAATAAAGTGATTGTGGAGCTATGACATAATTTTATGATTACATATAATAAGAGATCACCCTATCATCCCCAAGAAAACGGTTCAAGTGAAGCTCTAAACAAGATAATTGGGATAAAAATCACCAAGATGTGTGATGGAAATAGGTTAGACTGGGTTATAAAAATACATGTGGTACTTTGGCCCTACTGTACATCCTACAAAAGAACTAACAAATCTACACCACTCCTACTATATGGAATTGATGTAGCACTTCTCATGAATTTTACAGTTCCTAACCTATGTACCACACTAACTTTATGGCTAGATGATGGTGAGTCTCTAGCACAAAGAATGGAAGAATTAGAGAAATTGGATGAGAATAGGTTCATAGACTTATAAAACCAACCATTGGAACATAAAAGATAAAAAGAATCACATTATAAAAACCTTTGAAATAAAATTTTCCAAACAAGAGATTTAGTCCTACTATATAATAGCAAATTTTAAAAGCAAGGAAAGCTAAAAGTACGGTTGCTGGGACCCTACTACATACACAAAATTGTTGAATCAGATGTGGTAAGATTAAGGAAGCTAAATGGAGATCACATCACAAGATATGTCAATAGTGTAAGACTTAAACGCTACCACCAACCAAAAGGATAAAAAAATAGAGGTAAAAATGAAACATATTATAAATTATGTATTATAAACCAAAAAAAAAGAATCAAATTGTTAGTAGTCAATGGATACAAACGGCTAGAAAAGCCCACAAAACTCAATGGGAAAAAGACATAAATACAACCAACTAGCCCCAAACCTACTTAAATGCCACTACACCCTATAAATTCTCACTTTACCCTCAAAAACTCTAGTGCAAAACGATAATTGAGCTCTATTATTCCTACAAGAAAACATAGCTAAAAACTAGAAACACCAACTCTGGTAAACATCATGGAGAAGCCACACCCTAAATACAAGAAATACCCATTCAAGATAATGTAGGTAGATAAAGATGAAGCTCAAGCACCCCCATAGATGTGGTGTACATCGAAGGTGTAGGAAATATTTCCATGAGCCCATATCCAAAATAAATCACATAATATTTGAGGATCCTTGAAGAAACCTACTCACACCAGATCAAAGCACATATCAACCATAGTACCAAGAGGTCTAGGATGGAAGCATCTAGATGTGTGGAAATACTACCCATATTTCTATGATGAACATGACTAGGTAAGGTTAGCCTTGAGTAGAGTACATGATGAATTCATCTACCTCAATAAACCCTACTAAATTACATAGGAGGTAATTCAAATGGTAACTGGGCTAAGCATGATGGGATAATTCTAGCCAATAAAGTTATAAAAAATAACAAAGTAACAAAGCTTACTAGAGCCACACTAGATGGATGAAGCTTGAGTGTTCAAGAAATTACAAACCCTATCATGTAGTATGCCACTATGGGTATTACATACAAAATCTACTATGAGAATAAAGAGGACTCCACAACATCAACAACAATCCACACCCCATATAAAATGGTGGTGGAGGGGAAGGATTTCAAACTCTGCAAGGTGATGAGAGAACAACTCATGGAAAATCTCTAGAAAATAAAAAACCTCCTAGAATAAAATTTGGTATAACACATTACTAATATGCCTAGTATTCTACTTCTTAAATGAATCACCCACTTTCAAAGGAAAAGTATGGAAGCCAAATCTACACGTAGCAGCACAAATAAAGCTCCATACTCTAAATTTTAAGGATAAACCAACATACATTGTTGCATACTAGGGCTTCTTCAAGAGCTTCCAATAGCAGCTATAGGCCAGGGAGCAGATACCATACAGAATCCATCAAGAAATATATCAACACCATCACTTTCATGGTGGATAAAGATTACACATATATGGAAGCGGTGGAGCCAAGGAAAACATGGATTCCCAAGCTCCCTTATGAGGTATCACAACAAGAAGTAGATGCATATGCCACAAATATCCTGAGTAAATCAAGGGACCCAAATGGGGAAATATTTGGGACATACAAATAAATTATGGACCAAATCCATAAGAATAATGTAGAGAAGTTTGAGAAGACAAGGAATAGTTGTAGAAGCAATTGGGAATCCCACCAAAAGAGACAATGCAACCCTCCTCCTTTGCACCACTTCTAGAAACCAACACACTAGATGCAAAAAGGTTTGGAAGGCTATATGGAGAATTTAGCACATAATATGAGGTTTCTCTTCATCATCACAAACAATAACCACCCCAAATGTGCAAGAAGTATCATAAATCTTGTTGCAGATGAGTACGAAGAAGAAAAATTGCAAGGGATAAACAAACAATGAAGACATCTTGGTTAGTCATGGAAGCTTCTTTAGTCTTTGGTTGAGGTTTCATGATTTGTCTTTTGACATGTGATCCTTGTTTGATAGGATGGTTTTGTGTTATGTCATGATTTACTCTTGATTACATATTAGAGTGTTGGCATGATATAGGTATATGATATGTTCATTGGAGCATATGATCTTCTTTTGAGGAGATGTGAGTGTATAGGAGCGAATTTATACCCCTTAGGCAAATTCCCCTTTTACCCCTCTTCACTTTAGAAAACCAAATTCGGAAGCTAAATTCCACATAAGCTCGTTGCCTTCATTCCACTTGGCACATGTTTTGAGCATCGATAGAATAATAATTATCAGGGACACCCACATGACACACAAACGTCCGCGCGGTGTGCTTACGTCCCTAGCAAATTCCTGCGGTTGGAGCCTGTAGAGGCGTTACAATTCCCATTGGAAGTCAATTTGTAACGCTCTCTTCGGCTAACCAACCCGAATATGGTCATTTTCTTCACCCTTTCCTTCATATTTCCTATTCATTCATCCATTTTTGAATTTCTCTAGATTCTCTAGACCTCTCCACAATCTTTCCACAACCTCTTCAAGCATTCAAGCACATTCTTGCACTCCATAACAACAATTCCATCACTCCATCAACTCAGTAGAGAAAGTGTAGAACCACACCATTACAACAAAGGCTTGAGTTCCTCTCATTCTCTCCCCCATTAGCCTTGAGCACTCTTGGTGGAGGTGGTAAGATTTCTACTCCTCTCCTCTATTATTTGTTTGAGTAAACACATTACTGTTTTGTAGCGTTTTAGTGTTCTTTGCTTGCATTTCCTTCTTTATCGTACAATTTCTCTATCATTGCAAACTTGGCTATCCGTGGTGGTGGAAACACCAAAATGGGGGTTTGACTGAAGCAAATCCCTATATAGCCCCCCAACAGTTTTCCTCTTTGTTGTGTGTAGGTGGACGTGCTTCGTGGAGCTAGTTGGCGAACAAGCTTTTGTCTGGGATCAATCTTGTCACCCTAGTGTTAATCTATTTGTTTTATCATATCTATTTATATGTTTCTTAATTCATAGTATTGTTTTGTTCACTTAGAAATCATTAGCTAGGTCGTTAGTTTGTTTTCTAGTGGTTAGACCTTGTCTTTCTGGTCTTATGGCCGTACGGACGCTGGCGTCTCTAAAAGATGCCATCGCGTCGCGGTGTCATCCCAGAACCATGCTTCTGTCCTCTGATAGAGAGTTATCCGAGACACAAAGTTGACATTGAAAATTGACTCACCCAGTCTCCTCTCAAATCTCAGGTCTATAGGGTGATCGAAGGACCTTATAGTCCTCATCATTCTCATCTCGCATTTCCTAACACTTCCTTACGCTGAGGTAAGTTAGGGAAGCCTGTTGCTCTCAGCCCTCCATGACCTGGGGCCTTAACATGGTTGGTCCCCCTCTCTTACATTTTTGGTGAACCCGACGTGAACCAATGTCTACTCATTTGTCGGTGTTTGAGCTTTTTCCCTTATACCCTTTGATCATTGAACCCCTATGTATTGTGAAGGTTTATGAGCATCACAACCCAGTCCACGACCTCTGGGTATATTGTTAGGAGGTGTTTATGACACCTTCTGATGGAGAAGATGAAGGTCACTTCTAATTTCTCTGCAAGTCTCTTTTCCGGTTCTATAGTTGGCCTGACCACTCAGGAGCAGGTATCACATGGCGAGTCAAGATTCTTCGATGAAACTAATCGCGTCCCTACTCCTCCTGCATCACCTACATCAACTTCCATAGATGAGCATGAAGTTGTCAATATTCCTTCTGAATATGTCACTAGTTTGAGCAAGGGGTTGGGTGCTTTAGAAAATCACCTTGAGAAAAACCCAAAGTTGGCTAGGGCTACTAAAGTTATCAGTGAAATAAAGTATTTGGTAGGAAAAGACCGAACAGGCATAGAACTCCTAACTAGTCTCACTAGTCTAGCCGAAGTGTGCACCCCTTTGAACCATGGTAGCATGATACAAGGTGGCCCCTTTGAAGAAAATGAGAGACAATTAGGAGTGTCAATGCCTCCCACATCCGTGTACATGGTTGACACGGTCCCTTTGATTAGTATCCCTTCTGCTTCTGAAAGTTTTGAAACTATTAAAGTAAATAGAAACCCTCTGGGTTTCCACCTCACCCCTCCTGTCGCCCCCGACAGTGGGGGATTTGGTGGGATGATTGGTGGAGGCTTTGGTGGTGGTAGCTTTGGTGGCACTAGAAGAATTGGTTCTGGCAGAGGTCATGGTGGTGGATTTGGAAGTGGCAGTGGCTCTAGTGGAGGCCACATTGGTGGCGGTGGCATCGACGGTGGCTCCGGTGGTAGTCACGACGACGGTTCTAGTGGTGGCTCTAGTGGTGGTTCCATTGGTCCTATATCTTCTAACAACCCAATTTTGAATACCCTTCTTCAGAATATGGGGAAGATGCAAAACCAGCTGATGAACCTTTCCCAAGCTTTTGCCTAGCCTATCTTCCAACCCTTCTTCCGACATAGCCCATTATCGATAGAGATCTTCAACACTCCTTTCTCACAAGGGATGGAGATTCCCAAATTCGAGAAATATGGTGGATAAGGGGACCCACAAACACATGTGTTCACCTTTAACACCTTATGCACATACTTCTTCTATCATGATGCGTTGATGACAAAACTATTCCCTTGATCTCTCAAGGACACAATGCTTGAGTGGTACTATTCCTTGCCTGACAATTCCATCTTTACGTTCGACCAACTTGTGAACCAGTTCCTATGATAGTTCCAAGCCAACATCAGACCTAAGATGACCTTCTCTGACCTTGTCTGATGCAAACAAGGGGATAATGATAATATTACCGATTAGCGCGGTATCAGGTGCTCTTTTCACAAATCTCATACCGTTACCGAACTCCGATGTGCAGAAGGTGTTCATAAGGAACTTAAAAAGGCCTTGGGAAGAGAATTTTTCCCTTATGAAATTCCCTTCTTTCTCACATTTGTGTGCAGCCCTACGGGAGTACCAATAGATGGTGGTTCAATTTGGGGGAACTTCCTTGCGCCCCCATCTTGAAGGGAAGTCCATCATATCAATCTCTGGAAAAAGAAAAGTTGTTACGAATGTAGTAGCCATTGTGGATAACAATGGCCTCAGACACAATCGAAAATTCACAAAGTTATCAGAATCTTATTCCTCCATCTTGCAAAATTTGTTGAAGGATAAGATCGTTAGCTTGCCAAGCCCTAAGCTCGTTAGGGAGTCTTACCCTAGTTGGTATGAAGAAAATACCTATTGTCAATACCATCAAGTTAACATACATGATATCGAATGTTGCATGCACCTGCGTCATGAGATACAGGATTGTATCGAGGACGGTACTATTCATCTCGATGGGAGTAAACAAAATACAAACAAATCAGTGGTGAAAGCTAATAGTGAATTGCAAATATGCACGGGCCTATTCCATAACATTCTGTTAACATGATTATCGATCCCTATGATTTTGTTACTCAACCTCAAGCATACGTTAACATGGTTATTGTTACTCATCTTACGACTGATTCATCAAATATAACATTCACTTCGCAAGATGTATCAGTAAATGACAAACCTTCTTTGCTATACATTCCTACCTGCCTCATTGGAAACATTGTGAGAGGGGTCTTAGTTGACCCCCCGAGTAGACTGAATGTTATCATGGAGGAGACTCTATTTTTGAACTCCTTGCAAAGGGAGGAATATGAAAAAATGAAGTTCGGCATCCATATGCACGATGGCCTTTCTCTTAAACCTTATGGATTGATAACTTTGTCTGTCTTGGTTGGACTTAGGAACGTAGACACAATTTTTGATGTTATTCCTGAGTCAGACTTATTCAGGGTGAAGCTAGGCATACCTTGGCTAGCTTCCATGAATGGGATCGCCTTTGTAATTCATAAATTTTTAAAGTTTTCCCATGAAGATGTCGTGCACATAGTGCATGACACTGGGTACCAGCCTGTGGTGTCTCGTGGGGGATATTCGTTGGATCACTTTTGGCCCGCTCCAGTTGGTTCGCTTCCTTTGAGAATGGACCTACTTTACAAGAACTATGTAAAGTATAAAACTGGGGGCAAGGGACAACCAAAATTGACCCTTCTTGTAGCAAAACAACTAGTTGCCTCCTCTTCTCAAAAGGGAAAGGAGAAGCTTGCCCCTTCTTGGGCTGCCCCTTCCACTCCTCTTTCTTGGGAGGAGTATTGGATGAGTAATCCTAGCCTTTTCCCACTGAGTATGATGGTGTCAGCTTGGCGCATACCTAAGATCAAGATATCAAACCTCCCTAACAAGCCTCCTAGACCTTGGTACTACTTGTATGGTAGGAAAAAATCCCCCTATGGTGAATCCTTTGTGTCTCAGCCTCTACGGCCTCCTATCATCCCTGATTCTAAAGCAGTGAATGGGAAGAGGCTCGATACCGAAGCATTGAATCCATCTCCCCCCGTTGTTTCTGAACCTGTCCCTCCTGCTCTCATGCAAGAGATTGTCCCTCCATCAGAGACAGCTGTGGAGGACACTCCCATGGTTGAGCAGGAGCCTTTTGCTCCTTCGCAACCTCTGAACTCTAATTCAAAGAGTTGTAGGAACCGCCTTATGCACAAGAACAAGCATCGGTGAAAGGCTCTCTTGGCTGAGTAGGCCACCTCACAGAGGAAGGAAGAGGAGACGACTGCCCCTCTTTCAAGGCCTTATGGTGTGTCTTCCTCTCTCCTCCCCTCTGTTCCCATTCAAACCAACTCTGTACCACTTCCGGATCCCGTTGCAAGCACAAATACACCTAACCTTAGAAAGGTGCAGGTGTTCATCACTCCTTCATTGGAGCTGCCTTTATTGAAATCCATTTTGAATTCCCTACCTTTCCTGAAGCCCATAGATATGATTAACACCTTAGTCGTATCTGCTGCGGTTATTTCCTCCTCCTCTCCCTCTACCCTTCTTGCTTCGTCTGTGGGGAGTTCTCCTCCTCTAACGAAGAAGGTAGAGAGTGGTCCTCGTAACAACGGAGGACATAATGGGAGCCCACCTTCTCCAAAAGGTGGCCTCGTTTTGACTTGTTATGTCCTAGTAATGAAACTAGTCCCGACTTCTCCTGAGTTTGTCAGCGCTCCCAAATCACTCGGTGAGCTTAGCAGTGAACCTCGAGCGCAATCTCCTCCATCCGTCGAGGTGAAACATGGCACTCCCATTAAGTGCATGTTTAACTCGGTGGATGAAGTTCCGACCTTGTCAACGATACTTGCAAATTCGTTGACCTTAGACCCACAAGAGTTGAGTGATGAAGACCTTGGAGGTCGGTCTTCCTTAGCTCTTGTTGCGGGAGGGTCGAAAGCTCCTCCCCTTAACATTCCACCACTATAGGCTCATCCTCCTCCCCCCTACAATGCTCTAGAGTGGGAATTTGACGACCTCTTGGTTGACCAGTGTTAGGGGGAGACCTCTACTTTATCTTTAGATTAGATGTGTGTGTGTTGTGATGTGTTCCCCCGTGATCGTTCTATATGTGCTTGGATGACCCTTGTCACCCCTATTGGTGCTTAGATATAGGCGTGGTGTTTGTGTTCTAAACCTTCTTGTATTTGTATCATCATTCTTCCATGTTTTTGATTGACTTTCAAAAAATTGAGGACGATGCAAAGCGTTGGGGGAATTTAGGCTTCCCTTCCATGTTGACCCAATTTTTTATTTTTACTTTTTTTTTCGTGCATTCTTCTTGATCTGGTTGGGGATTGATGATCTTTCACCTTGCATCATAATTACCTACTATTTATACAAACAAGCGCAGATCTAACCCCGCGAAACCAAATTCCCCTGTGCCCTTTGTTCGTGTTCTATTTCCTTTTTCTTTATCTTTATCTTTCTCTCTTCTTTGCTTGATTTCTCCCTCTCATGTGTGACAATACCACCTTTACATCGCTTCAATCTTTAGAAAATGCATTCGTTGCCAACGAATCTTTTCTTAAGAATATTCACACACTTCTTTGTTAGAATTGCACTCTCAACTTGAAACCCTAACGAAACATGTTTCCTTCATCACGAGTTCATAAAGAAAGGACTTGGAAACCTTCCTCTGAAGCGGGAACAACTTTGATCTTCCCCTCTCATGGTGGCATATTATTTCTTTCGAATTCCTTGATGAAGTGAACATCTTTTAGAAGGATTCATTGATGACGAATTGATTTGAGAAAGAAGACACCATCTTTTGAACAACACATCCCTTGAGTGGACCCTCTCTTTTTACGTCTGGTTCCCAAGGGACCCCTTTGAAATTTTTTATCTCAAGAAAGTTCTATGGCGTCTAGCTCAGGGGAAGCTCGACTAGACTAGTTTCCTATCTTTGTGTCTAGCTCAGGGGTAGCCTGACTAGACCTACTTCACATCTTTGTGTCTAGCTCAAGAGCATCCCAACTAGACCTGGTTCACATCCTTGCATCTAGCTCGAGGGCAGCTCGACTAGACCCGCTTCACATCTTTGGGTCTAGCTTGGGGGTACCCTGACTAGACCTTGCTTTTTCAAACAGTGCGTCCCTTGAGTGGACCCCTCTTCCTTTTGAAGGGTTCCTGAGGGATCCCTTTGAAAGTCTTCCAACCTATTGATGGTCTGCATGACTGTCTGCTTACTTGCTTGTGTGGCCGCTTCCCGACATGTTCTATTTGCGAATAAACATGTCGCTTTATGGGTGCACTCGTGAAGCCGCTTTTTGACTCTATGGATTCCGTTTTTCTCGTCTTCCCTCATTTGAGAGTTCCTAGGGGTGCCTTCCTTGCATTTTTGCGGGTCTGCAAGGCGCTTTTCTCAGTTTCTTTCATGTGAGAGTTCTTGGAGGATACTTGCCTTGCAGGTCCGTGGGCCTATAAGGCTCTTTTTTTTAGCTTCATAGTTTTGCGGGGCTATGAAGTCCTTTTCTTGTTTTGCACTCTCGGGTTCACCAGATCTCGGTTTGCTTCCTCGACAATTCAGGTATACATTTCTAACCCTACTAGTTATTCGATCTACTTTACCGAAGCACTCATCAGTATTTGTGCTCACTAAAGTGGGGGAAAACTGTATAGGAGCGAATTTGTACCCCTTAGGCAAATTCCCCTTTTACCCCTCTTCACTTTAGAAAACCAAATTCAGAGGCTAAATTTCACATAAGCCTGCTACCTTTGTTCCACTTGGCACTTGTTTTGAGTGTCGATAAAAGAATAATTGTTGGGGACACCCACATGGCGTGCAGACGTCCATGCGACGCACTTACATCCCTAGCAGATTCCTGCGACTGGAGCCTGTAGAGGCGTTACACTTCTCATTGGAAGTCGATTTGTAACGCCCTCTTTGGCTTACCGACTTGAATATGGTCGTTTTCTTCACCCTTTCCTTCATATTCCCTATTCATTCATCCATGTTTGAATTTATCTAGATTCTCTAGATCTCTCCACAATCTTTCTAGAACCTCTTGAAGCATTCAAGCACATTTTTGCACTCCATAGCAACAATTCCATCACTCCATTAACTCAGTAGAGCAAGTGTAGAACCACACCATTGCAATAGAGGCTTGAGTTCCTCGCATTCTCTCCCCCATTAGCCTTGAGCACTCTTGGTGGAGGTGGTAAGCTTTCTACTCCTCTCCTCTATTATTTGGTTGAGTAAGCACATTATTGTTTTGTAGTGTTTTAGTGTTCTTTACTTGCATTTCCTTCTTTGTCGTACTATTTCTCTATCGTCGCAAACTTGGATGTCTGTGGAGGTAGAAACACAAAAACAAAGGTCTGACTAAGGCAGACCCCTATACAGCCCCCCAACAATTTTCCTCTTTGTTGTGTGTAGGTGGATGTGCCTCGTGGAGCTAGCTGGCGAACAAGCTTTTGTGTGAGATCATTCTTGTCACCCTAGCATTAATCTATTTTTTTTATCATAAATGTTTATATGTTTCTTACTTCATAGTATTGTTTTGTTCACTTAGAAATCATTAACTAGGCCGTTAGTGTGTTTTCTAGTGGTTAGACCTTGTCTTTCTGGTCGTTTGGTTGTACGAATTCCAACACACTTGAGAGACGCCAGCGTGCCATGCTGTCATCCCAGAACCGCACTTCTGTCCTCTGACAGAGAGCTATTTGAGACACAGAGTTGAAGCTGAAAATTGACTCACCTAGTCTCGTCTCAAATCTCGGGTGTACAGAGTGATCGAAGGACCTTATAGTCCTCATCATTCTCATCCTGCATTTCCTAACACTTCCTTATGCTGAGGTAAGTTAGAGTAGCCTGCTACTCTCGGCCCTCCGTGACCTAGGGCCTTGACGTGGTTGGTCCCCCTCTCTTATAGTGAGATCATGATGTCATGATTGAGTTCTTGTTTCAATTGTTGGGACTTTCACTTTGATCTTAGTTAGTTCTCTTGGTATTGGGTACATTGATCATTTGCTTGAGAGCTTCATGATGGTGCTATGTTGCATTTGGAGTTTGGCATGGATTGATTGGTAATAGGTACTCTTGGATACTTGGAGACATAGGCAAGGCTAGGAGATCTCGTGTGATTAGAGACATGTGTTGAGACAGTTACTCATTGATGAGGTTTTAGTTGGAAGTCTGAGGAGCCTACACCTTGGTTAGACGTGAGTTCAACATGGGCATATGAGGATTTTTTTCTTAGATGAGTCATGATGACTTGGATATCTTGGAGGAGCATTCTCATTCCCCACTCTTGGTCTACTCGGTGGTTAATCGTCTGAGGTATTGCCTATTGTTATTTTCAGATGCATTATCTTTAATGCTTTATCTTCTCATGCATATGGATCTTGAGCTATGGTTTGCTAGTTCTGGAGGGTTCATTTAAGGGATGTTGGCATATTTATCTCCTTATGCATTGTGAAGTTATTCATTGATGTTGAGTTTATGAGATGTTATTGGTCTTATTTACTTCATTGAGAATTAATTTGGTTTGAGATGCATACATCTTGGTTATGGTTAGATGTGGATAGTGCTATTCTCTTTGGGGTTTTATGGAGGAGATCATACTTATCATAGATTAGCATTTAGAGGTGTGTGAAGAAGGACATGCTATGGGTTTTGATTTACACGTTCTCACTTTGGTCTTGTTCTACTTCCTAGATGTTTGTATTCACATGACATTGGATTTGAGATCTTGTGTGGAGCTAGGGTGATCACTATGTTTGTGGTCATGTGTTGTTCATTGTTCTTTGGTGACGACATGGATGTTCCTTTATCTCTTTCTTGTTTTGGTTGTGGAGAACTTGGGAGAGCTATGGAGACTTATGGTGAGAGATGTATTGCAACATATTGGTTTGCGGGATTTGCATATCTTTGTGGATGTTCCTTGGTACTATATGATATTGGTTACACTTTCTATGTGTTGCTATTGGTGGATCTTTGGATACCTTGATCATTTTCAGATTTGACATTACCTATGCAGTGGGAGTTCCTAGATGTGTATGCTCATTATATGATAGGTTTGGCACTTGGAGCTTGTGATTGCATGTTATGGGTTGTATGTGTTGATGGCATGAAGTTCACTTGTTATGATTTGTATAGCTTTGAGGTATGGATAGTTGGATATGTTAGCATTTGTTGTGGATGTTATTTTCAGCTATGGTGATTTTATGTTGACCGCTATTGATACATACTTGTTACCTTTGGATTGAGTGTTTGTGTATTGGGATATTGGTTGGAGGTGGGTCTTATGCTTCATTGTGATAGATAGTGTGGCATCTCTTTGGATGATTTTTTTTATCTTTATACGCGGGCATGATGGAGGATGAGAGCATTCATGCTTGAGATGGTGGTCACCTTGATTCTTGTTGCAAGTATCCTGATGGAGCACTTTGATTCCTTGATGGTATATGTGGCTAGAGGGATTGTTCCCTTGTTCATGTTTGAGTTTACTTGTTTAGCCCTTATGCAATGTATACAACAAATGGGAGAATGTTAGGAAAAAGTGTGTTGTCCACCTTGCATAATTTTATAATGTAATATTTATTTATTTATTATGTGGTGCACCTAGGGAATCTAGGGTTGCGTGCATCACATGGGTCTAACGTTCTTGGGGCCACTTTATGTGTTTTATGTAACACTGAGTTAAAAATTTAATGTGGGGTTGCACATGAGAAAATATTTAATATTGGGAAAACTTAGTGCCAATATTAAATGAGGGGTTAATGGTTTTCTAAGCTCATGGTATTAGTCACATGGTTTTATGTAATACCACTTGGTGGTTTTGTGTGAGTTTGTTTCTATAAAAGCAAACACATGTGTAGTTGTCTAAGGTTGGCTTGTTAGCATTTGTGAGGGTTGAAGCATGGCATGGGATGTGTGGTTACATACTTGTTCACATTGAGTGCTTGTAGAGGGATTGATGTTTGAAAGGTGTTCATGTAGAGCTCTGGAGATGTATTGTAATGTTTATTGTTGAATAATACATTAGTGATGGATACTTTTGGAGGTTGGGTTTTTCCCTCTTGAGAGTTTTCCCAAGGTATATCTTGTGTTATCTTTGATGGTATGTTGTCTATTTTTTTGCATATGGATTTTGAATACTTGTTTGCATAGATTTCTCTATTTGGGTTATGTACAAATTATCTTGGGTAGATGCATATTTCCTTTCAAATAATCCTTCTCTTTCTCTCTATTGGAGAAGAGTTGCATTTTCCATTGGGTTATCTCTCTTTTCTCAATTTGTTAAAAAAATATTGTATATAAGAACCTTATTAGGCCTAGTTGCCAAGACTCATTTTTCATTGTTTAACTTTCTCCCTAAGAATCACTTAAGGGTGGGTGTTAGTGTGAAAAGTGCTTTTACCCAGCTAGTTAATTGTCCTATCTAGTTGTCCTGTTCACACTATAGTTAAGTTCACTTAGAGGGACCTTTTACCTTTTGTCTCACCTCATGTGGACTCAACGTATATCCCCACACTTGTCTCAAGTGCCTCAAATGTTGGAGGGGTAGTTAAAATTTCAATCCTACATTTTTACCTCATCATGCTTGCCTTTATATGCAAGGCTCATTTGTACATCTTGTTATATATTTTGTACAATTATTATTTATCTTGTATATTCTTATTTTTTATAGAATATTTGATCTTAGCTACTCCAACAAGTAATGACAACCTCCTAAAACTTGAACTCCACTTTTTTATTTTCCAATTTAAAGCTTCCTACTTTATCATTTAATTATTTTGAAGCAAACATCCCTTCATGTGTTTGTGGTAAACTTAGCTCTTTTTCTTCCTTCTTTCTCCACACCTTTTCATTCCTCCTATTAACTAGGCAATTTATGGCCAAGTGGCCTAATTTATGACAATTCATGTAAACAACAAAGGAGTCCTCAAACATTATTTTTTGTATCTAATCACCATATTTTGTAGATAGAATAACAAAAGAAGGAAGATTCTTATCCACTTATCATTCACATAGAATTTCACAAAAAATGGATTTTTTGGATTTGGTGAGTATATCAAAAGCTATAAGTTGATCAAATGCTTTAACTATTCCAATCATCACATCATCCTCCCACTCCCAATACTCCAACAACAAACTGGAAATCCTTACCCAAACAAGGATTTTATTGACATTCTCCTTATTGGGATCAAAGCTTAGTTTCCATTTTCTTAGGAAGAGCCTAGTTTTACTTGAAAACCAAGGACCTCCCAAGAGGGTCATGACATGGTGCTTATGATTCAAATAGAAAACAAGAAAAAATCTTTAGCCATACCAAAGATCTCAACTTGACCAAGCAATTTTCATGTTCTCTAAACCCATCTTCTGACATCTATGTTTGATCTAGATCCTAGAAACTTCCGAATAAGAAAATTTCCTAGTCTTATGGAGGATCTTTCAACTACATAAACATAGGCCCTACATTGGGTGTCTTGTTCATCCAAAATAAGATCTAAAGAGCATGACAAAGATGGGTTGAAACAACTTATTTTTGGTCACCTCCAACCAGGATTACTAGCCTTCCTTAAGACTAATAAGCCCAATTATGTTAGTCCCTCCAACAAAACCATAAGAGGGAGACATGCTACAATCCCTAACACCAACAACCATCCCTGTCTCCTTATTTTGTAAGCCAAGACAATAATGTTTGGCCTACCCAAATTGGACAACCTTTGAATCACACTTAGGCAATCACTAAAGGAAAACTTCATTAAACATTTGTGAGATAGCAAGGACATCATTCCTATTCTTACACAATTGCTACTCCTCTTGGACAACAAACTCATCTTGGAAAATACCAACAATATGCTCAAGGACCCCCAACATGATGTTCAAGCCCTTTAACCAACATCATTAGTAGACAAGTGAGATAGGAGGAGGGACTCACATTTCAAACCCTTCACAAAACACTACCTATTGGAGCCATTCTTTTCCACAATAAATAATGGCCCCTTCAAAATAGAACACTATTGGTCAACTAGATAAAGACTAGTAGTAGGCTAGAGACCATCCTCTACAAACTTCTTTGTGTTAAAGCACACTTGAGAACCTTGTAAACCTTTACAACAATTGCTTTTGTTTCTTGTCGATTTTGCAAACTTTTCCTAAGATGCCTACTTTTCTTATGCAAAGAAGAAGCCTCAAGCTAAAGATATAAGAGCTTCTTGTCCTAATTTAAAAAGTCGTCCCACTCTTTGTTTTCCTTATCAGTATTGAATATTGATTGTAAATTTTATTTTTATTGTTGAGATTATTTTGTTGGTTACCCCTTTAAAAACTACTCTTTCTAATCAAATATTTACATTTTCACTTATCTTATATCCATCTCTTATGTTGAATAATTTCATTACATTTCTTCTTAATATATAAGTCAAGTACACAACTGAAATTGAAAATTAGACATTTAACAATTTACTCCAAAATGATAATTTTAGCTAATAGTGCAATGTTACAAAATGAAGTAACTGAATTGAGAACAAATTCGTTAGCACTTCATGGTTGTGAGTTCCAATAGGTTATCAATTTGCGGAGAGAAAATTTGTCCATAGATATTAAAAGACATATAAAGAAGGCTTTAGAGAACAAGACACCATCCTAATTCTTACGAATGAAAAGGTAGCATACCATGCCGTCTGTCCTGATGATTACAATTTTCTTTTGGGTATATAAATCTAAATAAATTTTCAAATACCTATGTGCTCTCAATGAAGCAGAAATGCCAAATTTATTTATTTTAAACACTACATTTCACTGAAACAGATTGTTATAATTGTTATATCCCCTTTTCTTTTGTATTCCTGTGCTTTCTCACGAGTGCCAATAGATTGGTTACATGGTCAGGATTCCATCCTTGTAGATAGCAAGGAATAAAGCTGGATCTATTACCATTTGAATCTTGATCCACTAAATGCCAGTTATCTTATACTTGTTTAATCTTGTATCTCCCCCAAGCTGTAGCTTCCAAATGGTTTCTGCACAGGAAGGAACTTTGATAAAGAAAAAGTGATTATCTTTAAGTGAAAAAAATATTATAAATTGTATATAATTTTGTTGTTTTTGAATTTGATTGTGTGTCAATTTTTTCTTATCAATATTTTGGATCACACTCAGTGATTCATCAACTAACTATTTTCTCTTTTAATTTTTTATTCTAATGATGGATCACTGAATGTGATCCAAAACGTTGATGAGAAAAATTAACACACAATCAAATCCAAAAACAGCAAAATTATTGTTCATATAGATTGTAGAAATCTAATAATTTTGATAAAATGTATATGTTCGCATACCTGTTGCAAGTACTAAAACCCACGCTTTCAAGCATGAATCAACGAGAACTCGCTTATAACCTGTCTGAACACTCGAGTATTTTGGGTGCTCTACGACTAAGCCACCGGTCTGCAACACACATTCCTCCAGCCATATATGGTTTGAGTACGCTAGCCAACCTAGCTCTGAACAAATGTTGTAAAGCATGGGCCAACCACGATACATATCTAAAACCTCTGAGAACCGTATTAGGTACTCACCACAATTGTTCGCAACCATTACAACATTTTCTTGGAGATAGAATTCAATTCAGTATGCTAATTGCGGGACAATCTGGAGTTTCTTGATTTTATAAGTCATCAGAGATTTATTTTTGATCCAAGCGCAATTGGTGACTTCAGGGATGGAAAACACGCTCATTTTTCTCCTAATCCCCATCATTCAAAACAAAGTCTTTAAGGGGTACATAACCTGCTTCCTTCATCTGCTCAGCTAATCTCGCTAGCATTGCATAGATCTTTTCAGTTTGTGGATGTGACTTGTCTCCTACAAGGAATGCGTGTATCTTGTTCTCGATCTCAATCCAGCTGCATCCGGGTTCCTTCTTTAACCCCCGTTGCTTCATCATTACTCTCAAATTTGTTGCATCATTCCACCTGCCAGCTGCAACATACATGTTAAACAACAGCACATATATTCCTGCATTATGTGGTTCTAATTCAAAAATCTTCTCTGCTGCTCGGTGTCCTAGCTCTATGTTTCCATGAATTCTGCTAGCACCCAGCAATGCACCCCATACTTTTGCATTGGGTTCAATTGGCATATTGTTTACGAAATCCTCTGCCTCAACTAGGTGCCCGGCACGGCCAAACAGGTCAACCATGCAGGCATAGTGCTCGACTGTTGCTGCAATGCCGTGATCTTTAGTCATGGAATGAAAGTAGTGCTCACCTTTGTTCACTAAGCCAGCATGGCTGCATGCCGACAGAACGCCAATTAAAGTGATACGGTTTGGCTTAATTCCTATATGTTGCATTTGTTCAAAGAATTGAAGTGCTTCCTTGCCATAGCCATGTTGAGCATATCCTGCAATAATTGCATTCCATGAAACCACATCTCTTTTTGGCATCATTTCAAATAGACAATGTGCATCACCTATGCTTCCACACTTGCAGTACATTGTAACAATGGCATTCCCTACAAATACACCTGGCTCGAATCCTGTTTTTACGGAAATACCATGGAGTTGCTTCCCTTGTTCCAGAGCTGCTAGATTTGCACATGCACTAAGCACACAAGTGAAGGTGGATTCGACAGGTTTGAAACCCGAACGCTTCATTTGAGAAAACATTTTCAGGGCCTCCTCACCGTGATCATTTTGAGCATAACCTGCTATCATAACAGTCCAAGAGAGGCTATCGCGGCTATCCAGTTCATCAAAAACTCTTCTGGAATTTTCTATCTGCCCATTCTGCGCAAATCCTGCAATCATTGCATTCCATGACGAAACATTTCGGTTTGGCATTGAGCTAAACAGGTGGGAGGCATCTTCCATCCTGCCATTTTGGGCATATCCTGCAATCATTGCATTCCACGAGATTATGTTCCTTTCAGGCATTTTATCAAACAGCTGGCGTGCACCACTTATATTCCCATTCTGAGCATACCCTGCAACCATAGCAGTCCATGTTACAACATCTCGCACAGGCATCTTATCAAAGAGTTCCCTTGCATCGGACATCTGTCCGTTCTGAGCATACCCTGTAATCATCACATTCCAAGAAACTGTGTTCTTCCCCTGCATTACATCAAACAACCGGCGTGCCTCCACCATTCTTCCACCCTGTGCATATGCTGTGATCATCATATTCCATGAAGCCGAATCTCGTTCAGGCATTTTGTCGAACAGATACTGTGCATCTTCTATTCTCCCAAGCTGTGCATAACCCACAAGCATCGCATTCCATGTAATCACATTCTTCTCAGGCATACTGTTAAACAGTTGGTATGCGTCCTCCATTCTCCCACCGCGAGCATATCCCGAAATCATACAATCCCAAGAAACCACGTCCCGTTCGGGCATTTTGTCAAACAGTTGACTTGCATCTTCCAAATACCCATTCCGAACATAGCCCGAAACCATAGAATTCCATGAGACCACATCCCGTTCAGGCATTTCGTCAAACAGCTGTCGCGCATCCTTTATCTTCCCATTACACGCATATCCAGTGATCATGGCGTTCCATGAAACAACACTTCGCTTAGTCATTTTGTCAAATACTTGGCGTGCATCCTCAATTTTTCCATCTTTGGCATAGCTTGTGATTTTCCTGTTTTCACAAACTACACCACTGTCGAAATCGCACATGGTCTTGCGAACTCCAGATTTATTCCTTCGTTTGAAAGTAGTGTTCTCTGTGCTGAAATCGAAAGCAATTTGGTTATTCAGAAGGCATATACAAGAGTGTATCTGCCTGTTGTTCCAGGCTCGTGCTACTGCCGAAGTGGCAATGAAGATGAGATGGCCCACCTCCATCCTGTCGGCTATAGATCATAAAAAGCCATTCCCATACATTATTTCTGTTACATAACCCAATGGTTTAGAGTTCTCTCTAATACAGAAAAATAGGAGTTTATTATTCAAATTTAACAACGAACTGCTTATACTACTAAGTTTGTGGATAATCCTATAATTTAGAATACAACCCTATTTTCACTTACAAATCCCTCAACCTTTCTAAGGGAATCATTCACTGAACATATTGAGGCCAATCTTATTATCTAAAACTTTTCTTAATATCATTTGTAAACGTTGTTAACCATATTCAATCTGAGAAGAAACAAATTTCATAAAGATTGGGATATATGTATACAAGTAGATGATGAATGAGAATAAGATATATGAATTACATATCATCTAATGTATTTAAATAAATGATGAATGGAGATATATTTATCAATTTATCAAGAATAAGACACGTGGATTAGAATATCTTATGGTGCATATAAACATTTATGTGAAAATGGATTCTTACTATTGTTCACAACAAAAGCATTATGTGAATAGGTACACATTCAGACAACAATTTCATATGTGTAAATAGAACACATTCAACTATTTGTCAAAACAATGATTTTATCTTCAATGGGAACTTGGTCTCACTGAATTGAATTGAGCCTCACACAACTATTTTCCAAAGCATAACTATTAACAAATAAAATAGTTGAATTGAGCATCGCCACTTCTTCATGTGAGACACGTGTTTTATTATCTCCACATACTTTAAGAATGTTGTGTTGTTTGACTATTAGTTAAGTAATAAATAAATTGCATTACATACTCATTGCTAGTTGGACATGCCACACACCATTTGTTCAATGCACAAAGAGACAAGACTACAACAAACTTATCTTTGGCACTTGAAAACTTACTTTGATTTTTTAAAGTTTTCTCTATTGTACCCTTATATTTTCCTAGAGTGTTCCACATCAAGCACCATGTTTCATCTTACATAAGCTGCTAAACATTTATTCACTCTAGTGCATGAAACATCTCATTATTAGCCTTCGCATGCAACAATATGCACCTTTTGTACACATCTATGTTCACTTTAACTCTTTATTAATTGAGAGAAAGAGTTAGTGAACAATGTGCATCAAACTCCATTTGCTCTGATACCATATTCCAATTTTGTAATGCAATGCAAATATCTAGATAGTATAGTCAACATTGTATGTATATTTATACATGTATATATATGTATGTATGTGTGTGTGTATGTATGCATGTGTGTGTGTGTGTGTGTCTATGTGTCGGTGTATGTATGTATGTATACGTATATATTTGTATGCATATATAGATACTTATGTACTTATGTATAGGTACATATGTATATATATGCATGTATATATATATGTATGTATATTATATATATATATGTATATATGTATGTGTATATATATACACATACATATATACATATACACATACATACATACATACATACATATATATATATATATATGTATATATACACACATACACACGCATATATGTATAGAGAGAGAGAGAAGTTGTTTATGATCCTTTAACTTAGGATACATCTCTCCTTTCACCCGACTAATTGCTTCACCTATTCAGTCTACATAATTGCCTTTAATAATCACACAACAAATACACTCATGTTGATCTTATTATATATTTAATTTTAATTTTCTAAACTTGTGTGGTTTCACAAATCATGTTGAAACAAAATCATCATGTTATAGGTTTCAAGATTTGTAATACCAAAATTACTTGGAAAATGTATCAATAGTCAATTAAACTATGTATAGAATCTCATTTGGGATAAATATTAATGAAATTAACAAAAAACTTAGTTGTATCCCATGTGGCCAACAACAAACTAAATCCTTCTCCCTCATGTGAAATGGTTGCTCATTCAATAAAAAATATAAAAAATCATTTGATAAATTAGGAAATATTCAGCTTAGATACTAAAAGGAGGCCAAATATAACTAAACAAATTTCTACTTAATCTTGGGAGGAGAGAAATGCTAAAAATATATAGATCCAACAATTTTAGAAAGATTTTCAAAAACATGCAATACATACAACACAAGAAAAAGACACATAATATAGTAGATACCCTACAAATACCATTTCTAGTAAAAACCTAGCAACAAAAGAATACTCAATGTATTATCATAATCTAAATTACAATACATTCACAAATTATTGACTCCTTCACCATAGCCTTTAACCATGTCTAGAGAAATTCTAGAGTATAACTCCTTGTAAACACAATTGCATCACCATCTCCATCCCAAAAATCTATGATATGAGAAAGCCTAAAACTATGGTTTTCCAAAACCATGTGCAAGTATCATGGGTAAACATGACACCCAATCCTAGGGCACAAATTCCAATGCCTAAGTCATAATGGGTCAACATTTCCAATATGGAATGTAATTCCCCATGTCATAACTACCCACCAAAATAGGGCACTCAATTTTGAACTCATTCTTCTTGTAGCAAAGTGCTCTTACTCACTGTGAACAAGTCAAAATTCATCCATGACTTTTTTGGTCTACCTTATAACTCCCTTTTACATGATTTTATGCACCATAGAAGCTCTTACACATCATACAATTGCATAGATACTCTTACACATTTACATGTCATAAATGCTTCTTACAACACACCATATTACATTTTACAAGTAACAAATGGTGTTGCTTCAAGTGAGATACCCTTTTTCATGTGGCCATATTATTATTACAAAATAAGCAATAAATACAAATAATGAATTTCAAGGTGTACAACACATATTCATAACATTCTCCAACTTGTTGTATACCTTGTAGGAGAAAAAGAGAAAACCAACACAAATAAACTACCTATTAATGGTCGAGATACCCATATCCTTGTGCCATTTAAACATCTTCATGCTTATAGGCTTTGTCAAAACATAACATTCAACAAATTATCAAACTTCTCAAGATTAACCCTCACACCCTCTATGTCAACAACAAAATGTTACTACAAATTAATGTGCTTTATCCATACAAAAAATGTACATTTCTTTTCCAAGGTGATGGCACTCTAATTCTCATAATTAATATGCACTACTTTTTATCTACACCTAATATTAGAACACAACCCATAAAGCTAGACAACCTCCTTACAAGCGTGAGTAGCTACTATATACTCTACCTCTATAATTGAAAGAGCGTCCATAGCTTATTTCTTCTTAATCCAATTAATTACATCACTAAAAAATTTTAAAATGTAGTCGCTAGTTGATCTTATGCTATCCACATCTCCTACCTAATTCAAATATACAAATTCTCTTTATATATTGAATATTTTAATTTATCCCTAGTATTAATGCATATTTCACCAACACTATTACAATTATGTTGCAAGTGACTCATACTATTAGTATAGATTGGGTACAAGAAACACGTATGACTCCTAGATTGACTTACACTACTAGCATAGGTTGGGTCTAAGTGATTTACACTTCGAATATATATTGAGTGTAATTTATATGCATTATTGGTATAGATTGAGTACAAGTGACTCATATTACTCTTGGATTGATGATGTAGGAGCATCCCTGGTTGTAAAGCAATCTTGTATCAGCTGGAAACATTTTTTTCTTTACAAATTAGTTCACAGTTGTCTTAGTAGTTTCTTCCACATTTTACTGCATTATCATTTCTTGGTTTGTGGAGCAAGATATAGATTCTACACAAGGCCATCTTCAACATATCCAGTTTTTAGGTGATTTGCATTCATTTGTAGAAAGTCATCACTCTCAAAATTTCATTGACAATTCTTTGTCAAAGCATTTAGGGTCTATCTGGTCCAAGCTAGATTTGTAGATCATTTTCGGAATGTGCGGAGCTTAATGGAACATCATTCAAGGCATTTTAGGTCTTAGGGATCTTTCTTGGAGATCCACTATTCGCTTCCATCTCCTGATGGGTTAGCTTCTCATGTTTGAAGGTCGATCTACACATTTGATCTTGCTTTGGGGTTTGTAAGCCCTTGAGGTTGACATAGATCATAATTGGAGATAGATATTCATATTTAAGATCATTTATAATCTATTGGAAGTTAGTTCATTCAGTTCATGATTTCATTAGTTAGGAGTTAGATGGTTAGATCCAACCTTCCAAGTTTTGGATTGTAATAAGTCTATATGCCAATTGTAATATCTTATAATGCACTATGGCAAGCCTATAAGCCATAGTCATTCCACACTTATGGCATATGATGCATGTAAGATTACAAGTTGTTGAATCAATGATACTTCATGTTTGTTGAGTATTTCTTGTGTTAACTTTGTTGTGTTGTACTCAAGGTTGCATGGTTGGACAATCCTCTTTGGACCCTCCATCCATGACTGCATCAATTGACCTACACTAATAATACAAATTAGGTACAAGTGATATACACTACTAGTATAGATTGTACAAGTGACCCAATATACCATCCCAATAATAAATAAAATATTCTAAAGTTCCACATAAATATCTAAATACTTTCTTCACTTTAGCCTAGTCCTCCTTATTAGACTTTCCCATAAATTAGTTCAAGACTCCTATTGCTTCGGTAATGTCTATTTTAGTATAAACCATAACATACATGAGGCTCTCAACTATGCTCGCATAAGGGACATGCCTCATGTCATTTATCTCACTTGGTGTAGAAGGTCATTGCTTAATTGATAACTATATTCTCACAAAACTAAAAACTCTCACTAGTTTACTATCTTGCATACCAAAATATTACAAAATAGATTCATGGGAGCTTAAAATATCACCATAAAACATTACCACAAGTCAAAACAAGGTTCCAAAATACCTTCATAAAAATCCATACGACTCTTACATGCTAAACATGGTCTCTTACATGAATTTACACCCTCTTACGAGGTGTCATAAAAAGACCTATAAAATAGGAGATGCACTTACTTGTGTTAGAGACCATCAATAACTTATGCAAAGATTCTATTACACATGTCATAACTAATTCTCACATCTAAAATTGTCTCCCCTACTTTTAGCCCTTACAATTGTCATAAAATCCATCATAACATCCTTAAAAATATGTTTTCCATGTTAGAAGACTAAATGGGCATATTTTAATAACTAATAACTTATTTTTCAAGGCACCAACATGTGGTAAATATTCCAACTCAAAATATCACACCCCTTTTGATGGAGCACAAATATTTAATAATATAAATGTGAAATAATCATGAGAATATTAAATAATAATAAATAAATAACTTAGGAATTACAAAGATTGAGACACCTTAATTCCCAACATTCTCCAACTTGTCAAATACCTTGCAAGATCTAGTGAAATTACACCATCATGGAAGCGGCTAGGTACAGAAAGCAAGTCTCATGGCCTCATTGCACCAAATGAACTTTTTTGTGCTCACATGTTTGGTAAGATAGTCTACAACATTCACTTGACTGTCAATTTTCTCCAACTCAATTTTCCCATTGTCAATCATTTCACGAATAAAATGGTATTGAATATCCATATGCTTAGTCTGAGCATGATACATACGATTCTTGGCTAAATGAATTGCACTCTAGCTATCACAACCAATCTGAACTATCTTTCAATAAAAACTAATACTAGCAAACAATCCCTATAACCATATTGCCTCTTTAGAAACATGGGTAGTGGTCATATACTCCGCTTCACTAGTGGATAAAGAATCTATAGGCTACCTCTTACTCATCCAACTTATAGCTCCTCCAAACAAAGTAAACACATACCCACTAGTGGACCTTCAAATATCCAAGTCACCAACCCAATCTACATCAACAAAACCTTGTATGTTCTAATGGATTATCCACATTTTTAGTACCAGAATAAACCAAACAATAATCAAAAGTACCACACAAATATCTTAACACCCTCTACGCATAGTTCCAATGCTCTCTACCAAGGTTAGACATAAACCTACTCAAAACTTCCATTGTTTGAGCAATATTTGGCATAGTGCAAACCATTGCATACATAAAAATTCCTATAGTACTATCATGTGGCATGTTAGGAATATCCTCAAAATCATCTTCAAATTTAGGACACATACCTAAAGAAATATTAGTGCCAATTAGTAAAGTAACTCTAACTGGTTTGCAATCCTCAATACTAAATTTGTGCAAAATAGTGCTCACATACTTTTTGAAAACCAAAGCTTTTTTCTATCACCTTGATCTCTTTTGATTTTCATTCCCAATATGTATCTCGTTTCCTCCAGATCCTTCATCTCAAATACACATAGAAGTTGATCTTTCAACCCATTAATCATACTTTTTGTGTTACTGAAAAATAACATATCATCCACATACAAGGCAACAATCAATAACTAATCATCAATACATCTAATGATAACATAGTGATCCTCTTTGCTTCAATAAAAGCCCAATTTCAACACAAAAGAGTCAATTTTCTATACCACACATGGGGTGATTGTTTTAAACCATAAATAGATTATTTTAACTTGCAAACCAAGTGTTCTTTCTCTTTTACCTCAAATCCTTTTGGTTGTTGCATATAAATTTCCTCTTCCATATATCCAAGCAAAAAGTAGTCTTAGCATCCATTTGCTCAATTTCAAAATCATAAGTAGTAGTTATGGATAAAAGAAATCTAATAGAAGATAATTTAGCAATAGGAGAGAAAATTTCATCAAAATCAACTCCATCTCTTTGGGAGTAGCCCTTAGCTACCAATCTAGTTTCGTACTTCTCTAATGAATTGTTTGCTCCAAATTTATTTTTGTACACCCAATTACAACCAATTGTATTCCTTCCTTTGGGAAAATGAACAAGATTATAGGTATCACAAGATTCTAAAGCCATCATATCCTCCCACATGGCTAGTTACCAAGACTCGCTATCATTTGTAATAATAGCTTCCCTGTAGGATCTAGGCTCATTGTCAGTACTCAATAAATCAAATTCACAAAAAAAATATGGTGGGATATGCCTATCAACTAGATTATGTTTTCTTGTGGTTCTTCTCAAGGGTGGAGTGGGATATTCTTCCTCAAGTTCTTTAGTATTCTCAACTTCTTCTATCACAATGGAGTCTTCCTCTTTAGAACTTTCACTTGAAATATCTTGTTCTTCTCCATCCTCAAATCCATCATTATGTTCTTCTTGATGTGCATCTTCTTGCTGCAAATCAAAATGCACTATATGTTTCCTTTCCTTCTCTTATGGTTGTATAGGATCAAAAATAGTTCTAAGTTCCTTGAAAATAACATCTCTAAAATAAACAATTTTTTGGGTTAGAGGATTTCATAGCTTATAAACTTTTACATTCTCACCACAACCAATGAAGATGCATTTATCTTATTTTGGATCCAACTTAGAACAATTTTCCTTAGGCATATTAATACAATCTTCATAGCCAAAAACCCTTAAATGTGAAACATAAGGTTTCTTTCCTGTCCACACTTCATAAGGCATTGAATCAAGAGCCTTGCAAGGATATCTAATAATGAAATAACAAGCATAACCCACAACTTCTACCCAAAAACATTTATCCAACTGTGCATCACTCAACATACTTCTGGCTATTTCCATAATAATTTGGTTCATCCTTTCTGCAACACCATTATGTTGTGGTGTTTAAGGAGTTATATTTTATCTTATGATACCTACATGCTTATAAACTCATCAAATTCCCTAGAGAAATATTCCCATCCATTATCTAATCTTAATACTTTTATTTTAAATCCCTATTGGTTTTCTACTGAGGATTTAAATTCCTTAAACTTAGTGAGAACTTCATATTTATTTTTCATAAAGTAAGTCCATGTAGATATGGATACACCATCAATGAATGTAACAAAATAATGATATTTTTCAATAGAATCATCATTCATAGGACCAAACACATTTGTATGAACAATTTATAATTTATCTTTTTATTTATTACTTCCTAAAGGAAAAGATGCTATGTTGTATTTTCCAAACACACAATGCTCACATAAATCAAAGTGCTCATCAAAATAAGATAAATTGTCCAACAATTTTTTATTCATAACAGTTTTTAAAATATTTATACTTATGTGGGCCAATCTACAGTGCCACAACATACTTGTATTTTCATAATTATTATTTGCATAGGTGGACTTCCAAATAGTAGTGGCATCAAGCTTAAATAGAGTTCTCATTTGAGTTCCCCTTGCTACCACCAAGACTCCTCTCACCAATCTGCAACCATTCTTATTAAACATTACATGTATTCCCAAATCATTCAACTTCAAAACTAAAACCAAATTTCTAGCTAATCCAAGAATATGTAAAACACAGGGAGGGTTTTAATCCTCCCATCGCTAAAAAACAACAGTACCTTTCCTCATCCAGCATTTGGATATGTAGTGTTTTCCCCAAGGTAGAGATTACCTCCATCATATTTCTGCAACCATTTATTGTTTTTTCTAAATGTATGTGTAGAGCCCAATTTTCATCTGTATTTTGAAAGGCATGGTATTTTGTGGTGTCTTGATTAATGTATCACATTGGTTTCAATTATTGCATATTTTGTATGGATTTAGAGACTCTATTGTCTAACTAGATAAAGTAACCAATCTGTTACTTGCTCCTTCTCCCCACCATCCTCTACACACTAAAAAATCAATATAAAAATTATTTAATTTTATCATTTCTAGTGTGTTCCAACTATTATGTTTGAATGTACATAAAATAAGGGGTTATCATAAAGCACATTCTTAGACACTCACAACATATAAACATGAAGTGAAAATTGAAATAGGGGTGCACTATGTAGTGGGTATGATTTGTATCAGGAAAGTGTTGTGCTTATATGGTGATATCCATTGCAGCAGCTTAGGGAAACCCCCTTGATTTACCAAAGCTAAAAGTGAAGGAGGTCTTACCCACCTCAATAATTGGTCCTCAGTTTCCCAACTTGAATATAGGTTTTGTGGATATTTTTCTCTAGTTAGACACCCATAGAACCTAGAATACTATCCAACCTTAGAAATTTGGGACGTACAACTCGAATCACCAACATGTTAATTACCATTTATTGACAAAAACTAAAAATTATTTAGCCAATATAGAAAAAAATTCATATATGTTGTAGTTTCATAGTGTATCGATTTGTAATGATTTATTAAGATTTAGTTATGAAGTTTTAAGTTAATCTTCAAATCAATCCATATTTCATGAGTAGTAGTTCACAAGAATATAAATGGCCTACTTATCATTAATTGTATCTAGGTGAAGCACTCATTAGAGAAGTTGCTTATTTTTTAATTGCAACTCTCCACTTTATTTTATATTAATCTAATGTTGGGAAAATAAGGAGAATATTGTTGGAACAATATGACAATCTTTGACCCAATAATAGAGTAGTTAAGATTCAAGGATTACACTATTACAATATGAAAATTTGTGATATGTATGGAAATTTAAAATTAAGTTGTCATGATACAAAAAAAATCATAGAGATATGCATCTTCTTTGTCATGCTTAAATCAATGATTTAACATGCTTAATAAACCTATCTTAGATGAACATAAAACATCGAATAAATGAAGATTATTTCACCATAAGAGAGCAATAATAAAGAATGACACAAATCAGAAACACAAGAAGAACATCTCACAACAATAGATTTACATGGAAAAAACCTCGTGGGAAAGAACTCCACCAAAAAGAGAGGCCAATAATGTATTATATTCAATAGCAAGATTACAATAAAATCGCTCCCATCACTCCTTCCATGTCTTCAATCTTGAAAAACTTTGTGACCTACAAATAATTACCTAATCCTACTATCCAAAGGTGCTAATTTATAGGAAATGAAGTGTGAGAATACCATTGTGTTATCTCAAAACAAGAGGAAAACACCACCTCCAAAACCATACCCCCCTTTAGTGGTCTACCTATAAACATAATAAAAATAATAAATAATTGCATGTCCTTCACATATATTCCCAACCCATAGCTAATCAAAATTGGTCAACTCTAAGTGTTCCATTACTCTCGACGGATTTGATGGTTGAGATGCACTAACATCACTACCTAGCACCCCACTATGGACAACATGCAAATAACATTCACCAACATGCAAATCCATATGACCGCACCACCAAAGTGGACACTTAGAAGAATATTATGCTATTATGTCTTATCCTTGTCACCATTGATTGTACTCATCATGTAAGTGTAATTACAATATGTCATAAATAAATAAATATAAAATACTTTTCCAACATGTCTTTAGGCATCCAAATACACCTTCCAAGGAATTTAGAGATACATGAAAATGACATTATACTTTGCAATTGCAACCATAAAGAAACATAAATAATAATCAGTATAGTAATCAAGTCCCAAGACCTTCCTACACCAACAAGGGAAATATTTATACCTTAGCTACACATGTATCACTTGATCCTTCAACCTATTTTTGTGCTCCAACTAGATACATTCAATAGCAACCAAGGTAACCACCATCAAGCAAGAAATCCTCACATCTCCAACATGTCACCAATAGAAGAAAAAAGGGACATGCTAATGTGAAGCATACAAATTATCACTGAATCTTGCATCAATTTATACATGAAAACAAGCGTTAAATTCAAATGATAAAAAATTATTTGAGTAGCTTCCTTACTCATACTAATTTGGATTAGCAACCACAACAAGTTTCTAGCTCATCTAATCTAACCATACCTAAAAACACGGGTAAATAGACCATCATAGATAGAACTTCATGCCATCAATATATCAACCTAAAATTATAATCAAATATCTATATATTCATCCTCCTATCTCAAATGTAACATACCAATGCACAAATGGCCACAAACGATGCAAAAAAACTAAATCTACAACATTGAAAAGACATGGATATAGATGGTCCACATCTGATTCATCCCACTACAAGAAACTAGGTAGCTAAGCCACAACCTACGTAGCTCAAAGATCCCAAATCAATGAAGCATGCAAAAACATCATCACGTCAGTAACCTACAAATCAAGATATCAAAGAAGATAACCTGACATATATCTAAAAAACCCCATTGCATAGGTAATGCCAAATATGAAATAAAATCAAGGCAAACCAATTCTACCTATATTACTTCACATAGAGGATGTGGCTAACTTCTCTACTACATAGTATTAACCAAACATACAATGATATGCATAAAAAACGTCTCATTACCATTCTCCAAAATAACTCTTCCAAGAAAGAGAGAAATTGCAAATCAAACCATATCCTTGTACCAAACTAACATGTACCAAGCTATTGTTGGGAAAATGTGTCTCAACCTTGTAATTAGATACAGTTTATTGATAGGATGTATGTTGGTATGTGCCAACTGGTCATGTAAAATATTGTACACTCGTAACAAGACATGGGGTTCAGGGCAACACCCCAAATTTTTTTTTCGTTGACATGTCAAGTTTTTCCCGTTGACACGTCAAGGATTTTCTGTTAACATGTCAAATGAAAATTGACCTTGTAAAAACCTAATTCTATAAGGTTCTAAAAATCTTATTATAAGTGGGTGGGATGTATGTAGATGGGTGTATTCTAAGAGTCTGATAGTAGTCGTGGTGCCTCTTGATCTCTGGTGGTGATACTCCTGTGAGAAGCTTTCTCTACAAGTCTATTGTAATATTTTGATTTCTAAATAATATATTGGGTAGCTTTTGGAGTGTGGGGTATTTCTCCCAAAACGGTTTTCCCCACATAAATCATTGTGTTGTGGTATGCATGATACTTGTGTTTATTTATGTTTAAGTTTTTGTAACTGTTAAAGATCTATAAATTTTTTGCATTATTCTCCTCTCAAGGTTAGTGTAGGAATTTTTTCCGCTACCTTAGCTTCCTTACAAGTGGTATCAGAGCTTGATAACCTCTAGTTTCAATTGTGGGTTGTTGGGTTTTTTGAACTAATCTAGATTTGAGTGGGAGCTTGTGCAAAAGAGACTTGGCAAGTTCATCAAGGAGAATAGAGGTGGAGAAATTTTCTAGAAATAATTTTGAGATGTGGAAGCTAAAAATGGAGGATTTTTTGATAGATTGAGATCTGTGGGATGTTGTTGATGAGAATGTTTCAAGGCATGAAAATCCTAATTAAGTTGCTCAATATGATGTTATGGACCATAAAGAAAAATGTCTAATCAGATTGTGCTTGATAGAATTTTTTTTAATTAATGTCCATGAAGAGATCCCTGCACAAAAACTATGGAAGAAGCTTGGTGAGATGTATCAAGCCAAATCTTTAGTGAACAAGATTTTCTTGAGGAAGAAATTATATTCCTTGAGAATGGAAGAGGGTGGATGACTTACAGACCACCTGGAGGAATTCAATATGTTGGTGGCTTAGTTGGCGTCAATTGGTGTCAAAATGGATGAGGAAGAGAAATTTTAGATCTTGCTTTGTTCTTTGTATGATTCATGAGATTCTCTTGTTATGGCTATTGGGAGTACTTTTATTATATTGAGGACTGAAGATGTGGTGGGTTCTTTGCTTTCTAAAGAGATGAGGAGGAAGGTATCCATCAGTGTCAAGGAGGCCCTGAATGTTCGTGGAAGACCTAAGGAAAAAGGAAAGAAGAATGAGAAGAATGACAAATCCAAGTCCAAGGGGAGATCTAAGTCTCCTGGAAAGTTCAAAGCTATTTTTTGGAACTGTGGTAAGCCTAAACATGTTCATAAGGATTGTAAAGAAGAAAAGAAGAATAAAAGGAGGAAATTTGATTATGAAATTAAGTCCAAAAAGGAAGATGGTGATGCATTCATTGCAACTTTGGTAACTTGTATAGGTAATGATGCATGGTTAATTGAATCAGGTGCATCTTTTCATACGACCTTTAATAGAGATTGGTTTTGTGAATATGAATAATTTGATGGAGGTAAGGTGTACTTGGGTGATGATTCTAATTTAGACATTGTTGGTCATGGTAAAGTTAAAATTAGGTTTCTTGATGGTAGAATAAAAAGGATTAATGGTGTGTTGCATATCCCTGGATTAGCACAAAATTTGTTATCTATGAGAAAACTAATAAATGTAGGTGTGCAGGTAGTATTTTATGATGCAGGATTGTAGACCATTGTGTGTTCCTATTTCAGTCTGAACAAAGTTATCTATTTTAGGTTGTCCAACATCTTCATCAGAGATGTAAGACATGAGCAGAGTGCCTTTCTAGAGAGCAGTTGGAATTTTGATGTATGCTATGGTTTTTGGTAGACTAGACATTGCCCAAGCAGTGGGAGTTCTTTCTAGATATATGTCTAATCCTAGTAGAGTTCATTGGGATGCAGTTGAAAAATTCTTCAGGTATTTGTAGGGTACCTTACCTTACATTATTCCTTATGTTATCATAGTAATATGACTGAAGACAAAATTTCCCTTGATATTCATGGTTATTTGAATTCAAACTAGGCAGGTGATGTTAATAGTAGAAAATCCATCAGTGCTTATGTTTTTACTTTATTTGGTGGTGCAATTAGTTGGATGAGTAAGCCACAGGCTGTGATTGATTTGTCCACTACCGAAGTTGAGTATATGGTAGCTACTCATGCTTGTAAAGAATCCATTTGGCTTAAGAGATAGTGTTCAGATATTGGAATTAAACAAGGTGCAGTGATAATATATTGCAATAGTCAGTGCAATATGTCTAGCCAAGAACCCAACGTTTCATGCCAGGACCAAGCACATTGATGTACAATATTATTTTGTTAGAGATATGGTTGAAGATGGTAGGGTGAAGCTGGTTAAGGTAGAGACTTTAATGAATGTTGTTGATTCTTTAACTAAGCCTGTGAGCACAAAGAAGTTCAGATGGTGTTCAAAAACTATGGGCCTTTCGGCCCGTAGCAATTAGAGATGATGATGACACCCTTTCATTTTCCTTGCAAGGTGTTTGACAAGTGGGAGATTTTTTGGTAAAATGTGTCGCAACTTTGAAATTATATATGATTTATTGATAGGATGTATGTTGGTATGTGGTGAATGGTCATGTAAAATATTGTACACTTGTAACAAGATGTGGGGTTAAGGGCAACACCCTAATCTTTTTTTCGTTGACACGTCAAGGTTTTTTCCCATTGACACGTCAAGGTTTTTCTTCACTGACATGTCAAGAATTTTCTGTTAACACGTCAAATGAAAAATGACCTTCTAAAACCCTAATTCTAGAAGGTTCCAAAATTTTTGTTATAAGCGGATGGGATGTATGTAGACGAGTGTATTATGAGAGTTTGATAGCGGTTGTGATGTCTCTTGATCTCTGGTGGTGATACTCCTGTGAGAAGCTTGCTCTACAAGTATATTGTAATCTTTTGATTTCTAAATAATATATTGGGCGACTTTTGGAGTGTGGGGTTTTTCTCTCGAAAGGGTTTTCCCCACATAAATCATTGTATTGTGGTATGCATGATACTTGTGTTTATTTTTGGTTAAGCTTTTGTAACTATTAAAGATCTGTAAAAGTTTTGGATTATTTTCCTCTCAAGGTTAGTGTAGGAAGTTGTTCCGCTACCTTAGCTTCCTTACAACTATGTAAAGTAAGATCTCCTTCACCATTCCCAAATTGAAAGTATGTCAACATATAACATTAAAAATTATGATGAAAAACATGGGAACAATAGATGTGAACCCCTCATACTGAAGATAGATCAAACAAACTAATAATTCCCATGATAAAGGGAATATTCCCAAAGATACACAATGTTTCGTATACCTATTCAAATAATTCCTTAGAACTAGATCCATAGCTCAAGACCAAGAAACAAGGAGAACACCAAAAAATACCTAAAACCACACATCTTCTTTGTAACAAGTCCTCAAAACTTCTACACTCAAGATTAATAAATAAGAGAAGATAAGATACATATGAATAATGCATCTAATAATAAGGTGATCAATACCTCTTAGATCATTTTTTCCTCCCAAGTAGACCAAGAGTGGGATACAATATTTTCATGTGCATACCAAGAAATAAAATCTTACAATAAAGGGAAATCTTCTCTTCAGGTCTATAATGGACTCACACCCACAACTTGGTGTAAGCTCCTCGATCTTTCTTATGAAACCTCATCAAAGAGTAACCATCTCAACACATGATCTCCACAAATAAGAGATATATTAGCCTCACCCAAATCTCCCTAGTATCCATGAACATACACTAATCAATCTATGCCAACTTCAAATGCAACCCTACAAAATCATGAAGCTTCGAGAAAATTATTAATACTCAAAACCAAAGAGAACCAAAAAGATCATGCTATCAAAGTTCCAATCGTAGAATCTAGGAACATATGGTGACATCATGATTTGTCATCTCCTCCTAGGAAATCACATGCACCAATGCACATATCCTGGTCTCAAGAGAAAATGTATCATGTCAATACTCAAATCTAGAATCAAGGGTAAGCCAAGAAAAATACCAAGCACCTCTAAACCAAGGATCATCTATCAAAATTGATGAAATGTAAACCCGAAACCTTACCAAAGACTCCAATAATCCTTCATTGAAAACCAATATGTCAACATTTCTTCAAATAATATGAAGTTTAAGAATGTTCTGTCAATAGAACCAAAGATGTCAATAAACTCTCACTGCAACATGAGGGAAGAATCCAAGAGCTCCTTATGACACCGACAAACATTGCAAAAGACCATCCATATTCTAATAAAATATTATCCATGGATACCTACATACTGTAACACCAATAGCTTCAAACCGAAATATTGAAATAAAGAAGATAGAATATATTATGTAATTACATAAAGCTCCCATTAAAAGTGACACTGATCTATTCATGACATCATGATCAATACAATTTCCAAAACTCTACAAAAAGTGAATAGAGATTCTCATGTAGCATAAACTACTACTGTAGTTTCAAATGAAAAACTATATCAAGCACACCAAAAGACCATTTCTCACTGCAATAAACATACCAATGTAATAAAGGTGACCAAGAATAAAGGTCTACCAAATAGAACCCACATTAGATAATTTTTACAAGATATGCACACATGCAACATATCAAAGGGTGTAATTTCCCCTTCTCAGTAGACACCTGGATATTATTTTAGCCTTTATTTATTCCCGGAGGCTAAAAGGAGAAATAAGGGAATAACATTAAATTAATTATTTGTAAAGTTATCTCAATAAAATAAATTATAAAGATATCTTTATATTTAATTAATTTAATAAAGCAACTAAAATAAAATGTTATATTATAAAGTCACTTGAAGAATAAAATATTATATTTTTCTAGAAGCTTCTTGGAGGTGATTGTAAATTATTTATAAGGAGCTTATTGGAGGCTAATTGACACATCTTGAGTCGAATACATTTTATGATCAGTTGGAGAGCTTGAATGCTTGACATTGCTCAAGGGTTTGAATACTCTAGAGTGTCGATTTTGATTGTGAATCATCAATCCTAGCTGGGTTAGTGAGGGAAGATATTTCAGTCTTTCCATTTGGGAAAGTTTAGTGGCCAAAGGCCAAATTTGGTGGAGAAAATTTGGAGAGAACATTGAAGGGCATTTTTAGTTGTGCATTATTTGGAACAATTTGGGTTGAAGACTTTGCAAGTTTTGAAGACAATAATTTGTGGAGTTTTTATAGCTGCATATCATTGGTGATTTTGTGAAGTTTCCAAGTTATAATTGTTGCCATTAGTAAATTGACCTACAAAATACATAGAAATTTATTCATGGAGGTTGCTATTGGTATTGATTCCTTGTGGGTAGTGAAGTGCTCCAACTAGGAGGCCAAGATGACTATGTTTGAAGGTGTTTGGTAGGACTAGAGGCTTCCATGATTTTTATTTTGAAGATTGTAGGCTGAAACAAGGGCGGCTCATTGAGGAGGTTGAATCATTATCAAGAGGACTCTCTAATTGCTGCTAAATACTTCTATAGGCTGCCACTACATTGCAGATAATTCCAACATCATTTCCTAGGTTCCTTTCATCATATTTTGTACGTTTTGCATTGCTTTATCATATTTCATAAGTTGATGTCATATAGGGGAATTGTAGTTGCATCATTTGGAGTTATTATAAGCCAAGAGTCTTGGCATATCATTGCAATCAGTTGTACTTAGCCTATGCCTTATATAATAAAGGAGAAGGAGTTGCATATCAAGTTTTTGTCTTATATTCCTGGTTGTAGTTGATATTAGTATGCATGAAAAGTGTTTGTAAAAGTGTCTCTTAGTTGTAGGTGTTAATTTGCATAAGTTTTAGTCATCTATATGCACTTGAAAAACACAAAAATACTTGCATTTAATCTCCATTACATTGTTATACAATTTAGCATTTATTTTCAAGCATCCAAACATCAATCACATCATTCAAAACCAAAACAAAGAAAACAAAAAAACATTACCAGTAGATACAAGGTTGCAAGACAAGTGTTTGTCAAAATTCCAAAAGTAGAAATTCAGAGATTTTTGATCATATTTGGCAAGGAAATTTATAGTGGTATCAGAGCTAGCATTCCTACCAGCCTATGTACGTTATGAATGAAGAGAATCCATAGATTCCAGACATCAATCCACTTGACACCTATTATACAATATTATAAAAGGGTTTGAATCCATTTCAGCTCATGGAGGAGAGTAGCACTTAGCATATGCTTAGTGAACTTGCTAGAGGTTAACAAAAAGTGCTTGAAAAGATGGCTAGAGGATGGCAAGAGATGATACAAATTCTCACACAACTTTTGAATAATGAAAACACCAATGGGAACAATGGACAAAATGGTCACAATGGAGGTCATGATAATAATGATACAACTTAGAGCAATGTTAGGGATGTTGGATGTTGTGGTTGTGTTGCTGATATGTGGTTGTCATTGAGGTCAACACTATTAGCATTGATGTCCTGAAGGATGTATATGTCGAGGATATTGAGAAAATTATAATAAATATGTTGGAAGCTTCCTATGAAGCTATGAAGTTCAGTGTGGTGGAAAGTTTGGTATGTTGATATTCAGAAGTTGCACTTTAAAGGGTTTGTTTCTGAGCCTATCTAGTTTATTCTTTGGAAGTTTTAGAGGTGTGCATCAAGATTGGAGTAAGTTGTGAGTTTCTGTGTTCCTACAGTTATTCTGTTATTGTAGCTGGTGTTTTTGGAAGAAGAGAATGTAATTCTTGTAATTTGAGTTGTTGTGTATGCTCCTGCAATGTTCATTGATGTTTATAGATCATTCTCTATCCTTGTTGCACATCCACGTTGATCGGTGTGATTGTGATTGAAGATTTTTCCTTTGTGTGTTTGGGTTTTGATGTTCTTGGCCGACATGGTGGTTGTAGTGTGTTGCAGATCCTCGTGAATTAATTTTTGAATGCTTGGCACATTCAAAGATGTTGGTTTAGGTCTTCATTATGTTGTGACCAACTTTGGTTGGTGTACATTGATATTTGTTCATGAATTGGGCCGACAATTTGTATTCATTTATTCTTTTATTTTTGGTTGACAAAGTTGTTGATGTAATTCCATGAAGCGGATATATAAGAGCGATTGTTTTATTCATTTGAGATGTATGTGTGAGAAGTGTGTATGTGAAATGTGTGAATAAAGATCAAATCATTTGATTGCAGAACAGAGTGTGAAGAAGTTTGAGTGAAGTGTGAAGAAGTGTTTATGTGCCTAACCAGAATTGTAATCAAGCTTTTGAAGAAGCTACTTTCTCAGTTCAATCTCTTCAGATGGATTCAATCTGAAATTTTTATGTCAGACAATGTGTCTTCTTGGAGTAGTGAGCTCTAGGTAGTGTGCCTGAATGCATGTGCATTCCTTATTCATTTTACTTATACTTTTAATAGGGTATAACTTGTGGATTAGCCTCCACCGTGGTTTTTCCCCTAATAGGGTATAACTTGTGGATTAAAATCCACTGTGGTCTTTCCCCTAACAGGGTTTCCACACAAAAAAATAGTTGTGTTATGTGTGTTGTTGATTCATGCTTTCATTTTTATTTATCAGATCTAAGATTAAAGTTTAATAAGGTTAAATAAGTTTTAAATTCTATGACAACTGATTCACCCCCCCATCTCAGTTGTCTATTCTTGTTTTTCCAACAATTGGTATCAAAGTAGGTTCCTCTAAAGAAGTTTAATAACTTGAGGTAATTTGAGATGGCATCATACAATAAGGATAGTCCTAGATTTGATGGAACAAACTACTCTTTGTGGAAGGCTAGAATGGAGTGTCATTTGAAGTGCATTGGTGAACCCTTCTGGAAGATTACAAAGAACATATATGTTATTCCTCATAATGGTCCCTCTACTCTTGATGAGATGAAAGAAGCTGAAACAAATATTAGGGCTATAAAAGCATTATTGAGTGCTCTGATAGATTCAGAGATGACAAATGTAATGGGTCTTAAAACAACATATGAGATTTGGAAGAAGCTGGAAACATTGTATGAAGGAGATGCACAAGTGAAATTTGCTAAGCTACAAAGTATGAAAGGCAAGTGGGAAAAATTGAAAATGAGCGAAGATGAAAACATTATTTCTTTCATGCAAAAAGTAAATGAACTAGTGATGGGTATTAGATGTGTCGGTGGGTTCTTGGATGAAGAAGAGATTGTAGCTAAAGTGCTCAGATCATTGCCTACTTCTTACAAAATGAAAGCTCATGCTATTGAAGAACTCAGGACAGTAACAAACATGACAAGAGATATGTTGATTGGTAAGCTTGCTGCCTTTGAATTGAGTGAATTTGGTGAATCTACCCCTAAGACAAAATTTGCATTTAAAGCTATAGTATCCAGAAGAAGCCAACATAGATATGACCCAAGAGAAAGTTCCAGAAATACATTCAAGTATGAAGATGAAGAAAGAGAGCTAGAAGAGTTGGAAGCATTGATTGTGAAAAGAGAAGTTAGAGGACAAGGTAAGTATAAAGGAAAGTTTCCTATTAAATGTTTCTCTTGCAATAAGATAGGTCATTTTGCATCAAGGTGTCCTGAAAGAGTTCCTAGGTCCAAACCTGACAAGCCTAGATTTCAAAAGAAATGTTATTATGTTGAAGAAGGTGTTACTGATGATGAATCTGATAAAGAAAATGGAAATGAAGATGGATGGGTATTTATTGCTATCAAGGAAAATGGTTTGGTGTCCATTGAATCTGCTAATGATAAGAATATTGAGAAAGCTCTTGTAGCTAGAATTGAAGAAAATGATGAGTGGGTGATTGAAAATGAATGCTCACATCATATGATTGGTGACAAAAGTAAGTTTATAAGCTTAGAGAAATATGATGGTGGTGTTGTAAGATTTGGAGACAACAACACTGGTGTGATTTGTGGCAGAGGCACTATTTCTCTTGGTGGTAAATATAATACTGATGATGTCCTTGATGTCGAAGGATTGAAGCATAATCTATTGAGATTTGGACAGATGGTCGAAAAGGGATACAATATTCAATTTAAAGATGGAAAATACAGGATACTGGGAAGTTTTGGAAATGTAATTGCTTCAGGTACAAAGACAAGAGGTAACATTTTTCACCTAAGTGCTGCGAGTGAAAGTTGTTTAATTGCTCAAGTTGATGTAAGTTGGTTATGGCATAAGAGGCTATGTCATGTGAATTTTGATAACATTGTCAAAGTAAGCTCCACTGAAGCAGTTAGAGATCTTCCTAAGCTAGTGAGGCCTACTAACACCATATGCAAGGAATGCAAGATGGGAAAGCAGACTAGAATTTCTTTTCGGAGTAAACAACATCATTATAATGGAGTACTGGAGCTGGTGCATACTGATCTATGTGGTCTCTCCAGAATTAGAAGTCTACAAGGAGAAAGGTACTTTATGTTGCTTATTGATGATTACTCTAGGATGATATGGGTTGCTTTCTTGAGAGAAAAACATGAAGCATTAGAAAATTTCAAAAGTTTAAAATCTATGGATGAGAATGAGACAGGTTTGAAGATTAAATTCTTAAGGTCAGATAGAGGTGGTGAATCACTTCTTGGGAGTTCAATTCTTTCTATGAATAGCATGGAATCAAGAGACAATTATTTGATCCCTGAACTCCTCAACAAAATGGAGTTGTTGGAGAAAGAACAAAACAATTCTAGATGCTACTAGAACTATGATGTTGGAAGGTAATGTTCCTCATATCTATTGGAGAGAAGCTGTAAGCACTGTTGTATATATTATTAACTGGGTAAATGCCAATAGTAATTCTGGTAAGACTCCTTTTGAGTTGTGGTTTGGTTATAAGCTTACTGTTGATTCTAGTAATTCTGGCAATGTTCCTCATATCTATTGGAGAGAAGTTGTAAGAACTGTTGTATATACTATTAACTGGGTAAATGTTAATAGTAATTATGGTAAGACTCTTTTTGAGTTGTGGTTTGGTTATAAGCCTATTGTTAAATATTTCAAAATATTTGGAAGTAGATATTATATCAAGAGAGATGAAGATATGGGAAAGTTTGATGCTAGGAGTGATGGAGGAATCTTTATGGGTTACTCTACTAAGAGCAAGGCCTATCAGTGCTATAGCAGAAGATTGAGTAAAATGGTTGAGAGTGCAAATGTCAGAGTTGATGAGGACACTGCTAGATCATCCAAATATTGTGGATATGATTTAGATGACCAACATGATAGTACTGATAATGGAAAGAATGCTCAGACACATAATCAAGTTCAATTTTTTTCGGTGAATCAAGAGAATCAAGAAGGAGAAGCTAATGGAAGTGCAAAAGAAAGAATAGAAGAACCAAAAGTTTGAGAGAATCCCAAAGTTCTGAGGTATGTAAAGCTAAACCATTCTAAAGATCAGATTATAGGAGATAAGAACAAAGGTGTGCAGACTAGAAGAAGAATTGCAAAAGAGTATTATCTGATTTCCAAAACTGAGCCCAACAATGTCAATGAAGCATGTAAAGATGAATATTAGATGGAAGCAATGAAGGAAGAACTGATGCAGATAGAGAAAAATGATACATGGATTCTTGTTCCCAGACCTCGGGATAAAAATGTGATTGGAACCAAATGGGTCTTTCAAAATAAGCTGAGTGAACAAGGTGAAGTGGTCAGGAATAAAGCAAGACTAGTATGTAAAGGGTACTCACAGATGGAAGGTATTGATTTTGAAGAAACCTTTGCCCCTATCGCTAGAATTGAAGTTGTAAGATTGTTTCTTGCTTATGATGTTTTTAAGAACTACAAAGTCTGTCAAATGGATGTAAAGTCAACATTTCTAAATGGTGAGCTAGAAGAAGAAGTATATGTTGAGCAACCAGATGGATTTCAACTGACTGATAAAGGAGATATGTTTTGTCGATTGAAGAAAACACTATATGGACTCAAGAAAGCCCCTAGAGCCTAGTATGCTAGACTAGATAAATACTTGTTGAAGCTTGGATTCAATAAAGGCAGTGTTGACAATAATATGTATTTTAAGATGGACTAGGATAAAGAGTTGATTATTGAAGTCTTTGTTGATGAAATCATTTTTGAAGGTAATGATGACTTATGTATGAAGTTTGCTGATGAAATGAAAAGTGAGTTTGAGATGTCAATGATTGGAGAGCTGAAATTCTTTTTGGGATTGCAAATTACTCAATTAGATAATGGAATATTTATATCTCATTCCAAATATGTAAGAGAGTTACTGAAAAAGTTTGGCATGGAAGACTCAAAGCTAGTTGGTACACCCATGGCAATCGGATGCAAGTTAACACAAATTCTCCTAAGGAAAATCGAACAAGATATAGGTCAATGATCGATGGATTACTTTATTTGACTTAGACCTGACCTGACATCATGAATGTTGTATGTATGGTTGCTAGATAGCAAACTGATCCAAAGGAATCCCATGTGACTGTTGTGAAGAGAATTTTCAGATACTTGAAAGGGACAGTTGAATTTGGTCTTTGGTATCCTAAAGATGATGATCTTACTTTGAGCGCCTTTACTGATGTAGATTGGGTAGGAGATGTGGATGAAAAAAAAAGTACTACTGGTGGTTCCTTCTTCTTGGGGAAGAAGTTGGTGTCTTGGTTAAGTAAAAAGCAGAATTCCATTTCCTTATCTATTGCTAAGGAAAAATATATTGCTGCTGCAAACAATTTTACTCAAGTAATATGGATGAAGTAGATGTTGAGAGATATTAGAATTGAGTATGATGAGCCTATTGCTATATTTTATGATAACTCAAGTTCTATAAACATTTATAATAATTCGGTGTTGCATTCCAAGACAAAACATATATCTATCAAATATCACTTTTTGAGAGACAAAGTGAGTGATAAAGAAGTCAGACTGAAGTATGTGCCTACTAAGGAATAGATTACAGACATTTTTTACTAAGTCGTTGCCTAAGGATACTTTTGAGTATCTCAGAGGAAAGTTAGGGGTGATTTCCCCTCTTAATCAGAACTAAGATGCAAGTCTTTGCATCTGTCAGTGCATTTACAATCATATCTTGTTTCAAACTAATGTTGTGGTGGCTGCTACTCAGGGGGAGTAGTCAAATGATTCAAATATGTGGTTCAGAGCTTGTGTACCTTTTCCATTGATGTAAAAGGGGGAGAAGAGTAATGTGAAAAACTTTGTAAGAACTAAGGGGGAGAAGAGTAATGAGAAAAAAATTGTAAGAACAAAGGGGGAGAAGAGTAATGTGTAAAGGGAAGACTGTTGGAGAAGAACTAGTTGTGTTGATGGTGTATTTTTCACATCATGTGTTGCCATAAATTCCAAAGGGGGGAGATTGTTGGATTTTGTGGTTGTGTTGCTGATATGTGGTTTTCATTGATGTCAACACTATTAGCATTGATGTCTTGAAGGTTGTATATGTCGAGGATATTGAGAAAATTATAATAAATATGTTGGAAGCTACCTGCGAAGCTGTGAAGTTCAATGTGATGGAAATTTTAGTATATTCAGAATTTGCGCTTTAAAGGGTTTGTTTCTAAGCCTATCCAATTGATACTCCAAAAGTTTCAGAGGTGCGCATCAAGATTGGAGCAAGCTGTGAGTTTATGTGTTCCTATAGTTATTCTGTTATTGTAGCTGGTGTTTCTGGAAGAAGAGAATGTAATTCTGGTCATTTGAGTTGTTGTGTATGCTCCTGTGATGTTCGTTGATGTTTCTAGATCATGATCTATCCTTGTTGCACGTCCACATTGATCGATGTGATTGTGATTGAAGATTTTTCCTTTGTGTGTTCGGGTTCTCATGTTCTTGGTCGACATGGTGGTTATAGCGTGTTGCGGATCCTCGTGGATTAATTTTTGAATGTTTGGGACATTCAAAGATGTTGTTTTAAGTCTTCATTATGTTGTGACTGACTTCAGTTGGTGCACATTGAGATTTGTTCATGAATTGGGCCAACAATTTGTATTCATTTATTTTTGGCCAACAAAGTTGTTGATGTAATTCCATGAAGCGGATATATAAGAGCATTTGTTTTATTCATTTGAGATGTATGTGTGAGAAGTGTATATGTGAAATGTGTGAATAAAGATCAGATCATTTGATTGCAGAGCAAAGTGTAAAGAAGTTTGAGTGAAGTGTGAAGAAGTGTTTATGTGCCTAATCGGAACTGTAATTAGGCTTTTGAAGAAACTACTTTCTTAGTTCAATCTCTTCATATGGATTTAATCTAAAAGTTTGATGTAAGACAATGTGTCTTCTTTGAGCAGTGAGCTCTAGGTAGTGTGCATGAATGCATGTGCATTCCTTATTCATTTTAATTAAAATTTTAACAGGGTATAACTTGTGGATTAACCTCCATCATGGTTTTTCCCCTAATAGGGTCTCCACACAAAACATCTTGGTGTTATGTGTTTTATGATGCGTTGTTGATTCATGCTTTCACTGTTATTGATCAAATATGAGATTAAAGGTTAATAAGGTTAAATAATTTTTAAACTATGTGACAACTGATTCACCCCCCCTCTGAGTTGTCTATTCTTGTTTTTCCAACAAGGGAAACTAGCAAGGTGACACCAAGGCCTCTCATGCCTCAATTCTTGGGAGAACAAGCTGCTAGAAATCAAGAGCAACAAGCACAAGGGGAAGGTTTCTCAAACTATTTGAGGGAATAAAATTCCTTGGCTAATGAATTTCATGCTTCCATGTCATTGGTAGACTTTTATCATATCAAACTCAGGAATAGACCTAGAAACAACAACAAAGGGAAGAAAAATTAAGATTTATAGTGAAAGGTTGGGAAAATTTCAATCCCTTCCTTTGATGGGTCTAGTAAATGTACAACCAAAGCTTAGGTTCAAAAGTTGGATACTTATTTCCAGCTCAACCCTATGTTGGAGATAGAATCCATCAAGTATGCCACTCTACATTTGGATGGTGAAGCACATGAGTGGTGGTATCATGGGCTTGTCACATTGGGACATGCTACTATCACATCCTATTTAGAATTCACACAAAATTTGATGGATAGGTTTGATTAGAGGGATCCTGAGCTTCATTTTTATGAGCTAGCACAACTTAAGCATAGTGGATCAGTGGATACATATATTTCAGAGTTTCAACGATTGGAAGTCATGGTGACTGATATCTCAGAATAGAGGTTGGTCATGATTTTCATTGAGGGTCTTTTTGAGCCACTTCGTGGTTGGATCAAGGATTTCAAGACCAACACTCTACAAGATGCAATCACTCGAGTTAGAGACATGGAGTATTCCACACCCAACAAAAAAACCCTTCTAAACCCTTCGTTCCTCAAAAGAAGGGAAACAAGAAAAGTGATCCAGATGAAGAGTGCCATAGGGAATGTAGGATTAAGGGGATATGTTACCATTACAAGGAATGTTGGGAGCTTGGACATCATTTCATAGGAAAAGGCAAGGTTCATCTCATTGAGGTCATATCAGAGGATGAGAATAGTGATGATGAGTAGTCACAGGACCATGATGACAATAGTTTAGATGAGGAGCAGCCCCAAGAGAAGGGAAATAGTAGTACCATTGCTATGCTATCGGGCGCACCTATATTTAAATACTTTAGAGTTAGGGGTGTCTTACAGGGTTAGTGCATTGTACTGTTGATTGATAGTGGGGCAACCCACAACTTCATTGATGCAGCCCTAGTGGCAAAGTAGAAGCTACCAACAAAGGACTTTGATGGATTCAATGTGATGGTAGCATATAGTTACAATATGACATGCACTCAGAAGTTTTCATAGTTGCCTGTCACATTGGGAAATTACACAGTCACAAAAGATTTTTATGTGGTGGATTTGGGTGACACAAATGCTATCATTGGAGTTCAGTGGCTACATTCCTTAGGGAAATATGCATAGAAATTTCAAACCATGGAACTCAAGTTCAAGACAACAGATGGGCAGTGTGTGGTGCTTAGAGGCATGACTACTGGATCAACCAAGGTGGTGTCTACCAAATGCATGGAGAGAATCTTTTGACATGATGATATAGATTGGGTAGTAGAGTGTTTGATTACCACTAAGGGGACACTAGATTCAGGACAACTATATCACATAGACATTCATGAGCTTATTGGTAAGCACGATAAGGTGTTTGGAGAGATACCTCCAGGGAGGCCACCTGATAGAGGTTTTGAGCACACCATTGAGTTTGAGGAGGGGGACAAACCAGTCATCACAACCCCCTATTGCCATCCTAATAAATTCAAGGATGAGATCGAGAAAGCAATCAAGGAATTGCTTGAGATGAGACACATTAGATCGAGCTCAAGTCCATTTTCTTCTTTTGTACTCTTGGTGAATAAGGATGGAACCATGAAGATGTGCATTAACTACCGAACTCTCAATAAGAATACCATTAAGAACAAGTACCCCATACCTAGAATTGATGAGTTTTTGGATAAGCTTCATGGGGCAGTGTAATTTTTAAAGATTGATATTTGATCAGGGTACCATCATATTAGATTCAGAGACTAGGACATACACAAAATAAATTTTTGTCACTATGGGTACTATGAGTTCCTGGTTATGCCATTTGGATTGACAAATGCACTTGCCACATTTCATTCTTGCATTAATCATATATTTAATAAGTAGTTGCGTAAATTTTTTGTTGGTGTTCTTTGATGACTTGCTCATATACAACAAGACTTGGGAGGAACATTTGAGGCATCTTGATGAGGTCTTGTCTGTCATGGAGGAGCAGACGCTTTATGCTAAGGCATCAAAATGTGAGTTCGACCTTAGGGAGATATTATATTTGGGGCATGTGATTAGTGCAGACAAAGTGCAGGTCCACCAAGAAAAGATATAGGCAATACTTGGTTGGCCAACACCTAGGAAGCTCACAAAGCTACGAGGTTTCTTTGGGTTATGTAGTTTCTTTAGGCACTTTGTGAGAGAGTTTTCATAGTTGGGAGCACCTTTTACCAATATTATGAAGAAGTGTGCATTTAGTTGGTTTGTTGAGGCACAATGAGCTTTTGATAAGCTCAAGGAGGTGATGAGTAGTTGTCTAGTCTTGGAGCTTCTAGATTTCACACAACCATTTTTCCTTGAGTGTGATGCCTCGAGTGAGGGCATAGGAGCAGTGTTGATGCGGAACCGACACCCCACACTGATACATTTTGACTCAATTTCTGACGAAAGGTCGTCGGAATTTCGATGAAATTTCATCGAAATTTCGACAAAATTTGAAACGTCAAAATTCTAACCCAGCATCATCGACTGGGTCAGAATTTCAACATTTCAAATTTTGTCGAAATTCCGACAAAATTCCTCCAACGAAATGGCGTCGAAATTCTGATGAACTTTCATTGGAAATTGAGTCAAAATGTATCTGTGCCATAGCTTTTGGGAGTTGCAAGTTGAGGGGACTAGAGAGACTATATTCCATCTATGATAAGGAGATGCTCGCCATTATGCATGCTTTGGAAAAGTTCATACAATATCTAGTTGGAGGGAAGTTTGTGGTGAGGACCGACCATAATAGTCTCAAATACTTCTTGGAGCAGAGGGATTTGAATGAGAGGCAACATAAGTGGGTTAGTAGGATACAAGAATATGAATTTGATATAGAGTATGTGAAGGGGAAGAAGAACATGGTTGCAGATGCCCTTTCCAGGAGGCCTTCAACTTTCTCACTTTTTGAGATTTCCATAGATTGGAAATCCCTCTTATTGGTGGAGTACTCCAAGAATAAGTTTTCTTGTGAGGTGATTGAAAGATTGATACAAGATGATAGGTACAGAGTAGTGGATGATGCGATTTACTACAAGGATAGGATTTACTTGGTGCAAGAGTCTAGACTAAAGGAGAAGATATTGCAGGCTTCTCAAGACACTCCCTTAGCAAGTCATCAGGGCTATTTCAAAACTTATAGACAAGTCAGAGAGAGGTTCTCATGTAAGGTCCTCAAGGATGATGTGTTGAGACATGTCAAGGAGTGTGAGACTTGTCAACATAACAAGTTAGAGCATACACATCCAACCGGATTAGTATAGCCTTTGCCTATCCTAGAGCAGAAGTGGGAGAGCATTTCCATGGACTTCATCACAGGTCTACCCAAGGTGCATGGGAGAGATATTATCTTTGTAGTGGTGGATCGGTTGATGAAGTACACTCACTTATTTGATATTCCAATAGAGTACATGGCTCCACAAGAAGTTGAGCTATTTTTCAAGGAGATTTTCAGATTGCATGGGCTACCTCGATACATAGTCAATGATAGGGATAGTAGATTCATGAGTGCATTCTAGTAGGAGTTATTTAGGTTGGAAGGTACTAAGTTGACTCTGAGCAAGAGTTATCACCCTCAAAAAAATGGACATATGAAGATTGTGAATAAGTGGATTGAGAGGTACTTGAACAACTACATTGTAGGGCAGCAACGAGCATGGATTAAGTGGTTACACTTGGGGGAGTATTGTTACAATACCACTCATCATATGTCCATTGGGATGAGTCCTTTCTTAGCTTTGTATGGATATGATGCACCATCATTCATGGAGTTGGATTTTGGTGAGAGCAGGGCTCCCAAAGCCAAGGATTAGAATAGGAGAGTTAGGATATCTTGAGGGCACTCAAGGATAACCTGCAGGTGGCATAGAATCAACAAAAGACTTATGTTGATAGACACATGGTGGAGCATAGTTTTGAGGTTGGTGATTTGGTATACCTTTGCTTGCATCCCTATAGAAGGTCTTCTCTTAAGAAGAGTGGAGTAGAGAAGCTCAAGCCTAGATTCTATGGACCATACAAGATTATCAAGAGGGTTGGAGAGGTAGTATATGAGTTGGATCTGCCTAAGAGTAGCAAGATTCATAATGTATTTCATGTTTCATTCCTCAAGAAGGCACTGGGTCAGCAGGTTACTTCTTCAGAGCTTCCACCGTTAGATGAGGAGGGACATTTGGTCTTAGTCCCTGAGGAGATTGTAGACACTCGAGAGAGGAGGTTGAGGAATAGGGTGGTGAAGGAGTATTTGGTGAGATGGAGAGATTTTCTAGCAGAGGATGCCACATGGGAGAATGAGCGGATTCTACAACACTTGATTTTGCAATTGCTTGAGGACAAGCAATTTCGGGAAGGGAGGAATATAATGTCCCCTTCGTAGTAGCCACCTAGATATTATTTTAGCCTTTATTTATTCTCGAAGGCTAAAAGGAGAAATAAGGGAATAAAATAAAATAAATTATTTGTAAATTTATGTCAATAAAATAAATCATAAAGATAGCTTTATATTTAACTAATTTAATAAAGTGACTAAAATAAAATGTTATATTATAAAGTCACTTGAAGAATAAAATATTATTATTTTCTAGAAACTTCTTGGAGGTGATTGTAAATTCTTTATAAGGAGCTTATTGGAGGCTAATTGATACATCTTGAGCTGAATACATTTTATGATCAGTTGGAGAGCTTGAATGCTTGACATTGCTCGAGGATTTGAATACTCTAGAGTGCCAATTTTGATTGTGAAACATCAATCCTAGCAAGGTTAGTGAGGGAAGATATTTCAGTCTTTCCATTTGGGAAAATTTAGTGGCCAAAGGCCAAATTTGGTGGAGATGATTTGGAGAGAACATTGAAGGGAATTTTCAATTGTGCATTGTTTGGAACCATTTGGGTTGAATACTTTACAAGTTTTGAAGACAATAATTTGTGGAGTTTTTATAGCTGCATATCATTGGTGATTTTGTGAAGTGTCCAAGTTATATTTTCTACCATTAGTAAATCGACCTATAGACTACATACTCAAAAATTTATTCATGGAGGTTGCTATTGGCATCGATTCCTTGTGGGTAGTGAAGCGCTCCAGTTGGGAGGCCGAGGCGACAATGTTTGGAGGTGTTTGGTAGGACTATAGGCTACCCCAATTTTTATTTTGAATATTGCAAACCAGAACAAGGGCAGATCATTGAGGAGGTTGAATCATCTTCAAGAGGTCTCTCTAATTGTTGCTAAATACTTCTACAGACTGCCACTTCATTGTATATCATTCTAGCATCATTTCCTAGGTTCCTTTCATCATATTTTGTATGTTTTGCATTGCTTCATCATATTGTATAAGTTGTTGTCATATAGGGGAATTGTAGTTGCATTGTTTGGAGTTATTATAAGCCAAGAGTCTTGGAATATCATTGCAATCAATTTTACTCAACCTATTCCTTATATAATAAAGGATAAGGAGTTGAATCTCATATATTTGTCTTATATTCTTGGTTGTAGTTGATATTAGCATGCATGTCAAGTGTTTGTAAAAATGTCTCTTAGCTATAGGTGTTAAATTGCATAAGTTTCAATCATCTATATGCATGCGGAAAACATAAAAATATTTGCATTTCATCTCCATTGCACTATTAGACATTTTAGAATTTATTTTCAAGCATCCAAACATCAATCACATCATTCAAAACCAAAACAAAGTAAATAGAAAACCATTACTAGCAGATACAAGGTTGCAAGACAAGTGTTGTCGAAATTCTTAAAGCAGATATTTAGAGGTTTCTAATGAAATTTGGTAAGGCACTTTACAAAGGGATAAACACACATTTGATGCTCCAATCTCAAATATAAAATAGAAAGATTCAACCCCACATCAGTAACATGAAAAATAAAGATAACCAAGTATAACATGTAGATTTACAAGATTCAAACACTAGGATCAACAATATAACTTATTTTCCAAACAAACCCACATAAGAGTAACCATAGATAAATAAGAAACCTTCAAGCAACCCTATAAATTTATAATTTTTTAATCAAAAACTATAAGATTTTGAATGTAATCTTTCCAAAAATGTACAAACCATAAATTTTTGTTAATATGTAAAACCTACAAAACCATATTTGTAAATATAAATCCACTTATACATCCAAATATTCACATCATTATATACACCATATGAAATGATCTAGAATTCCCTAAATCTAAAAATATATGTTTTAGAAACAAGAGAATTTCAAAACCTAGAAAGAAAACATGTTCGAAAGGTCACAAAATGTAAATCATAATGAAATTCACATCCCACAAACAACCAATGGTTAACTATCATTTAGTTCTTTCATGTAACCAAGGGATAAAACCCCAAACAAAATATAAGCACTCCATTATGTAGTTCAAATAGTAGGTTTTTTCATATGCAACTAGGGACTAAAATAACACACCCAACATGTACACTCTTTCTCTTCACATGACCACAAGAAAAAAGAACATAACCACCATAAAAGAGGATATTTAAATATTGCCAAATCAAAAGTCCAAATTACCACTATGCAAGAAGAAAGCATATGACAAACTCCATAAGAAACACCCATGAGATTCCAATGCCTACCATAAACCCCATTGACGATATCCATATAAAATCTATATTTCATGGCTTCCATTCTCACAAATCTACAAAATAATGTTAACACGCAAAACATTCATTGCAGTCAATAAGCCTTTAATAACTCTTGCAATTCCTTCTAATCAGATTCCCAAAAAATTCTTAGAAATCAAAATAGAGGAATACCCAAAACCAAATTACCATAAATCCTTCACATGCAAGCACTTGCAAGAAACATGGAAGTACACACAACTCACATGCAAGTCATGGAACAACCTTAAGCTCTGATACCAAATCTTAGGAAAATGAGGAGAATATTGTTGGAACAATATAAAAACCTCTAACCTAATAATTTAGATTAGTTGATATTCAAGTATTAGACTATTATACTATGGAAATCTATGATATGTATGCAAATTTGAAATTAAGTTTCTTTAATACGAAAAAAACCATAGAGATATTCATCTTCTTTGTCATGATTAAATCAACCATTTAACATGCTTAATACACCTATCTTGGATGAACATAAAACATCAAATAAATGAATATTATTTCGCCATAAGGTACCAATGATAAAGAATGACACACATCAACAACACAAGAACATCTCACAACATTAGATTTGCATGGAGAAACCCTTACGAGGGGAAACTCCACCAAGAAGAGAGGACAAGCATGCATTATCTTCAATATAGAGATTACAATACATCCACTTCCATCACTCCTATTTCTTCAATTTGACAACACTTCATTATCTACAAATAATGATCTATTACTACTATCCAAAGGTTCCAATTTATAGGAAATATGTTGTGAGAATACCACTATGGTATCTCAAAACAAGAAGACAATACAACCTCCAAAAGATATTCCCCATTTAGTGGTCCACTTGTAAACATAGTAAAAAATAAAAAATAATCGCATGGCCTTCACATGGGCGCTCAACCCATAGCCAATCAAAATTAGTCAACTCTGAGTGCTTCATTATTCTTGATGGATCTGATGGTTGACATGCAATACTTAGCACCCCGCTATAGACAACATGTAAATAACATGCACCAACATGCGAGTCCATGTGGCCCCACCACCAAAGTGGACAACTAGAAATAATATTATATCATTATATCTTATCCCCATCACAACTGATTGTGCCCATCTCCTATGAGTTTAAGATCACAAATAAATAAATATAAAATATTTGTCCAACATGTCCTTAAGTGTCCAAATACACCTTCCAAGGAACATGGAGATACATAAAAATGACTTAGAATTACAAGGTAAATGTTACCTTATCCTAACATCTAATGGCCAAATTGAATTATATTAAAATTTGTTCCATGTTTTTCAATTATCACCAAACCAAAAAGTAATAGAATCAAATGAGTGAATTCTACGTCAAAACTATAACACAACAATCTAGATATTTGCATAGCCTTTCTCTTTTGAGTTCTATTATTGGTTATAATGATCAAATCTTTACAAAATTCTAGTACATGTTCAAGCACCATATAAATCTCATAAATAAAACATTGAGAAAATAATATTCTAAGATTTTAGATATTTTGGTCCCCACACATGCTAATTATGAGGCTTTCCATGATCAACATCTAGTAAATCAAAATCTCAAACCCATTTTCCAGGTAATACTATCACCCAAATATTTTCCCCATGCCACAAACTTTATATATGAGATCAACTTGGAGAGATAACATGGTCAACTCCAAATACCTTAAATAGTTTGATGGATGCCATTTCATAGTTATCACTTATCCTACACAAACATAAACATTTCTAGATCCTTTTGATTGTACTTATATATTGTTCAACATTTGAAGCAAACCTTCTAAACTTGAGCATTCTATCATTACTTGAGGACCGCTTCCTAAAGATGCAAGGGAGCTATCTCAATTATCAATCCATTTTTTTGCCTAAACTATCCATCCTTGAGTATAAATTTGAGGCAATTCATCTAACATGAACAAAATGATGGTAACTAATTATTAAAAGTAGAAGGATTATTTGCAACTTGAATTGGCAACATGGTTGGAAAAGTATTAGAAGGTGGGGCTTTAGAGATATGCAATTCCATGAGGATAAAAAGAGATGGAAAGAAGTAACAAGTCCACAAGTAGGAGCTAGTAAGGGGGACTTGTTATTAAGTCAGATTTCGGGCAAACAATGGAGACATGAGTTCAAGGAGTGGGATTTATGGAAAGGATCATGAGTTCAAGAAGGAATCAACAAAATGGAAGGATCAAGTACATTGAAAAGACTTGACTTGATTCTTGAGAAGGAGGGGAATCAAATGTGGGCAGTAAGGGAATTACCTATTTTGTATGGGGGAGGAAGTAAGGGGTCACAAGTTCTAAGGTAAAAAAAATTGATTTGTGAGATAGTTGATTAATTTGTGATGAGTTCTAATGTGTGTTATGGGTAATGTGCATTGAGATTTGATGTACAAAAATGTGGTTCCCTTGGATCTATATAAATAGAAACATAATTGCATTAGGATCATGAATAGACTCACTATTTGATTTAAGAAGGGCGTACCTTGGTTTTTGGTGCAATATAAGAAGAGAGAATTTAATATTTGGACATGAGAGGGAGTTATGAGCCAAGATATGAAGAGGCTAATTTTCCTTGAATATTATAATGGGTGTTGTCAAGGGAGGATCATTGGATCTACATTTTTAATCATTGTTATATCATGTTCGTAGGAACTTAGACAAGCCATGGATTTTTGATTGGGTTGCAAAACTTATATAGGAGGCAAGTTCATTGTTACGATCATTATTCATGGATCAATTTCAAGATATCCTTTGGTGTATTATCTTAGGGAGATCAATTGCAAAGAATGTGTGGACTCTACAATGAGTTTGTAGGAATTGGGGTAAGCATGATGAGGACATGAAAGGGACTTGGCTGCAAAAATAGGAATTCATCATAGTTGAGAGATAGTGTGAATTTCTTGAGAGGCCTATGTACATGATAGAGCTATGAGGAAGGAAATGTTTTTTAACTATGTGATGAAATACCCTCTAAATTAATGCAATTGAGAATAAATCATGGAAGCCCAATTTGGAAGGTGAGGCTGCATTTTCAGTGAGAATTATATGTGAGCTAGAGGAGCATCATTTAGAGTACAAGAACCAAGTGTTCTAAGAGGTTCTAAAATGGTGAAAATATTACAATTCTACATGTTGCCTAAAAGATAGTGCTCTTGAGGCTAACCAAGAATTTGTTTCTAAAGAGTTATTAGGTTCCTTTGGGTAGTGTTTCCTTTTGTAAGTGTTTAAAATATTGTTCATGAAGCCAATCTAAACATTTTTTTGGAATAGTGAGTTGAGGATTTGGGTTTGAGTTGTAACTAGATCTTTGTATGAATTAATGAAGAATATCTTCCTATAACTTTGGTTGTGCATTGTTGAGTGGAAATATTTCTTTATTTGTGTTTATATTTGGCTACTTAGTTTGTTGTTAGTAGGGGAAGAGGCATAGTCCACCTTGTGGGTGACTTGTGTCCCTTGCCTATTGGTGTTGCAAGTGTGACACACATACTATTTTGTTTAGAAGGCATTATGTAATCTTGCTAGAAATTAGGATCTTAGGATACTAATCATTATAAAAAAGATATAGAATAAATTAAATGAGAATCAAACAAGCATATATTTTACACATTACACAAGATATAAATGGGGATAACCATTTCGGGTAAAAAACCCCATAAAGCATCATTTTATTAAAACACTTACAATGATCTTCAATGTGTTTTTCTCTATTTAGAAATGAGACTCTTTGGTAAGAGTAAAATGACCCTAGTTATCATATAGTAAAGTGGTACTTTTACAAGTATCCAGTTGAAACTCTTCCATAAATCTTCAAAGCCACATTGATTCCTTATGAGCTACTTTTGTGTTTTGGGTTTTAAAATAAAATAGAAGACATCTTTCTTAAAAAGGTATTACACCATCCATGTAAGAACACTTGAACCATTTATTTTGAGACATAGTCTATGATAGACTTCCTATAAATGGAATCACCAACATAGTCAGTAACATAAAAATCAAATAAAGTTTATTTTTGGTGTAGAAAATATATTTTTAATATGCATTTGTAAATTGTCAATGAGCATATAATATTCCTCATAAATCTAGAATATAGTCAATTTTATGATCACTAGTGAGGAGATAATATGAGATTTTCATGAACATAAATATGAATAAATTTTCGTGTTTCTTTTATGGAAAAAATAATCTTGCTATAATGATCCATAACAATTTAAGCAACATGTGAGCTATCCTTTGCATATTTTCTCCCCAAATAGTATATTAGGGTGATAGCCACCCAATATACATAGGTGATTTAGACCCAATAAATTTAGAGGATACCTAAAGCTCATAAATTTTTTTTAGCTAAAGTAACACCGAAAGAGAATAAAAATATAGTAACCAAATGAAGTTTTAAGATTTTATGCAATTCCACTTTGTCTATGGATGTGTAAGAGTTTGAAACCATTTTCCTTTACCTTTTGGTTCACTTTTCCATCCTTCTTGTTAGAAAAGAGGAATGAATTGGCCTATTGATATAATGATAATGATAATTCCTTGAGATATATAATGTCCTCCTTAAATGGTTGTAAAAACTATTTCTATTTTTTAGGGGTATTATATCAAATATGAAACATATAAAATATTGATACCTAGATATAAGTATGAGGATAAAAACATCTCTTTTAACATAAATTTTCTAAAAATATCCTCAAACCTTGTCATGATGTGGTATTCAACCAGATTTACTATTCCAAATGCTAACCTCTTAGAAGATCTATGCATTGGTTCTTTATCCATTGAGAATCACTCAAATATGTCACAAAGTGCCCCTTTCCTAACATGGGTTAATCCTTGAACTTAAAGGGTTTTGGAAATATAATATCATATGGTTAATGCACTCAAAAACCATATAAATTTTTTAAAGCCTTATTATTGTCAAGTATTTGTAACATATTCTCTACTATATTCCTCTTTTACGTAAGTGATGCTATCATACATCATGACTTTTGTTTTCAAATTTTCACTATAAGATATGTTAGATATTTAGGACCCTACATAATGATTAAAAATGGTGCAAAATATTGTTATGGCATGTTCCATCCTTGAAATTGTTTTAGGTTAGAGTAGATTGTATAAAATGGATTGTTGAAATAGTTGGACTAGGTTTAGAACCATGAGAAGATATAACATTCATTGTAAATCTTGTTTGGTTTCCCCTTGATTGTATTCTTTATTTTCTCACACTTTTAGTGAATTTATTATAAATTCATTAAAAATTATCAAGGATACTTCATTAAAATATAAAATACCACTGCCAAAAGAGAAACACATAAATGATTCATCAAAAGAAAAAAATAAAATAAAAAATTACATAGAATTTGATATGAACTTAATGTCATAGATGATGCTTCCAAAGGTAGTAAAAGTAGGAAACAAAATATGCAAACAAATCCACTATGCAATGTACAGAGTTGGTTGTTTTTCAAGAACCAAGATGATCTTCAAGGAAGCCTATGGACTTTGTCATTTCCTATTATCAATAACTTGAAGGGATTGGCCAATGAACGAGTGAAAGAAGCAATGCTTTCCTCTTGCACTTCGAGCTTTGCAAGACTAAGGAGGGTGATCCTACAATGTACTTAAAGACCTCTACACCAAATGACTGAGTACATCACAAATAATAGATAAATTCTCATACAACAACTCAATAAATTTAATATATCAAAGAAGTTGGCTACTCCTTAACAACACAACATTTAGAGCATGAGAATGGAACAACTTAACATGAAATAGTAACAATTGAAGTTCATTTGTGAAAGTTTATTTATAAATTGATTTTTTGTTGAATGATCAACAAGATGCATCATGAACATACAACTCAAATCAGTGCCTTAACCAAGGAACAAAGTCAATCTCAATACATATACAATTTGACAATAGATGAACACATAAAATTATTTTAAGCATTGATAATATTGTATTACAATATCACCTCCATTATATCCTTGACCATAACTTCTTAAGAAGATCCTAGCACTCAATTTACATGAACCTATAGCTTCATCCAACCATTTTCATTGATTCCTTGAATTAAAAGCAAAGACAAAACTACACATCCACTAGAAATCAATGAAGACAAATAAAATAACTCATGATCACTTTATTCATAGTCCATGAAAAAGTATAGAAGGAGAGAAATGGACTTGAATTTGAACCATTTTCCATTCTATTGCTAGTACAGTTATCAAAAATTACATATGCCTATCGACAGACTCAAAACCTAAGACAAAACTCCAAAATGCTCTTTCTATTCCTTTACAAAATTCTATGTGATCAATTAACTAGCAACGAACTCGTATTTCTGGCCTTGAATTCCATCTTATAGAAATGAAGGAGCAAAACAAGCTTCAGGCCAGAAAGTACACATGTCCCATTTCTATTGGATCGATACAAAATATTCCCTATTGTAGCTATATTTGTGTTTTCATATGGAGGGAAATGTTACATGAGACAAAAGCTACTCTTATTTGTTGATGAAGATCACATCTCACCTTCCAAAAGGCACCTTTAAGTGAATGTAACAATATCCACGTGCTCCAAAATTGTGTCCATGTATTCCAAAGCATGAATGAAAAAAAGCATAAAATGTAGAAAAGAAAAAACTACAAAACCCCTCCACATCTGCATTCTTGTCATCAATGTCAAATTGGGGAGAAAATAATATTTTATCCATACTTTAGCAAAAGCCTAAGTTGTACTGGTTCTAGCTATGCATTGTGTTTCTCCCATCCATTACTCACCATATTTACAAACTTAAGACCAAAATTGTTCACCATCCCAACACTGCAGCTCAATCCTCAAGAACATCTAAATATTTATCTTTCCAAGCTTGAAATTCTTCTTTTGTAGGCCAATCAAATGTAATGATATTATAAAACTTTTTCCTATAAGGAGCATATTTTGTGAAAAATTGATTAGCCTCCTTATCAAACTCTTCTAAATAAATTCTAGTCTAGGCAAGCATATCCATATTCTTCTTCAACATGCTCATATCATTTTCCTTACAAATCTTAGTTGCTTGATCTGAGATTATTTCACATGCTTCTTTCTTCCACTCTTGTAGGGATTTAATATCACTGCTATTGTTTAATATGTTAGGAAAAGGCCATGATGTATCTCATGAAATTTCTTCACCAACTCCCTTATCTTAGCCTCCAATGGCTTAATATTCCCATGAAATTCTTGGATTTCACTCACGGTTTTAAGGGTTGGTTGGATCTTCCCAGGTTTATTTACATCATGTTTAGAACCTACAACCATTAACCTTAAGTCCTACAGCCCAAGGATCCATGTCTCCATAAGTGGAATGGCTACCTCCTCAAGTCATTATCAATTTTTTTTATTGCATTTACCATTGAGGAATAATTAGCATGAAGGCTAATTAGTCTTCTATCAACCCTTCTATTTAGATTCTCCAGGACTACAGTTACAATTTTCAAATTTTTGTCAAGGATCTCCCTATCATGTTGACTAACCTTCTCTTCATATTCTTTAAGCTTCTGGAGTAGTTCCTCTTTTCTAATGTCTTTTGCTTGTGGTGCACTTAAGGTTCTTGGTCCCTCCACAACAATGTGTGCATTTCCCATATTGTAGGGCACAATTGCACATGAAGAACTTATAGGAAGTGTAGTGGTAGTAGTTGTTGGCTCTTGAGAGGCAACTGGAGAAGTAGTATCGATTTGCCTTGGCTCACCTGACTACAAAATTCGGACTTTCTCCTTCAACAATGCCAACTCAGTATGTAACTACATTGTTTGTTGCTGATTCTTTCCATAATCAACCAACAAATCATTATATTTTTTTCTAAACTTCTACTTCTTAGCTACAATCAATTCAATAGTTGCCCTTGTGAATTGAGCAACATTGAATGATATTGTTGCAGCCTCAATTACAGAAGTATCATACACTCTTTTTATAACTAATCCCCCCTGTAATCTATAGCAGGCTCTGCAATATTTGGCTTCTTGGTGTTGGGGGCTAAGGCCCAAATGGCCAAAGTATCCCACTACTCACTAAATGTAGATCCTTGAAGTGCAATAGTAGCTTCTTCCTTTGCATTGTAGAGAGGTCTATCATATCTTTTCACAATATCAAATGCAATAAAAAAAGACAAATCCCATTCAGGTAATAAAAGAATTCCACTTTGTCTTACTAATGCTTTTCCTTCCTCAACAGTATTTCTTGATATCTCTCTTTCGTTTATTTTATTACCTAGCCTTGGATGACTGCATCAGGTAGCTCAGGATGGAGGCTCCTTTTTTCTACAATTTTAGCAACATATTCATCCTTCTTTGCCCTCCAAAAAAATTCCATGAAGGCTTTGGAATTCATAAAAGAATCAGCTTCCATAAATTTTGTACATGCTTGTTCTCTAACATCATTTTGGCTATTTAAGCTAGTGAGGTCAACCTTGCTCAATCTCAGACCAAGCTACTATGGCACAATATCCCTAGGTGGAGAAGGCATTCCTTGTTCCATCTCCTCCTCAGTGACCAAGATCTCTTCCTTAAAATCTTCTTCATAATCCACCAAGCCAGCTGATAGAACCTTTTGTTTCTTCATAGGTGGCTCTCTTGGTGGTGATACTTGTCTTTGTGGAGAGTCAATATCAATAAATTTAGGTCTAGTTGGCCGAGGAGGAGGTGGTGGTGGCATTTGTGGCACTACCGGAGGACTTATTTGCTTCTTTGGTTGAGAAGGGGTAGTAGTTGTATCCTTTCCCTTAGCCTTATTCTTCTTTCTTTTGAAAACCATAACTATATTTTCCTTAGGGGGCTGGTAAGATGGCCTTTCTTCCATCACAGGGGTTTCCCCCTCATCATGTTCTTCTACTACAATGACCTTTCCCTTTTTTTGAATCAGTCTCTCACCTTTTAGGTGCCCAACCACTATTTCAAAATTTTGAAAAACATATTCTATCCTTTGCATTTCATTAGGGATTTCAACAAGCACAGTGAATTGTGGATCCTTTTCTCTTATTTACCTTTGTAATTTATTAAAATCAATCCACCTTCCTTTTTTTTCATTCTTCCTTTGAAAAACAAAGATGTTTCTGATCACATCTTCTGGGAAAGAGAAATTATGAATAAATTTTGAGCTTTGGATCCTCACTTTCAACCATGCCATAAATCCTTCAGGATCATGGTTCCTTGCTGCTACTCTTTTTATTCCTAAGGGCTTGAGTATATCATTGATTTTTTCCCATCCTCCTTTGATCATCACAAAATCAGAAAAACATGTAAATGCAGGGAAGAAAGTTCCATTTCCTTGATCTTTTAGGTGGAAATTTTCCACATTCCCAAGTTGCCACATCACTTCTAGAAATCCAATCCTCTCTAGCACATCCTTGGGCAATAGGTGGGGTGAGACAACTAAGCCATAAACTCTTAAAACTATATAAGCGGGGTATGGGATAACATTCCCCCAATTATGATCAACACCTAGATCTGAACTCCTTTCCTTAGGCCTTAGAAAATCATGCAAGGCTATGGGAATCCTTGACATGTTCATAATCATCACTCTCCTCAACTTGGAGGCAAACAAGTTCTAAAACAACACATAGTCAAATTTTCTATCATCTTTATCTAGGATAGTGGTCTAGCATTAGACAAACAACTCCAAATCACCCTCACTCTATTCTAATGTCATATCTTGATGAAAATATGGGGCCCCCTTATACAAAATCATGTGCATAAATAAAGAATACTAGAAGAATTTGACCCCATCTTTACACTATTTTAATTTGACAACACCTTCATGAATCTTTTCTTCCAGGTACCCTCCATAGTCATATAGTGTACAATATGTGGGATGTTGGATGTGTGTTGTCATGTAAATCTAGGCCATGGGTATGCCTATGGCTGGGTCATAACCAATTATTTTACATATAGAATTGAAAGTCCTTTGAAAGTAGGACACAAAATAGTTGATAAGGTAGGGTTGTCTATTTGAAGGACCCAAGACCACCCTTCTACCATCCATAAATGCCAAATAATTCAATAGTATTGGAATTTTAAAAGTGTGCATCACCTTCTCATATTCTACTCTGAATATATTCTCATCAATAGGCACCATATCCTCACTCCATTCAGTGAGCTTGAAAATATTTACAATCTCCTCTTTAGCAACCTTCACCATATCCATTCCATCAAATGTTCTCACAGTCGTGGTGACTAGATCATAATTCACAACAATTTCCCTCAACAAGTCCACATCCATGTACACATCTGGGACTACAAACTTCCCCAAATCTAGGTTCCATGGGTTGGCCACATGAATACCACAATTTTTGTTTCCAATCTAGCAGTTGAAAATTGTCCATCCAGTGAAGGGCAATGCAACATCCTTAACTATACATTGTTTATCCACCAGGCCTTCGATAACTTGTGTACCACAAAATATTAATTGGCGCTTAGGGTTTTTTGAGGTAGAGGGATTCAATTGTTTGGTGAGGTCTTGAACTAAGGGTCTGATAGGAGGTTTTGAACTAGAGGCTTTAGCTTTAGATGTAGATGCCTTAACTTTCGGTGCCATGACACTAGGGTTTACACACCAAGGTTTCTTTTCAATATATTGGAAAGCTACATCGTAGGAAAGGGTTTGACTTAGAAAATAAAAGGACCAAACAAGCTAATTGCTTTGAATTTATGTCAAACCTTAAAATAAATGCATAAACAAGAGAACCCTACTTTCAGAATAATGGAGATATCACAACTTAAGCAAGTTTTTAAGCAATTTACAAGCAAGATAGCAATTTAATGTACTGATTTCATAATGCTCAAATACCCTAATTTCGTTGTCGAACAAGCCTAGAAATTGTAGCACAAACTCCTTGAATGTACAAAATTATTTTAACAATCTTCAATTATGCTTTAAAATGAGTTTTAGTGGCATTTAAACCTTCAAATTCAATAGCTCTGCATCTTGTCCACCATTATGGTTCACTCACATGAATTAGAATGACTCACTTTCCCTCAAAATCAACTTTGAATAGTGGTTGTTGATTGCATAGTGAGATGGACCGATGAACGATCTAGATTAAGTCAAAGACATTTGGAAGAGTTGACCCTAGGCCTCAATCATCGTCAACCAATCAAAAAAAACTGCGTGGAAAAATATCCAAGTCATCCATGGGCTTCACCACTTCTTAAGCCTTGAGAGAAATTCCACATGTCGGCCTCCCCGCTCCCCCATTAGTCTTAACCCGTGTACAAATTTTAGCAACGGGAGGTGGGGAAGGGTTGAGATTAAATCAAAAGCCCTCAATATGTGCGATCTCTATCATCTCGAGCCTTTCGTAGTGTGCATAAGCTTCAAACATGATGGACAACTCAGATTATAACATCTCCTTTTCTTTTAAAACATGTGCCTTGAAAATCCATTTAGTAGCACAGGTTTTAATGTACTCAACCCTTTGCTGAAATATTTCATTAATATTTCTTCCTTCTCTATAGTTCCTTGATGCTGCAGATCATACCACATGGCACTCTCTCAGTTCCATGTTGAGAGACGAGATATGGAGGTGGGTCCCCCATGGGATGGTAGGGAGCGGTCATGATTGACCCATGTCACCATAATCTTGACCGTCGATTGCATCACATGGAGTATACGTTGCCTTTGAAACTCAGTGGGTCCTGTTGACCACGGGACACATGTCTTCTGCCCACTAGCCTGTGATATTATTTTAATGCATATTAAAATAAGGTGGGGGCACGAGGAACGACCCAGATGCAGCCAAAACACTTCATATCTATCGTTGATCATACAAGGCTGTCGCTTGCTGAAATTGAAATATTCTTGGGGCCCATCATTGTATGGGACACATGGTGTTCTCCTGCCAACCCACTTGAACAATTTAATGGGAAATAAAACTTGATGGGGACACAAGGAGTGGCTAGGATTTGATCGCGTAGATCCAACGGTCCTCATACAACTTGATATTTGCATGTGCAAAAGTTAGTTCTAAAAAAAAGTGGCTTGGCTAGGCAAACGATGGACGGGGACATAAGAATTAAGGCTAACTTTAGGCTGATGATAAAATAATTAAAGCTTAGAACTAAGACCCTAGAGAATATTTAAAAGATTATGAAACTACATAACATAAGGCAATATTCCTAATAAAACAACGGGTAGCAACCGAGACTGTTAAGATTGAGGGGTCGGTAAAATAGACAAACTCAATGGCATAATATATGACTTGAATGACTGGGAACAAGCAAAAACAAGTCAACATTAGATTAGAACATTAGCAAAAGGTTTATACTTAGGATTCTTTAGAAAGGTTTTAGAGACACAAAGCCCTAAACCATGACAATAAGTGAAACCCTAAAGCCCAAGACACATCCAAATCATGAAAATAACCAAATTTATCAAGATTTAACAATGGAACACAAAGATTTTTAGGGGTTCCACTAGTTTCTCTTGTTGGGGATGTTTGTTCCTCCATAACATAACGAGATCACATAATCTCAAGCTGAAGTAGACCAATCACAGAGAACCAAAACAGGGACTACCCATACAAGGTAGTCAGATCGGACCTAACCTAAGAAAACACACCTATGTACAGAGAATACAAAACCCACAATGCACATGGAGAACAACATATTTCAAGAGAAATATGGCTTCAAGAACTATCCATGTACTGAAAATTCAAGAAGTTCACTTGTCAGATCTTGTAGGAAATAAGAATCTTCACCATGAGTGTTGCTGATCAGATAAGGACCGAGCCATAATGCATCAAAATTTCCATGTTTTCCCTTATCTTCAGATCTTGTATTCCAAATCAACACCATACTCCTACCTGAAACTTTCTTGGAGATGCTTTCTTGTCATATACATTTTTGACCTGCATCTGTAACTTAACATTCCTTTTCTAAGCATATTTTCTTGTCTCATCCACTTCCATCAATGCATCAATCTTATGTCGCATCTCATGACATGTATCTTCATCATATTCTTGGATAAAATTATACATCTTCATGAGGTTGATTTGAGGTAACCTAGCTGCAATTCCATATAGTAGATCAAATGGAGCAAAACCCGTGGCCTTTTTGACAATCACTCTATCTACCCATAGAGCCAACTTTAGCTTGGAGTCCCAAGTTTTTTTGTTTTTCTCAATTATCCTTTTTATGATCTTCATCAAGCTTTTGTTGCTTGATTCTACTTTTTTATTGCCTTGTGGGTGATATGGTGAGGAATAAGAAATCCGAATTCCATGCTTTGAGTATAAATGAGTAAATTCTTCATACTTGAAACACATAGCATTGTCTGAAACAATTTTTTTAGGTACTCCAAACTTGGTCAGTATATTATCCATTAAGAAATCAATAACTACTTTAATTGTTTCTCTTTTTGTTGGAATGGCTTCCACCCATTTTGTAAAGTAATTTGTGGCCACAAGAATCCACAAATGGCCTCCACTGTATTTATCATATATTTCCCCAATGAAATCAATGCCTCACTGTTGAAATGGTGCCTGAACTGCAACTGGTCTAAGTGGAAAATTTCCCAAGAATTTTAGCTTCCCAAAAAACCTTTGGCACGCATCACATGTTCTTACCAACTTGTGAGCATCTTTAAAGATTGTAGGTCACCAAAAACTAGCCCTTAATACTTTGTGGGCAGTGATCTTATCCATATTGTGTCCACCACACACTTGACTATGCATCTCATTTAACAATACAAAGGCCTTGGCCTTATCTACACATTTCAACATAACACCATCTTAATTCATCCACCATAGATTACCATTAACAATAATATACTTGATGGCTTGCAACTTGAGAGTCCTCTTTTCATTATCAGTCAATTCTTTAGGGCATTGCATCTTTTGCGAATAATAGATAACATTTTATACCATTCACAATCTTCTATATCACAAATATTTGACTTTTCAGAGTCATTCTCAAGGTTTATTTGGTTGTAATATAAGTTTACTTCATCTATCAACTTGGCTAACCCTTGACCACTCACCAATTTGGTGATTTGGATGTCAATATTAAACTCTTGTATTCTTTTTATCCATCTGCATCTTTTACCCATGACCTCTTGTTGGGTAAAGATGTCCTTTATAGCAAAACTTGGAACATAAGCTATGACAGTAGCTCCTACAAGATATGTCTTGAAGTTATTTACAACTTTAATAAGTGCATAAGCTTGTTTCTCCATTAAATTATATTTTAATTATGTAGCTTGAAGAGATTTTCTAAAGAAAGCAATAGGCTTCTCAAAGGCTTCTTGATTCTTTTGTAGTAGAATAGCAACAATAGTATGAAACAATGCAAATGAAAACATCTCCAATGGCTTGGAGAAATCGAGATTCTTTAGAACTAGGGCCTCCTTGATTTCTTGCTTGATTTCTTGAAAAGCCTTACTTGGCTCTTCAATCCACTCCACTTTCTCACCCTTCAACATCTTGGATATAGGGCTAGTAATTTCTAAATTTTTTGTAACAAATCTTCTCAAGAAGTTAATTTGACCAAAGAAGGACTGAATACCTTTCACATTCTTTGGATGTGGAATCTTGTCAATGGAAGCTATCCTCTCAAGGTCATTTCTCACCCCCTCTTTTGACACAATATGCCCCAATAATTTTCCTTTAGTAACCCCAAAGGAACATTTCTTTGGGTTGAGTGAAATACCAAACTCAAGGGCTATGATGAAAATATTCTCCAAGTGCATACAATGATCTTCCTCTTTCTTGGACTATGCAGTCAAATCATCCTAGTAAATTGCAAAAAAAAAATCAATCAAATCAGAAAAGGCTACATCCATAGCCCTTTGGAAAGTAGAACCTACATTAGTCAAGCTGAATGACATTCTTGCATAGACATAAGTGCCCCATGGAGTGGTAAATGCAGTCTTGTACTGCTCAAAATCCTTCACTTTAACTTGGTGATAGCCAGAAAAACCATCCATCATAGACAACAATTCATAGCCAGTCACCTTTTGCAACATGGCTTCCATGTTAGGCAGTGGATAGTTATCTTTTAATGATGATATACTCAAATTTCTGAAGTCAACACATAATATTATATCACCATTCTTCTTCTTGATTGGAACTAAGTTAGACACCCAAGATGAGTGCCTAATAGGCTTTATAATGCCAACATCCCTTAGCTTTACTAATTCCTCTTGCATCTTAGGAGCTAAGGTTGGATTGATAGGTCTTTGGTTCTTCTTGAAAGAGTTTGCATCTTCCTTTAGAGGAATCTCATGTTGAAATAGTTCCTCCTTGTATGCTTTCAAGTCATCATATGACCAAGCAAAGACGTGTTTATACTTTCTCAACAAACCAATCAACATTGCCTTGATCTTAGGCTTCATTTTCTTGCCCACATACACCTTTTTAGGGGCATTTTCAATCTCTAGGTTTACTTCTTCTAGATCCTTTGGATGGGTGGCAATTGTCTTGGCGTTTCTTTTATCTTGATTGTCAAAAACTCTCTCCAAGGACACAAGGCCTTTAGGAATCTTATTTTTCTTTAGCTAAATAACTTCATTGCCAAAAATAGTGTCCTTTCCATCTATATTCTCAACAAAAGCCCCAAAATCAATCTCCTAACTCTCATATTCATCAACAAACTTCAAAAACCTTAAGATGTATTCATCATCATTGAAGACTTGCTAGTTGTGTGTTATTAGGGATTGAAGGCCTTGTTTGTACCTCAACCTTGGAGATACCAACAAAAGTTATATCATCAGGCCTAAGTGCAATGTTTTCCAACAAATCTACCACTTTGTTTTGACCTCTTTCCATCTAGTCAATTTTGAATGCATCAAATTGCTTAATAGAATCCCATATGACATTACTGTATTGCTTTAACCTCTTATTCTTACATGCATATCTGGACCTAACCTGGGATATTTCCAACTCAAAATCATCTATTACCATCAATTTATTTATTCCATGTTTCTCTGCTAGCCTCAATCCTAGCAACAAGGCCTCATACTCTGCCACATTGTTTGTGCAAATAAAAGATAAAGTGAAAGAAAATTTAAATATGTTGCCACTAGGTGAAACTAACAATATACCTGCACCCAATCCCTCTTTGGAATCTGCACCATCAAAATACATCTTCAAAAGGTCATCCTTATCAAACAATCTTGTGATCTCATTGTCAATAGGTGCAGGCCACCACCTATCATGTTCTCTTGGTAACTCTTCTACCTTGAAATCACTAATATCAATATCTACAAAATGAACTATATCATCCTTAGGAGCATGCTCAATCATGTGTGGTACCTTTGATTCTCTAACCACTTTGACATCCTTTCCATAAATTGGGAAGGTAGAAAAAGACATATCACATTGCATACTACCTCCCATGGAGGAACTCCATTTTCTTGACAAGAAAATTCCATAATTTGGTGGAATGTCAACCACTACCACACTCATTTTAAATTCCTTCTATGGAAATGCAGTCAGTCTATATGGAAGTTCATTGATTATACTAATTATAGGGACTTCCCTAGCATCCATAGTATAACATTTTCAATGGGTAATATCAAATTTCAATACCATTTCCTCCATGATATTAGCTGGGATAATATTGTTATATGCTCTTGAATCAATCATACAGTTCTTCAAGAAGTTTCCATCAACAATCAATATTAGAAAAAAAGGATCTATATTTCTAGGACAGGCAGTCACTGAATTTCCTAAGTAAATTTGAGGGATTTCAGTGACCACTCCCTTAATATCCTTTTCTTTCTTCTCTTTCCCACTCACTCTGGGTGGAGTAGACACCACTGGTTCATTACATGTCATAGTAGCACCATTGATAAGGGCTATTGCCTTTTGTTTATGCTAATCAATTCTCATCATTTCAAGCAAAGGAACAAATACTTTTACTTGTCCAAGTAATTGAAACATATCAAAAGGGGTGTATTTAGGTAGATCAATTAGAATCATACCTTGTTCTGCATTGATTTCCTTTTGTTGCTCACCTTTTGTTTCAACTTTAGGCTTAACATCCTTATTCTTAGGTTGAAAAGTTTTCTTTTGTGTTTTCACCCTTGCAGCAGGAGATTTGACTTCTCCATAAATTTTTGGTTTCTCAACTTTCTTAGCCCAGAATTTATCTCCCTCTCTCTCCTTGGCCTTGGGACCATCCAATTTACCATCATATTTTCATTCTTTGCCTTTAACATTCTGCTCTTTGATGAAGAGGCCAACAACCTTACCTTGGTCACCACCCACTGTTCTATTTCTTAGATGATAAGAACCTCTTGCATGTGCATCCAAGGCCATTTCATACCTTGCAATCTCTTCATCTGAAGGTCTCCTTAGGGACACATCATCTTCAACTTCTTCTAATGCATATACTTCATTATTATTATCATTATCTTCATCAAAAAGAACTTGCTAGTGATATAGATTTTCTCTTTTCCTTTGGCCATCCACATCAAGTTCATGAGACTCCATATCAGATAAGCATTCATTACCAAAAAAATTATACCCACTCATGATCATATTTACTTCAACATCATCCTCATGAGACTGATCATAATCTTCTGGCACACCTTCTTCAACTTCAACCAATTGCGCAACTGCACATTGGCAAGGAGAATGTGGCAACTGACAAGCCATGCACCATGATCTTTCATCAGTGAAGTTTGCAGAGTGTTTTTGTAAAGGATCATATGTGACCTGATCTTAGTTACCTTTCTGATTATTTGGAACTGGCTTTCCATTCTGCCAGCTGGTTTTATAAGGGTAGTCTTGAAGCCTTGGGGGCTTGTCATTTTCTTTGGAACTATTCTTTGTTGTTTCCAAGCCCCTTTTCATTCTTAGCCACAATATATTTGATATCTTTGAGGGTATTCATCGCATTTTCCCATCTCTCATCATAAGTTGGATTTGATCAAGAGGCCTTTTCTTGCTTATCTCTAGGATTCTTCAAAATTTTAATGCCATCTCTCCTTCCCACTTTACCTAAAACTCTTCTATTACTTTCAATGTGCAAAGTAATCTTGAAAAAAACCCTCAAAGTCCGAGGGTCTTTATCTCTTAGGGTGTAGGCCATCTTAGCATCAAATGCATTACAATAAGTGAAAAGGAATACTGGATCATTCAACCTCAAATTATGTGGTAATCTATTCATAGCTTTTTGAAATCTGATATTGAAATCAAACACCATCTCATTATGTCCTTTGGTGATATTAAATTCATTGAGCATAAAAATGGGGTTAGTCTTATCTCCATATTTCTCTCTAAAAACCCTCTTGAATTCCTCCCAAGAACCAATACTACCATTAGGTAGACCTCTATACTAATCCCTAGAATCCTCTGTCAAAGATTGCATGAATAATTTCATAACCACATCCTCATGTTCTACCTCATAATCATCCAATATGTTTAGAAAAACCCTTAAGTGATCTTCACTAGAAACTGTATTATTTCCAGTAAACTTGCTCAACACAACCTTGATATCATTGTCAATGGGATTTGGGCAATAAGGGATCCCATCAAAGCACAATTGGTTATACCTTTCCAACTGCATAGGCCACCTATGAAACTGGTTATCTCTGTCCTCATTACCCCTATTTTCTTCTCCACCTCCTCTCTTATGACTCACATTCGTATTGGTAAACTGATCATTGGTACAATAATTGTTACTTGTGTTCATAGATTTGGAGTTATGGAAGGATTGCTCTATGTGACTAGAAGTCTTCTCATTAACTAAGGGTGTAGGATTTATTGTGGACTGAGAGGGATCTTGTGAAATAGAGGCAACGACACCATCTTCTGAACATGAAATTTTTAAGAAAACAAGATTTCTCTTCATCTGAACGTTGGTAGCCATGATCTCCATCTTTTCCAATTCTTTTTTAAGATCCTCATTCTCTTTTCTTAACTGATCAACCTTAGAGTTTTCTTTAGGAGGTAAGGGAGGCTTTTCAAATGTAGGTTTTTCATTATAGTCAAGGTCTTCATAGGATCCTTTCCTTTGTTAGGCAGTGGATTGGAAATGTTTGCAGCAGGGTGTGGAGCAACAGTACTAGAAACTTTGGACTCAATCCGAGTATTGGTGCTGTAATTTTTCATATGTTCAAAATGGGTTTTCTTGTCAAGGATTTCACATACAATAGGTCCTGTGGTGATTAGTTCAGGTTCTTGTTGGTTCAAGAATCTCATCTGGCCCAATTGTCTTATCAATGTATCTCTTTCAATCATGGCATTCCTAATTTTCTCCTCCCTTTCCTTCTCCTTATTTCTCCTTATCTCAAACTGGATTTGAATCTCTCTTCTAAGAGCATTAACATCTTTGAAAACCTCTTCATGGTCTGGGAGGGTGATTTATGAACTAGAAGATCCTTCTAAATCTATTAAGTTTTGAGTATCATCATTAACACTAGTTAACAAATTGGGTGGTAAAGGGGAATATCCATAGGATGTGGGAGGAATAATACCCCCACTAGTAGCAACATTGGTAGAAGCAACATTACGATGATGGCTCCTACTTCTACTTCTACTCTACTTAGGCCTAGAATTATGGATTCTTGTGACAGTCTTGTTATCACAATCTTCTCCTTTCTCATCAGCTATCCCTAATAAATTCTCTTGACTTTCATGCCTACTAGAACTTCTTGAAGGAATTTGAATTTCAGGGACAGGGTGGGGAGTAGACTTACTTGTATTAGCATCCTTAGCTCACAATGATGGTGGAATCCATTGACTTGAACTTTCATCTTTCTGTACCCATTTTCCTTTCTACTAGGGAGTCTTTTGAAGCTCACCTTCTAGCCTTTCTTCTGGATACTTCATGTAACCTCTGGTCTTCCTCATATTTCGCCTGCAAGTCTTCTTCTTCAATATCTTCTTAATAATTTCAAATAATGCACACTAGTGCAAAGACTTTAGATTTTCCACCCAAAATGATTGGGAATTGTAAAATAGTGATGACAATTGTGTAGATCTTCAAAGAATTGTAAGGATTCTAAACACAAAGAACTCCTAAGCCAATCCTCAACACCCTAAGTGGAGAATTTGTATAGACACACAAAGACTTGACATGATTTATGTAAATGACCTTTAAAATGGTAAATGGCAGGAGAATTTAACAATCTTTAACAATATTTGCAAAATTTTAACCCCATTATGAAAATCTATGACTCTAATTGCAATGCTTTAGAAAAGTCACATTGGGATATGGATATTTACACAAATCTGTCCCTAGTAGAGTTGCGAATTTGTTAGTTGTTTTTCAAGAACCAAGCTGATCTTCAAGGAAGCCTATGCACTTTGCCATTTCCAATTATCAACAACCTTGAAGGGATTCACCAATGAATGAGTGAAAGCAACAATGCTTTCCTCCTGCACTTTGGGCTTTGCAAGACCCAGGAGGGTGATCCTACAATGTACTTAAAGACCTCTACACCAAATGATTGAGTAAATCACAAATAATAGATAAATTCTCATACACCAGCTCAATAAATTGAATATATCAAAGAAGCTGGCTACTCCTTAACAACACTCAACATTTAGAGCATGAGAATGGAACAAATTCACATGAAATAGTAACAATTGTAGTTCATTTATGAAAGTTTGTTTATAAATTGTTTTGTTGCTGAATGATCAACAAGATGCATCATGAACACACAACTCAGATCGGTGCCTTAACCAAGGAACAAAGTCAATCTCAATACATATACAATTTGACAACAGATGGAAACATAACATTATTTAAGCATTGATAATATTACACTACAATATCACCTCCATTATATCCTCGACCATAACTTCTTATGAAGATCCTAACACTTAATTTACATAAACCTATAGGTTCATCCAAGAATTTTCATTAATTCCTTGAATTAAAAGCAAAGACAAAACTACATAGAAATGGCCTTGAATTTGAACGATTTTCCATTCTATTGCTAGTACTATTATTGAAAATTACATAGGCCTATTGATAGACTCAAAACCTAAGACAAAACTTCAAAATGCTCTTTGTATTCCTTTATAAAATTCTCTGTGATCAATTAACTAGCAATAAACCTGTACTTCTAGCCTTGAATTCCCTTTGATAGAAATGAAGGAGCAAAACAAGCTTCGGGCTAGAAAGTACACATGTCCCATTTCTATTGGACCGATACAAAATATTCCCTATTGCAGTTATATTTGTATTTTCATATAGAGGGAAATGTTACATGAGACAAAAGCTACTCTTATTTGTCAATGAAGGTCACATCCCACCTTCCAAAAGGAACCTTTAAGCCGATGTAACAATATCCATGTGCTCAAAATTTTTGTCCATGTATTCCAAAGCATGAATGAAAGAAAGCATAAAATGTAGGAAATTAGAAAAGACAAAAACCCTCCACATTTGCATTCCTGTCATCAAATTCAAATTGGGGAGAACAAATATTTTATCCATACTTTAGCAAAAGCCTAATCTGTACTGGTTCCAGGCTATGCATTACGTTTCTCCCATCCATTACTCACCATATTTGCAAACTTAAGACCAAAATTATTCACCATCCCACCACTACAGCTCAATCCTCAAGAACATCTAAATATTTATCTTTCCAATCTTGAAATTCTTCTTTTGTAGGCCAATCAAATGTAATTATATTATCAACCTTTTTCCTATAAAGATCATATTTTGTGACAAATTGATTAGCCTCCTTATCAAAGTCTTCTAAAGCAATTCTAGCCTAGGCAAGCAAATCCATATTCTTCTTCAACATGCTCATATCATTTTCCTTACAAATCTTAGCTACTTGATATGAGATTATTTCATTTGCTTCTTTCTTCCACTCATATAGGGATTTAATATCACCACTATTGTTTAATATGTCAGACAAAAGGCCATGATGTATCTCATGAAATTTCTTCACCAACTCCCTTATTTTAGCCTCCAATGGCTCAATATTCCCATGGAATTCCTAGATTCCACTCACGGTTTTAAGGGTTGGTTGGATCTTCCTAGGTTTATTTACATCATGGTCAAACCCTATAGCCATTAACCTTAAGTCCTGCAGCCTAGGGAACCATGTCTCCATAAGTGGAATGGCTACCTCCTTGTTAATATCAAAATTGTTTATTGCATTTACCATTGAGGAATAATTAGCATGAAGGTTAATTAGTCTTCTATCAACCCTTTTGTTTAGATGCTCCAAGACTACAATTACAATTTTCAAATTGCTATCAATGATCTCCCTATCATGTTGACTGACCTTCTCTTCATATTCTTTCATCTTTTGGAGTAGTTCTTCTTTGCTATGTCTTCTGCTTGTGGTGCACTTGAGGTACTTGGTCTCTCCACAACAATGGGTACATTTCCCATATTGTAGGGCATAATTTCCCATGAAGAACTTCTAGGAAGTGTAGTGGCAGTAGTTTTTGGCTCTTGATAGGCAGAGAGAGAAGTAGTATTAGTTTCCCTTGGCTCACTTGACTGCAAATTTTGTAGTTTCTTCTTCAACAATGCCAACTCAATATGTAACTTCATTATTTGTTGTTGATTCTTTCCATAATCAACCAACAAATCATTACTTTTTTTGAAACTACTCCTTCTCAACTATAACCAATTCAACAGTTGCCCTTGTAAATTGAGCAACATTGTCTGACATTGTTGCAACCTCAATTGCTGAAGTATCAGACACTCTTTTAATAATTAATCCCCCAAGTAATCTATAATAGGCTTTGTACAATATCTGGCTTCTTGGTGTTGGGGGCTAAGGCCCAGATGGCCAATGTATCCCATTGCTCACTGAATGCAAAACCTTGCAGTGCAATAGTAGCTTCTTCCTCTAAATTGAAGAGAGGTCTATCATATATTTTCACAGTATCAAATGCAATAGCAGAAGAAAAATCCCATTCAGGTAATCGAATAATTCCACTTTGTCTTACCAATGCTCTGCCTTCCTCAATAGTTATTTCTTGATATTTCTCTTTCATTTCTTTTATTACCTAGCCTTGGATGACAACATCAGGTAGCTCAGGATGGAAACTCCTTTTTTCTACAATTTTAGCAACATATTCATCCTTCTTCGCCCTCCAAACAAATTCCATGAAGGCTTTGGACTTCACAAAAGAATCATTGTCCATAAATCTTGTACATGCTTGTTCTCTAACATCATTTTGGCTATTTAATCCAGTGAGGTCAGCCTTGCTTAATCTCAGACCAAGCTGCTATGGCACAATCTCCCTAGGTGGAGAAGGCATTCCTTTTTGAATCTCCTCCTCAATGACCAAGATCTCTTCCTTAGAATATTTTTCATAATCCACTAAGCCAGCTAATTGAACCTTTTTTTTCTTTAGAGGTGGCTCTCTTGGTGGTGATACTTGTCTTAGTGGAGAGTCAATATCAATAAATTCAGGTCTAGTTGACCTAGCAGTATATGGTAGTGGAATTTGTGGCATTAGCGAAAGACTTATTTTCTTCTCTAGTTGAGAAGAGTTAGCAGTTGTATCCTTTCCCTTCACTTTATTCTTCTTTCTTCTGAAAACAATAATTGTCTTTTCCTTGGGGGATAATAAGATGGCCTTTCTTCCATCACATGGGTTCCCCCTCATCATGCTCTTCTACTGCAACAACTTCTCCCTTTTCTTGAATCAGTTTATCACCTTTTAGGTGTCCAACCACTGTTTCAAAGTTTTGAAAAATATATTCTATCATTTGCATTTCATTAGGGATTTCAGCAAGCGCAGTGAATTGTGGATCCTTTTCTCTTATTTCCCTTTGCAATTTATTAAAAGCAATCCACCTTGCTTTTTTGACATTTTGCCTCTGAAAATCAAATATGTTTCTGATCACATCTTCTAGGAAAGAGAAATTATGAATAAATTTTGAGCTTGAGTGATCTCACAATATTGGTTTAAATTTTTTGGCCAAACTGGACATTGAACTAAATTTTTTTAACTAAATCTTCACTTTTTGGCACCTATAGTAGCTAAACCATGAGGAATTTGAAGATGATGAAAACTAGTAATTTTGACATTTTATCTCTAGATTTTAAATATACTTTTTTCAAAAAAATTGGAATCAAATTGCACTTCTTTTTCCATCTTCTTCGAAAACTAGTTTTTAACAATAAACACCATTTTTAAAGAGTGACGTTATTGGCTAACACAACTTTTTTTTTATGGAGGATTAAATTCTATTTTTTTTCGAATTTAGAATCATAACTATGATATCTAGTGTATGGAATTGGTTTCATAGCATTTCATTGAATATTTTTTTCTTAATTAAGTTTCAAAGTCAAACCAATTATAATTAGACATGATTTACTGGCTAAAACATAACTTTTTTTATATGTATTGAAATTCAATTTTTTTTTTGTTGTTGGATCAAGGACATCAATATCTAGTGCATAGATATTTTTTCAGATTTTTATTGATAATCTGCTATTTTTCCACATGTGAAGGATAGAGAGCTTGATTTTCAATGAAAAACCTACATTAACAAGAAATAAAAAATAAATATAATAATCAAGTTAAATTTATTTAAAATTATACTTTTTGGGAAACTTATAATAAGGACTACATATAGAAAATAAATCTTAAATGAATTCATTTGATAACCCAAAAGGTAAATCAAAAGTGGGTTTTTATCAACATTTTGATAGGTGTAAAGGAGACCCTGTTATAAGTATGGTTTAAAACTAGCAAGGTTCTATCCAAGGGGGTTTGATCTAAGGTGGTTTGATCAAATCCTCTTCAATTGGAATCTTTTAAATGGATCTTTTCAAGGAATGAATCATTATATTTTATAAAAATATGTGATTTCAACAAAAATAAAGATCTCTTAGAAAGTGTAAACCACTATTATGGGATCACCCGCTTCTGATCCCCACTTTCAACCATGCCACGAATCCTTCAGGATCATGGTTCCTTGTTGCTGATATTTTCATTCCTAAGGGCTTGAGTATATCATTGATTTTGTCCCATCCCCCTTTGATCATCACAAAATTAAAAAACACCTACATGAAGGGAAGAAAGTTTCCTTTCCTTGATCTTTCAGGTGGCAATTTTCCACATTCCCAAGTTGCCACATCACTTCTAGAAAGCCAATCCTCTTTGGCACATCCTTGGGCAACAAGTGGGGTGAGACAATTGAGCCATAGACTCAAAATTGTATAAGTGGGGTATGGGATAACATCCCCCAATTATGATCAACACCTAAATTTGGCCTCCTTTCCTTAGGCCTTAGAAAATCATGCAAGGCTATGGGAATCCTTGGCATGTTCATAATTATCACTCTCCTTAACTTGAAGGCAAAAAAGTTCTAATACAACACATAGTTAAATTTTTCTATCATCTTTGTCTAGGATAGTGGTCCTGCATTGGACAAGTAGCTCCAAATCACTCTCCCTTTGTTCCAATGTCATATCTTGACGAAAATATGGCCCCCCCTTGTACAAAAGCATGTGCATAAATAAAGAATACTAGAAGAATTTGACCCCATCTTTACCCTGTTTTAATTTAACAAGGCCTTCGTGAATATTTTTTGCCAAATACCATCCATAGTCATATAGTGTACAATATATGGGATGTTGGATGTGTGCTACCATGTACATCCATGGCATGGGAATGGTTGTGGCTGGGTCATAACCAATGATTTGGCATATAGAATAGAAAGTCCTCTGAAAGTAGGACACAAAATAGTTGATAGGGTAGGGTTCTCTATTTAAAGAACCCAAGACCACCCTTCTACCATCCACAAATGCCAAATAATTCAATAGTATTAAATTTTTAAAAGTGTGCCTCACCTTCTTATATTATGCTTTGAATTTCTTACTCACTCCATTCAATGATCTTGAAAATATCTGCAATCTCCTCTCTGGTAACCTTCACCATGGGTAAGTGCACCAATCTGTGACACAATTTTGGCTCTTAAGATGCCACTTTTTTGATCTAAAATCAGGAAAATCTGATTTGCATGAGAAAATGAAGATAGTTACGCTCAAAATTTCAAGATGCGGCAAGAACAAAAGTTGAAGTGCTCTAAGTCATTTTCTAAGCTACTATTTTTTTTTGAAATTAATGAAGATTAAGGGTCTCAAAAAGGAGGGGGGGGGGGGCAAAACAGGTCCTGTTTTTATCAAAAAAAATAGCATAGCGCCTGAGGGCTCCCCCCTTTTTGGTTAACTTTTTTTTAGAATTTCAAAAATCCCAATAGTGAGAAATTAGCTAACACCATGTAGTTTATCCTCCTTCTTTTGGATAATTTTTTTAATGAATATATAATATTTTATGAATTTTCAAAGTGGACACATCCTGAAAAGCTGAAATTTGAGCGTGCCCCCCCCCAAATTTTTTGCAAACTAATCGAAAATTGATTTTTTTTTTCATCATGTGTAGAATGGAGTCTAGTTTCAAAAAACGTAATTTGTTTCACGTTCCGATGAATGTGTAAAAATCTATCCTAAGCCTAGCACATGTTGGTGATTTGAGAGAGAGAGAGGGAGGGGAGATATATAGACTCTCCCTTATCCCCCCCCCTCTCTCAAGAATATCCCTCCTACCCCCATTCTCTCTCTTAGGTCTCTCACTCACTCACTCACTCACTCCCTCAATCTCTCTCCCGTCTACCCTTAACCCTAAACCCTAAACCCTAAAACCTTATCCCTTAAACCTAAAACCCTAAAAACCTCTATAATATACCCTTAACCCTCTACCCTCTATCTGTCTCCCACTCCCTCCCTCCCTCTCTCTCTATCAAGTCTCTCCCTCCTACCCCTTCTCCCTCTGCTAGGTCTCTCTCTCTCTCACTCCTTTTATCTCTCCCCCTTCTACCCTTAACCCTCTATCTCTCTCCAATTCCCTCCCTCCCTCTCTCTCTCTCTCAAGTCTCTCCCTCCTACTTCCTATCCCTCTTTTAGGTCTCTCTCTCACTCATTCACTCCCTCTACCCTCTACCCTCTACCATTAAATCTTAACCCTCTACCCTCTATCGCTTTTCCACTCCCTCCCTCTCTCTCTCTCTCTCACTAACTCCCTATATCTCTCTCTCCCTCCTTGCCTCCTCTCTCTCAATATCTCTACCTTCTTTTCCTCTCTCTCTCTCTCTCTCTCTTTCCCTCTCTCTCTCTCTCCTTCTCTCTGCCTAAACCTAAACCCTTAAAACCTCTTACAGCAACCATCTGCTTAATCCTCCACCCTATATCTCTCTCCCTCCTACCCCCTCTCCCCCTCTCCCTCTCTTGGGTCTCTCTTTCTCACACACTCACTCACTCCCTCTATCTCTCTCCCCTCTCCCATAAACCCTAAACCCTTAAACCTTAAAGCCCAAACCATTAAACCCTCTACCCTCTACCCTTAACCCTCCCTCCCTTTGTCTCTCTCCCACTCCCTCCCTCTGTCTCTCTTTCAAGTCTCTCCATCCTACCCCCTCTACCTCTCTTAGGTCTCTCTCACTCACTCAATCCATCTATCTTTGTCCCTCCCTCCTCTTCTCTCCTTATCTCTATCTCACTTCTCCCTCCATTCAACAAAAAATTGATGCTAGGATGAAATCACCAAATTAACAGTTTTTAATTATCTTCCTTGAAATTCATACATGCAACATAGCCTCCTCGAATGTCATCATTCTGAAAAATATAGTACTTACAACAGTCTATCCTATCCTAATATTTTTTTTACAATAGATTTTCAAATTGATGTTTTATACATTATAATCGAAGAGTCATGCCCCTTCATTTTCTGGTTATGACCGTTTGTATTTTATGGCAAAATTATTCGATTATATTGCCTTTATCGGCAAATCAAATATTTAGACTATAGTTCAACTTTTAATTTTTTACTTTATTACTTATACCACCCTTAACATTTCTTTTCCCGAGGCTTCCCTTGTGTTTACCGCTCTACCGCGGGCTTTGACTTTTCTACCTGCAGTATGGTGGTACTTGGCCCCATCCTGACTGTCGTCATCTCCATCGTTGCTTACCGCATTACTACGGTCTTTGCATTTGCTATCGGCGGTACCGCAGTAACCGTTAGCCGCTTCTCCCAACAGTTTACCACAGGCACCGCGGTCTTCATTTTCACGGTTATGGTACTGCGGTGTGACCACTAGCCATTTCCTCCTATTTACCATGGTCACTGCGCTCTTTAAGATAACCCTCTGCAGTACCGCGGTAAGATGTCTTGACTACTGCATCATTGAAGACTTACCGTCCACCGCGCTACCACGGTTTGTGGTTTGACCACCAGTGGTACCGCGGTGGGACCTTGACTGCCTTCTTTAACCGCTCGCCACTGCCTTCGTTGGTTGCTAATGGTTTACCGCGCTACTGTGGTCAATGAATTGACCGCGCGTGGTAAACACTTCATGCCCGTTTCAAACTGCTACCGCTATACCACAAGCCCCTTAGTGGGAGGCCGCGGTAAAGCGGTAAAGACTTATAGAGTGAAAATGAAAGGGGCGGTAAGAGTTACAAGTTATTTTTTGGCCCTTTTGAATGGTGGTAAAGCTAAATTTTTTATGAGAAGGTAATGAAATATAAGAAAATAAATGGGGGAAAAAGTGTAGAAGGTAGTTAATGACTTTTATGGGAAAGATAGTGAAAATGTAAGGCATGAATAAATAAAATATCTTAAGGTTTTGATGGATTTTCATGGAAAATAATAGGAAAATCCTAGGAATTCTTGTGGAAAATTTCAGTTCTAACACCCTTAACCCTTAACCCTAAACCCTTAACCCTTAAACCCTAAACCCTCTACCCTATACCCTTAACCCTCCCTCCCTCTATCTCTCTCTCTAGTTCAAAAAATTCATTAAAAAACCCTAAGGTTTTCCCGTTTAAATTTAATATTTTTCATCAAAATATTAATTTTTTATTCATTTATACCCTATACTTTCCTTTACTGTCTAGATGGAATTAAATGGGGGGAATATGTGAGGGCAGATAATGACTTTTATGGGAAAGATAGTGAAAATATAAGGCATGAACAAATAAAATACCTCAAGGGTTTTGATGGAAATTTATGGAAAATGATGAGTGATTTTGCAAACCACTGCAAGAATCCAGAGTATCTTTGGTAGATCAGACCAAGCAAAGCCATGAAAAATGAAGGCGATGACAGATGGAGGGAATGAACAGATGAATAATATGAAAATGGAGCAAATGGAGAAGTGGAAAACCCTAAACTACTGTGCATGGAAGATAATTTTTTAAAGAGGCATTGCTAAGAATTGTCCATGCAATGGGAATCCTTAATCCTCTGTACCTACTTTGGTTTAAAAAATTAAACCATTAGGGATGGCCCTAGGCCAACTCAAAAAGAAAAACTTGCACTTTCCTCTATCATAAACTTTGTACTGAATAGAGCTCATCAGATTTCTTTGGAAACTATCCATTCCACCTACCCTGCAATATGCATCGTCATTGAAAACCTTCAGGAAATCATTGTATTCAATCTGATTCATATTCATCTCATCAGTCTGCATTTCATTATTCTTACTATCATATGAAAATATGAATACTCCTTATGGCAACCTGAAAACCCGAGGGATATTCAACAAAACATTCATAGGCATGCTCACTGTCATATGTTGTTGAATGTGCTTGCAATTGCACTGGGACCTGAAAATCTGAATACTCCTTATGGCAACCTGAAAACCTAAGGGATTAAGAGGGTATAGGGGTCAAGGGATTAGGGTTGAAGGGTTGAGGGTTGAGGGATTAAGAGGGTATGGGGGTTGAGGGATTAGGGTTTAAGGCTCTACCTATTTTCCCCTCTATACTTATTTCTCTCTCCCTCCTTGCCTCGTCTCTCTCAATATCTCTACCTTCTTTCCATCTCTACCTCTCTCTCTCTACCCTTAACCCTAAGTAGAGAGAACTAGAGAGGGAATCTTAGGTCTCTCACTCACTCACTCACTCCCTCTCTCTATCTTAGGTCTCTCTTTCTCACTCACTCACTCACTCCCTCCACCTCTCTCCCCTCTACCCTAAACCATTAAACCCTCTACCCTCTACCCTTAACCCTCCCTCCCTCTGTGTCTCTCACACTCCCTCCCTCCCTCTCTCTCTCTCTCTTTCAAGTCTCTCCATACCACCCCCTCTCCCTCTCTCAAGGTCTCTCTCTCACTCACTCAATCCATCTATCTCTCTCCCATCTCCCTTAAACCCTATACCCTCAATACCCTGAACCAATACCCTCAAACCAATACCCTAATCCCTCAACACTTAAACCCTTAAACCCAATTAAACTCTCTACCCTAATCCCTCTATTAGGTATGTCACTCACTCACTCCCTCTATCTCTCTCCCATCCCTCTCCCACTCCCTCTCTCTCACTCTCTCCCACTCTGTCTTTCTCCCTCTCTCTCTCCCTCTCTCAGACATCTCCCTCGCACTCTCTCTCTCCCTCTATCTCATGTATCTCCCCCCACCCCCTCCATCTCTCTCGAATCCCTCTATCTTGAGTACTCCCTCTCCCCCGAGTACTCCCTCTCCCTCCCACCCCCTCTCTATCTCTCATGTCTCTCTCTCTCTCACTCCTTGTATCTCTCCCATCCCTCCATCTCTCACTCCCTCTCTCTCCTACTCTCTTAGGTATCTCTTTCCCACCCCCTCTCTCCCACTCTGTCTCCCTCTCCTTCTCTCTCGGTTGTCTCCCTCCCACTCCCTCTCCCTCCCTCTCTCTCACTCTCTATCTCTGTCTCTATGGATTAGGGTTTAAGGGTTGAGGGATTAAGCCTCACTTATGTTACAATCCCTCTTTGTCAGGCCTCACTTACCTCCCACCCTACTTTCTTAGGTCTCTCCTTCCCACCCCTTCTCTCCAAATTTGGCGAGCGCCAAATGGGTTTTACCTTGAAATGGTAAAAATAAGGGTTGACCCCATGATTTAGGCCCACATTCTCATGTGTTTGTTTGGTTCAGCGCTTTATCCAAGTCAGAAACACCTTTTTTTTGCAGTTGACTTCATATTGTACCAATCTATGCTTGATCCATAACCTTTTTACCACCAATCTGCATGGTAGACAACATAGAAGAAGATATTTTGAAGTTTCTACATCATTTTACATTATCTGAGGTAATATATTCATTTTGGTAAATTGAAATGTTTGTCTTTAGTATATTTGTTTATTTTTGACAGTATAAACTAAATTTCCTTAATGATTTTATTAATCATAACAATTGGACTTGGAATTCAACATTGAATTAGATGGGATTTGCATAAAAAAGTTCAATTTTTAGATTTGCATAAAAAACTTCAATTTTTATGAGTTTGAAGAACAAAAAAAATAAAAAACATGAAATTTACTTATGAATTCTATTTGCATTGCTTATAGTAGTCCATTTCCAGCATGGCTAGTGGAATTCACTGTATTTCATTCTTTTTCCAACTAATTTGGAAAACTTTTATTTTCATCTAATTTGGAAAACCTCATTGCCAAAGAAATAGTGAATAATGATAATAGCATCACAAACCCTTCTTTGAATCCATATTCTTCATGACTTTGTTGACAATCAAAAATTTGGTTTTGAGAAAAATAAACACAAGAGTCTCTAGTTTTCATTTAGGTGGCAGCAATTTATACCCTAGGTTTGTGATTCTCATTGATTTGATGTATTGAATGGTTTCCACCCCTCTCTGCATCAAATTTTTTATAAAATGCATTACTTAATTTTGTTCTATGTGTGTTTGTGGACATGTAGCATTCAAGGTCATGCCGAGGAAAAGACCAAAGCCTCTAACACCAGAAGAGCGTGCAGTTAAAAATGCAAGGAGAAGAGAATCAAAAAATGTAGCTTGTGAAGCAAAGGAATTGCAGCCCATACAGCCACAAACTTATGTGCAATCTAAGAGAGATGTCAAATTGGCAAAACAAAGGGCATGAATGAGGAAAGTTCATGGAAGGACAGGAATTAATACAGAAGTTGGGGGCACATCATCAACCATAGGTGAAGCTCAATGCACATCTCTAGTTGAAGACACATTGACAACAACATGTGGTTTTCCAGGTACATCAGAAATCACATCTCCAATTGAAGACACACCATCAAAAACATTGTGTTTTGAAAGTACATCAGCAAACACATCTCTATTTGAAGGAACTCCACAAACAACATCTCAAGTTGGAGGTACAACATCATTTACATGTCAATCTCAAGGTATGTCATCAATTGCACCTCTAATTGAAGGTACACGATCTATCCCCGATGTTGTTGACCTTCCCAATATTGACACAAATTTACATTTGACAACTCCTCCTAGAGTTTTGCATAGAAAACCTACATTTTTTATTGATATTGATTCCAATGTTTTGAAATGGATGCCTAATAAGATTCCAAAACGTACATGTCAAAGATATGCAGAAAGGATATGGAGTTTGTTTTTTGCGAAGCTAAGTGAGGGTGGAAGATGCCAACTATTTGTTGAAATGATGAGGCAACTCAAATTTAGGGCCACCATGAAGGCTCTTGGGCTAAGAGTTTTGAATGACTCAAGTGAAAATTCCATTGTAAGGAACTTGATGAGTGCATACGAGAGCGTGGGTTCCACCTCACACACGAAGGATAGTTGTGCCACACGACATGTGATGACAACAACATTGTTAAGCAGTCAAACAAGGAATAAGGTGAACCTTACAAAGGCAAGTAAGTCTTTGAAAATAAGTAGATCATCTCTAATGAGAGCCAAAGGAAGCCATGAAATAGTGGAGGATCCAAATAGCAATGAGTTATGGGCATTTTCGGGTAGAGTGCCATGATAAGACACAAGAATTGCTCAAGGCTTGAGATCTTTAATTGTGAATTATTGGAAGGATAACACAAGAACCTCTCCTAATCAAAGAGATGTTGTAAGAAGGATAATTGGTAGTATAAACCATGAGCCACATCCAATGCATTATTTGGATACCACTCAAACCCAATTTTTTGCTGATTTTGTACAAAAGTTTCCTGAAATTAAAATATGTCAAAGGTATTTTGAAATGCTAAAGCCTTTTTATGGAAAAATAAATCACCCACGCACTACTTGTTGTTGTAGGGTTCATATTGAATTTTCTAACCATTATGATGTTTATCGACGTATATGTGTAGATATGCATATTGACAATGTTTTGCAGGAATGTAACATAATGCCTCCACCTAAATCCTCAAGGAAATTTGTCTTCCATTTTATGTGAAAGAGAGGATCGTCAAATTTTTTACAAAAAATCATGTTTGGATGGCACATGTGATCATTGTGGTGGCATGCAACATTTGCCAATTTTCCAACTCATGGCTAGTACACACACAATTGGAGACAAAATTGTGGAATTTGGCAAATATACGATAGTGGCATATAGTCTAAAAGATGGGAAAGAAGCAAAGAAGTGTGAATTGGTTAGTGATAAGATTCTAGTGTATCAGTTTGTGGGCATTTTTTGTGATCGGGTGGTTTATGATTATGCAATGTATACACACAAAGCACAATGGTTGGACTCATAGTTCAAGTTATGCAAGGACACATTTCCACTTCGTCATATCGTTTCAGTTGTCGACTTCGCTAAGAACTACACACTACAACCACAGAATGAGGTGCAATCACAGTACTACAACTCTGTACAGGTTTCTATATTTGTACATATAGCATTCATTCATGCAAATGATAGTACAGAGGAAAATAGGAAAGTATTGAGGGAGTATCACTTTTACATCAGTGATGATCACACACATTCTACAGAGTTTGTTCAAGGTTACTTTCATATGTTCTATGCCGATCTGGCTAGCAAGGGCATACCATTTAGTCAACATATCATATGGTCAAATAATTGTACATCACAATTCAAGAATGCCAGAATGTTTTACTGGTTGAGCAGGATGCATAGGATTAGTGGTGTTCAACATATGTGGAACTTATTAGAGGCCGGGCATGGAAAGGGGGAGCATGATGGAGCAGGTGCATGTATCAAAAGAGCCCTAGCACAAGAAGAGTTAAAGTACACAAACAGTGTAAAGTTGACAAATGCAAGATCAATTGTCCAGTGGTGCAATGGTTTAATGGGTCCAGGTAGTGAAGGCAATTCTTTAGTTCATAGATTTTTTCATTTAGTAGATGATACTAACATTGCAAAATGTGAGGATTGTTGTACACTAACAGGATCGAGCGAGCTACACTCTTTTAGAAGCTCCAATGCAGGTATATGGACTATCCATACAAGGAAGATATAATGCTTTTGTTATGCATGTACACTTCAATCATGGAATGATTGCGAGTCAACAGAGTGGGTTGAGGAATGGTCTGTAAGAAGTATAACCCCACTTGACAATTATCAGCTCCCTACGGCTCTACAAATCATGGAGATGCAATCATCCATTGACTTTGATCATGTATCGGACCTACTAGAACCAAGTAATATATCTTACTTACAAGTTTTATTATGTTGCTCAATAAATAAATCTAACAAGATGAACATATCAATGCAGGGCATGTTTATGTGGTAATTGCAGATGAAGACAATGAAGAGGGTACAGATAATTACTTGTGTCGTTGTATCGAGGCCAAAAAGAAATTGGAGTCCCCAGTTATAGACGGAGAAAACATAAAATATCCTACAGGTTCGGTGGTTGTTACTTGAACATGGCTTTGAAGGTATCTAGTTAAGAATGTTGCAGTTTGGTTGTTTGAGGACTTTGACACGCATCGGAAAATTCTTTAGTATTTGAACCTTGTCGTCGCCACCAACATTCATTTGATCAAATATAAGGGTAAACCTGTAAACAAGAACTTGTGGAAAGTGCGTGAGTCTGACCACGAGACAATACTCAACACATTAAAGACTAGAGTAGACCCAGATGGTTCCCTGGATTGATTTGTAAGTATGCACATTGAATTTGTAAAGCCATGTTATTGATCACTCTTTTGGACCAACACCTTGCAATAAGGCTTTTTCACGATTACTGTTTGATGTCATATGTATTTACGACTGTCATTGATCCTTTTCTGATTGTGACTGTAGGTAATACTGAAGTTTGTCAAAGTATATAAGAAAAGAACAACATCAATTGCTGGTGCAAGTGTTCAGTGGTATGAGAAACATCGGTTGCTGGTGCATTTTCTGGTTGTCAATCTTCTCTTTCTTTTCCATCTCCTAGATTTATCGAATTGTTATATGCTACATGTTTTATGTTGTGATATATTTGAAATTTATACTTAGGGTCATCGAGAGATAATAAAGTAGCGAAGGGGGAAATCACCATTCTAGGACCTTCAATCGACCTCCTTATCTAGCATGCATGAAGGTGATAGTAGGTCTTGTCAGTTGTATGACTGACATGATTTAGTTATTGCTCTTTTAATGATTTTTATGTGAGTCTATGTCTAAGATTAAGAGGCTTTTGTAGGTTTTTTGTGGACCAAATTGCTATGATACTACACAACCATAGAGAGGCTACTACCCATGTGTTTCATAGGGAGCAGGTGATGTACATGTTTTGAACTATTTTGGAATGCAAATAGTTGGGATAGCTGAGGTGGAATGGAAAAAAGAAACTGGGCAGCAACTCCTTTTGTCCTTTTCTCAAGTACAATATATTTCATGATTTATGTTGGAAATGGGAGGATTATTTCCCTGCATGTATTGCTACAAGTATTGACAAATGGGAGGATTTTCAAGATGTTCTTTCATCACTATTGTAATATTTTTCATTGACTTATTGTATTTTTTGAAGACTCCGCATTCATAAGGACCTATTGCTGCATACACAACCATAGCTCTTGGAGTCTTTAGACATTGACTGACATAGACTTGACAGTCATAGGACATTGACTGTGGTGAGTGAATTTGATTGCCAAGCACTTTATAATCATACACTCACTGTACTTAACAACTGATCACTACTCATTTCTAATCTATCCTTTTCATTTGCACATTGCCATGTACAGTGACCCTTCATTGTTCCCTTGTGTTCATACATTCATGATGCTTGTCTTAATGAATAACCTTCTTTTAAATCTATTGTCCTTTGATGAAGTGACAAGGTAGGGGCAACGTATGCCTCAGAGAAATCGATGCAACCTAGGTCATCTGTAACATACCTTAGGGTATGACATTCAACAAAACAACTACTATGGTTCAACCGACTCGATCCCTTAAGGGTGCAAAGTGCAAAAGGGCAACAATATTTGACAGGGTATTACTCATAAATTGTGGTGATTATGAAATCTCTATTTGAACCTACGAGTTCACATTGGGCCCCTCTATAATAACCTTTTTCGGTTTTCGCTATCTCAGAGGCTTTTTCCTATAGTGGCAAATTTTCACTCGAGGAAAAAGTTGTCAAATGCAAGTAGTTGAAAGTTGCAAAGTGGTGCAACTTTCGTTCTATAGTTCGTGTGACCAAACAAACTGTTCCAACGTGTTCGGGTGAGTACGTTTACACTAGGAATGGTCCTCTTTCACACCTAAACACGCGTAATCGCTCCAAGCTACGTTCAACCGGATCGATCCCTTAAGGGTCTAAAGTGCAAAATGGCTATGAAATTCAGCATGCTATCACTCGGACACCGTGATGCTTAGAAACTTCTTATCTGAACCTACGAGTTCATGTTGGGCCCCTCTACAATAACCTTTCTCGGTTTTCGCTATCTCAGAGGCTTTTTCCTATGGTGGCGAATTTTCTCTCGAGGAAAAATTGTCAAATGCAAGTAGTTGAAAGTTGCAAAGTGGTTCAACTTTCGTTCTGCAGCTTGTGTGACCAAACAAACTGTTCCAACATGTCTGGGTGGGTACGTTTACGTTAGGAATGGTCCTCTTTCACACCTAAACACACAGAATCGCTTTGAGCTACGTTCAACCAGATCGATCCCTTAAGGGTCCAAAGTGCAAAATGGCTGCGAAATTCAGCATGCTATTACTTAGACACCATGATGATTAGAAACTTCTTGTCTGAACCTATGAGTTCACGTTGCGCCCCTCTATAATAACCTTTCTCGGTTTTCTCTATCTCGGAGGTTTTTTCCTATGGTGGCAAATTTTCACTCGAGAAAAAAGTTGTCAAACGCAAGTAGTTGAAAGTTGCAAAGTGGTGCAACTTTCATTTTGCAGCTCGTGTGACCAAAAAAATGTTCCAACGCGTCCGGGTGGGTACGTTTATGCTAGGAATGATCCTCTTTCACACCTAAACACGCGGAATCGCTCTGAGCTATGTTCAACTGGATTGATCCCTTAAGGGTCCAAAGTGCAAAATGGCTGCGAAATTCAGCATGCTATTACTCGGACACTGTGATGCTTAGAATCTTCTCATCTGATCCTACAAGATCACGTTGGGCCCATCTACAATAACCTCTCTCAATTTTCGCTATCTCGAAGGCATTTTCCTATGCTGGCGAATTTTCACTCGGGGAAAAAGTTGTCAAATGCAAGTAGTTGAAAGTTGCAAAGTGGTGCAACTTTCATTCTGCAGCTCGTGTGACCAAATGGACCGTTCCAATGCATCCGAATAGGTATGTTTACGCTAGGCATGGTCCTTTTTTGCACCTAAACACGCGGAATCGCTCTGAGCTATGTTCAACTAGATCAATCCCTTAAGGGTCCAAAGTGCAAAATGGCTGTGAACTTCAACATGCTATTACTCGAACATCATGATGCTTAGAAATTTCTCGTTTGATCCTATAGGATCACGTTGGGCCCATCTACAATAACCTTGCTCGGTTTTCGCTATCTCAGAGGCTTTTTCCTATGGTGGCAAATTTTCACTCGAGGAAAAAGTTGTCAAATGCAAGTAGTTGAGGCATATTATCAAACAATTCATTGCCTTGTCTATGGCTTGTCATGGCATTCCATCACCATGAGACCAATTTTCTTTGAGACATTTTTTGAAAAAGTTCAATGGCTTGTCTATGCTATTGCTTACTATTATGCTTTCCTAGATTTTTTCCAAGCATCCATAGCTTGTTTGAAAGCATCTATTTTAGGCTTTTAGCCATAGCAAGAAGGCAATGAACTATTTGATAAAATGCTTTGGTAGACATATATGAAAAATGTCGTAGCATAGACAAGGGAATGAACTATTTGAAAAAATGCCTCAAAGAAATGTGGTCTCATGGAATGCCATGACAAGCTAAAGCAATTGGCAGCTACTCCTAGTTATTAGTTATGCAATGTGAAGTAATTGCATAACTGCTTAGGTTGACTTTGTCAAAAGCTATATTGTAATTGAAATTTTGTCATCTATCAACATCTAGTTATTCGTTATGCAATGTGAAGTGATGCTTTGAGTTTGAAAGATGTGCAATGCATGAATAAAAACTACAAAAATCTATTTTCTACATTTCATTAGTTAAACTCTTTATTTTATTTTCTCTCTATATCTCTATGCTATGGAAATGCCTTTCGATTTCAAAAAAGATAGTTTTTATCTCTTGTTATACAATTTTTTACGTTTTTTTATCTCTCGTTATAAAAAGGAGAAGATATACAATGTTAAAGAAGAGTGAAAGCACAACTAAATTTATCATTTCAAAGCAATTTTTTTGATGCATTTTTTCAAATAGTTCACTGCCTTCTCTATGCTATTGCTTACTATTATGCTTTTGATATATTTTTCGAAGCATCCATAGCTTGTTCAAATCACTTATTTTAGGCTTTTAGCCATAGCAACAAGGTAGTGAACTGTTTGAAAAGATGCTTTGGTAGACATGTATGAAAAATGTGGTAACATAGACAAGGTAGGGAACTATTTGAAAAAATATCTCAAAGAAATTTGGTCTCATAGAATGCCATGATAAGAAAATGCAATTGGCAGCTGCTACTAGTTATTAGTTATGCAATGTGAAGAAATTGCATAACTGCTTAGGTTGAATTTGTTCAAACTATATTGTAATTAAATTTTTGGCATCTATCAACATCTACTTATTAGTTATCAAAGTGAAGTAATGCTTTGACTTTGAAAGATGTGCAATGCAATGTAATCAATGACATGAATATAAACTACAAAAGTCCATTTTTTACAATTCATTAGTTAAAATATTTATTGTATTTGCTCTCTATATTTCTATTTGCTATGTAAATACCTTGCAATTGTATTTAAAAGGTTTAATAGGTCAGTTAGGTGGTATTTGCAAAATCAAGTTGTGAATGAATGGTAATTAAGAGCAAAATTGGCAAATTGCCATCTTAGAAGTCTAACAAAGGGTGGTTATGATGGTTGATCGACTCAAGGGGTAGTTGGAAGGTGGTATCAAGATATATTTCCGTAATACCCCGAGTTGAGGGTTGATTTTGTTCAATTTCTAATAACAAAATATACTTGAAAATGTTGATCACTGGTTTTCTTTGTTTTCTTGAATTTTCTTTGCCTTGCACAGGCCCATACAAGTCTATCATGACTTGAGGCTTTGGATACTTGATTGCATATGTTTTTACTCTCTTTGCATATGTTCTGAAGGTTTAAATCCACCGTTGGTGTGTGTGGGATCAACAAACTTGGTTACTGCTCTGTTTTCTGTGTTAGGGGTTTTAAGGGAAACACCATGACACATTAGCCAATCCACCTACTATTCTGACCTTGTTGCTTGGTGGATTGGCCTGTACCATGATTAGTTTGGTGTATGAATAATTTGGAGGCCGAGACAATGAATAAACTCAGTGGGGTGTGAAGTTCTAATGTTGTTTAGGGGTGTTTCCACCATGAAAGTAAGGAACTCAAGTACTGAATCTGAGAAATACTGAAAGGAATGGGATTGTGAGTTTCCTTTAAGTTAGGGCAGAGGTATTGTGGGGTGTTTGCACCTTTGGAAGGATTGGGGGAGGTCTGGAGTTATGAGTTTCTTTAAAACCCTTCTTTTTGTGAAGGTTTAGGACGGTTTGTGAGTAGAGAAATAGAACAAGTTCTTGGGGCTCTTAAAATGGGAGAATCCTAAGTTTGGTGAGCATCCCTAAGACTGTTTCAAGTTTCCTTGGTTTGGAGGTGAGTTTATGAGGGGGTTCCTTTGGAAATTAGGCCTAATTGTGAAGCCTAGAGCGAGGGAGGTGTATTGAAAGTTCATGTTGGTCCAAAAGAGTTACTATTGATTTTGGCATATGTTGTGTAACCCTGGAAAGGGTATCTTAATCCACCTTTAAATGGTTAGGTGTTTTGGAAAGGTTGGGAGAAATTAGGCTTGGACTGGGTTTTGAGTTTGGTGCAAAAGCACCTACACCACATCATCAATTTTTTTTTATTTGAATACATCAATAGGGAAATGTTAGTGTCTTTAGGTTTATTTTGTCTAATAAGCTTTGAGAGATCAAACATAATGCAAATAAAGGGTGTTTTGTGTCTTAGAAGTCAATTAGAAATCATATAAGTTGTAAAATGTTGACAAAGCAACTTTAACACAAACAAATGTAATTAAGGGACCAACTAATCCCAAGGTTGGTTATAGGCGTTGGGGAGAATATGGTTGTTGGAAAATTATTTAAAAAGCCTTACCAAGGCTCGAATGAGAGAGTGGAAGAAGTTTTGTAATAATTTTACACAATAAACACCACAGTTTTGAGAAATTTTCTAGAAAAATACTGTTTTCTTGATCTTTTTGAGTGTTGTATGGGCACATACAGGTTCTTCATGGTCTAAGAATTTTAGAGGATGTGTCTATATGTTTTCTAATTCATTTATTTTTTATTTGGTTTCTTAGCTCTTTGTTTGTAGAGAGAACCAACACAAACAGTGACTATCCCAGTGTTGCTGAATCAAGGGTTTGAGGGGAAATTTGTGATGTAACAATCAATCCACCTGTTGTTTGCTACTGTATCTCAATGGATTGATTGAAAACATGTTATAATAAGTGTGTCAACTCATTTTGGAATAAGGAGTCATAATTATGTGGTGTTTTTGTGATTGTTCTAAGATTGAACAAGGGTTTTCCAACATGGAAGTGAGGAACCAAAGAAAGGTTTTTAAGAATTAATGCCTATAAGGGTTATGTGAGGGTCTGATGAGTCTGTGCAGAAGTATTTTGAGGTGTTTGGGCTTTGGAAGTGTTGAGAGAGGTCTGGAGTTGTATGCTTCTTTAAAACCCTTGATTTTGTGAAGGTTTAGGAGGGTTTCTTGGGTTTTGTGAGTTAGAGGCTCTGTAGACACAAACTAATGACAAAATTTGAGGTTTGGCACTATGACCTAAGACTGTCCAAGGTGTTTGGATAGATACCTAAAGTTAGAAGGGTGGTCCCTTTGGAAAAAAAGGGCTAATTGTGAAGCCAAAATTGAAGTAGGTGTGTTAAAAGTCTATGTCGGTCCAAAAAAGAGACCACTGATTCTTTGGTATGTTGTGTAGCCTTGAAAAGGGTATCTCAATCCATCTTGTAATTGTCTAGTGTTTTGGAAAGGTTGAGAGAAATCTGGCTAAAACTGAGTTTTGAGTACTACAAGAATAACCAGTCACAAATGTGAGTTTTGGAAACCTTGATGAATCTGAATTAGGGATTGTTGTCAATTGATTCAATTGTCATTGTATGAATGTTGATGGTCTTTGTAGGGCCTTGGTGGAGTCTTGTTGTTCATTTGCAAGGTTGAGGAGTTGAGACCCTTGAGGGTGGGTTGATGCCTATTAGGCTGAATCATTATGAAGAAGAGTTCTTGATTGAGAATTGACATTTCCATTGTTGTGAGTCTTCTCCACCTTGGCTCTGCATCAGAGTGCTACAAGGGTGGATTGTTGGGTAAGGTGTTGAATGAAGAGTTTGGTTTGATGGGGCTTTGAGGTTGTGTAGATTGCTCAAAATAGGTTGTATTAATCTTGTTAGGAGCCCCTTGAAGGCAGGTTGTCAGACTGATTGGGTTTGAGCCTCCTTGCCTCTGCATCGGTGAGGCACAAGTAATTGAAGCATTCCAAAGGATGCAAACCACCATGAATGGAGCTTACTTATATAATACATTTTAGATGGGGCTTATTGAGCATTCCACAGTAATTAATTAAGCATTAGATGTAAACAAAATCCATGCCTACAACATTCAAGCATACAACTTACACGATACACATGATAACATCATTCAAGAATGGTAGTAGCAAAATAAGAGTTTCTTTAATCAAAAATCCGAAAGGCTATACAATGATATATATTGATAAAAGTATATAAATATATCCAAAAAAACCATATAGGCTTAGTACAAAGGAGCCATTTGGACAAAATATCACATATATATATCAATAGTACAAAACATATGTTCCAAAATGCCACATAGGCATACAAAAAACAACACTAATACATAGTCATTTCCCTCTAGGGGAAGGAAATAGATCATGTGTTGCCTTCGAAATTTGGCTGGATGGAGTGACTGTTGCTTGTCTTGTCTTTCAAACACGCCCGCTATTCCTCCTCTCTTCACTCTGGACCTTCAACTGATACGATTAAAATTAAAGATGTTAAAACATAGAAATTGAATTATGGAATGACATATAACAAAATATAATCACTTACCACATACATATAGTCATCATGCACATTTAAAGCATCACCATGTCCACGATCTGGAGTGACAACCACCTGTAGCAACCATGAAGATAGAAATTAAACTACATAAAATTATTGTGAAAATTTTCTATAATAGACCATTAAAGAGAAAATATAATGTCAAATCGACTAATCTATTCCATACCTCTCTCAATGGATCAGAACTAGCTATTGCTGCAGCAACTCCATGGTCCATCGTGCCACCAACATCACCAGGGCTATCTCTTGTCAACAACTGCAAATGAAACAATATCTCAGGTATCATGTTGATATAGGAGAACATAATGTGACATGATCAAGGAATACTTGAATGCAATGTTTGTGTTTCTCATCAATTTTTTAGATTTGTATATACGCAAAATTATGAAAACTAGCTAACATAGATTTACAACCCTATTAATGAATAAAGGATACCTGAGTGTACATTGTTTGAGGATATGAATCACGAGGTGTGGAGGAAGAAGGTGCACTAGGAAACTATTTGAAATCCGAAGCATGTTATGAGACAAACATTCAAATATAACATTCAATTGTTCAAATGCAATAACAATATCTTTAATACTAGTTGCATACCTGTGGACTCATCGTTGAGAATGTATAAGGGTCTGTAGGAATAGAGCATCCCTCATGAATAGTGCGACCCTAAAATTTCATCATATCCAAATTCTACTAATTTAGTTATTCTTAAATTTCAAAATATATTTTAATAAACAACATTAAAATAACTTGCTAAATTTTACCTGAGTGTCAATGCCGAATGTATCATTCAAAATATCATCTGTGAAAGCTATTGCCTCTGTAACTGACGTAGGCTGTGTAGCTGCATCACGAGCACCCTGATAATCGTATGTGCAAACAACACCACAAGCGCCACAATGGTGGGGTGGAGCTCGGGGCCTACACGTCTCCTTCACACTAGGCTCTACTAGAGGACTCGCACACTGTAAAATGGTCTGGGTGAGTGAGCCAATCCACTTCATCGTGTCACCCCTACACTGTCCTTAACAATGGAAGGAACAACAACATGCTCCACCATGGGTCTGCCCAAGGCTCTCGGTGCCAACTGTGGATTATGTCGTGTAACAGGTCTATCGTGTGTGGAGCCCCCACCTCTACCCTGAAAGTCTAAGATGTCAAAATAGTTTGGCATTTTATTGAGGACAAACTCACAATAGAGTTTCCTCAAAAAGTATTGCGGCACCTCATGGTTATTGCATGGAGGTTGGTCAAATACCATCCACCATCGCTCCCAAAATTTGTTTCTAGTTAAATCATGGTGATACCGATGGATGGGGAATTTCCTGCATGCATGGGACAAAGGTTCATTGGCTTTTGGGTCTTTAAATAGGGCACACAGCTCGGCTTTGCTAATTTTTAGTTTTTTGACCTCTGCATATGACAAACCATTAGCATAAAATTGCCTCATCTCATCTCTCTTAGTTGACCAAAAATTCATTTGCTCGCTCATTTCTCCTACATGAGTTAAAATTGAATTCAATGATTTAGCAATCTCTCTCCTATAAGGGTGGGTTTCGGCATGCTCGGTTAATCTTGCAATTAATTGTTGAATGTCTCTTTTATTGTTTTCAATTTGATTTTGAATATTTTCTTGTGTTCCTTGAGGATGTCTATGAATTGATGGAGGGGTTTCGGGTTGTTCTTGTATAGGAGGCTCTTGATGAGGGGGTGATTGTGAATTCTCAATTTTTTGAGGTGGAGATTCATTCCTTGAGAATTAGAACAAAGTTTTATTATAAAAATTTATTTAAAGTTGCATTCCAAATCAAATTCGAAATAAATAGAATAAAAATACACACCTCTTTGCAATCTTCGACCTCTCCGACGTGTTGGTGGCATTCTCGTGGAAAATGGCAAGCTAAGGATGCAAATAATGGAGGAGATTTGGTGAGTGCGAGTTGTAGACCTGAAATCTTCATTCTCAAGCCGCGGGTTGAAGACAAAATGAGGGTTCCAAACCTGACTTTTGCATTTTATGTCTAGAAATACATTTGGTGCACGCCAAATTATTTTAGGGTTTTTTTGATCGTTTTTTCAATTTGGCACCTAAATTGTGTCACAGATTGGTGCATTTACCCCCATATCCATTCCATCAAATGTTCTCACATTCCTGGTGACTGAATCATAATTCACAACAATTTCCCTCAACAAGTCCACATCCATGTACACATTTGGGACTACCAACTTCCCCAAATCCAAGTTCCATGGGTTTCCCACAAGAATACCATAATTTCTATTTCCAAACTAGCAGTTGAAAATTGTCCATCCAGTGAAGGGCAATGTGATATCCTTAACTGTACACTATTTATAAACAAGGCCTTGACAAATTGTATACCATGAAATAATAACTAGCCCTTAGGTTTTTTCGAGGTAAAGGGCTTTAATTGTTCATTGAGGTCCTGAACTAAGGGTTTGACAGGAGGTTTTGAACCAGAGGCTTCACCTTTGGATGCAGACGACTTAACTTTCGGTGCCATGACTCTAGGGTTTACACACTAGGGTTTCTTTTCAATAAACTGGAAACCTACGGCTTAGGCAAGGGTTTGACTTAGAAAATAACAAGACCAAACAAGCTAATTGCTTTGAATTTACGTCAAACCTTAAAAGAAATGCATAAACAAGAGAACCCTACTTTCAGAACAATGGAGAGATCATAATTTAAGCAAGTTTTTAAGAAATTCAGAAGCAGGATAACAATTTAACTTACTAATTTCATAATGCTTGAAAACCCTAATTTCATCATCGAACAAGCCTAAAAATCGTAGCACAAAATCCTTGAATGCACATAATGCTTTTAACAATCTTCAATTATGCTTTAAAACGAGTTTTAATGGCTTTGTAATGTCACAGAATTGCACCTAGGGGAAATTCCACATTTTCGCATCTTGCCTAACATTTATGACACCTTAGAAACATTTATGACGAAATCCCAAGAGTCGGAATTTTGCAATTCTGACTCCATGCAGACATATGGTGAGATGACAGAAGTCTAACAAAGCATTTCCCGAAAATCTAGGCCTTGGATGCTTGCACGACGCTCTAGCATCCTAGTGGTTTTCTGAGTTTGAAATGACGAATCTAGAATCTTGACCCTTGCGACACGTGTCCTGGCAGTTAGGTCTTGGATGCAATGGCTCTGTGCTGCCCTTATAGGCATGAAAACCCCTTTTTGGCTCTCATTTTGGGGTTGGAAGCTATCAGTTGAAGGACTACTACCATTTTTCGCTCTAGTCTTTGGTAATCGTCATCCTTGATAGCAACGTTCTACAAGCGAAGCCATGCCAGACTGAGGTCTCTCCAGCAGCTACAACTCTCAAGCAGCGACAACTCTCAAGCAAGCACTCAATGGTGTGCCCGTGTGCTCCCGAGGGGGTCTTGACTCTTGGGTAACACTCTCTCTCTCCCTATCACTCTTTCTTACTTGTCCATTTATTACTTTGTTGTGCGGGTTCTACTCCGAAGCAGGTTTTTCTTTCATCACTCCCTTTGTTTACTTCATTTACACTCTTTTCCAAACCTGGTTGTCTGTGGAGGCAGGAACACCAAAGCAAGGTCTGACTAAGGCAGGCCCCTATACAACCCCAACCTTTTCCCCTTGATCTCTTGTGTGTAGGATATGAAGTGAAGCTTGGAGAAAAGGAAACCAGGCGTCTGGTACGAGGTAATCCTCCTAAAAGCTCCTCTTGTGTTTTTCCTTTAAACCTAGCTTCATTTTTGGTTATTTGGCCTAACACACCTTTGACCCGAGTTTAGAGACGAGATTCAGTTCTGCCTGCTTGAGCTCCTAAGCTCCTCACAGCTTAGGACGCCAGCGCGCCTTTTAGACGACAGTGCACCACGTTGGTGTCCTAAAACCGCACTGATGTCCTTTGGCCGAGAGCTCTCTCACCAGAGGTAAAAATCTTGGAGTCTTGCTCTCTCTAGGCCTGAAGTAACTTTCCTGCCTTTCCTTGTAGCTTTATCGATTTGTTCGATTTGAGGTGTATAAGGGTAGTTCGTTCCCTAGTGATCTCTTGAGAATAAAGAGACCCATGTGCAACAAATCCCTCTTATATCACATTTTGGTGAACCTGACATGAAGCGTCAGATCCGTTTTCATAATGTCGCATGTTTATAATGATCCCTTTTCCAATAAAGATTTTGATATGTTGGAAGATGCTCTAGATGATTTCTTAGAAGCACTCTCCCCTATCTATAAATATTCTAAACAAACTCTCTCCTCACCAGCCGAGGAGTCGATAAATGTGGTTGTAGTTTCTGTGGCTCCTCCAAGCCCCAAGAAACCCGTCATTTACATAACCCCAGCTGAGCCATCCCCTAGGGAGGACTATTCCGTCTATGGGATTTCATGTCATAGCAATCCATTAGACTTATATTCGAGGTTCGTGAAAGCTATTGACTCTACTTATAATGTTGTCGGGCATATGTACAATACAAGGAGAAATAAACAAAACTTTGAACAACAAGCTTCTGTTTCTACATCGCAACCAACTCAAACTCCTACTTCTTTACCACCTTCTCAACCTAGCCTTCCTCATGCTCCTAAACCCGCGATCAAAGCACCGAGTGATTGCAATCTTGTTGAGCAACTTCCTGTTACTCTAGCTAAGATCTCACTTTGGGATTTGCTTCAAACTGCTCTGGTTTATCAAGAGATGCTACAGGAAGCCTTACAAAAAATTCTCTTGCTTGCCTCTACTAGGCCTATGAACGTGAATGCATTGTTGGCACATATTGAAAAGAAAGTAGTTACAATATACTATGAATATATACTACCTATCACCACCAAGGTTTTTTGGAGAAACTTTGATAGCATAACCTTTTCAAAATCACAAGTCTACTACATCTCCATCCAAGAACCCAAATACATAGAGCAAGCCCAAACAACAAACCATAAAATGGTTTTACAAAACCATGGGCTAAATGTGGTGATCAAATCCCCATGCCAAAATCTGATACCCAAATTCATGATGTATCAACATACTAAAAATAGAGTGCAACACCCATATCATAAAACATATAATCTTCCACCAAACTTTGACACTCCACTTTATCTTTTTTTCAGAGAAGTTTTATAATGTGTCATTCTTATACGTCATAAATTGGTCAAAAATTATAGTCTTATCATATAATATCTCTTATGTGCATCATAACATCATCATAAAATTTTACATCTTACAATGTCGTAGATATTCTTACACATCTTACATAACATTAAATATTCTTAAATATCTCATTCTTACAAAATATACATGACATTAATATCACTTCAAAATGGGATATAAAGACAAATACATAATTAATCGAACATTCAGATTGCAAGGTGTAGGACACTATTCAAGAATATTGGAAACGGCTATTTAACGTACTAAGAGTGTTTGAAATATGTGTGGTCAAATGACAACTTGATGAATCGGCAGGCTGAGTGGCGGTCGTTGAGACTAGGCAGACTTCCATGCAACTTGTCATGCTTGAATCTTGTTTTTAACTTAAAATACATTTTGTACTTACACCATCTGTTACCAATAATTAATCTAATGAAACCTTCATTGAAACATAACAAATGTTTGAAGCCATTTTTTTATATATTACAAAATATTTGAATAACCAATATTCTGAAGACTTCAGAACCCGATATTAATACCGTTAGAGATCTAAATGGTGAGAATTTATCATCGTTGGATCCATTGCAGTGAACCGACGATGCCCATTTATTCCCTGAACAAATGAACTGAAGATAATATACACAAAGCACAGGAATTTGGCATCCACATACACTATCAAGAATGTGCCTTTTGTAATTTTCCTCAATAATTTACTCTTGAGCATGAAATTCTGTTTCATTTCCCTCTTCAAATATTTAGAATCAGTCAAACGAATTATACTCTATTTTTGGGTTGCACAGTGTACGATAGCGGTATATCTGCAGTTGAAGTGGAAACTGAGTCTGAGATAAAAGGAACCTCGAAAGCGAGATTCTGATACAAACACACCTCATCCTCTTTGCAATAATAAACCTGGCAACCCACGATATTGTTAGATCATTGCACTGAATAAATATGATTTTTTTTTATGAAGATAATTCATGTTATCAATCTCCGATGGTCTGTCAATAAGGTTGAATATGTGCAGAGATAAACCTTGCAATTAACTCTAACTGTAGCTGATGCCTGTGCAGATCTGGTGAAGTGCAGAACCGCAGACCCTTCAGCGTTAAGGGTACCGTCCAAGGGCTCAACAACTAGCACTCCATCACTAGGCTCAACGTCAGCCTCAAATTTGCTACTTGCTTCCTGGGATTTTAATCATGGTTCAGATGACATCTTAGAATTCATTGCAATACAAAGCTAGCAAACATTAAGATTCATCTCCATATGAAAATGTGTATAACACTTTCAGATTTTGAAAAGAAAAGAAACTATCTAACATGGAAAGACAAGTATTGTGACAAAGTTATCTGCTGTTTATTTATTTATTTATTTTGCTGTGAATTGTATCTATGATCAAGATAAGCTCGACACTTCTTGGCGCCTTAATGAGCTCAGAGCCTGGCATTTTCCAATATTTAATTGCTAATATAATATCCCAAAAAAATGGCTCCTAGGAATGAGGCACCGTGGATGTTTTACCAGCAGTTGAAAGAATCAAAACACTTTCTCTGAAAAGACATTCAGGGGAAAAATCTGACTTAAGTTTTGTCGTTTGATAACGGGCAAAGGTTTTTTTGAGAGACCAAGTTTAGAACTGATAAGAATGCAATATTTTATAGCTACTATTTTTAGCAAAAATATTAATATATTATCCCAAACAATAGGTTTTGACAAACAACATATGGAAATTAGCAGGTTAAATCTCACAGAACAGGTTATTTGGAGTTCTAATGGTAATCTTAAAATACTGGCGGTTGCTGCTTGAAGAATAGCTATTGCCAAATTCACCTGCAGAATCCATATATATCCCGATAAATCTTAAACCTCATAAAGCCTTTCTTTTTTGCAATTAAGTATTTCTGGTTTGTTTCAGGGATGCCAATAATATGACTATTTTGTTCTCTCCAATTTGCAAGTTTTGCCAAAATTGAAAAAGCACATTTGTTAAGGGTAGTTAAGCATTATTAACAGTGCCATAGTGTCAGTAATAATTTAGATTTTCTGCTTATTGGTTATTATTTTAAAGAAATTTAGAAATGTCCTATATTGAGAAGAAACGCTCCATTGTTTTTGGAAAAATAAATTAGTAAGAAAGAAAATAACCTTTGTAAAATGATATTCTGGGAGAAGTGATATCTCCAGGCGTAAATCACCCTTCATAGCAGAAATTGGTTTTATCCTAATAATCTGAGCATCCAATGAAGGACGCCTTCGAAGTCGCTTTGGTGATTTTCGCATTGTTAAAGAAACTTGGACTCCTTTAAGTTCTAACGTGTGAACCACAGGGTTTTCTGTATTCAGGTTAATGGATCTAATGACGTTGTTGTTCGTATCTGCAATAAGTAACTTTCCTGCAAAAGAAAGCAATGAAATTGTAAGCCAAATTTCAGTTCTTTTTCACAGAATATAGAACTGTCAAAGTAAGTGAATAACATAAACATCAGTGCACTAAGTTTAATCTTTCACACATGAGAAATATTCGATGGGCAGCCGTGTGCCTTTTTCTTAAAAATAAGAAGAAAAGCTCAGAAAATAAAGAAAAAATATAAAATGGCCTAAGGGAATGCACATGCAATAGTTGGAGCTTATTTTAGGTAGAAGTACCTGCTTCTAGAAATCCCAAGATGTGGGGATTCTTCACAATTTAATTTGATATCTGAATTCCTAAGTAGCAAAATCTGAAATTTTTGAGAGGCTATTTGCTATTTAAAATTAAGAAAAATATCTTGGCGACAGATTACAACAGTCCTGGTTAAGAAAAGTATAATATTTCACTGGTGGATTACTAGAAAACTGATCAGAATAATAATCTACTCTGGATTACTCCATGTCCAGTGGTGAAGATTACTATAATCTGAGGATAGGATAATATAACCATTATATTATGGTTTAAAACAATATATGCTAGCACTATTCTATGTACTAAAAAACTGAAATGTTATATCAAATTTATGATAGTAAACTCATATCGACTCTGGCAATCAATGAAACATAATGATCAATAAAGGAGTAATTTTTACCATTAAATCTAGTACACACCTTGCATGTTGATGATCAATAACAAATAATGACAAAAGCACTCATATGTATACCAAAAACACACATTCTAAAATGCTGCCATCATAGGGTTTCTATAATCTGGGGCACACAAATGCTCAAAACTATGTAGCAAACTGTACAGTTAACTGCAAGTCAACACATACTAATTTTTATAAAAAATAAATAAAAAAAATGCTGCCATTAGGAGCAATTCACACAATTTTCTGTATAGCTTATGCCATAATAAAAAAGACCAAGACAAGTTCGATGAGCAGAACAGAGAAGCTATATGCTAATCAAGCTATTTGTGACTACTGAAATACTACCAAAAGTGCAGACTAGAACAAATGCATCTATTGTAAGCACTTGAAATGATTGCATTACATTTCCATAAGAATTTGTTGCTTTCAATCAAAATGGATGAAAATGAATCTTGACAAGATTATTTGGTAAAGATCAAGAATATTAGAAATCAGTTAAATGCTATTGGATGGAAAATAGAAGAAGACATGGTGGTAGTCATTTTCAAGAGCTTACCACCTTAACTTGTGCATTTTATTGAGATCCTATATATTATTAGTATTGACGTTGACCTAAAGTTTGAAGAGTTGATGAAATATCCCCCTTAGTTTTTTTTTTGAATTTCAACACACAATATTGCACCCACTAAGGTTAGCTCAATAAACATAACCAAGTGAAAGGTAACCTTTCACTTTTTGATCATCAAGATCTCGATGTGGGCGAGGTGAGAGCATACGATGCGAGGGGATCGTTGGATGAAAATTGGAAATGAAAGTACAGTGCTGTAGGCAGTTAGCCGACCATTCTGAAAAGTAAATGTTGGAAAGTAAATGTAGGCGGATAACCGACTATAAGAGCTCGACCACTTATTCAGTGGGAGCGGAAATACAAGTAGAAATGTAAACAACTCAACCATTTATTCAACAGGAGTGAAAGAGAAAACTGAGATGTAAAACAACTCAACCACTTATTCAACGGGAGTGAGATATACAAAAAGTAAAGTGCAAAAATATAAATGTTGATCAGTACTACTGAAATCAGCGTTACAACATATGCTCTCATACAATGATATTATGATGAATTTAGCCTCTTATCAATCCAATTGATTTACAATATTCCTTGTAACAATTATGAATGAAGAGCATCAAAGGAATATAGAAAATAACTGAAATAATCAAGTCTGATATGAAAACGCAACAAACTGAAAATCCAATCAGCAAATAATGAAAACACAAGAATGCTCACAACTTCACCACACAACTCCGATCTTCATCATACTAGATGCAAATGAACAATAGAAGCTAGGCGTCCAAAATACATGAGATAGACACCTCCAAAAAGCACCCAAAGGAATGGCACGAATCCCAATGCTAGACCACAAGATGGGGTGGCCTCTAGAGGAGGTCAACCCACTCTATAAAATCAACCCCTTCACAATAAAATCTGAAACTTGAAGAGATGGGGTGCCTAGAGCAAGGAAACACAAGGAGCAAATACCCAGAACCAAACAAAAATCACACTGAGAGCAACCAAAAATGTGCTTCAACCAAGTACAACTAGCAACTCCAAAAATCAGAAATATCACCAAACAATTCACTGTGAAGCTCAATCTACAACCTCTGGATGAAGAAGCAGTCTCCATCAGCTAGGTGTTATCTTTCAAACACAAAACTAATATTAGCTAGGAGGTATGTGTTCCTCGAAGCAAGGGGCCTGAAATCATTTCAGCAACACTTCGTTATGATAAGCAACAAATACCAAATGAATGAGCAAAGCCTTATATTTATAGCACTTTTGAGATGACCTTTCACCTTCTCCTTTTCCCTCCAAAAGGGGATGCCCAAACCCATAATTCAAATTAATATTTCAAAATACCTTTTATCACATATTCCTAGGCATCCAAATACTTAGGCAAATATTATCACTTTTAAATATTTAATTTCTCCACATGGGACGTCCAAACCCAAAGACCCACTTTTAAAAACAACTTGAAGTTATTCATCTAGGCGTGGGGTCCAAAAGTGACAATAAATATAAAATGACTTAAATCATTAAACTTGCCAAAACGGGCCCAAAAGTGTTGGAGACCAAATTGCCAACTCTGCTATGCCAGAAATAGAAACTGCACTAAATTGTTGAATTGCTGCCAAACACAGCACTGCCAGAAATTGCACTTACTAAAAATAGCATACTGCTAAAAATAGTAAGCGACTCCAAACTCATTTTAACCACAATCCAGACAATTGTCGCAACTTACTAAAAATAGTAAGTTTGGAAAAGACCTCTAATGCAGATGCATGTTACACCATTTTGAAGCTCTCTAAAACCCTAGAAAGACCCAGAAACCTCTCTGCAAAACAATTGCATGCAAACCCTTGAAAAGACAAAAGAAACCTCCAAACCAAAAGAAACCCTAATTTCCACTTCCGACTAGCCTACGGGCCTCTAGGATAGGCTGAAGGTCATTAGATTGAGACTACTTCCGAGAAGGGGACATTATAGTTGAACACTAAACTCTTGCAACAAGACAAATGGAGAAAGTAATTTAGTAGTAGCAACAGGAATGAGGGTTTAGAGATGGTTTTGGCAACAAATTTTAGCAGGAAAGAGCTAGTTTTCTAAGAAGAATGAAAGAGGAAACAGGGAGGGCAGAAGAAGAACATATGACTTAGGTGATCAAAATATTTTTTAATTACCATTATTGTGGAAAGTAGGCCATAAGAAGAATTTTTGTAGGTGAGAAAAATAACCAAATGCCTCAGAAGTAGGTGAAGGTTGTAGAACATAAGAGGATGATCTCCTTGTGTTTAAGGCTATGGATAAATGTAACGACCCCAAAACCGGTAAACAAAATTTTTCTAACATTTCATTCCTAAGATATAAAAGTATCAAGTAACAAAGACATTGCAATAAAATTCGTCCTTTCTTTATTGATAAATACATGCAAGTTACAATATATATTTCCACATGAATTCCATTTTCATTGTAAATATAAATCAGAGTACAAAGTAAAACAAATTACATACATAGCTCGTAAGCTTTTGCACAAATAGTAGTAAAACGGTCCAGGTTCCCTTCCTTTCAAATCTTGGTGTATCCGTCGCCTGCGGTGGAGGAGAAACATCACTCAGGCGCTTTTCTGCCAACCACGGACTGTTAATGCGGTCCCCCGCACATCTATCATTCAATAGATGGCCCTCCCTTCGAACGAAGAGATTGGTAAAGTAACCGGCTGCGACAACCCAACTGAGCATAGTGTTGTGTCCTATACATCTAGAACTTGCTATTTCACAATCCCGAACTAGCATGATGGATCACAATGAACTGACAGTGTAGTCTTGACTATCTCACATCTAAGTGGATGTCGTACCTTCCACTACTTTGGCCAAAGTATTCTCATTCAGTACTTCGAATGAAGGTCATCTATCATATACACTACTCAGGGCCGATTTGACTTAAGGCTATCTTACACTACGCGTAGGCTAAGTCCTTCACTGGATTGTCAATCATCCCAGACTATCCTACATCAATTTAATTCAAGACAACAATTATAGGTTCAAGTCCTTCACTGGATTATCTTTCATCCCAGACCAACCTACGACATTCTTACTTACTAGAAATAATCCAACTTGACAAGTAATCCATTCCTTCTCTCCTGTTTCGGAAATCTTTATCCTAGGAGTTCCTTAGCCTATCTCAGTTAGTCTAAAACTCTAAGCTGCTTGAATTCACTTGACTCCTGTCCTTATTTCGTTCCTAGAATATAGTAACTAGTTTACCCTTATTCTCCATATACGGAGATCATACACAACATGCAATATAAAAAGCACATAAATCCTTCATTTTTATCTTTTCTCTTTTATGAAAAATAAGTAAACTATCCCTTGAAGTTCCTTAAGCTATTTCTTAATTCAAAAAGCTTTTCTAAGGAAATTTAACTTATTCCCCAATTCAACAATTCCTTAGAAACATAGAGGTTTCCTATTATTTTTCCTTTCAAACTACAGCATAAAGCAAGGCATACTCAAGCAATCTAATCACACATTTTAAAATAAATGTCAGAAAATCTACAAAGATATTTCTCATGCCTGATTTCCTTTTGCGTATGAGCTTGATCGGTAGCTTCAATCCTTGCTCCACCGTCCTTCGCAGCTTTCTCTCAGCTTGAACAAATGCTACTTTCAGGTAAATGCAAAAGGTTGCTCTCAGCAATATAGTTCCAAATTGCAAATGGCTTTCAGCAAAAATGGTAATGGCTTCTCACAAAATGGTAATGGCTTTCATAAAATAACAATGGCTCTCATAAAATGAAATTTCAAAACACAAAAATACCACAGCACTGTATTTCGAATTTTCCAAAGCAAGGAGAGTGAATGAAAAATGAGTGTCTTTCAACAATGAGTGAGAACCTATTTATAGGTTTCGAATTCTCATGTTTCCTACCTTGTAGGCATGAGAATTCGACACCTCTTCTTTTGAAAATGTCAAAATCTGCAGTGGCAGTCGAATAGCCAAACACACAGCAAAAGAGTTGATGATTCAACATATTTTTCTAAGAATGTTTCAACATATCACATGCTAATTTCGTGAAGCAATCCACGTCTAGGTTAAACTTTATTCATGCCTTCAAAAATGGCGGACTGTAGCACAAATGGCGTCCAAAGTTTCAGTTTGAAAACGTCAAGGGTTTTTCGCAGCCATTTCTATCTTCTATTTACCCACGCGTCCACAATGGTGGCGCCTCATGCAGCTGCGACCAAGTCTACATTGTGAGAGCTGGGCGTGGAACTGCATTTGCTGGAGTTTTCCCCCATTTTTTAGCTTAACACAGTCGCGCGATTTCTTCACGGGAAGAAATCCGCGATTTTTCAAATATTTCCTTATACTTTTCAATAGTCTAAAATTTAAAACATTTAACTTACTTAATATTTTACATGCATTTACAATGGTCTTTAATAAATTTCGAAATTCTTTTCCTTTTAAATATTTCGAATTTCCTTTGTATGGTAATGCAAGGTATTTACCAAAGACTATGTAAGTCTTATTGCCTTTATTTCCAAAGGTAAATAAATTCAAATATCTTTATATGATAAATGTAAACTTAAATGCCAAAGATTATAGTCTAAATCAAATCTTTCCAAAGGTTTAGATATTTTAATATTCTCATTAAAATGTATTAATATATTTTGTATTATATTCAATACAATATTATTATAGTTTTTAACTTACCTTTCTTTAAATATATAAATATATCTATATAATATTCAAATATTATATTAGATATATTAATATATTATATTATCGGTAAAACTATAATAACATCGATATTAAATATATTAATTAACTTACCCAGTTTACACTTAAATATATCTATACATGTTTATTTTCAAATCTCCAATTACGTGTATTATAGGCCAGTCAGAGCACCTCTAATAGATGTAATTGCATAAACACGTATTTATACATTTAACTGTAAATTTCAGGCATCAGTAACTTATCAGTTCACATTTCACATTCAAGGTTCTCAGAACAGTAAGTCAGTCAATCAAGGAACACCACTCATAAAGCATAAAGAAGTAATTAGAAACTCCTAAGCCTAAGGATGACTTATCATGACAACTTAATCTGACTCAGTTCCCAAAACTCTCAGTGAAGTGTGTGTATGCTCAGCTTGATCAACTTTACCGGTTACTCGACCAAGCCCCTCTCCCGAGTGATGTCTCCCCTCTGCCTGGAGGAATAGTTCCTGTTCCTGCATCCACAGACATACAATCTCGGCAGTTACTTGTTCATAACATCAACAGTATACAAAACGTCTAAGTTAGAATATTCTCAATTCAATACTTTTCATGCAACATAACATCAATAGAAGTACCAACCAAATGAGACAGTCATTTAAATAGAGAACATTCATTTTGATAACAAAACACATTTTATTCATATCAAAGATTCACACAATACACTCATTTGCCCTATGCAATAGTAGCTATACAATCGGGGTGTAACAATAAAGGAAACAATAGGGACACAACTTCTTGGTACATATTTATTATTGATTATGTTGCTAATGACACAAGAACACAATGGGCACAAAGTAGGATCTCAACACAAAGTTTGAAATTCCAACTCGATATTATTTGAAAGGGAACAATTTATAACTATAAAGCTCAAAGTTTTTATGAGTACACAATTTTACAGAATTTACTTGCTTGCCAAAAAGATCATTTTTACAATGGACCCCCTCGAGTATATATAGGAGAGGAGTCTTGAGAAAAAGGTGGGAGGATCCCAACTAACTTGAGAAATTCTATCAACCACCATGACTTATTCCAACTACAATCCTAATCTAACTCAACTTGTAGTTGCCTTACATGTAATTACATTTTACAAAAATGCAAGTGAAAGAAACACTTGCAATTACAAAATTTGTTTTTACATGTAACTTGTCGAAAACAAAATACATAAAATAAAGAGAAAGTATCATGAAACACTTTTTATTCCATTTCATTTCTGGCTTTGAAGGACTAGAAATTGCTGATGGCTTTTTGCAACTCATCAGGATCAAGACCCGATGTATTCCTGGCAATTGCAACAATCTTAAGAATCACATCAAAATACCTCACCGTTGCTTCGCTGTGTTTTTCAAGGATAGTTTGCATTTTATCAAAGATCATTTGATAACTCACAAACCTATGGATTGAATCCATAGAAAACTGCTTTGATTCTAACTCCTGGCGAAGATTTGATGTCATTTTAGTAATAACTGCATCTGATGCAAGCACGTCTCCTTCATGACTTAGAATCTTGCAAGACATTTTATCAAAACTAGAAAGTATGTCCTGCTCAACTTCACCACTCATTTCAAGTGTAGCTTGAACATCTTTGAAGAGGTCTTCAACAACTAATGACTTGTTTGTCATAAGTTCTTCAAATTCTATATATTTCTCTCTACCAGGTATTATCATATTGTTGCACAGAATTTCCAGCTTGGTTGATCCATCTCATGCCATATCTTTAAATCTTTTTCAATTGAACTCAGACTTTACTTGAAAGCTTCCAAAGTCTGATTCAACTTAACTTTTTCTGCTCTAACATTGCTCAAAACATGCAATGCCTTCTCAATCACTTGAGTACCTAGATCAATCAACTGATCTACCCAAGAATAAACTGCCTTGGCCTTTTGGGCAACCTTCTCCATTTGCCTAACTGATTTTTTAGATGTAGAAGAAGTAAATGGATTAACTTGCTCTGAAGAATTTGTTATTTTTTGAATCATTGTGATGAGCTGTAAATTCTTCTCTTCGAGCTCACTCTTCTTTGCCAATAACTCATCATATTTCTGAACTAATGAGGCTACTGAATCTGTGGCACCATGCATGAGACTAGAATGTGTGTGTTTACCAAGTTCAATCCTGGTAAGCCTATAATCTGACAGCTGCATCTCTTCAAGTGGATTCTCAACTAATGGCTCAGCTACTTCTGCATATTTCATTTTGTTTTCATCTACCACCACCCGTGAGACTTTCTTCGCCTTCTTAGCAACTCTGGGCTTAGGTTTCGCAAGCTGTTGGAAATCAAAAATATCAAGAGAGATCTCCTACTTCTTCCTTTTGGGTGTAATTGAACTCAACCATGGGGGTAGTTCTAATGAGTTCACATTGGAGACAACAACTATGGTTTCTGAAGAAACAAGCTCTACTTGTACCATAGTTGTCACCTTAGGAGAAGTTTCTGTCTGAATGGCAACAAGCCTTTGCTCAGGTGGTAACACATGACTTACTTCTGCTATGAACTTATCAAAACTCAAAGCAGAAGTATCAACCTTAGGAAAAGAAACACTGGACATGGCCACATAGGAGGGATTCACATAAAAAATGCTCTCTAGATTTCCATGAGAAGTCTCAGTAGGTAACTCCATACTAGCACCAACAGATGTACTAGGTTCAATAAGATCCACGAATACAGTGGAGAAAGAATCCACATCCGTGTCAATCGGAGACATAGGAACATCCATAGACATTTGAGGAATAGCCTGAAATGTGCTAGCCAATTTTTTCAAATTTTTAACACATTAATTTCACCTGTTAACATTAGTGAAATTATAAACCAACTGAATGGAACCCTTTCTCTTTCTAATCAACCCAGATCCTAGTATGGGCAAGGTGAGCATATTTGAAAGGGGATCGTTAGCATAAAATCAAAACTGTAGGAAAGTACAATGAGAGGAAATAACAATCAACTCAACCACTTATTCATCGGGAGGACTGGAATTGAAATTACAATGTTGAAAGTAAATATGCAACTAGACCACTTATTCAGCGGGAGTGTATTGATGGCTCAGCTGATCAACAATATGAGAAATGCAACTCAACCACTTTTCAGCGGGAGTGAATTACAAAGTACTGAAAGTAAATGTTTGGGCGCCTAGCCGACCCCTTCCCCTTTTCAGCGGGCAGTATAGGAAAGTAAATAGATGGCGAGGTCAGTCTCTTCCACTAAAGTGGGGATACAAAATGTAAACTGCAGAAAGTAAAGAGCAGATCAGTACTACCGATTCAGCATTACAATATGATGAACAATTTGCAAATACAATGAAATATAGATAACCAATGAACCCCAGAATGTTAGGAAATGAACTCCAAACAAGTACAAGCTATCCAGCATATGAAATATAGTTAAAAGGATTGAAATATCAGGTCTGATATAAAAATTGCAGCAATCAGAAATTCATACCAGCAAGCCCTCAAATCACCAAAACGCTCATAACTTCGTCAAAACACCTCTGAATGATGTCAAACCAAGTGCAAATGAAGCATAAGAGAAGGGTGACCAAGATAGAACTGAGAGACTGCAACAAACTGGAGTTATTTATTTTTCTAAAACTTTTCAGCACTTCCCAAGCAAAGTATGACTTGGGAGAAGTCGACCAGCAAGATGAAAACCAAGAGCCCACCAAGAATTCTGAAACTTTGCAAGAAGGGGCGCCCAAGGTAGACTAATGCATAGGGTCAATACCCAGAATTAATAAAAAATCGAGTGCGGAGCAACGAGTAAAAATGTGCTTCAGCCAAGCACCGAACCGATAACTCCAAAATATGAAATATCACTCAAAACCCAACTTGAAGCCCAATCTGCAACCTCTAGATTGAAGAAGCAGTCTCAACAGCTAGGTACTATCTCTCAAGTACGAAACTGATAAGCTAGGAGGTATGCATTCCTCGAAGCAATATGTCTGAAACCATTTTAGCAGCATTTTGTTAAGATAAACAATAGATAACTGCAAATGAAGGCCAAGTCTCATATTTATAACTTCTTCCCAAATTCAAATTCCTTTTCCCTCCAATTAGGGTGCCCAAGGTGAAATCCACATTTACCTTCAATAAACTGTAATTTATATTTCATTACCTCCTTCACTTAGGCATCCAAAAGCATATGAGGAAAATACTTTATATTTATCCAAATATCTTCTCCAAAGCGTCCCTTTCTCATGAAGGCAATATACTTTCTAAATGCAAATAAAGTATAATATTGGCATCCCATAAGTTAAGTGAAAATGAACATTATAAATCACTTAAATAATTTCCTTTATGAAGTCTTCCATTATTGCAAAGGAATTATTTTCACTTAAAACCATAGTTCCACGGGGATGCGTCCCCCTTGAAAAAGCAGCCGTCTTGGAGACAGGGATGTTTCCGAGACGTGGAGACTTCAGGGAAACGTCCCCCCGCCGTCTCCTCGTCCCTCCGCCGTCCCGTGGACGTTCCTCCACAGGGAGTCTTCTCCACGTCTCGGAGTCTTCTGGGCGTCTCCTTTGGGAGTCTTCTGGGAGTCTCCAAGCCTCCGAGTCTCCCACGTCCCCTATTAATAATGAATATAAAATTTAATTAAAATTTAAGTTTTTAACTATTATGAATTAAAGTTTTTTGTTTTAACTTTTATCTCATTTGAGCGACGGTTCTACCCTACCCGTGCGTGCTTGTGCGAGCATTCGAGACTGCCTGAGACTAAGAGTGAATGTGTAAACTGAACTAGAGGAGAGATCAAGGTTTTTGGATTTTCCAAGGGCGTCATTATTCAACAATCAACACTCAGTAACCTCAAGTCTCAATAGGTATTTAGTATTTACGATTTCGGATTTAGCATTTTGATTTCAGCCGCTAGGGCATTCAGTGTTGGCAACAGGTGGTCGGGGGTGAATCCCTCAAAGGGATGCCAACTCATGGAAGAGGCGATGATGAGCTGTTGATCGAATCCCTCAAAGGGATGTCAGCTCATGGAAGGCGACATCGTCGCCTCTTCCATGAGCTGGCATCCCTTTGAGGGATTCGCTCAAAGCCTCAGCCAGTCAGCCTCAATTTCAAATAATTTTTTTTTGAAAAATTTTAAAATCGAAAATGAGATAAAAGTTAAAAGTTAAAACTAAAAATTATTATTTATTTGCTGGCATTTCTGCAAAATGTGGAAGCACAGGTAAGGTATGTGAACTATTTGACACTTGACAATGACAGTGACTGAATGCATCAAGGCAAAGCATTTTAAATTTTTAACTGTGAAGTGTGAACTATTTGACACTTGAGTCCTTGATACTTGATGGTGACTGAATGCATCAAGGCAAGGCATTTGAACTGTTTGACAATGACTGAATGCATTCAGTCAAATAGTTCAAATGCCTTGCCTTGATGCATTCAGGCATGCATCAAGGCAAGGCATTTGAACTGTTTGATTGAAGGCAAGGCATTTGAAGTTTGAACTGTTTGACTGAAGGCAAGGCATGTGAATTGTTTGATTGATGCATTCAGGCATCAAGGCAAGGCATTTGAACTGTTTGACTGAATGCATTTAGTCACTGTCAAACAACTCAAATGCCTTGCCTTGATGCCTGAATGCATCAGTCAAACAGTTCAAACTTCAAATGCCTTGCCTCACATGCCTTGCCTTCAATCAAACAGTTCAAATGCCTTGCCTTGATGCATTCAATCAAACAATTCAAATGCCTTGCCTTGATGCATTCAGTCAAACAGTTCAAATGCCTTGCCTTGATGCATTCAGTCAAACAGTGAAAATGATTCATCAGATGATCCCGACTTTCAAATAGGAGGGGAGGCTTTGGGTGAAGTTGAACCACAAGTTCCACAACATGGCTCAACCTCAAATACTCAAACTACCACGAGTTCCATTGGCACTAGAGATAATAGCTGCCCTTCAGAAATCCTTCAAGAATGGGCCAAGGGCCTCTTTGATCCAAAAAAACCCTTAAAACAATTTGCATCCAAGGTAGCAGCAAAGCCTGGGGCAGCTTGGGGCAGCTGGGGGCACTAGATTATGGAAGTGTCACATGTGTGAGCTTACATGGTTTGGCAGCATTACAAGAACTAATGCACATTTTCTTCTTATTCGATGTAAAGGTGTAGATATATGCAAAGTTGTGGCAGGTAACTTGAAGTACAGGGCTGAAATTTTAAAATTATGGGGTTGTAATGAGGATGAAGTGCCTGCATCTGCTACATTGCCACATAAGAGTTTGGGTGATCAGTTTTCAGCAGTGTCTACTTCTACTTTGCAGAGTCAAAGGCCACCAAATCCGTTCAGTTCAAGTGCAGCAGAGCCTAGGGGGAAACGTAAGATGGCATCTTCACAACCTTTAGCAGATTTATTCAATGTGCAGGCAAAGGATGAGGTAGATGATGCCTTTGGCAAATTATTCTTTGCCAATGGCATTCCATTCCATGTGGCTCGCTCTCCTTATTATAAGGAAGCTGTGTCAAAGATAATAAGGGCAGGACAATCATATGTGCCACCAGGGGAGAATAAATTGAGGACAACAATCTTGGATCAAAACTATTCCAAGATTAATATTTTGATGGAGAAGATGAAGAGAACTTGGGTCACAAGTGGATGCAGCATAGTCATGGATGGGTGGACGGACATTAGGCATCGTCCACTCATCAATATCATCGTCACATTTGTAGCGGGCCCTTATTTCCTTAAGGCTATTGATTGTTCAGGGCATAGCAAGGATGCCCATTATCAGTTTCAGATCCTCAAGGATGCTATAGAGGAGGTTGGACCACAAAATGTGGTGCAGGTAGTGACAGATGCGGCCCATGTGTGCAAAGCTGCAGGGAGGTTGATTGAGGCAGCCTATAGGCATATTTTTTGGACTCCTTGTTGTGTGCATGCTATGAATAATGCACTTAAGGACATGGGTAAAATCAGCTGGATCAAATCTATTGTCAGTGATGCTAGAGATGTGCAGATGTTTATCTGCAACCATCATCATTCACATGCACTTTTCAGGTCCTTCTCCAAGAAGGAATTCCTGAAGCCTGTAGAGACTCGGTATGCATCATACTTTATTCTCTTGGAGAGGATGCTTGAGTTGCAAGAGCCTTTGCAACTAATGGTAATGACAGCAGAATGGAACAGATGGCCTGAGTCAAAGACACAGCAGGGATTGAGGGTTAAGGAGGTGGTGAAGAATGATGTCTTTTGGGTTGATGCCAAATATGTTGTCTCCATCATTGAGCTAGTCTTCAAAGTTATTAGATTTGGGGATTCTAATGCACCTTCCCTTGGAGAGGTATACGAAGGCATTGATTCCATGCTTGATCAAATGAAGGCTAAAGTGCGAGAGAAGGACCCCACAAAGCAATTCTACACCGAGCATGTTTATCCAATCATTCAGCATAGATGGGAGAAACTCAACACTCCCTTACACATGGCTGCCTACGCATTGAACCCAAAGTGGTATGTGCCACGTCTTGGTAGAGTGACACCTATAGAGGATGTTGAGGTGAAGGAAGGGTTTATGAAGGCCATTGACAAAATGTATGATCCTATAGAGGCCAGCTTGCTTCGTATTGAGTGGACAAAATTTGCTACTCTTTGGGGATATTTAGAGGCAGCCAAATTAGATTTGGAGACTATGTCATAGGAGGACCCCAAGTTGTGGTGGACTATGCATGGGCCTAGATCTTTGATTACTTCTCTAGCCACTCGTTTGCTGTCCCAGGTTTCTAGTTCTTCTACTTCTGAGAGGAACTGGTCCACTTATAACTTCATCCACTCTGTTAAGAGGAACAGGCTCACTTCTAGGAGGGCAGAGAAGCTTGTGGTTGTCCATAGTGCCTTACGTCTCATTTATTGTAGCACAACTACATACAAGGAGAGTCCAACAGCCAAATGGGATGTAGAGCCAGAAGAGCCAGCACAGATAGACGAGGATGCTACACAGATAGGGCTGGTTGGTATTGGTTTAGATGAGCTTGAGCATTTGGGGTCCTCGTCCGACGGTTCCAGTGATGAGGAGATTGGCATGGAGCTTGGAGTTGGAGATGATTAGATCATTAGAGGCATTAGGCCATTAGCTATTTAGTATTTAGTATTTTGTTTTTGAAGTTTGAACACTGTTGTGTTGATAACTTGATACTTGATTGTAATTATGAATCATGACTATGAAATTTTGAAATTCAAATTATGAATATGAAACAACTAGTTCTCGTTCCAATCACAATGCCTATTAAGTTACAAGTATATTTTCATTGTTTCAATGTTCCTTAGGCTTTTACAATTATACATCTTTTTATAACTAATTTTTCAAGTACTATATGTATTTCAGCGCACCGCTCCCCCGCCGCCGTCCCCTCGCCGCCCCCAAACTTAGGCCCCCCGCTCCCGGGCCCCCGAAACCCGTCCCCTGCCGTCCCCCCATCCCCGTCCCCGAAACTTGGTGGAACTATGCTTAAAACATTATGTCCTCAAATATTTAACTTGCCAAATTAAATACCTCAAAAGTTGGAGACCAAACAAAATATACTACCCTGCCAAATATAGCCATAGTATCAAACTGCTAAACACCTGCCAAAAATAGCCATTGCATAGAACTGGTGAACTGCTGCTAAAAATAGCACTACCAAAAATAGCACTAAGGGTGTTGGAGACCAAACTGCTCAAACCGACCCGCCAGATATAGCCACAGAACTGAATTGCAAAAACCTTGCTAAAAATAGAATTTACTAAAAATAGCATACTGCTAAAAATAGTAAGTTGTTCCAAACTCATTTTAACCACAATCCGAGCAGCCGTTGTACTTACTAAAAATACTAAGTCCAAAAAAGTTCTCTGATTTAGTTGCATGTCACACCACTGCATAGCTCTTTGAAAACCCAAAAGGAATCCAGAATCAGAATTGTGAAACTCCAACATGCAAACCTCCAAAACAGCCAAGGAACAACGAAAATTGCAAGTAAACATCTCGTCATGCATGTTACCACATCTTGAAGCTCTCCAAAAACCCAAAAAGCTCCACCAGACATGCATCAAAAAATCTCGCACGCAAGCCTTCAAAACCTCCTCTAAAATGGAAACCCTAATTTTGCCATTGACTAGCCTACGGGCATCCGAGAATAGGCTATCAATCACTGGAAAGTGTAGTGCTAAAATGGGGGACATTACGTAGCTGAATGAGGAGAATCTAAGTCTACTGAAGGGGGTGATTCTGTTGTGTTCTCCCCATGGGTATCATTCTCAGCATCAACAACATGAATCTGCATTTGTGATGTTTCCTTTCCCTTCAACGACATTTCTGGTGGAAGAATAACCAAAGCTCTGCTAACCCTCAACTTGATTCTCGTACTACAAGAAGAAGCACCTTCTTTAGACTTGACTCTGATTTCAGACCTTTGCCCAACTGGCCCAGCCAAATCATTTGCTGCTTCACCTTTGATCTTGATGATCTTGACATGGTTATCCTTCAACCAAGCATTAGTCTTAACGAGGATGGGCTGAAATCCGTTGATGATAGAGTCACACTGCTTATTGGACCATTGTGGAGAAGGAAGAGGAGCTTCTACAACTCTTTGCTCTATGTGCTCTGGATCAAGGATTTTTCCATCATCCACCATCCCTTCCGGGATTTTGGTTAAATTAAGATCCACAATCTGCTCCAAGGTAAGCCTACCATAGTCCATTCTTCTAATTTCCTCTTCGGTACGGAGATCAACCTAGATATCTTTGAGGCGATGAACATGAGTGAAGGCTCTCTTGATTTTGTCTTTCATCCCTCAATAATCAAAATCTTTCCTTGCGATGAACTTATTCAACTTGATTTCTTGAATTCAACTTCCATTGCCTTGGCTCTCTGAGAAGTGTTCAAAGAATATCGACCAATCTGCAATGGATTGTGTGAAGAAATACAGATACCCAACTTGTGATTGGCAAGTTGTACAACATGAACCGCCATCAACTATCTTGCCAACTCCATCAGAAGAATTCTATCAGTGGGATACCGGGGTAACGTGTATGGTTGTCCCTTAAAACATCCAACCCTCATGTAAGTGAAAGTAGGGAACTGTAGGAACAAACAACCATACTCATTCACTTTTTTCCATGCCGCTTCAGAGACTTCTATTCTTGAGTGATTTATCAAAGAGACACATGTAGTGACCAAAGAAAGCATCATGCACTCTTCTGTAATGAAGCCTACTGGGCTTCAGATTCGGCTGATCATAGTATTCCCACATTGGCACCAATGATTTGTTACCCTTGGTAGAAAGACCAGGAAATTGTCTGAGTGACACAACAATATACACCAAGTATGAATTCATATAAAAAGTGAAGGTAGTGGGAACTTGTGCCAATTTCCTACATGTTGTGACCTTTTTCACACATCACCCCATCCAAGATGGGGACCCCCTAATTTTTGCTCCATTTTGGTCTTTTGGCTTTGCGTCTCTCTATCTCTGATCTTTTGTCCTTCCGGGGATGTCCTGTCTTTTGACCTAGGTTAAAATGATTGCCAAGTCTACGAAGTTAGGGTTCCCATCCTTTAGGCTTGTTTCAGGTCAAATTGAGTTATCAAGGTGAAATCTAAGTGCATCAGTGCAGTCAGGAAGCTCAAGGCAGGATCCCACTGAAATCTTATTGAAATCTGACAACTTACTATTTTTAGTAAGTACCTAATCTGAGGTCTTTTCCTCAGAATTTCGAGATTCTAACCACTTTAGCACATTCAAGCAACTTCAGAGCATCCACATGTGAAATTTGAACAGATTCAGACAACTGGCTATTTTTAGCAGTTCAGCCTTCGAAGGCCATTTTTGGGATTCAAACATACAATTCTCCGACGCATGACTGGAGAATGGATCTGGGTTTTTCAAGACCTTCGCAACGGTATAACATGCAAACCGAGACGAGGACTTTCAGAGTTCAGCCTTCGGAGGCTATTTTTAGGGTTTGCATGCAGTGATTTTCAGCGCATGTCCGGATATTCCATGTGGGTTTTGCGAGAGCTTTGCAATGGTATGACATGTGAACGGAATGAGTCAGTTTTAAGGGACTTACTATTTTTAGCCAGTGCCAGAACGTTGACCAGTTTTCTGGGTTTTTCTGGGTTTTTTGAGATCCCACGGGCACTATGACATGCAAACTCATCCGACGTCCAATGAACCACTTTCCGGACACTTACTATAAATAGCAGCTTCAGTCCAGCGGCTACCCACCGCTTCAGTTCAACGTACAAAGCGACATGTAGAAGAAACAAAGCCAAATGGAGACCATCTGGGATACATGCAAGTCAGATTAGGGTTCCCCTGCTATGTCTAAAAATAGATGAAGCAAAATGCAGAGATGTCAAAACGAAGCACGCCACCGGGATCAGCATCTTTCAGGCTACCTACTGGCAAAATTTGAGCACGATCTGAATACTTACTATTTTTAGTAAGTCACCTCACGGCTAAAAATAGCACGTCATTGCCTAAGGCAAGTGTGAACAGGTCTCTCACAGCATCAGGAATAAATGGAACAAATTTCAGAGCAAACGGAGGTACAAAAATTGATCAATTTTAGGGTTTGCTAAAAATAGCGAAGGCTAAAAATAGCATACCAATATGGGGAGACGGTAAACAGGATGGCAAAATCAGTGCGAGCACGGCTCAGAATAGGATGAAATACAAAGAAACCCTAACTTCTTCGGGTTTACTAAAAATAGAAAGCCAGGGCACAAAAGGCGTTGGAAATTTTTAAGAGGCAACTGGCATAGAAACACATGAAATGCGCCAAGAAGATAAAAAAGGCATAGAAATTTTTCCAAGGCATAAAGTTTCCTCCTCGTACCCATAGATGCGCTTAAGGAAGGTGAAAGGTCACCCAAAGCATGAAAATATTCACTAAGGCAGAAAAATTCCTAGGGCATCCTCAAATGCGCTCAAAGAAGTCAGTCAACATGCTTATATGTGCCTAGGGAAGGTGAAGAGTCACCTAGGGCGTGGAAATTTCCTCACACACATCAATATGCGCCCAACTTGGAAGCAGCATAGGCTAAATGCGCCAAGGGGAGATGAAGAGCCACCTCATGGGCGGAATTCCTTGTCCACTAGCATATGCGCCCAAGAATGGAAGTTGCCTAGCCAAAATGCGCCCAAGGGAGATGAAGGGTCACAAGATGATGGCGCTTTCCTTTGCTAGGATGAAATGCGCTCAAACATGGAAGTCAACAAGCTAAAATGCGCCAAGGGGAGGTGAAGAGTCACCCAAGGCATGGGGATTCCTTCTAACACCTTCATTTGCGCCCTCAAGTTCCTCTTCTCTATGGCAAATGCGCCTAAGGTAAAAGGTAAAAAGGTGAAGGTTGAAACGTTGAGTGGTGAGTGTGAAAGCGCCAAGGTAAGGAAGTCCACCATGTGAAGTGCGCTCAAGGAAGGTGAAGGGTCACCATGCGCCAAGAGGGAAAGAAATGCTAAGGGTGGCGTGATTTTAAGAGACTAAGGGTTAATATTTTTCCTCTTCACCATGTGATATGCGCCCAAGTAGTGGGGACTTGAAGAATGAAAATTGCTAAGTATGAAAAGAAAAGTCTAGGCGTAGAATTGCCTAAGGAATGAAATGGATGCATGACATGTGAAATGCGCCCTTCAAAGGGTAGATGATGAAATTTAAATTTTAAAATAAATTCCTAAGGCATTTTCTAAAGAGAAAATGAAGAATATGCCTACGGGTAATGCTAGAATTTCCAGAGTAAAAGGGTCTTCAGAGAGGAAATTCTTCAGAGGGAAAATCAAAGAACAATGCCGAGGCAGAGAAGCTTGAGATTGCAAGAGTGGAAGACGTCTGGGGTAAAGAGAAATAAACCTTAGCCATTTTTATTATTTTTAAATAATAAAAATTAAAAGTACCCCTTCGTTCTGATACACATGAAAATAATGGATTCTGGAAAGTTTTTTCTTCTGGGTATTAAATATTTGCAATTCAGAGGTGATTTGAACTTACTCCACGCCATGTCCATATCGTTCCGGTGGATATTTTGCCCAATGCCTATTTTAAATAAAATCCCTAAGGCAAATTTGAGGAATTTCTCTAAGGCAAACAAATAAAATGAATAAGAAGCACTTCGCTAGAGGTTTGAGCTGGATGATTTTGCCAAAACGAGGGAGAGATCAAATGGCTTAGCTAAACAATTCGAAATTGTTCAAAGAAGTGAATAATTTAATTTGAGGAAACAATGTGATGAGGCAAGCCTGTGCAGAGATGATGAATTCATAATTCTAGAAGCTTGAGATTCCGATGCCTTAGATGACAAGTGTTGCAACTAGGAAAAGAGAGGGAAAATGAATTCGAAAATTTGCTAAGTATAGCCTCTGCAGGAATTCGACTTGGCTATAAGTTTTTGAAGTCCTCTTCATTCCTCTCACCAGTTGCTAAGAGCAAAAAGTTGCTAAAGTGAAAAGTACGAATTTTTGAAGAGGTTGAAGTTGCTGAAGAGTTCGAAATTGTGAGATAGCTGTAGGTTGCTGGAGTGCAAATTTGCATAAGTTGAAGTTGCTGAAGAAGTACGACTTAGCTTGCTGGGACTACATTTGCTGAAGAGGTGCAAACTTCCTAATTTCCAGTTGCTACAGTTGCTGAGGAGGTACGACTTGGTGAAGAAGTTTCATTTGACTGCTGAGATAAACGAGGTTAAGTCTGGACTTTTTTTGAAGTTGTTGAGAAATCTGAAGTTGAAAGGGCTGCAGTTGCTGAGAAGTACGAATTTAAGAAGAAACTTCACAAGGTTGCTGAAAACGCATTTAGGAGAAGTCTCAAGTTGCTGAAGTACGTTTTTTAGAAGAGAAATACGAGTTTGAGAGAGGTCTCAAGAGTTGCTACAAATACAGAAATTTAACAGTTGAAGTGAACAAGACAGTTGAGGTTTGCAGTTGGAAATGGCAGAAGTGTTGCAGCCTTTTTATTTAAAAATCTGTTGGCACCCTCAACGGTGATCATTTTATTTTATTAAAATCTTGTTGTCTAACTATCTTGCTTTTTTGCAGAATGGCTGAATCAAGCAGAAGAGCTGCCGGCAAAAACAACCACACCGAGTCTAGACAGGCGTTGATCAAGAAACTGGGCAAGTCATTCTTGCCAGAGTCAAAATTTTCATCAAAGCTCAGCAGGCTAGTTGACACGAACTTAGGCTCGTTAAACCTGGAGGCATTTAGAAGAAGGATAATGGGAACTGGAGGCCATCACCCATCGGTGACTTCGCACAGTATTGTCAGAAGTGGACTATATGCAGTTGCCAACTTTCCGCCAGCTATCCGATGCCCAAAACTCATCATGGTATGTGCCCACCACTACAATGCAGAACAGAGGACAGTCACTTCGCCAGATGGCAAGGTATTGGCCAACCTAACACCTGAAGCAATCGGAGAGGCATTCGGGATTCCAGTTCATGAGAAGATGATCTACAAGACAAAGGAAAGAGCTGAAAAGATGTACTCATCCACCACAGACCGGTGTGCTGATTTGATAAATACTAGGTGGATGATTAAACCCAAGCCAGCTCGCACAAAATTGCCCAAGCAGATAGTCTCAGAGGATTTGAGGCAGGAGTTTGGTGACTTGATTATGATGTTAAGTAGAGTTGGAGGATGCCCCCAAGCGTTCATCTTTGAACCTTGGATGTTCTATTTTGTCAACTTGGTGTTAGAAGGAAAATATCACATGGATTGGGCATTGATGATCAGTGATAGCATACATGAGCAGCTTCGTGGCGTGAGAAGGACGAAGACATTTTATATGGGCTCTTACCTTGTCTATATGCTGGCTCGCATGACGAGATACAGAGGGATCTCTTACAAGGAACCAATTGGTTGCGGTTCCCATCAGTTTAAAATACATGAGGTTTGTCCACAGTTGCATTTGACAAGCACAACTAATTACAAGAGGGTCAATGATGCCTTTACTATGCACATAACGAGGACTTTGCAGCAAAGAACCCATCACTGAATATCTAGGGAAGTACAAGAAATGATTGAGAAATTCGGATGTTGGTTTATCCAATTTCCAAAATTCACCTACATAAGGCTGCAAGGATTTTCCTCCTATCCATACAAATTGCCTTGGTATCCCACAAACAGGATAGTGATGCTGGAAGTATCTAGGCAATTGATTGCCTATGATAAGATTCAGAAGAAGAAGAAGAAAGGTGGACTCGGATTCCCAATCACCATGGGGAACTCAGATGAAATCTGCCCATCGTTGCAGGCAGCAAGAGAGGCAGAAGCGGAGCTCCAATTCTTTCACCTTTCCTATCACACCAACAAGCATTACTACGATCCCCACTGAAACATCAGATGGATATTGACAGAAGAGTTCAGGCACAAGGTGCAGATCGAAGACTTTTGGGCAAGTGCAATGGATGAGATCGAAGTCAGGAAAAGGATGTTCTCTCGGATACCGTTGGTGATGGTCAGAGAGTGAGATTATCCCAGTACAAGATCAGATTGAGGAAGACATAAACGTAGTATAGGCTGACTACGAAACAGTGAGAGATACGCCTCTGCCACTCCCAGATTGGTCTGAGCCAGAGATCATTAACTTGGTACACTTTGTATCCCAGTCTTAACATTTACACGGAGTTGGATAGAGAGGCATGTCAGCCGACTCAAGGGAAGGTCAATTCCCCTCACATACAATTTGATGGGAGACAACAGATTATCGGCAACTAACCCGAGGAGACGGAATAATCCAACTCCAGAGCCTAGAGGAAAAGAGCCAATTCGACTTGAGCCTGTGGTAGTTGAGGAGTCCATGCATACGCCATCTCGAACACATTCTTTGAGTATGCAGGAGGTATCCCTATTTGTTGATCAGAGGGAGAGATTGGATGTAGAGCAAGCAGTGCAAGTGGCAAGTCAGCCACCTCGTAGAGATTTAGTGGGCCAAAACATCAACATGCCCCGAGAAGATAACCCACAAGCAAATCAGCAAGAGATAGATGAGGGGACGGCCACTGATACTCAGTTTCAGCAGGAAATTGAGGTAGCTCTCGAGGGTGACGCTACTTCAGATCAGGATGCCCTGAGCTCAGGAGACACCGAGCCCATTGATAATGATGAGCCTTGCAGAAACGAAGGCAGAAATGAAGTTCATGAGGTAGAGGCCGAGGTAGAACAGCCTTTTATTATATCAGACACACGACAGGAGGTGCCAGAATGGCTAAGGGACAGAATGAGGCGTGATCCTGTGGATGAGACCGATCCCGCAGCTGAGATGGAGGAATTATTACAGAGGATCAGCGCACCTCCAGCAAAGAAAAAGGCTAGGAAGTTCTCCAAAATATCCACAGATGAGGATGGGTCTTGAATGTTACATATGGCAGTACCTCGGGTGGAGTGTGATTGAGACGAGGCCGTTCCCGAAAATTATGTTGTTACAACAATGGAACTTGGCCGCCCTACTGGAGCACAGGTAGTAGAGGAGTGCGATAATTCCTATCGAGCACTCAAGGATAGATTGTCCTATATTGAGGGCAAATACAAGAAATTGAAGGTAGAGCACAAGACACTGATTGGCTACGTGCAACACTTGTCTCGTCCGGCAATTGAGCTGCCAGCTGAATTTTCCAGGGAGTCAATCAATGGTTTAGAGGATTTGACGAGAATGGCACAGCAGGCAGACAAATGGGTTGCCAACGTCCGTGCAGAAACGAGGAAGTTTATGGAGGATCTTGCACATGCCTATCGGAAAGCCTCCGATATTATGGCAAGGACGGATGCACTTAACCATGCTTGGGGTGAGGCGCGCATCTATCAGACGAGAGTTGTCCTCCGTTTAGGGGCTTTGATGGGCATACCTCAACAGACTTTGGTTGAGGGAGGTGTTATTCAGCAGGGGGATAGATATGACTTCGCCGGATGGTACTCTTCAGTAGTCACAGGCCGAGGATTGTATGATGCATCACAAACGGATTTTGTCAGGGTCAGAAAGGCCATGACGAACATCTTAGATGGAATTCTCAACACGTTGGAGGCGATCTTTGCCAAGAGGTTGACTTCTGAAGAGATAACTGTAGATGGATTGAAGAACAAATTGACGCCATTCTTCTCTGAGGTGAAAACCTTCACACAAGATGATTTCGAGAACACTGCTACGTTCTCTAGTATCATACAGAACACCCAGGATGCCCTTGTTGCTTGGAAGAAATCATGTGCCTAGCACGGGCAAACAGTTACAGTTTTGGAGTTTCAGTTGGATCACATTCCTCCCATTTCCGATCAGGAAGTTGAGGCAGTCTTGGCCAGATTCATTAGATTTGTAGCCAGCGAGAAGGAGAAAGGAAACGCCCTTTTGGACGATGACCTTCTGGAGGGAGACGACGTGCATTGATGGCATTTAGTGGTTCATTGATGAGGAGTGGAGGGTGCATTCATTGCCCCACTCCTCTCAGTGGCGGTTTTTAGGGCTAAAACCCTAATCAGGGCTTAAACCCTAATTAGGGCTTAGGTGGCTCGATCTGAGCCGTCCATTGTATTTTGATCTAAGCCGTCCACTGGACTGGGCTAGATATAAAAGGGGTATCCCCCCTCATTTGTAAGATAGTTAGAATATACTAGAGTAGACAGAAATCAAAGATAGAGTTGAGCTAAAGTAGAGCTAGGAGTTAGCTTAGTTGGAAAGGAAAGAAAGACTTTCCCTTTGAAAGTTTTTTGTAAAAGATTGTTGTGGAAGACTCTCATGATATAAGGATTTCATTGATTGGTGACTTCATTTTGTGTTGTGGGCAGTTGACGAGATCTTTTCGTCTTTCCAATTCGAATAGAGTAGAGTAAAGTAGATTTTGTTTTCATGCAAGTAGTGTTAATTGTGGAATGTGACATTGGTTTGAGCATATCTTCCCGTTTCCATACCACTGGCGGACTTGCTGACGGTAAGCCTGCCCCTTGCGTGGTCAACTGGAATTTCAGCGTTTAACTTCGATTGCGATTTGTGTGCCCACTTGCTTCGTTGCGAAGGGGTGCACATGGTGAATCTCAATTTGAACATCCTATCCATCCTTTGAAGATTGCACCAGCTTTGTGAAAGTTGTCCGAAGGGGAGACGAAACAAAGTTCGGTTTGAAGATTATTAAAGCTAGTCCTTACATTCCACTCTTAGAAATAGACTATAGAATTCCTATCCCTACCTCCTTTAAATTAAGTATTTCCCAGTCTGTCCAAATACCAGAGCATCATAGTCAAAACCTTTCATTTACTTGAGCCAATAAAATCGAACAATTACGTAAGTCCCCTTGGAATACCCAGCATATTCACATCAACCAACTGAGTCTATTCACATTAAAGGAACCTTGGAGTCGAAAGCATGAACTTTCACGCAATCTTAGCATGCGAAACACTTTGATCAAGAGAGAATAGAGTGACCGTTGGACATTTTATTCTGTGTTGGCGTTGTCAAAAAACATACGTCAACACTACACAGGTTATCATTGACTAACTCTCCCCAGAAAACATGAGACTGCCCTTTCCTCATAACCACGATGCACTTGTACATCCAAATTTCAAACACATTAGAGTGTTTTAAACCTGCTATCCTGCTGAGAAGCGTGATCATATCACTTACTTCCTCAATGAAGTTAGAATGACACAACTTAGGCCATCTGGAAAAACAAGTCCGGGGAGTCTTCAGCTACTTAGCATTAATGTGTCTAATGCAATCTGATCGTTTCTAATTGTAGTGATTTGTAGAACTCTTCATTGTGATTTCAGCATAGAAAGGGGCTGTGGGAAATTTGAAGATCTTTTCAATTGTTTCTGCATCCAAACTTATTATAACATTCCCATCTTCATCCTTGATTGTCTTTGTTTCTTGATCAAAATGAGCAGCACATGCAAGCACAAATTCAAGTTCTAAAGCAGCCACTAGGAATGAAGAAACCAAATGAATATAACTATTGAGAAGCAACTGCATCCCATGAGTCGGTGAACCCTTCGTTCTTTCCAGAAACTCAGACATATCAACGTGTCCGATCTTTGTATCTCTAATCTCATCAATGAGAGAAACCACCTGAGAGAGAGCAATCTCATTCAGATATTTGTCATACTTAGACTTCATTTTCTTGTTTGGAGGTGATGCTGGCTCTTCTATCACCGAACAAGAATCTGCAACACTGTGATGAAAAATCAGAAGAGTAAGAACATCTTCAGTAGCTATTGGTGATTCCATGATGCCGAATCCTTAAAAAATCAATGCTTCCATCAAAACTTGCATGGGTATTTAACTTGCAACAACTTGGAATGACTCAAAGATGCTTTGCGGATATGCTTTGGACAGCGATGGGAAGGAAATCAGATCTGGGAAGGTTGACTGCAAGCTGAGAATATTATAAGCTTTACTTATAATCGGGTCTCTAAGACCCGATTGCAAGCAATGAGTATGTATTATGGAAGTAAGCAGCAATGAACACTTGTAGTCGGGTCTTAGAGACCCGATTACAAGTGGCTAAATGAAAGTGATGCAAAGCTTTTTTGAAAAGCATCTTGAAAGTAAGGCAAGGTAGATAATGGTTGCCAAGTTTGATGGAGCTTCTTACTTGCAGTCGGGTCTCTAAGACCTAATTGCAAGCAACCAAAGGAATTTATAAACATTGTCTCCTACTTGCAATCGGGTCTTGAGAACTCGACTGCAAGTGTGCAAAGAGGGGAAAAACATCTTCTTACTAACTTGCAGTCGGGTCTCAAAGACCCGATTGCAAGTATGCAAAAAGAAACTTGCAAACGCTATTTTACTTACTTGTAATCGGGTTTCAAAAATCCGATTGTAAGTATGCAAACAAAAACAACTTGCTTCATGGAAACGACTTGCAAATGAAATTTTGGAGATGTAACATGGAAGGTGAATGTAAGCCAAGAGGGGAAGAATGCAAAGATGTAGCCATAAAAAAGAAACAAGCATCTAAAAATGAAAACTAAAACCCCAACAAAAAAAAACAACAAAGAAAGAGCAAAGCAAGAACCATACCTGGAAGAAGAAAACCGCTTAACTTCAAAGATAAATCAATAATCTTTGCAAGGATAAGGTCGACTCTTATATGCAACATAGAAGAAGACCCCCCTTTGAGCACAAAGAGCTTGACAATAAATGTTCTCCTCTAAAGACACAGATATAAGAGGAAGAAATCGGGTTTGCAAAGACACACCATCACTTGAAAACGCAGAAATAAACCCATGGTCGGGTCTTATAAACTCAATAGCAAGTGTTTTAAAGTGAATCGACTTTCACTAGCTTGAAATCGGGTCTTCAAAGATCCATTACAAGTTATATAATGTCTATCACTTGAAATCGGGTTTGTAAAATCTAATTACAAGTGCCTTTTTAGAACATAAAGTTCCTTGCTAACTTGCAATCGGACTCCCAAGGATCGATTACAAGCAATTTGAAAACTCAAATAACTTCACTTGAAATCGGACCCTAAAGACCTGATTACAAGTAGCATTTACAACATAAAGTGTTAAAGTGATCTTATATGAAGTCAAGTCTCAAGAATCCGATTGCAAGTTTAAAAGATAACACTTGCAATTAGGCATTCAAGATCCCCAACTTGCAATGAGGCATTCAAGATCCCCAACTTGCAATGAGGCATTCAAAACCCGATTTGAAAAAGAAAAGGCGGAAAACATGACCAAAAAGACATTTAAACTAATTCAAAAAGGACCAAAATTGCTTAAGAGCTTAAAGATTATACAAGGCACGATTTTCCCTTGAAAAATGTGCATTAGAGAAACCATAATAGGAATTTTTAAAGAAAACTTCGTATAGGTTGTCCAGTTTTTGAGGATAACAACTCTCACCTTGCCCACACTGGGAATTGAGTGATCAAAAAGTGAAGGGTTGATTTTCAGTATTGTTCTTTCGGTTTAGTTTCATCTAACGATCCCCTTTCCACCGTATGCTCTCACCTTGCCCTCATTGGGAACTGGGTGATCAAAAGTGAAGGGTTACTTTCAGCTAGATTATCTTGGTTATCTAATGTTAATGGGTGAAACTGTTTGTGAAAAAATTGAAAAAATTGTAAGAGGATATTTCAATTTTGTTGACTATCTTTCTCGAAAAACCTCAACAAATTACTTGTATAATGGCTGCAATTTGTCAAAATCAATCACCAACATAACGCCTGAATGGAGTTATCAACATTTAACCTTGGGATGTCTTTCAATCCTGCAGTTGAAGATCCTCGTGAGAAATTTTGTCCTCACAAAGCCAAGACTTTAGTCCAACCAACCAACCCTTCTCAATATTATCTCCAACATGAAAAGCAAGAAAGCACAGAAAAGGGCTTTTATACTTCTCAATTCACACGGCCAAATTGGCCTTTTACTTTATTTTATTAAATTTACTTTTATCCCCTTATGACTCCCTTAAGTTGGGTAGCCAACATTATAATATTAAAATGTCATTAAAAAAACCCCTAATAACTCCTTATCATAAAGTCATTTAAAATAAATAAATAACGCTAAAGTTAAATCTTTAATTTTACTTTAATATTTAAGTTATTTAAACTTAAAGCTCTAGACCGCGTTAACTACCAGGGTAAAACCAAGATAAGTATTCACTAACATTCCCAACATAGAAATGCTACCAACTGACCAGGTTGGTGATCACCTCGTGACTTATTAAAAATAGTGTAGACAAAGTGTCCAAAGAATGCTTTGAAAGGCCTCACTGCGAAACCCTTTGAAATACACTAAGCTAAGAACACCAATTAAACACAAATGGTTGACTGACAAGCTACAAACTCCCTCGGAAGGGTCCCCTAACCACCACGTCAGTCTATAGGGACCAAGGTGATAGACTAACCACAACTCCTGCTGATTGCCTAGGAAGGGGACATTACATTAATTTACAAAAGGCCCCATGCTCTAGTCACCCACTTTATAATTAAGCGGTCACTTTATGATGTAATGTCCCCGTTTTCTGGCCCTTTTAAGGAATAATCATTATTTTAATTATTTAATGTTACTAGGCAAAAAGTGCAAAGTCAAAAGGGTAATATTATATAATTATATTAAAAAGTTAAAAAGTGACATACCTTAATGATAAATTAATAAAGTCACTTTATTAATATATTTTCAAAAAGTGACTTAAGTATTAGGAGTCACATCAAGGGGTCACATCAAGGAGTATTAAAATATTCTTCTAAAAGCTTGTTGAACACTCTTCTTGGGTTTTTCTAGAAGATCAAGGAGTTCTTTATAAAGGGGAGTTGAGAGCTCATTTGGGGGAGGCTGAGTTGAAAGAGAAAATTGTTAATGAATTTCAGTCTCATTGAGAGATTGGCTTTTCAAGGGCTTTGAGGACGAAATCCCTCTTGGCTTACAATCTCTTCGTTGTTGCAATATACAGTCAGGAGATTTAATGGTGCTTTCAGTCAGGAAACACATTGGTGCTTAACAAAGATAATTTTGAAGGTTGAAGTTGCAAATCTGTTTGTTTGAGAAGCTAAGAAATTTATGCAATAGCTAATGTATTATTGCATGTTTCTGAATTATTGCAAGGGTTTGAATAATTGCAATAGCTGATGTATTATTGCAATTCTGAATAAGGGTTTCTGAATTATTGCAGTAGTTGATTTATTATTGCAATAAGGGTTTTTGAATAATGCAATAGCTGATTTATTATTGCATTTGAGGGCTTCTAAATGATGAATTTGAAATCAATGTTCAGATTTAGGAAGAGGGTTTGAATTGAAATTTAACCTGATACTACAGTGACGCTACAGTACTGAAAACAGTGATGTGAACAATGTCATGATCAGCAATTCCCAGTCTTGGCAAGCTATTTTAGGTTTGAAAGATATCATTCTATCTCTCAATCCTCTATTGACTATCAGTCCATCTATTTTTGTGCATTTCTGAGTCATTTGCAAGTGGAAATCTGATTGTATAAATCATAGTTACGAGCATAGTTACAAGACTCGGACTCGCCTCGGACTCGGCAAGCCGATTTTTGATGCGGACTCGGACTCGGACTCGGAGCCTAGACTCGCCCAAGACTCGGCAAAGACTCGGCAAATAGAAAAACCCTTGAAATTTAGAGATTTTTAAGGATTTAAAGCTTGTTTCATGCACCCTTTAGTGAATAAACCTCAAATACACAATAACATCATGAAATAGAAACTACTATGATCCTATACACAAACATATATCGATCACATAAGTATAAACGCAAATTTTAGCTGAAGGAAATAACACATTCAGATATATAAATATTGTCAAATGTATACAAAACTCATGGAATATGAAATCCATGGCATCAAAACAAATATCAAAACTAAAAAAATAAGTCTATGGCTCAGAAGAGCTTGCATTACTCATCCCAATATCACGACAAGTCATGCGCTAGTGTCTAAGTTAGGTCCTAGATGATGATGTAGCCATGATATTTGCTTGTGTCTCAATGATTGGTGTGTATATTCAAGTGAGGATTTTATTATTAAAATTTTATTGAAGCCTTCAAGACTGCATGTTTTGTTGTCTAATGTATGAATTTTGAAACAAGATAATCCTTGATTATGGCTTTGACTATGAAAGATGCAAAGATTCGCAACAGGGGATATGTATTTTGTAGGTTTTTATGATCATGATTCATCATTGGCCTATAACATGCTTAGACCTATAGTTTGATGAGGGTTTGGGGGAAACGCCCCAACGGGGTCAAGGGGGGCAGTGCCCCCAGCGGGGTTGAGGGGCAGCGCCCCTCGCAGGGTCCCGGGGCAGCGCCCTGGGCGCGCTCCCTGTCGCGATACAGGGCGGGGTCGAGGGGCGGAGCCCCCGCCACCAAGCCCAAATGAAGACCTTCAAAACCACACAAACCTTCATGGCGCACACCATATATTTAAAAAAATTGAAAAAAAAAGAATGCAATTTAAAAAAAAAAAATTTAATCAAAATGGCCGAGTTTGGGGCACGAGACTCGGCGAGTCTGCCGAGTCCAGCGAGTCCGGCGAGTCTCGGCGAGTACTTGGCAGCCGAGTCTCGGCGAGTACTCGTTTAGGGTCACCCGCCTCAGGACTCGCGAGTACTCGCCGAGTTTGGGCGAGTCCTGTAACACTGGTTACGAGACTTGCTCGGAAGCGCCCAAACTTGGCGAGTCTTGAGCCGAGCACACCTGGCCGGGTCCTGGGAGCCCGGACGCGGACGCGGCCTAGTCCGACCGAGTCCTGGCCGGACTCGCTGGACTCGCTAGACGCGCCGGACTCGCTGCTTCCCGGTGAGTCTCGAGCCCTGGACGCGGCCGGCGACAACAACAAAAAAAGTGCATAAAAAACATAAAAACTCATGTTTAAGTTTTTTTTTTTTGTGTTATATTATCTCCCCAACCCTAAAAGCAACCTCATTTCATTCATTTGGCAAAATAGGAGGAGAAGAGAGAGTTGTAAGGAAAAATAGGAGGAGAGGAGAGGGCAACCAGCAAGTTGTTGAAGACAAATACAGGGCCACATACCATTTGGGAAGCTTCATAACAACAAGGAGGTGCATTGAGAGCTCATTACCAGTGATTGGGAGGAGTTTGCATTGCATTCCAAGCCAAATATAAGAGGTAAGTTTGATTTTTATTGGTTTTTTTTGTGTTTTTTTAACAAATAATTCATTGTAATTTGAAAAATCATTGTTTTTTTAGTTTGCATTTTTTTTTACAAACCCTACATGCAATATAAATAATTTTATAAACCCTACTTGTTATTGTAGCCACATTCATTTGCAAATCAAAACATATTATTATTTTCACAATGTCTCAAACCCCAGGCAAAAAAGACCCTGCTTGGAAACATGCTGAAATCTTTCCCGGAATGAAAAAAGGAGAAGCAAAATGTAAATACTGCAAAACAATATATCATGGAGGCATAAATCGATTAAAATACCATATTGCACGCATACCCATCCATGATGCAGCAGGATGCCCTATAGCACCTCCTGAGGCTGTCCGTGAACTGCAGGTGCAATTAGAAACTTTTGAATTGCAAAAAGAGATGAAAAAAAAACAGAAGCATGACTTGGTGAGTTTGGGAGTTGGACATGGACTTGGTGCTGTTGGAGATGCTTCTTCCATGCCTCCATACCGTCCTAGTGCTAGTGCTTGTGCTAGTGGTATTGCTTCTGCACCAGCTATCCTTGTGCATACTCCTACTGCTGGTGGCGCTAGTACTGCTAGTGGTAGTGGTAGTGGCAGTATTATTGGCCCTAGAGTTCGTAAATCTAGGGTGAATCATATTTTGTACCACGCACTACTCCTGGTTCCCAACCGTCGCTTGAGAGCATGGGTTGGAACAAGGATGTACATGATGCAGCAAAAAAGACAATTGCAGACTTTTGGTACTATTGCACCATTCCCTTCCATGTAGCCAGGTAATTCTTTTCTGTTTAATTGTTTTAAAATTTATTATTTTAGAATCTAGATGTATCTCATTATCGAATTCAAATTTAGTGCAGTTAAAATCTTAAAACTTTTCATTTTACAATACTTATGTAAGTAACTTATTAATTTATTTATGACATGTTTTAGGTCACCTTTTTGGCAAAACATGGTTGATGCCATAACCATATGTGGGCCGGGGTTCAAAGCCCCTTCTGAAGATGAATTAAAGGGCCCACTTTTGAGTCAAAACGTGGCAGATGTGAAAGCACAATTAGAGGAGCAGCGTGAGCAGCGTGAGCAATGGAGGAGGATTGGTTGCACCATCATGACTGATGGTTGGACCGATAGGAGAAATAGGACGCTGCTTAATTTTCTAGTGTCCTCCGGAGGTAATTGTACTTCCCTCAATGCATTGAAATTTGAATTTGATTTAGTGATTAATAATTTCATATGGCTGATTTTTGTTTTTTAATTTATTGAATAACTGGTTTTGCTTATTCTTTCAGGTGACACCGTTTTCATTAAGTCCATTGATGCTTCTTCCCAATTCAAAAATGCCACATATCTATGTGAGGCTATAGAGGAGGTGATAGCTGATGTGGGGGAAGAGAATGTAGTGCAAGTGGTGACAGATAATGCAGCAAACTATGTTGCTGCTGGTAGATTATTGATGGAGAGGCACCCTACTATATTCTGGACTCCATGTGTTGCCCATTGCATTGACCTCATGATGGAGGATCTTGGCAAGCTCCCATGGATCAAAACATGTGTGGATGCAGGTAGAAACATTTGCAAATTTATATACAATCACACATGGGTGCTTAACCTTATGAGGCAATACACGGGGTTGAGGGAGTTGTCTCGTCCAGGCATCACTAGGTTTGCAACTAATTTCATCACGTTGCAATCCTTGATTTGGTCAAAGGCAGCTTTAAGGCGCATGTTTGTTGGTGAGGAGTGGTCTTCCTCATCGTTTTCTACAAGCACTGCAGGGATTGGTGTGGCTGATTGCATTTTTGATGAGCAAGGGTTTTGGACACCAGTGGAGGAGATTGTGAAGGTAAAATTTAATTCTTTATTATGTTTTAATTTTTAATCACATCTTTTATTTGTTTATTTTCATTCACACTTATTTGTGAAACATGTTTGCACTTTGCAGTTTATTGAGCCCTTGCTAGTTCTCCTACGAGTTGCAGATGGGGAGAAGCCCGCAATGGGATACATATATGAGGGCATGGATAGGGCCAAAGAGGCCATTAGATCAGTCTATGGTGGAGTTGAGGATAAGTATCGTCCCATTTGGGAGATCATTGATAGGAGATGGCAAAACCAAATTCATAGGCCCATCCATGCAACCGCATGTTTCCTAAATCCGGCCTTCCAATTCCGCCGTGATATCCGTGGAGATAGAGAAATTCTTAATGGGCTCTACTCGACGATAGAGTGGATGTTGCCCGCTATTACTACATAGATAGTGTAGGAGATAGATGCCTTTAGTAAGGCATGAGGAGACTTCTTTGCACGTCAAATGACCATAGACAGTAGGACAACATTACTACTAGGTAAAAATATATTTAAGGGCATAATTGTCATCTTTTTATATTGTATTTTATTATTAAATGTTGAACTTGAAACTTGAAATGAGATTGATTTTGTTTCTTTTTCTCATCTCAGATAGCTGGTGGAGGTTGTTTGGTTCTGATGCACGGAACCTACAGAATATTGCCATTCGTCTATTGAGCCAGCCATGCAATTCATCTGGTTGTGAGCGCAATTGGAGTATGTTTGAGCACATACACTCCAAGAAGCGCAATAGATTGACAGTGGAGAGGATGGATGACTTGGTCTATGTTCATTACAACCTTTAGCTCAGATACAGGAAGCTTTTTGACCACGACAACACCCCGATCAATCTAGATGAGGTTGATCCACAGTCTGAGTGGACCACTGAGGCTACAGATGCAGTCTTTAGTGACGAGGACCTTGATTGGGTGGACCAGGTAGAGAGAGAGGCTGAGGTTGTAGCCATGGCTGAGGAGGAGGCTAGAGCACGAGGAGACATAGCTGCTGTTGGTGAGAGTGGCATGGAGACTCAGACAGAGGCAGAGACTATGGCTGCAGCTGCAACATCATCCAGGAGCGTTAGACGCCTTCGTAGGAAGGATGTTGGCTCTACTATACCATAGAGTCATAGAGTCATAGCTATTGTTTTGATATTTCATATTTGTATGGAACATTTGATGTTATGGATTTCATATTCCATGACTTTTGTATACATTTGACTAGTTTTATAATCTATATATCTAAGTATGCTATTTCCTTCAGCAGCGCAACTACAATTTGTGTACTTTATACTTATGTGATCGTTGTATACTTGTGTATGTGATCAAATTTGCTTCTATTTGTGTTGTATTCAATAAAGGGTGCTTGAAACAAGTTTTAAATCCTTAAAAATCTCTAAATTTCTAGGTTTTTTTCAACTTTTTTTCATTTTGCCGAGTCTGTGCCGAGTCCGAGTCCTGAGTCCCCGAGTCCCGAGTCGAGTCGTCCTAGCCGAGTCCGAGCCGAGTCCGAGTCTCGTTACTATGGTATAAATGCATGAACAACTCAGAAAGTGTTGTGTTAAGTCTGAAACTTCATGTTGTTATTATATTCCTAAGTGCTCAGACTTGTATCTCTAGCTGTTATACATGCTCAAATTTTTTGTAAGGGACTGCTGTTAATGTACAGAGTATGCATATGAAAGAGAGGTCTATGATATCATCTCAGAAGTAAATGTAAAAGTCTGAAATAAGTCTTTAAGTTATTTACTATTTGGAGAGTTCATGATAATCCTGTATATGCGCATTGAGACACCCAAAACATTCTTAAGATGGTCTGCTGTTCGATCATTGCTAGCAAGGTTCATTTTCTTGCTTTCTGAGACATTTTCTGAACGTGCAACATTCTGATATAAATTTTTGAACATTGGTGTGCCAACCAAATAGTCATATTTATGTCCAAAATTATCGTAGGATTTGCTTGTCAATGTCATGCTTTCATGTACTTGAATGTAATCATTTATAAGTCATGGCTGCTATGAAATTTTAGTAAATACCATATCTCTCAATTGGGTCCATCAATCAAAAAATTTCTACTCCTCCCGAAAAGGAACATTACAACATGCAAAGTGTTTGACAAAATGTCAAACAACACAAATTGAAAATTTCCTAAGTATGATCGGAGATTGCAAAGGAAAAAAGAAAATTTGTGTGGGGAACTTTACATTGCAGGTATAAAACTTAAGGACTCATCTCAGCCAAAAGTTCTTCTGAGTACTTTGGAAGAAGTTGAAGATTATCTATCCAAGTTTAGTCAATCACCTTCTAAAGTGATGAGTACAACTATGAGTCCTTTGGTGCATTCTTTGGGTAAGCTAAAATTAATGAGACATCAGGATAAGGAGATAAGATTGGGAGTTGTCACTTGCATAAGTGAAATTATGAGGATTATAGCTCCTCAAAAACCTTATGATAATGAGAAAATGAGAGAGGTCATGCAGCTGATTATTGAAATCTTTAATGGGATAGGTGACATCAAAAGCCTTACTTTCAATAAGAGGGTCAAAATTCTAGAATTAATGGCACAAGTGCATTCATGTGTTATCATGTGTGATTATGATGGTTTTATTTTTGCATTCTGCTTAAATTGAGCTAAACAACGTAAAAATGCCATCTAAAGTATGTTTTAGGTCAAACCAAATATGAAATCCTTGTGGGTTTCTGTCAAGGAACCTATGGTTAAAATTTTGAAAAAACGAAAATTAGGGTTTTACACCCCTATTTTTGTGGAAACCCTAAAAAATAGGACCTTCCCGGAAATGATTGAAAATAATTCTGATAGGCTTAATTGCCTTCACGATCACACTGATCAAGTCAGAATTATCAAAAAATATGTTTTACTCTGGTGGGTCTATTTCTATTTTTCAGGAACAAAGTTAGGAGCTCCGCAGCCATTAATGGCAGATTGGCCAGTACCAGGTGCTGAAAGCTAAACCTCAAAAGCTTCAACGAAGAAACCATGGCGGAAAAAGATAAAAATGATGACGTTCAACGAAGGAGATTCTCAAAAACGGAAAAGGCCAAAATTTGGCTAAGTCTGGAAGGTGCACGTTTTGTCTACCAAGGCAAAACATAGTCTACAGTGGTTAAAAGCGCCCCTCTTGAAGAAAGGCGCCCTTGAACCTTAGAGGGCAGATCAAAACATCTGGCAGTGTCAAAACAGTCGTCCTCTTCACTTTCATACTAGCTCGACAACGAAACAATCAGCAAGATTATCTGATTCAACAATCATTGACCAACCGTCAGCGAAGTATGGAGGATCCATTGACGACAGAAGTGCCAAATCTGAAAGCTTCAAGGTAAAAGCGCCCCTGCTGGCCAGGGGCGCCCCTCAGTTGCAGACATCAGATGAATCCAAGAGCTGTAGCTTTATACATGATATCTTTCCAGCTTCCTCCCGGCTACGTGATCAATCTAACAGCAAGTCCACAAGACACACCAGACGATCACGAGACGAGATCAAGCAGAAAAAGCCAAAATTAAAAAACTGGAAAGATAAGCCAGAAAATGGCTAAGGCATGGCTAAAAGCGCCCCTCTCAAGGAAAGGCGCCCTTTCCTAAAGGTGTCCAGATTCAGCCGGAATCTTCACTACCTCCCAAGACGACCTTCTCAGCTATGACCTATCTCGTCAGCGAGACTATCAGCAAGAACTTCCGACAAATCAATCGACTGATGAAGAAGGTCAAAGGCTGGCAGTCCACAACCAAGATAAAACTAGGCAAAAGCTAAAAGCGCCCCTGCTGGCCAGGGGCGCCCTTTAGTTTGGAGGCCCAAAACTTGCCAGCTGCCACTGCAAAGTCAGGCATCGTGAACAAGACTGAACCAGCTACCCGACACATCATCAAGCAGAATCATCTGATTCATCAAACATCGGGAACGTCAGATCAAAGCAAAGAGGGTCTGAAAAGGTCAAAACGAAGAACGAGTCAGTGAAAATTGACTAAGGCATTGTCAAAAGCGCCCCTTTCAAGAAAAGGCGCCCTTCTTTCTGGAGGCCTAAACTCAGTTTTCTGAGCTAACCTCTCCCAGGCATATCTAATCACATTGATCCGCCTCAACAACAGAACTGTCAGATACTGCTCGAGATCAACTGAGCAACCTGAATCGAAGATCAAACAGGAGCACTTCAGCTTGCAAAATAGGCAAAAAAGATCAAACTCAAGGTTGGACGCCTAAAGGAAAGTCAAACAGAAATGTTGACTTGAGTTAGCAAATTTGGAGCCAAAAAAGAGAAAAACACTCCACAATCAGTGGAAATCATCTTTTAGAACTCCAAATCAGGACTGAATGATGAGTTATCTTCCATACTTTGTGGATCTTAACCCTAATTGCTTTATATTCATGCTAGGCGTCCCTTTTCCTCATTATTCTTTTTGCAGGTTGAAGGATAAAACATCAAGTAGCTCCCAAGAACAAGTTTTCAAGATCTGGCAGGGGTTTTGAACGGATCTTCAATATTTTTGAAGATAATTGGCAGTAAAAGCATTCTTCTCCCAAGATTGTTTCCAGAGACAGATTATTACAAGTGGCAGTTTATAACTTCCAATCCATCTTCTGTCTATTTCCTCTACTTCTGTCTATATTTCTTTGCATGTCACAGGAAACGACAGATTTTCACAGATCTGACCAACTGGGTATGATCAGCACAGCTTTTTCAACAAAACCCACATGGTAGATTTTTTCAGAAAAAGTAGCCCTGCTGCCCCTATTTTTTAGGGTTTCCGAAAAAAGTCATAATATTGAAAAACGGACAAACTGGGTTTGTTTGGCTCTGAAGCACGAACAAAACCCATGTGTTAGATTTTTTCGAGAAAAATCACTTTCTGGTGCCCTTGCTGCCTCTGCCACCGAAGGGCTCTTGCATGTCAAAGAAAAACTCGTTTTTTCGAATTTCTGACGATCTGGGTCTGTTTAGAAAATCATTCTTAACAAAACCCATGTCTCAGATTTTTTCGTAAAAACTACCCCCGGCGAGGCTATTTTTAGCATTTCCAGAAAAGTGTCAGAACAGGGTCAAGTGCCCAGTCAATATTCAAGGTTTTCAGAATGCAGTACTCTCAGGTACAATACAAGACCAAAACAGTCTTATACCATGATTACCTGAAAACGACTGATACAGACTTATGGCAGAAAAATCCAGAGGTCAGTTCTGAAGACTTGGAGGGCATGAATCAAATCACATTGCAAACATCGAAGAATCCGGTTTGTTTCAAGCAGCATCTATTCCAATCACCTTACAAAGCATCGAGCTTGTAATTGCTTGCATTAAGCATTACAACCCGACTACAAGAGAGATCCTGTCAGTTGACGGGAGGGTGATTTGCAGCTTGAAGCCAGGTAGACATAGAGACTTGTTTTGCAATCCCACCATGCCCTACCAAGAAGGTCATATCAGTGACAGAATGCGAAAAGGCATTCGAGGCTTCAAAAGACAAGTGTTGCTTATAATGGCTGAACATTGGCTGAAAACAAAGAGGAACAGTTTGCCCAGAGTAGTTGGTAGAGGAGAATTCAAAGACGAGTACGGAGTGCTAATCACCCTACTCAGCAGAGTCACTGGACAAGAGGAGGGAAAATCCTTCCAGCCGTGGATGTTCTACATTATTGGCAAGATAATCAGCAGAAAAGAACGTTACGACTGGGCCTCCCTGATCAGTGACACACTCCACCAACAATTCACCGGGTTTCTAGAAGAGCACCGTTTCCACATGTGTTCATACCTGGTCTACCTGATAGCCTTCCAAGGCGATTTCAGAACATTAAACACTGTGGGAACCCTGGGTGTGCAAAAGGTACAAGAATACTTTCCTCGCTTGGAGTTCACTCTAGCGGAAAGACATTTCAAAAGGATAAATGACCTTTTTACTATGCACACCGTGCACGAGCTAGACCATGAGATGCACGTGCGTATTTCACCAGCAGCTAAGGCAGCAATGGTGGACTGGGCGGATTGGTTCATACAATTCCCCACTTTCACCTACATACGCGTGTATGGCTATAATGGCCACCCCGCCATGATGCCACGTTACCCCTCAGATAGGGTAGTGTTCATGGAATTCCTGAGGCAATTGGCCGATGTTCACTCTTACCTTCGCGTAAAGAAAAAGGCTGCAGTGAACTTTCCTCTTCAGATGGGACTCTACAGATGCAGAACAGCAGCTGATGCAAGGTTGATAAGCCAAGAAATAGTGAGATTTAATCTCAAGTACCTCATCGACAGGAGGCCATCCTATGACCCCAGAGGCATCTTCGCAGCTCACCTTGAGCAAAGATCATCACATGAACCTTTCATGGAAGATTTTTGGGTCAACTGCGAGGATGAGTTCGAAGTGAGAAGAAGGAACCATAGCAGATTCAAGCTCTCGTAGATTGCAGAATTCATGTCAGAAGACATCGAGGGCTTATCTGAGGACGAAGAAGAAGTTATTCTTTCTTCCTTCTACACGGGTCTAGTGGATTAACAACCGCTCGGCAAAGTAGACTAGTACGCGAAAGAGAGTTCGTCTATTGAGGAAAGAACGGGTAGAGTAGTTCGACACAGTCAACTCTACCTGGACAGTAAAAGGACAAGGAAGGTAGTACTGCCCCGACCAGAGCCGCCAGCGGTTCAGTTTACACTACTTTCCACGTCTAGGAGGAAACCCAAACAAAAGAAGATGAGCTTTCCTCCAGAAGGAATGCGGATGTCAGGGAGCACATCGGGGAGAAAAGGAATTGCCAGCACAAGCCGGCAAGAGGTACAGGTGGAGACAGCCACCAATTTACCTAAGACAGTTGAGACCGCTGCAACTACACAAGAACCAGTGATTGAAATAATCGTTGTAGAGATGGAAACCATTGTAGAAGAAATTGCAGCAGAAGCGGTGCCAGTAATAGAAACAGAGCCACCAGCTTCACCACCATCACAGAGGTCACAAAGTCCTATTGATTTGAACTCGCCACCACGAGACATTGCCATGGCACAGTCTCGTTCTTCTAGCATTCAGGGGACCTATGTTCCTCCTCCCAACGATGTTAGCCGAGATTCTATCTGACTGGAAAGCTTGCTTGGGAGGAAGAGGGAGAGACCACCTTATCAGCTTGACTTCTCTGAATTCCATCATGTCCCACAAGACATGCCGGTAAAGAAGTTGAAGAAGCAGACACATGTAGAAAAGAATGCAAAGAACGAGGTTATCATAGAGACTGCTGCCCCACCTGAAGACAAAGATATACATAATGTGAGGGTTGAGGATTTCACGCTTTCAAAGGTGAACCTTGGAAAGACCACTCGATAGGTGGAGGCAGACCTTCTTGGAATTGCCTCAGCGAGTGTCAAAGAAAGGATGACAAAAGATGGACAAAACAAAGCAGCCTTGAAGGCTGAAATCCGTTAGCTAAAGTTGTACATTTCTAGTTTGATACATGACACTCCAAACTCCTCGACTTTGCCTCAAGGATTGTTGGATCTCCCAGCTGAAACAAACCATCATCAGTTGATTATATACGGCAAACACTTGAGACGTCAAGTGGATGAGTTTGTTGTCAAAGGACGGTGTGTGTTGACAGAAGCATATCAGCTGAGACACAGAGCACATGGACTTCGATCAGAAATCCAGAAGTCAGATGTAAAGGCAGCTCAAGAGAGGCCGAGAGAGGAGGCGACAGTTGCTGATTTGCAACAAGCATTTGAATCAGTTACGACCACAGAAAATAAACACCATCTCTTTGAGTGGAAAGAACAGGTGGCATACAAGGTGAGAGCCTATGATGCCAACTCTGTGGAGCTGATTGACTATAGACGCTTCGTCGCCAATATTATCAACTTCGCAAGAACGTTGGTAATATCCTTCCCGGAGTTAGAATATCAGCGGGAAGGAGGAGAATATGTGGAACTTGAAACCGTGCAGACACGATTCCAGGATGTCATCCGATCTTCATTCCTTGAAGATCCCAATGGCTGCAAATTAGCCAAAATTGCAGCCATGTCTGTCCAGTTAGATGAAGCAGCTGCCCAATGCATAACCTATCATCAGCAGCTTACGACGGGTGAAGAAATGCTTAGACGCCACATAGTCATCTTGAAGAGCATTAATTGCCCGGAGGCCGAAGAGGTCAATGACTGGATAGAGACTTTGTTGACCAGTGGTGAAGAGGTGTAAAGCACCAAGGGAGGACGTCCTACCCTCCAAATAGCATTAATGATGACTGAAGTCAACTTGATGCCCCTTTCCAAGTTGACTCCAGATCTCCACAGATCATGCATGTCAGATCCCACTAATCTAGGATGTCTATTTGACTCCCACGATTTGTGGATCTCAGATCTCCTCAAAAGGTGGATGTCTATTTGGAGACACATTTGTAACATAAGTTCACTTTTAGTTAGGTGTCAGTCAACTGAGGTAGACTTCCAGTTTGACTTTTGTTTAGTTTCAGTTAACTGAAGTAGATTTCCAGTTAACTGTTTGCTCACCTACATTTAGACATAGAATAATATCTTGCTGATTGGCAAGAACTGTTTGTTAACTCAAGGAGATTTTAGGGTTGCCTACTCCTTTGAGTTCCTATAAATAAGAGCCTTAGGTTCTTTATTTGTTTAACCTTTATTTGCTAGCAAAATTGCTGCGCCACTGTTGCCAGAGTTCGCTTGTTTATATCTGTTCACTCTTGGATGAGAGTTCGTTGGTTGATCGCAATTGTGCATGATTTCGTGCCTTTGCTGTCCCGACCTTTGTAATTCTTTGAAGAATCTTAAAGAATAAATCAGATGGTGCAAGCTTGATTGATCTAATTATTTGAGTTATTCAAAGTCTTGTTTTTAAATAGTGCATTGTTTCAATCTCCTCCTTGGACAGGTGTCGTCGCCTCCTTGGATATTTTGTCATCAATCATTATCGTTTGATGTTGTTTAATGATCTTTCTTGCAGCCTAGACTTTGGACAGGTGTCGTCACCTCCTCGGGAATCCTGTTAGAAAGGCCATCGTTCCTTGTTGTTTCCAGTGAGCTGCTTCCAAGCCTATACCTCGGATAGGGGTTCCTCCTCCTTGGCAAGTCTCAGATCCAGTTTACCGTAACGAGTGTTTGCTTGTATCGAGCCCTATCTTGGTATATATCCGAAGGTTCAGAGCCTCGGCCATATTCCATTGAGACGGAGGATTCAAGTGATCCAACCATACCATTTCGCTCCTATGCCCTCATGCTCTGTTTTTCTTGAGGAGGTAGGATAGTTTAGAAGCTTAGTTAGTCGTAGTTAAGATCTGCGGAAACCAGAGAAAAAGCTTAGCTACGGCGCATTGGTTTATGCACCCTTGTGTCCTGCCGCTGAGTAAAAAAGATAGGAAATCTTAGTACACCCCTTTTTTACAGTATAAAATCAGCAAAGAGAGATCTTCCTCTCTATAATCCGAAGAGCATGTACTAACACACTTGCAATAGCTGTCCGTTTCCAATAAGCACTCCAGAGGTGCTAATTGAAACGCCACAGCAGTATCAAAAATTTCTAAGTGTTAAGTTGAGAGCTAACCCCCCTAAATGCGCCCTCACCTTGAAGAAAGTGATGAAGGCATTGAAATTGCCTAAGGCATGGAAAGTGAAAGCACACCCATGAAAATGCGCCCTTGGCTTGAGGTGAGGGAGTTTAGAAAATTCCTAAGTTACGAAATAAAAGCTCACCTCATGAAATGCGCCCTCATCTTGAAGCTACCCCATCAAAATGCGCCCAAGGAAGATGTTGCCTAGTGAAAAGCGGCTAAGGCATTGAAGATAGAAGTTCACCCTGTGAAATGCGCCCTCAAGAAGGAGAAAAGGTGAAAAATATTCTAAGGCAAAAACAAAACCTTGACACCCAAAATGCGCCCAGCTCCAGCAAGGAAATGCGCCCAAGTCAAAGTGTTGAGAGGGTGGAAAAACGCCTAAGGCAAAGTTGAAAGTTCACCCTATGAAATGCGCCCTCAAGTGAAAGCTTGGCCTAGTAAATGCGCCCACCTTGCAAGTGTTGTTAAGTGAAATTCTTCTAAGGCATGAAACAAGAGGTTAGGTAAAAACGCCTATGTATGGAAAATGAAAGCTGGAAGTGGTGAATGCGCCCAAGGTAATTGGAAGTGTTGAGAAGTTCGAAAATAAACTAAGGCGTGTAAAATGAAAGTAGACCCTTCAAAGTGCGCCCACCTCAAGTGTAAAAGGGGTTGCTGGAGAAAAAGCGGCTAAGGCATTGAAATGAAAGTGGAGGGGTAGAAATGCGCCCTCACTTGAGAATACCACCCCCTAAATGCGCCCACCATGGAGAGGTTAACGTGAAATATTCTAAGGCAAAAACAAAAGCACCACCCCTCATTTGCGCCCATGGAGGATTGAAGGTTAAAAACGCCTAAGGCAAAAGTGGGAGTTGACAAGGTTAAATGCGCCCAAGGGGTCAAGGGGGTTGAAAAAAAAGTTCTAAGGCAAAATCGAAAGTTCAACATCTAAAATGCGCCCAAGTTGAAAGTGAGGACTTAGAAAAAGTTTCTAAGTGTCGAAAACGAAAGTGCCAAGGTAAGAATGCGCCCTTGAAGAGGGATTTAAATTTTAATTCCTAAGGCATGGAGATTTTTTTTATCAGAGAAAAATTATACCAAGGGAAATACGCCAAGAGAGAAAATGTTAGAAAATTTTTCTAAGTGAGATAGCATTTCACTAGGGAAAAATACGCCCTTGGCATGGAAGGATGATTTGATGAGTTTTAAAATTTTCCAAAGGCAGTTGAAGGTTGACGAATATTTTTCAAGGGGAAGATTTGCTATCGATGAATATTTTCCATGGGTCAAGTGAAAATCAAATGAACCCGTTTAAAATGCACCCATGAGTTAACAGAGTTTGAAAATTAATTTCCTAAGGGAAATTTTAATATTTTCAGAGGAAATTCGTTTTGCCTAGATTATTTTCCTGACGGAGGTTAAATCTCAAAGGATGAATTATTTCGAGCAGGCAAATAATTTTTAATCACCCGGAGTTGAACATTTTAATGAGAGAATTTAAAATGTCTAAGGCAAATTTTATGAAATCGAGGATTTAAATGACAGACATTTTAAAAGTTGGAAATAAATTTACAACTCCCACGAAATTTTTTCGAGTTGAATTTATTTAAACACTGCGAGATTTTAAAATGGAATTTTAAATCAGGTCAAGTGATTTTTTTTTTTCTCGCGAGTTGTTTAAATCGCCAAGAGTTAACTGGCAGACTAGAAAGGAAAATTCGAAATTTGAAGAAGAAGGAATCATTATTAAAGGCAACTGCCATAATGACCGGCTGACGACTAGCCCACTACTGCGCTTGAATTAGAAGATTCCGAATGAAGAGAGTGGAAAATTGATGAAGGTGCTAAAAATAGCCCCAGCACTACTTAGCAGGATTCTCCGAGAAGAGTTATTTAAACAATCTCTTCTCTCATTTCTCCTCACATTGTTTCGAAGTTGAAGTTGCTGAAGAAGTTCTTGAGAGATTGAAATATTTTCCAAGTGGTTGAGGAGAGAAATTCTTTGAGAGTTTATTTTATTTCGGAGTGTTGAGTTGCTGAAAGTGCGAAGTGCTGGAGAAATTTTCATTTGCCGAGACTCTTTCTTTCGAAAAGCTGAAAGTGTGTTGCTGCAATTTCGAAGTTGAAGGTTGAAGTTGTTTTCCGGAGTTGCTGGAAGATTTATTTGTTGAAGTTGCTGCAGAGTGTTGAGTTGCAGAAATTTATATTGTGCTGGGGATTTATTTCGAAATTGCTGAGTATTGAAGTTGCACGAAAGTTGAAGCTTGCTGCAGATTTTACTTATTCGAGCTGCTAGAAGTTGAAAGTTGCTGAGGTTGATGAAGTCAAGACAAAGGATTTAATTCATTTTGTGCTGAGAAAGTATCCACATTGCTGAAAGTTGGTAGTTGGCTGCAATTTTCTTCGCCAGTCGGAAGTGCAGTCGTTGAAAGCTTCTTTATAAGCTTGAAGTTTTTATACAGTACGAGGTTTGGAGTTAGTAATTTATGCTGAGAGTTTTTATTTTCAAAAAGCTAACTCCACGTTCGCAGCCGTCTCGGAGGTTACTTCATTTTATTTAAAAATCTGCAGCCTAACTTATTGCTATTCTATTTTATTTTGCAGATGGCCGGAGCAAAGGATGTTGCAGGAACAAGCAGAGCCGCAGGCAGAGCTGCAAACACTGAAGCAGGCAAGGCTAGCTCATCCCGGCAGGCAATGATTAAAAGGCTCGCTAAGCCATTTCTCCCAAAGTCAGCAATAGTTTCAAAGTTGGCGGGATTAAATGACACCAACCTTGGTTCATTTAATCTAAATGCACTCAAATCGAGGATGTTCGGGCTAGGGGGCCATCAACCATCAGTCACGGCACATAATATAATGAAGAGTGGAATCTACGCAGCTGCTAGTTTTCCGCCAGCAATTCAGTGTCCGGAGCTAATTATGGAGTGCGCCAATCACTACAAGCCAGAACGTAGGACGATTGTCTCTCCGGATGGTAAACTGCTCGCCAACTTCACACCGGATGCCATCGGAGAGGCATTTGGGATTCCAACTGCTGAGGAGATGTTATACAGGACAAATAAGAGGGCAGATAAGATGTACTCTTCCTCTTTCGAAAGAGTCACTGCAGTCATCAACAGAGTTTGGATGCAGAAGCCGAGGCCACCCCGCACTAAGCTCCCAAAGCAGATAATTGCCGAGGACGTGAAACAAGAATACTGTGATTTGATAATGATGCTGAGCCGGGTGAATGGGAGTGCACAGGCTTACATTTTCGAGCCTTGGATGTTCTACTTCATCGAGATCATCTTGGAGGGAAAGGAGTGTGTCGATTGGGCTAGGATGATTAGCAACCACATCGATGAGCAATTCAGGAGCCTGAAGGTGACGAGGACTTTCTACATGAGCTCATATGTAATTTACATGTTGGCCAGAATGACTAAGTACAGAGGGATTTCGTACAAGGAGCCAATCGGCTGTGCCCCTGGTCAATTCAAAATCCATGAAGCCTGCACACAGCTACATTTAGCTAACATTGCCAACTATAAACGGGCAAATGATGCATTCACAATGCACATTGCGAGGACACTTCAGCAGAGGACGCAGCAGAGAATATCTAAAGAAGCATAGACATTGATTGAGGAATATGGGTATTGGCTCATCCAATTCCCGAAATTCACATATATTAGGCTGCAGGGGTTCACTTCGTATCCGTATCGGTTACCACGATACCCCACTGATCACATAGTAATGCTTGAGGTATCTAGGCAATTGATTGCCTACGATAAGATTCAAAAAAGGAAAAAGAAGGGTGGACTTGATTTCCCTATCACCATGGGAAATTCCATTGAGGTGTGTCCCTCTTTGCAGGCAGCCCGAGAGGCAGAGGACGAGCTGCAATCTTATCATTTGTCATATCACACAGGCAGGCAGGATTTCGATCCTTACGTGAACATCCGGATGGTACAGAACGTTGAATACCGGCACAGAGCTCATCTGGAGGACTTCTGGGCAAATGCAGTGGATGAGGCTGAGATAAGAAGAAGGATGTTTTCCAGACTTCCTCTCAAGTTGATTAGAGAATGTGAGATTATTCCAGTTCCCGACCAGGTGGAGGAGGATGTCAACGCCATGCAACCCGACTATGGGTCAGTTAGGGATACTCCTGTCCCACCACCTGATTGGTCCGAGCCAGAGATCATGGACTTGGACACTCTTTCTATCCCGGTGATGACTTTTACCAGGACTTGGGTCGACAGACATGTATGCAGACTTAAGAGCAAGTCGATCGCCCTTACTTATAGCTTGATGGGTGACCCAAGGCCGTTATCGGTAAAAAAGGGGAAACAAATTGCTCAGACATCGAGGGCACAAGTGGAAGTGCCAACCCAACCGATACCGTTGAGGATAGAACAAGCATCACCCGTGCACTCACAAACTCAATCTTCGAGTTTGAGAGTGGTTTCATTATTTGCCGATCAGAGGGCAGGATTAGAGGAAGAGCGGGGACTTGAGGAGGTAGATCAGCCCAACGCCCGGGAATCAGCTAGTGTCAGTTTATCCAGGGGCGGCCAACATGAGGAGGAAGAGGAAACAATGGTCGACACCCATTTTTAGCAGATGTTGGACACAGCTTTGGAAGAAGAGGAAAACACAGAACAAGGGACCCAAGGGTCGGGAGATACCCAGATTATAGAAGAGGATGAGCCTGAGCAGACCAGTGCAAGAAGAGAGGAAGTGCACGAGATGGAGGCAACAGAAGAACAGCCCCTTGTCATTTGTAATCCA